>OX467712.1:27507906-28707906 GCA_950111635.1 Agelastica alni
GTAATATAATATCGTAGAATGAAAGAACAATACAAAATTGCTAAAATTTTATTTTCAAAGAAAGTTTTTTTTTGAAATAAATGCATCCATAACCAAATTAAAAAAAAAACAATTAGGGAACAATTTGATTTACAAATGTAGGACTAACTACTTACCAAGAAAATGGTTTTTATAATCCTACCTTATTTAATTTCATTAAAATTTTTAAGTATATTTCCAAAAAAAAAGGAATGGTACAATATTTAAAATAATTTTACAACAGTAGAAACTGAATCTTCAATAAAAAATTTTACTTAAGGTTGGTTTACACTTTACGATCTATTTCTGTTTCTTAATTTATTTTTGTCATTACGTCTACCGTTTACACCGGTCAATAGCGAAATGTTAGTATAGTTCTTCCATTATCAATTGTGAGAAGTAATCAACATTTAATACTTAGGGACGGCACTCGTGCCAAATTTAGATACAAAAAATAATGTTTATTATCCTATTAAATCCGGTATAAATCAAAGAAAGGGTATGTTCACGTGAACTTGATTGACGTGGGTCAAAATTCACAAACTAGGTTATTCAACCAATGGAAACAGAGTATCATAAGGTTAAACGCACTGAATTGTTAATCGTTTTAACATTTGAAAAAGCAAATTAAATTATTTTAACATGTTAAAAACTCGTGTTATTAGTTAAGTTGTAAACCCACCTTAAGAGTGGCCAGCAGTAGTAAGTATAGACTTAAACTCTTCAGTGCACGTTTTTTAGAACTACCTAGAATGGTGCATAACACCTCGTAATATTTCTCCAATTAACCTAGATAAGCTGGAACATGCTTTAATAAACGAAAGGAAAAGCTGTCATTAAAGCCATAGGTGGCAATACCAGATACTAAATATCGTTTTCATAGTGCTAAGCTTTGTTTTTATTACTTAAGATGTTTTTGTTTTCACATTACATTACATTTTTGCGGTTGGGCCATTGGTATAGGCACCTATGTCACCTAGATCTTTAATTCTCTGTGACCACCGCTGTGTCTTCAGGGCATCAGAATTCCAGTCCGTTGGTTTTGGCAAACCGCAGGATTTCTGTTGGCCATGTTTCATTTAGATCACTTGGGTCCATTATCATGCAGCCCCAGGTTTGGTACCTGTACACCGCTAGCATCGGGCAGCAACACAGAATGTGTATGCTGCTCTCTTCCTCTTCGCCGTATAGTCGGCAGTTTTTCTCAGCCGCCAGCTTAAGTTTGAAGAGGTGCGCACTTAGTGCGACGGGGCCAGTGAGCAGGCCTGCATGCAGACCCACACCACCGATGATGTTGTGATGCAACTCACGAGTGCCCCAATGGCCGCGCGACTGTCAGTGAGAATATCAATCTCACTGTTGGTCACTCTGTTTTCTGTCAGGTGCGTGGCACACCTGAGTATGACATAGACCTCGGCCTGGAAGACCAAGGCGTATTTCCCCAGAGGTATGCTTTCCCTGTGGTTGTAGGATGCTCCAAATATACCTGCCCCGTAGCGTCCTGGTACCCTGATCCGCCAATGTACCATCGTTTCACTCCTGGGCTGGTTAATGGTGTTTTCTTCAACCAGTCTTCTCTGTTTGGTATTTTTGTCTTATAGTTCTTTCCTATCAAGGTCTTTTTCGGAATCTTGTCCGATTTTGTTGTGAAGGGGTGTTTGCGGAGGGCCTCAATCTTGGTGTGTTGTCTATTCAGAATGTCAAGACTTGCAATTAATAATACATGAATCTAATTATACTAACAGCATGTTAAGCAACCAAAAAGCCAATACAATATTTTTTTTACTAATGATTAACAAGATCATAAAGTTAAAGAGTACATTTTGATTCTTATTTTAGTTGACAATTTTTAATGGATGCACAAAAGAATGGTATAGGTATTTCAATTTAAAGAAAATGTTGAACCATTTTCATTACATAAGAGTCATTAAAAAATTTCTGTAAATATTTCAAAATTCAAGATTTTATTTATCATAGGAATAAGCAATTTTAATATTCATGCATAAAAAAACGATGCTGCCATCGTTTTTCAAACACAAAGAAATTTTATTTAAAATTATTTTTCACATTTGAAGTAGAATTTCTTATATTAATAAGTTAATAAATATGCATTGTTGTTATACTATACATAGATAATAAGGCCTAACAAAAAATACTCACTGTCACTGTCAGTGTTGAACTTTAATCTCTTCTTCTTCTTCTCAGCCCATGTTTATCCACTCCTGGATGTAGGCCTCTTCCAAATCTTTCCACGCTCTCCTATCCCTAGCAGTCCTTCCTGCAACATTCTGGATATCGTCTCGCCATCGTCTCCGGGTTCTACCAATGCTCCGTGGTCTTTTTTGGGTGCCAAATTAATATCCTATGTGCCCACTTGTGGTCATCATGCCTTGCTATATGACCAGCCCATTTCCTTTTCAGTTGTGCCACAAGCCTTAGTACATCTGTCACTTTAGTTTTTCTACGAATTTCCTCGTTGCGGACTTTATCCCTCAAAGTTATTTCTATCATAGCCCTCTTCATTTCTCGTTGGGTGGTTGGGAAGTTTATTGGCAAATTTGCGGGTAATTGCCATTGTCTCAAGTCCATATGTGAGAACCGGCATCACAAAGGCATCAAACACTTTCCCCTTTAAATTTATAGAAAATTCACGAGATTTAAAAATAAATTCTAATTTGCCAAAAGCTGCCCAGGAGAGGCCTATTCTTCTTGTGATTTCAGAAGATTCATTTTCTTTGTCAAGCTAAATTTTTTGCCCCAAATAAATATATTCCGAGACAACTTCTAGGGGTTGGTCGTTAACAGTTACCTGGATGTCTTCTGTACTTATGATCTTTGTTTTGTTTAACTTCATTTTAAATCCAATTTGTAGCAATGCTTGATGAAGCTACCGATGCAAGTTTTTGAGCTCTTCACCTGTGTTAGCAATTACCACAATATCGTCGGCAAATCGTAAATGGTTTAGACGCACTTCATCAATATTAATCCCGTTCTCTTGCCAGTCAAGTTTTTTGAAGACATTCTCCAAGGCAAGGGTCAAAAGTTTTGGTGAGATGTTGTCTCTTTGCCTTACTCCTCTTTTGATTGGAATATTGTCGGTTTTTAAATTATCATCTATTTTTACATAAATGGAAGCGTTATTATATATTTATTTGATAGGGCGTGAGTATCTAGAGTCGATCCTTTCGTTGTCAAGCGATTCCAGAAATGCCCGAGTTTCGACAGAGTCAAAAGCCTTCTGGTAGTCGAAAAAGGCCAAATGAAGTGCTATATTATACTCTGTGGCTTTTTCAATTAGAATACGAAGTGTCTGTAGGTGGTCAATAGTACTAAACTCCTTACGGAATCCCGCTTGTTCGACTGGTTGGTATGAGTCCATCTCGTTCGTCAACCGGTTGGTTATTATTTTCGCAAGCAGTTTATATAAGTTAAACTTTGATAAAATATAAAAAAAATTTAAAATTACCAGTTTTCAGCGGTGTTGTCAGCTCATACTTAGGCTGAGCTAAATTTCTTAAAAAACGACTTTTGCAAACCAGATTGAATTTAATGTACACATCAATTTCTCGCCTACTTAGTTAAAAATAACATTTGAGGTGAACCCGTACAAACGACCATAAAACAGCCAAGTTCAGATCTAACATCACGTCTACCAGCGCCACTTTTTTAATAAAAGTCCCATTTAAGATTGTTCTCCTTATATCCCTCGACGTGACACATTCTAGGATAATATTTTGTTGTTAAATAACAAGTAAAAACAAGTATTTCATGTGCCTTACTTTTGTGTTCATTGAAAATTCTTTTTAATTTTACAATTATTTATTAGAAAATAATTTTAAGTAGATACAATTTAATATAAAGGCAAACTATGTTATAAAAATTGCATGTAGGGTTTTAACAAAAAAATAAAATAAAGGTTGAAAAATATTTTTCTTGTATTATGTATGTACACAAAAACTCGCCTTACCTTAAACAAAATTCATCTTCATTAAAAACTGCGTTATCTATTGTAATCTCACACTAATAAGGACTGTGCATGCAGCATCACTGAGAGATTGTTTGGTTTGAATCAAGATTCATACAATGCTTATAGGTAAGATTATTTGCTAACAATATACCCACTTACGCAAGAACAAGAAGTTTTATTAAAATACTTTGCTTTATTTTAATTTTCCAGTTATTTGGAAGAAAAACCAAATGAAAGTCTGCTCACTGCTGCCAAAAAAGGAGATCTTCGTACCGTAAGTCTTACTCATATACTTACTGTTTTCGTCATTTCTAACTTTTTGATTATATTGAAGGTCACAAGCGCAGGCCCCATTCGGGGACATAATTGAAAGTTGCAATGAAAGTGAAATTAGTAAAAGAGAGATTGTGAAAACGTTGAACGGTTTGACATTAGGTATGACAGGATTACGTTTGAAATGCTGAAAGCTGGATAGGGCGTGTTAGCTGGTCTGCTGTACCGCTTTTTTAACTTTTGCTGGAGGAGTGGCAGCGTACCAGGAGACTGGTGCAAGGCTGTTTTCGTACCCATTTACAAAGCAAAAGGTTCGCATTAGGACTGCTTTAGCTTACTCAGCATCGTCGGCAAACTATATGCAAGGAGGATTGTCACGTGCCTATTTTTTCCTTCCACAGTCCTCTGAAAGTTTCGTATTCCTTGTTGCATACCGTACTGTGTTATAACTCAAATACATCATTCGTTGTAGATAGTGTTGCATACCTTGTAGGGGTAGGATTCGATTGTTTGGTTTGCATTTCTGTGTGGACGGGGCTGAATATCCACACGGACGAGGCGATTGTGGAGCACGGACTTGAGAAGATTGTGGGTTGACGTTTTTTCCGTGTCACTTCTTGATTTCCGGCCTAGGAGCGGCAGTCGTGTGTTGAGAGTCTTCGAAGTCAGGTGTTGGTGAAAGTCGTTGGGACGGTGTGTTATTAGCACGTGTGCAGAACCTCTATGGGATTTCTTTCATATCTGGTTGTATTTGGGCCATCTTAATTGGATTTTGAAGAAAAACCACTTAATTTTTAACTTGACCATTCTATCTTACCTACGTTGTTGATATTTTGGATTTCTGGTGTCAAGTTAAAATTTCCGCAAGCGGGATTTATTTGAGGGAAGCCATTTTTAATTAGCAGGTGCCGCCCCATAATCTAACCAGCCCCAGGAGTAGGCCACAGGAGTACATGTGAATTCGTATACCCAAAGCTTATCAGTGATTTATTTTTAAATATATAACGCCGTGTCTCATTTTGACACCACGAGTAAGTTTTGTTTTAGTTTATCAATATAGTACTTTGTGAATTCGTATACCCAAAGGTTATAAGTGATTTATTTTTAAATATATAACGCAGTGACTCATTCTGACACCACGATTACGTTTTGTTTTAGTTTATTAATATAGTACATTGTTGGAAACTCTTTATTGCATTAGATAATATGCCAAAACTAAACTTGGATTAAAATAACCTTCTCAATAATTCTTTATGTCCAAGTAAAAATATATTTTCTTCCTAATTATTTATAAATATCCTGCAATCTTGATATTTTAAAGGACAACCATTGTAATAATATTTTTAAATAAACTCGATTGTTTTGGCAGTGGAAATCTTTATGTAAACGGTTAACGAGTAAATTATACACCTTATGTAAGCGTTTGAATTAGTGCTATTAATGAGTTAATTTATATATGTTTTAATTTTTTTTGGTAACTTGGTAAAGTCTGTTACTCTTACTTCTGTTCTGGCTATTTTATAAAGTTGTAAATTTTAAATTTTTGGTTTGTTTTAGCAAGAATATTTTACCATAGCTGTTAATTTTGACTATATTTGTTATGATGTTGCTGTTGAGTTGTGTACCTTAATTATTTATTGTGTGGGTAAAGTATCCAACATATTTTTGCTGTAATTTTATTTATTTGGTTCACCATAATCTTAGTTGTTTATCGTGTGGCTCTGCTAGTGCCTATAAGACATAGGGGTTTCCGGCTTGAACCGTCTAAGTCGGTGGCGCGGCTCACTTTTATATTTTTTTTTCTTCTACCCTCTACGGCTGAGTACGGGCATAATTTGCCAGTAGAGAAACCATTAGCAGAGTACTCTTTAGAGAACGAAAAGTCGTGGCAGGATGCATGGATCAAGTCGGAAAATTCTTTGCTAAAAATCAAAAGGTCTACTGCGCTTTCGTAGACTTGGAAAAGGCCTATGACAGAGTAGTGAGGAATGAATTATGGTCAACATTGTCTATATAGAGGGTGAACGGTAATTTGATAGGAGCGCTGAAATCACTCTTGGCTTAAAGTCAAAAGGTAAATGCTGCGGAGATAAGTAGTCTGAAAAGAATAGCTGAAGTGATAAAGTTATATAATATAATAAAGTAAGGAATAGTGTGATATAGAAACGCTGTGGTGTAAAATTTATTTATTTATCGTATGGTTTTCAGTACACAATCTAAACAAAGTGATTTTACAAACAGTCTAAACATAGTTACATTGTGTATATGATCAATTATAACACAGAATATATAACATCTGGACGAAAGTGACATGTAGTCATAAACAAACACTTAACGAAGTTAAATAGTTAATTACGGCGTCCGTTGCCATCAGTAAATCTCCAGGGTTGCCAAGGTATGCTCTAGTCGGGCATTTCTGTGTGATATGCGAAATAGTCTGGCGGGCGGCCCCACAGTCGCATTCCGGTTAGGGAATCCGGCCCCATCTGTGGAGGGAGTCCGCACATCTGACATGATTCGTTCGTACTAAGGTCGTCCAAAGCCTGCGTGGCAGGTCAAAGCCTGGGGGTTTTTCGGTTATGCAGGGCATATCATAATTCTGAGGGGGTGAGTTGTCCCTTCAAAATTGCGTCCAAGATTCGGCTAGGTTGAAATCTTTATCATGGAGCACTCTGGCTGTTTTCATGGGAGGGTTTCGTGAGAGTCTGCTGTTCACCTCTAAGTGGTCACAGTCAGCGTTTATTGGGAGTTGCGGGTTCTCTATTATTTTTCTGAATTCGTTGATGTAAAAGAAGGTGTGATTATATGTATGTATGTATGAAGAGAGGGAAGGAAAGAAGACTATTCCTGCAAATTATCGCCCTATTGCATTGCTCTCAGTCATATCCAAAGTTATGGAAAAAGCGATTAACACAGAACTTATCAAATATCTGGAGATATTTTGAGATAATTCATGACAGACAATATGGATTTCGACAACTTCGGTCTACTGGAGATTTGCTGGCTTATGTCACTCAGCTCTGGACAAACACTATTGAAAAGTTTGGTGAATCCCGTGCAATAGCCTTGGATATATCTAAAGCCTTTGACCGCGTTTGGCACCTGGCATTGTTAAGTAAATTATCTTCATGCAAGATCGCTCCTTACATGTGGCAGTTGACGGTATTTCTTCTAATGCGTTTAAAACCAATGCCGGGGTCCCCCAGAGTTTCATCCTGTCCCCCACCTTATTTCTTTTACACATCAACGACCTCTTGAAAACCACCACGAACCCCATATACAGTTTCGCAAAAGATAGCACACTTGTCTCAACTTTCACATCCTATCGATCACTTTCGGTGAATGATACAAATAGACTCAGGCAGGAACAGGTTGATTCTATCAATAGAGATCTTAAAGCAATCGTCGAGTGGGGAACCAACAATCTTGTTCAGTTTAACGCCCAAAAAACACAAAGTGCCACGTTTTCCAAGAAAGTGAATTCCTCAAATCATTCCATCACAATGTCCGGAAATACCCTTAAAGCAATTCCCTCCATCTCGATTTTGGGAGTCACGGTGTCCAATAATATGTCTTGGCATGACCATGTTGCCAACATCGCAAAGTCGGCAAGCCAGAGGCTAGGTTTTATGTGGAAAGCCAGAAAGTTTTTTAATCCTGATCAACTGTTGACGACGTACAAGGCTCAAATCCGACCTCTACTGGAGTATTGCTCGCATATTTGGGGTTCAGGACCAAGGCATTCTCTTCGTCTTCTAGATTCCATTCGGAAAAGAGCCATTCGCTTGATAAACAGCTCAACTCTCACAGATACCCTTCACCCTCTAGAACATAGAAGAAGAGTTGCAGACCAGTCATTGCTCTACAGATATTTCCATGGCAGATGCTCCAGAGAAATAAAAACTCTTGTACCACCATTGGCCACATTCGGCCGAAGAACTCGGCACGCTGATCAGTCTCACCCATTTACTCTCAAGATTGATACTACAAGGACCAATCCTTCTATTACAAGGCTGCTACGGAATGAAATAAGCTTCCAAAGATGAGAACTATTTTTTCTAGCTATTCAACTGTTTCCAAAAACAAATAAAAATATTTACAAAATATCATTTTAAGAAGGTGTAAATACTTTTTTGATGCAATGTTTTTATTTACTAAGGTAAAATATTGACGCCGAAAAATTATATCTTTCAGGTAAAAGAGTTACACAACCAGGGTTATTCTTTACAAACGAAGGATGCAGCCGGCCAAACTATGCTCCACTACGCTGCCCGTTACGGTCACAAAGATGTTCTTAAATATCTTATAAGGTTTGCTCCATCTCTCATCAACGAAAAGGATACCAATCTGTAAGTTTTTTGTGTTTATAAAGTAGTCGCAATTATTATTAGAACGTTTTTTTTTGGTGATGCTGGTATTTTAAAATGTGTTAAAGTAAAATAGAGTTCTTGCCTAGAGGCTGAGGTGTGGCTGGTAAAGGATCAGTATCCAGGGCAAAATAAAACTTTCTTGAAAAGACTACAAGAGTCGGTTAGTCAATAGGACAAACTGTCTTTAACTTGGTGAATGGTTTTTCGGGTTTAGAGTCGTGGATCTGAGTTAATACTCGACGTTTCGCTATCTCGAGTGGATGGCATCTTCTGGATATGTAATGTCTGCTTTTTAGGGCTAACAGTTTGTGACATTTGAATGTCACGATCGCGGGTTATATACGTTTTGGTGTGCGGGGCATATTTAAGGGCTGTTCAGGAATTGGTTAGTTCCGAAAATTTATTCTTTTTATGTTTATAAGGAAGCAGCGTTTTATTTTTAAGTACAGGTACCCATGTTCTATTGATTTTAGGTGTTTTCTCAGATCTATTAAAGTTCTGCTGGTGTTTATGTATTTTAATCGATTCCATATAAAGCCTCGGGTAATATGAAGATTTGGTTCATAAGACTTGGGTGTCCTTGAATTTAATTCTGTGATCATTATTATTAGTTGTGTGCTCCGCGACAGCAGATTTTTCTGTATGTCCAATACGGCAGTTGGCTTTCTGTTCTTTGGTGTTAATGGACTGTTTAGTTGTTCCAATGTAGACACTTCCACAAGTGCATGGAATACGATAAACACCTGCAGAACTTAGTGAGGCTCTCTTATCCTTGGCAGATTTCGGAAAGTTTTAGATTTTCTTAGATAGCTTGAAGATAGTTTTGATGTTATATTCCCTTTAAAATCAATAGAACATGGGTACCTGTACTTAAAAATACAACTCTGCTTTCTTACAAAAATAAGAAGAATAAATCTCCGGAACGTGACCAATTCCTGAACAGCCCTCGAATATGCCCCGCCCACCAAAACGTATATAACCTGCGATCGTTACATACAAATGTCACAAACAGTCAGCCTTACATCTCCCGAAGATGCCATCCACTCGAGATGGCGAAAACATTCGCCCATAAACGATGGTCGCGAAAGCCTTTTACAATATGTCTTTAACTTATATGCCAATAAACACAAGTTAAAAGAAAGAAGAAAAAACAATCTTGTGAATAGAGTAAAACAGGTAGCTAAGAATGTGTCCAAAGAGTTTATTAAAGAACCATCGCCAAAATTTACTGAGTATCTACCAAACCAGAATAGGCCAATGATTGTAGACGGAGCAAACACATGAAGAACATCAGTCTAGCAGTAATAACCATAGGCAGCTTTATCAAAGGGATGAAAAATTGTAAATGCATGTAATATGCCATTGCTAACGACTAACAGGACTAAAAATTTTAACTACAGGAAAGAAAACACCACAACATATTAAATGTATGGGAAACTTAAAGTTTGGCCTGTAGAATCTAATGGTAAAGACGAAACTCGACAAGAAACACAATACGAGAGCATAGACCTGTAAAGATTGCTGAGAACAGCAGCAACAGAAAAGCGGCACAGCCGTACCATCCTTTTCTCGAAGCAGTTCAGACCATTTTCGACCCCCCTATAAGTTCATTGTAAATAAATCTAGAGGCCTAAATATTTAGTGACCAAGCAGGCATTGTATAAATACGGTACATTTTAAATTTCATTCAATTTGAACCAGTAGTTTAAGAATTATAACTAGTCAAAGTTTCTTAATTTTGTCACTCCCTCACTGACTGACCGATCATTAAAACTCTAAGGCTCTTTTAGCTAACATAGAAGCTTTAAATTTAGAATACAATTAGTGTATAAATCAAGGAAAAATTAAAATATTTTTCAATTTTGGTCCAGTTTTCTAGATACACCAAATGCATAAGTAACTTTATGATCCCGTATAAATAAAAAGGATTCCAAAGTTACATTTGCAGTGAATGATCAACATTGTTTTGAGGAAAGACCAGGTCAAGAGTACCAACAATCGACGATCATGTATTAGGGCACTGATGAAAGTAGAGAAAGCAAAAGATGTGTGTAAGAACCGTAGCAAGTGGAAGGAAGTGGTCTCTGCCTACCCCCATGGAAAAAAGGCGTGACTTTATGTATGTATGTATGAATGAATCAGTGTACCTGTTTATGTATAATAGAGGGGGAAAAGTAGAACTATCTACAAAAAGAAATGAGATGCCATTAAAAACATAACTTGTAAAAAACACCAAGTCTCGCAACTCAGTTCTTCTACCGTAAAAAATTGTGAGATCCATGTAATACCAAGTCAGGTAATTTATTCAGTCCCTGCTTAAAGGTCCTTCTGTCGTAAGTTATTACGTAATTAGCTAACCTAACGACATCTTATAGTGACCATATCAATATTAAAAATCTTCTATGTTTTAAATAAATAGATTGACTTGGCAATCGCACTAAACCATCTAATTTATTATAATATGTATTACTTGTGAGATACAGTGTGTTTTCATGCGATGGCCTAGTCAATCTATTTATTTAAAACATAAAATATTTTTAATATTGATATGGTCACTATAAAATGTTGTTAGGTTAGCTAATTACGTAATAATTTAAGACAGAAGGACCCTTAAGTAGAGACTGAATAAATTAACCGACTTGGTATTACATGGATCTCACAACTTTTTACGATAGAAGAACTGAATTGCAAGACTTGGTGTTTTTACCAGTTATGTTTTTGATGGCATTAAACTATTTTTTTAAATATTTTAAACATTGAAAACACCAAAAGACCAGTGTGCAGACAAAATTGTGTTTTCTAAAATTAACAGTAAATAATTTAGAATTAATAATGGAGTCACGTTTTTCATATTTCAGATCTCAAACCGCACTTCATAAAGCCGTTGCTTACAAATGGCATAGTATTTGCTGTATTCTATTAGCCGGAGGAGCATCATTGGATATCAAAGATCATCAAGGTTTGACTCCTATGCTACTGGCAATTCAGAATAACGATCATGAATTAGCAGCGTATTTAGAAAGTGAGTGGCATCATATTTAATATTACATAGAATGTCTTTAAATGCTTGGAACTAATTACCACTTGAAAATGTACTTACCTTTTTAACATGAACCATTGATTGTACTCTGACGAGATGTCTTTCATAATCCCTTTCTGAGGACCAAAAATGTCGCTGACTGTGTACAATCTTAAATCGTACAGCTCCAGACAACTAGGAGTTCCCATACGAAGTGGAATTTATTTTCATTTGAGTTTATTCTTCCTCTTACAACGTGCAACTTGTTGGGACTGGTATTAATAAACGTACACTCACATATATTTGCTGTTAGGCTTAAAAGTTGCCTCCATGGGATGTTAAACATAAAAAGACTTGGAAAAATTTTTCTACATTTTTTGTTTGCGTGTGTGTGTTCCGAACCGAAGGGTAAAAAAGGAAAAGTATTGGTTTACCCCCAAAAATCAAAATCGGCAAAACCATGTGCGTTGTAACGTTTCATGGCCCCACGCGTTGAATGGCACCATTTTCAGCGGGACGGTTGTTTTAAATTTTGTCTGTGTGTGTTTGTGTGTTTGTGTGTTTGTGTGTTTGTGTGTGTGTGTGTGTGTGTGTGTGTGTGTGTGTGTGTGTGTGTGTGTGTGTGTGTGTGTGTGTGTGTGTGTGTGTGTGTGTGTGTGTGTGTGTGTGTGTGTGTGTGTGTGTGTGTGTGTGTGTGTGTGAATATGTGTGTGTGTGTGTGTGAATGTGTGTGTGAGTGTATGTGTTGGAAAATCTTGTGGGCACGATATCTTGAGAGAGAGAGAGGTGGTAAAACTGGAAGTTTTGCCCGAAGGACAAGACAGAGTTCGAATATGGGCCATAACGGTACATTCCATTTTGTACTTTTCGCAAGATAGCTTTAGAAAGAGAGCTAGGGCGATGAAACTTTCAGGTATTACGTTTGGCCCGACCGACGGACAAGATCATTATTCAATGTTCATTGTTCAATGTAATGAACCGATAACACTAAGACAACTAGAACTTTTTTAAATAGAAAAGAGCCCTCGGTTTGGAAAAGTTAGTTTTGCTACGGCAATTCTGTTTATTTACATCTACTGTCCCTCTTATGCGTGAAAAGAGATTTATTGCTTAATTGTATTTTTTTTTAAATAAATTTCTTTAGTAAGTGCACTTGGTAGATTTTAAAAAAAAATATTGAAATTTTGATTGTCATTTTGAAATAAGCACTCGCTGTTTCGGTATTTTTTTTGCAAGTGGCTTCAACGGGAGTAGCAATCGCATTTTATGAAATGAAATCCAACCAGATTTTTAATTGCCATACTTCGTTCCAATTTAAAAAATATTTAATACGAATATTTGTTTCATTTTTTTTAGGTCAACAGCAGTTTCAACTGGTTTCTTCAGACTTGGGAACGGTGGTATAATAAATATGCCGTTCAAATGTATAACATTTCTTATGGCCCTTCAGGCATCAAAGCAATTTACTTTTTCCTAAAATGCCTTACTATATATGTTCAAATCGTAATTAAGACAGAGCGACCGATTGTCGATTGACAAAGTAAAAAATACTTCACAATAATAATATCGTAGATTTAAAATAAGAATATATGCGTTGCGTTCAATAGTCGAATTCGGGCAATGCCCAAAAAAAATACGCATAACTACTTTTTAGCAACGAATATTTCCCCTTACTTGGTATTTTCTCTGGTCAGCGAATATCTTTAATTTATTATATTACAAAAACTAGAGCTAGTAATTTTTTCTTTTTGTCTTATTCGTTAATAAGAATTGACTTATACAGCAAAGGAAATATTCAATTTTATTTTTTTGTTGGGCAGTATAATCAACTTAATTTATTTGTTTTTATTTAATAAATTAGATTGAAACAATTAATAAAAAACATTAATTAGAATATTGCGACAACTAAGATTTTAAATGATTTTTTTACATGATGAAAGAAAATAATTAATTCTCATTTTGATACTTGCATAGATAAGTATTTTTGTCGTTACTTTTTAGGATTAATTTTTACCTTTAGTGGTCAGAAGGCTATGCGTTTCCTTGGTGATAAAAATATGAACAGTAACTTTATTGTCGCAACTAAACAATCACCAATACGCAAGTATACTCTTATTTTTGTTACTAAAAAGACTCATGAATTGCGTTTCACGTTCATAACTTGCTTTATACTATTTGTTCGTAATTTACATTGAACAATTTTAACTTTCTTAATTCTTACATATTAGTTTTTATCTTAAGTAATGAGAAATTGTACCGAGTTTCTTGAAAGTCAACTTCGTCAAAAGAAGAACTCTTTTCCGTTCTTCAGAAGAAGCTTGCTACAATTTGGAGGAAGTGTGTAACGCACTAGCTTATTACTTGAACGTAAAAAAGAGTGAAAGTTCTGATTCAAAAATAATTTTTCTTTTCTCGTAGTCAGATGTAAATTTATTTTCAATTGATATCGGTCGACTCTGTTAAAAATCTTTTTGAGTCTTATTTAAAAATAAATCAGAGTTGACAGGGAAAGTTTTTAGTATTTGTTGAGCTGATTAAAAAAATTTTTATCAATGATCACCACTGATGAGTTTACGTAATTATTTAATTAAGGAGTCTTTAAACTTGGTTATTGGTTATTACAGTTCTTTATATTAAATTGTAAATTTTCGCTGATAAAAGTTATTAGAAAAATTAAAAAATTTTTTGCTCCTTTAACATGGGTTCTTATGAGAAATCATGAGTTCTTAATAGTGCAAAATTTGATGCAAAAAAATACGTGTGTGTAGGTAATTTAATAACAAAGAGTTTGGGTGTTTAAAAAGTATTATCGACTGTCTACTTTTTAAAATATTTTATTTTTAACGATGAAAAAATTTGATTTACGGCGTGAGAACGTGAGCTTTAAAGAAGCGACGTAACGGCGCATTCGTGTGTAAATACACACCCGTGTTGTGCACAAACCAAAAAATAATGATTAGTGAAAATGAAAAGTTAATAAATATAGTGTATTATAAGTAATAATAATATAATGTTATATATAAAGTTAATATTAATGTAAAGTTGTCTGTACTTTAAACAAATATGACAAACATATTTACAATATTATCATAATTCATGCCAGATTCGCATAATCTTTTTTGCATGCACAAGCTTAAAACATTTTTTATCGGTGAATAAGAGCTTAGTAAGTATTTTACATTCTTAATACTTTTAATTCTTAATAAAACACGGATAGTTTTTTGTGGTTAATAATATCTTTAATTTTAAGATTGGTTAATGACAGATTTTGTAGCATTTCTACATCGTAACAGGCATCGTGTACACTATCATCTGTCATTGATAATAAATCACTGGCTAAACTTTTTAATTTAAAATTTTCTTTGCGATTTGGGTATTTCAATTTGACGTAGTTGTTTATTCATTTTAAACGTTTGAGGTTATGTTATCAGCTGTCCGCTGATGTTAATAAAAGTAAACACACGCTAATTTTATTGCCAATCTCATGACTCATGACTATTTGCACGTTTTTTTACAACTACACACATAAATTCGGACTCAATTTTCATCATATTATTTTAATAAAAACCATATATTTTATTAAATCATGATTAAATAATGATTTGTTAATTTATTTTTTAATGATTTTTTTGTAAAAGTGTCTGTCAATTTCAATTAGAAAAATCAGTATATTTTTAATTGAAGTTGGCAGCGCTGATTATTTAACATGTTCAGCATAGGACCCCCTCGCGTCTCGCTTCATCACCCTGCTCTGACCACCGAACCTCCTTAAGTAATTAAATTATACTTACTACATTTGAATAATACTATTAATGGTGTTTATAAACACAAAATAACAGTTGAACATTACTTTGAATTTGAATTATTCAGTAAGCTTGTTATCATTTTTGTTTTTAAAATATTTTCTGTCAACTTTATTTTAATTTTAAATGACAAGACTCCTTGTAAATATTTAAAAAATTGTCCAATTTATTCTTAGATTATGTGTGTGACACCATGTATTTTTTACCTACCAAATTTATTAAAAAAAATGTGATAAATCTATTGTAACTTTAATCTATCTTAAGATAAGTACGATTCATTTCATGGTATCATAAGACGTCAAAATTTCCTGAGAACGTAAGCAATATAAAGGTGCCGATGTATTTTTACCTTTAATTTCAAGTTGAGAGTAGCAATGTTGGTAAAAGTTCCTCAGTCCAGGAAAATGCAAAAGAACAAAATAAAAATACGGACAGTTGACCATTATTTTAAAACTTTGATGGAATGTAGGTTTTAACAAAAGCTGTAGGCATTCAAAAACCTGCAAAATGGCAACGGTCGAATGTAAATCGGTCGACTGTAAAATATAAAAAAAAACATTAATAATCTTTTTTTCTACTAGGAAACCATTTTTTAATAAATAAGTGACATTATTGAACATTTCAGATAATACGCTCCTTGATATACCTTTTTTTAAACATCTTTTTTGGTGTACTAATATAATCAATAATTGTAATATATTTTTTGCTTAAAACTAAGTACGTATTTACTTAAGTCAATCCATTGAAGTTTTTTATTTTTTACTTACAGGTCCTTACCGTCGTATGGATAAAAATTGTTGTAAAACAAACAAATTACCTTTCAATGTACAGACATGTCACTATTCTAGTTCTTCTTATTCAAGTGCCGTGTCCTAGAACATTGGCGATCATTCGCATGATCTTTACTTTGTCCACAACCGATTTAAAGAGTGTCGTGGTATACCATTGGCAAAGATTCTTGAGCCAATATGTTTTTCGGTGACCGGGACCACGCTTTCTCTCTATTTTTTCTTGAATATTAATGTGGAGCAATTCATATTTCGGATTTCTCATTACGTGGGCAAAGTATTCCAGCTTTCTTCTTTTTATGGCATTAAGTATCTCTCTTTGTTTATTCATACGCTTTGAACCGCTTCATTCGACACCCTGTTCATCCACGATATCTTCAGCACTCTTCGGTAAGTCCACATTTCGAAAACCTTAATCCTCTTTCACATTGTTTTAGTGAGGGTCCATGCTTCTATCCCATAGAACAATATGCTAAAGACATATCAACGTAATAGGCGTATTATTAAGGGAATTCTTATAGCTCTGTTGGTAAGCACTTTTAGCATGTTCTTAAAAGATGTCCGTGCCTGTTTTATTTTGCTTTTGATTTCTTGAGTTAAGTCCCATTTTTTATTCACCCAGCAGCCTAGATATTTGTATTTTTGTACTCTCTTCACTATTTCTCCATTTAAGCTGTTATTTGTTAAGTTGTCGGCTATATTTTTGTTTTTGCTGACAACTATCCATTTGGTCTTCTTTATATTGAATCGTAGACCCATTTGTTGGCTACGGTCTGTAACCGCTGCTAAAAGTGCCTGTAAATCATCTTTATTTGTTGCTAGTAAGACCGTGTAAGACCGTTCTCAATGTTTTCTCTGTAAATTTTTTATATTAGTAACAATTCTGTAATAAAAGTGTTTAAACATAAATGTCGTCTGAAGAACTATTAATGGTTAAATTTGGTAATATTATTTTTTTAACCAATTTTGGACAGATTTTAATGGATTAAATTCATTAAGGTAAGCTGGAATGGTACTATGAAATGAATGATACAGTAGGTTTGTTTTTGCAGCAGCTACAAACGGTTTGCAAACGTACGGAGCAAGTGCAATTGAAAATAAACGTGTTTACAGAAACCAAACCAAACTCTGACTTAAAATTGGATGTCCTTGCAGCGTTGACAAACGATTTTCAAACCGTTTGATGACAGTTAAATCAGTTCACGCTTTTTTGTCGAACTATTAGTTTGAAGCGGTTTAAGATGTACAACATTTCTGCTAACAGGTTTTATAGGTATGAGGTTAACATAAAACAGATTCAAAGATTTTTAACTGTTTTATCTGAAACTGCTACAGAAACAAACCCAGTATTTTTATACCAAATTTATAATATTGTTTCATTTTCCTTATACCTACAACACACAATAATTTAACGAAACATTTATCAATATATAAATTATATAACTAGTAGCTCTCCGTTACAAAAAAAATTATTCACTCTACGACACCATGTCCAATTTTTGGATATAACTAAGGGTCCAAAAAATCCAAGTATATATTTGTCAAATAGTTTATAGTATTTTGTCGAAATAAAGGTGTTTTTGAAATTAAATAATCCACGCTAAGTTTATGATAAAAACAATTAAAAATAAACAAGGTTAACGAAATGTATGTCTATTTGGCAAGCCAAAAACTTCATTTGACTCGGTGCTAAAAATAGTAAAATAAGCTATTTAAAATTGTTTTTTTTTAGTAGCGCACCGACAGTAAAAAACTGTTCTAATTAAAAATTTGTAAAAGGGAAGTCACGTTAAAGACTTTTCCAAAATATTACGAATTAAAAAATATTTTTAATGTGTACTGCAATGTATGCTAGGAATTGATGAATCTACAGCCCTGCAAAAAATAGTTATCAGAACTTTGAATGAGAATACCAACCTTCGTGTATTTTAGGGCTTTCAATATGATTTGGTATGAACAATTTCTGCACCAATTTTTTGCTGTGGACAAAAAAATTGTAAATTCGAATTTTTTTTTACTGAAAATAGTCGCAAAAAGGGTAGACCTATCGTGTGGGCTGCGGACGGCCCGTACTGCGACTATTAGAAGGGGAAGGGATTATAGAAAGGAGATGATTGTGGACCCGCTTTTTGAAAAGTTGCAGGTCATAGTTCACTGGAAAAACTGATTTTGGAAGCTTATTTTATTCCGTAGCAGCCTTGTAATAGAAGGATTCTTGCTGGAGATTGGTCCTTGTAGTATCAATCTTGAGAGTAAATGGGTGAGACTGATCAGCGTGCCGAGTTCTTCGGCCGAATGTGGCTTGTGGTGGTATAAGAGTTTTTATTTCTAGAGAGCATCTGCCATGGAAATATCTGTAGAGTAATGTCTGGTCTGCAACTCTTCTTTTATGTTTTAGTGGGTGAAGGGTATCTGTGAGAGTTGAGCTGTTTATTAACCGAATGGCCCTTTTTTAAATGGAATCTAGAATACGAAGAGAATGCATTGGTGCTGAACCTCATATGTGCGAGCAATACTCCAGTAGAGGTCGGATTTGAGCCTTGTACGTCATCTACAATTGATCAGGAGTAAAAAACTTTCTAGCTTTCCACATAAAACCAAGCCTTTGGCTTGCTGACTTTGCAATGTTAGCAACATGGTCATGCCAAGACATATTATTAGACACCGTAACTCCCAAAATCGAGATGAAGTTACTTCTTCTTAGGGTGCCGATCCGTTACGAATGTTGGCGATCATCATAGCGATCCGGATTTTGACTGCAGCAATCCGGAAAAATTGTGTAGATGTTTTATTGAACCAGGTCCTGAGGCTCTTGAGCCACTATGTCCTGCGTCTTTCTGGTTCTCTTCGTCCAAAGATTTTTCCTTGTAAGATTTTCTGCAGTAGACCGTATCTTTGTTTGTTTCTTATTTACGTGCTTTAATTATGTTTCATTAGTTTCAGGTCATTTTTTATTGTCCTTAGAACTTCGACGTTTGTCACTTTTGCTGTACAAGGGATTTTTAGCATTCTCCTGTATAGCCACATCTCGAGAGCGTTGAGTTTTTGGCTGTGGTTTCATTAAGCATCCAGGATTCTGCACCATAAAGGAGAACGGAGAAGACATAGCATCGCAGGAGTCTCATTTTAGTGTCTAGGGTGATGTTAGGATTTTTAAAGAAGGTGCTCATGCGGTTAAGGGTTGCTCTGGCTTTTCCTATGCGTGCTCTTATTTCCTGTACGTGGCTCCAGTCCTCATTTATAATGGTTTCCAGATAGTTGTAATGATCAACTCTCTCGATAGTCGCTTGGTTTACGAATAGTTGGCTTCCTGTGATGTTCTGTTTGCTGATTATCATAAGTTTGGTCTTATTTACATTGACTTCAAGGCCTTACTGACTACTGCGATGGGTAATTTTGTCCACCATGGCTTGTAGGTCTTCAAGATTGTCAGCAAAGACGATGGTATTATCGGCGTACCTGATGTTATTTAGTCTGAGTCCGTTTATCAGAATTCCCTTGTTCATGCCGTCTAGGACTTCATTGAAGATGCGCTCCGAGTATGCAACCCTGTTGAACCCCTCGCTTTATTTTTACGTAATACTGAATATATTTTACCAAATCAATGTAAATAAATATGAATAAAAGTATAAACATGCTTTCGGTATTATAAGAAATGCATTTATCAACTCCCTTTGCCTATTGTATACATTCCAAGAGAGTAAACTTAAATTTAAGGTCGTGTGCATCCAAACTGGAATATCAGAGAAAAAACTATAAATATTCTAATATTTGAACTTTAAAAGTTTGAGCTGAAATAGATTTAAGAATTCTGTTATAAATTCGGTTATAAATGGAGATATGAGATAAACGAATTTAATTAAACTCCTTAATTTAAATGTCAATTCCTTAAACACAAGAATTTCAGAACTGTTTGTGGTTTCCCATCATGGTACGAACTGTTTGAAATTAGTCCTTTACACGGGTAGTTTAATTAGCAAATAAAAATAGTGATATTGCTAGTGTATTTTATACATCCACACATTCATTCAAAAATCAAATGAGGCACATTTATTTGGTAAAACCTAATTTTGGTTGATATTGATTATATTTTTAGGTAATATAAAGTCGAATTAGCTATCAATTGACATAAAGATAAGTAAATAAAAATTAATAATAATTTTTTTAAATTGTTTTGTTTTCAGATTTTAGTTAAGTTATTTGATTATATTTACTCATACGAAAATTTTAATTGGAACGAGTAGATATCCAGTTAACGAGAAAGTTACTAGAGAATTTTGAATTAACAATCTCATTCAAAGTTCGGATAACTTTTTGAGTGCTTACGTATTAGATCTTTATTACTTGTACTAGTAATTAAGTTGTACTGAATTTTAGTAGGTACATAAATGATAGCTAAAACAACCGCTAGGTTGTCAATTATATGAGAATGAATAGTTAAAAACTGTTATACTCATTTAATTATTTGTAGTGTATGAAATCTGAAAATTGATTGAATGGTATGGGATTATTTTATTTTATAGACTCCTTTAAACACCTTAAAATCATCATTTAAAAAGCTGCAATGAAAATGCTGTCTGATTGTTATTTTTTTAAAACGATATTTATACACAAAAATACATTCTTCTTATGATATACTCGAATAACAATCTGGGAGTAAATTTTCTACTTGTAAATAACTTTTTCTTTTAAATATTAAATGTGAAATATCTTAGAATCTAATATACATAAATATTGTTTATTATTTAAAATCGAGCGAAAAGTTTCACACTTTATTTTTTGTTCGATATGCAAGAATGCCTAAAAAACGTGTTTATTTGTATACAGTACACACAGTGCAACGACTGTTGGTCATAGTGAAATCAAACATACTAATATACCACAGAACTCAAAGAACTAGAAGGCCAATGTTTGTCAGCAATATTGCCAGTTATATGTTTTCATACGCAAATCTGATTATTGTGCTTTAGGATTTAGTTTATATTACTTACTGATGATTACCAGCTGTACAAAATCATATAAAACTTTACAACAGAATCTGCAGAGTAACTAATATTAACTACGCGCCGGCGACGATTACGAGAAGATAGCAGTTGAGAATCGACAAGCTGGAGAAATGCTCTGAGGTGTGGGCAGCTTCACCACCGGAACCTCTGATGCCTCGACTTACTTTTGCTATTCGACGACATCTTCCGCAATGTAGATGTTGGATTCCTTTGATAATTCAGTCAAGCTGGTTTGATTGGTTTTTTACCTACTATAGGTTGAAGGGTTTCCTGCCTTTTATCGCAGTGAATTTTGTTATCACAGTAAATAAAACAACACACTTGTCATCGAGAATATATTGTGTAATTTAATACATGGAGCTTACAGTTTCAAGCCTTCTGTATCTTCAGAATAATATCACTGGTTGTTAGCTTTGAATTTGATTTATTTTATCTGATTATTTTGTTGTGCATTTTACCACGTGGTGTTTGAAAGCCGTGCTCTTAGCGGCAGGCGTTGTGCATTCTTTGACGGTCGAAATGGGCAAGAGAGCGAGAGGCCGGAAGCCGGTTCGAACGTGGCTTCTTTTTCGCGTTAAATTCTGATTTTCCACATGAAAAACTTAGTATTGCTGAACAGAGAATGAAAATCCCTCTCGAACAAGATGCCACACGACCCCACTTCTCATTTAAAGTTTTTGAGGGGGTGCTCATAGTTCAGAGGGGGTGTAAGAAGGGGGTAATATTTTCATACTGTAAATTGTCAAATTGACAATAAAAATCGACCTGACAAATACATAATAACGCTAAAAATGAATTTATTCCATACATATGGACCGCAGTGTGTGTATCTATATATATATATATATATATATATATATATATATATATATATATATATATGAATACTAGGTTTTCTGGATAAACCATAATTAATTATGTTATTTTTTCGATGTTTTATGGTCGAAAATATGGTGAACCCTACTTTCAAATTAGTAGCGTAATGGTTCTAACTTCAAACAAAATAATTTTCTTCAGGGGGGCAACGAAAATATTTATAGACTGCTGAAAGAAAAATATTAAGTTTATTCCTTCTTTTTTAGGACTTAAAAATGGTTAAAATATAATTACAAATTTATGTATAAAGTATGACAATTTTTTATTTGCAATTCGACGCACTAAATTATGTAGGCTTTGAGCATTTCTGATTTTAAGTGCGTCCACATAATTGTTGGGGAGTGTCTGCACCCCCTGGACTCGTTATTGCCACTCCTTTGTATTTCTTTATCATGAGTGTCAAAAAGTCCACACCATATGGGTAAGTTTTTTGAAGTGATAACTTCTTATGGCACGCTATTGGGCGCGTGGTCGCGTTCCCAAAAGCGTAACGATATTTTAAAATTTTTAATAAAAGTTGGATATTCGGGGATTTGCACCTGAATACACTGACGTGCTAAACAGATAGCTGTACCATTTAGCAACCACGCATTTTTACTTCAAATGTCTAAGCTTAGATATATAAATTATATTTGTGATGTCTTGTTTGTTGAAAATAACAGTATTTGTTACGTTAAATACGTTCAATATTTAATAGTTTCTACACAAATAAGTTATCACTTCTGTCGGGCGTCCTGTGAAGCACAAGATTTTTTTATTATTCATCTGTAGGAAAATTTTATTCCTAATAAAAGTTGGTACATTGCGTAAAACTTACATCGGTGTTACCTAATTTCCAAATATCTAAACGGTTTACAGTGGAGAACAAAAATAGGAATTTTGATTACAAGTATAATAATGGAATATATCCTGGACTATTAGCTTGCAACACTATAAGTTAGGTTTATTTCTAATATTTTAGTTATTAAAACAATGTTAAATATAATAATGTTCTTCATTCTGCCAACAGCGATTAGTAAAAATATTGAACAGAACCAACATTCGACATAAAACAAATGAAGTGTTATAAATATTAAAAAAATTGAAAATTTCAACAAGCCCCTGTTTGTCTGTTTTGTGGATTTAACCAACGCATTCGACATGGTCCGACTAGATGACGTTATCAAGATTCTAGACCAGAACAACTTCGATTACCGGTACCAAATAATTACACAAGAACTGAACCGCAGAAGTAGAACAAGAATAAAAACGAACGATGGACTGTCTAAGGAAGTGCAAATCAATACGGGCTTACGACAAGATGACTTAGTCCTGCTCTGTTCAACATCATTATGGACCAAATCATTGAAAATAATAAAAAAGTGAACGCCGGATATAGGATGGGCAATCGCACCATTAAAGTATTATGCTATGCAGACAATGCAATCCTTATAGCAGAGAATAAAGACGATCTACAACGCCTGTTATACAAGACAACAGTAACAGCACACAAATTTAACATGAACACCGCAACAGAAGAAACACAGTCAAGAGTTATCTCTAAAGAACCCATAAGGTACAAACTGGCAGTCGACAACAAGATAATCCAGCAGGTGAGAAGATTCAACTACCCAGAAGTGGAGGTATCAAGCGAAAGAAACCTTATTGAAAAAGCACGAACAAAAGCCCTAAAGGCAACAAGAGTCGGCGGATATCTGAGAGATATCATGTGGCGAAATAAAATGATGAGTACAAAAAGTAAGCTGAGGATTTACAAAACATGCGTAAGACCTATTTTAACGTACGCCACAGAAACCAGAGCTGAAACAACAACAAGAAAAAGATTAATGAGAGCGACCAAAATAAAAATACTAAGAACCATCAAGGGTGTTACCCTTAGGGATAGAATAAGAAGCCAAGATATCAGAGAAGAACTAGAAATACAGTATGTGGTAAGATGGGCTAGAATACGCAAGAGGTGCTGGAAAGACCATGTGAAAAGGATGCCAGATGAAAGATGGGCAAAGTGGGCCATGTCGCAAAAACCAAACTCGCGAAGACCGGTAGACCGGAAGACCACCCAAGAGATGGTACGAAAGCTGGAGCTCAGCATCACAGGAAAAGCTCCGAAGGAGGCTAAACGCAACGGATTAAACAGGACCAGGTCCCATTATAGGAAGGAGAAGAAGAAGAAGAGAAGAAGAAAATTTTTTCATAATTCCAATAATTGCTATTTATTATTGCTACTTAATATTGACCACATACAGGTAAAAAGTAAAGACAAAAGGAAAGAAGTGGTTAAAAAGGGGTAATTTGAGGTTAAAATTCTAAAAAAATCTCTAAAAAATTTGATGTATTTTATTTGATTATATTGATGTGCATTTTAAAGCGGTGCTCTGAACGCTAGAGGTGCTCATTCCTCGGCTGATGCTATGCGAAAGAGGACGAGAAGCCGGAAGCCGCTTCGAACGTGGCTTCTTCTCGCATTAAATTCAGCGTTTTTTATTGGTAACTGTCTGGTCACGTGACCGTATAGTTGGTTGCTACAATTGCGCGCGACGATTTCGGAATGTGCTGGAGAGATGATAACTGCACGTGTTTTTAGATAATTTTTTATCGGCGTCAGGGCCGTACTGAGAGTAGTTTTAAAAAGTCAAGGAATTTCTTAAAGAGGAATTGTACAGTTGAAAGTACTGATTTCCAACACTCACTTAACCAGTCGCAAAGTGTTTAAATTGGTGAGTATTTTGTATCAGTAGGGGAAAAACTATGAGGGTTTGAGGTATCAGTTCAATTTGGAAAAGAGCTCTCTTGCCCAAAATAGTTTGTAAATCCCAGGTTTACACTGTAGATATATAGAAATTTGATTGCACTAATGTCAGTTTTATGCAATGTACCAGCTTTTATTTAAAATAAATAATAAAAATGTTACTCATATGGTGCAGTCTTTTTGACGCTCACAGTATATAGTCGTGAAATTTTTCGCTGTGATAAATACCTTTTGCAGAAATAGCCTATATTTCACCGATTTAATATATTTTTATGGAAATCCCATAGTCAACTAGGTACGTAGGTATACCTATGTGATATTAATGTAAAAATAAAAGCAATGAAAAATTCAATTTTATTATCGAAACCTTTTTGAATAGTGCATGTTTAAAATAAAATTTTTGTCCACACCAAATATATGAGCACAGGTAATCCAATAAAAACTTACAACTTTTAATGAATTTAGCTAAGAAAGTAACTAATGAAACATTTAAAAAACATATTAGGTACTTAACAAACACTATTTTTTATAAATCGCTAAATATGTTAGGTATCCAATCACCAACACTCACTGACAAATAACCGTACGTATGTGACTGAACAAATAAACTAATTACGTCCATTTTTTTATCACTTAGTAACTTGCTCGCAGTGATAAACGGCAACGAGGTAGCCGATTAACTGGCAAGAAACGGTACCCCGGTGGGACCAAGAAGCCACTTGGTCGGATTGCCAATTGCCGAAGCAAAACATTTATTAAAATTAATCCTTGAACAAGAACATATTACTCAGTGGAATGCAAATACTGATGAAAAGACCTCTCCAGAAGATGGCTGACGCACTCTGGACGATGGACCGGAGTAGACTAAGCAGCACGCTTGGCCTGCTCACAGAACACATCCCACTAAGGGCGCACCTCTTTAAACTTAAGCTGGCGGCCGAGAAAAACTGCCGACTATGCGGAGAGGAGGAGGAGGAGAGCAGTATACACATCCTGTGTCAGTGCCCGATGCTAGCGGGGTGCAGGTATCAAACCTGGGGCCGTATGATTATGGATCTAAACGATCTAAAAGAGACAGGGCCAACAGAAATCCTAAGGTTTGCCAAAATCAGCGGACTAGAATTCTGATGTCCTGAAGTCACAGCGGTAGTCACAGAGGATCAAAAGATCTAGGTGACATAGGTGCCGATACCAAAGGCCTAACCGCAAGATTTAAAAGAGAACTGTTGAAAAGGCCAGCTTTTTCATTAAGTGGCTCGGAAAAAAAATTTTGGTTGCCTGACCATCTTGGAAAAATTTATTTTTAATGTGATGTAAAAACATTTCATTTTCGCATTTTTGAAGTTAAAACTTTAGGCAAGTTGGATGGGGGGTAATTTTAAAGCATCCGGTGACGTTAGCGTCAGCGACAGATGAGTATTTTCGATGTAGAAAGTGACGGCTGTTGTCAGCAGTGGTCAAAATAATATTAAAATAAAATAAATAAGTTACATTGTACTATTCTGTAAATTGGCGGCTTGTTTATGGAATATACAGGATGGCCAACCGAAAACTAAACAGAGCCATTTGCAGGAACATCGTCAGCATTTTAGAAAAACGCTTATACCCGTCGATTTTTGATTGAACACTCTTTTTCGGTATTTTTGACTCCACTACTTTCAACCCCAAGCGAGGGTAAGAATTACCCTAAAATTTTTAAATGGCATTGGGGGTCGAATAAGATGTCATTTTAAAACTCTGACAATTCTCTTTACAATAGTCTTTAAATTTTACATTTCCTACCAACACTTTGAAAAAAATTACACGTTAAAATTCCAATAATTTATTTGCTTATTTGCTAGTTAATTGATTAAATGTTTAAACTGATAACCCCCTGCTTCTAAACAATAATAAAGATTTTTTTGTTCATGCACATTCCGGAGTAATTCGACAGCACATGTAAACGATTCTTTGACGCAAATTTTCCAACGATGCTGGTTGTGTTTTATAGCTTTTACTTTTCAGATGTCCCCACAAAAATAAATCTAGGGTAGATAAATCTGGTGATTGTGGAGGCCATTCAATGCTGCCTCTTCTCCCAATCCAATCAAATATGTATTTGAAAATATGTATGACACAGTATGACGAAGATCATTTTTATATTCAACAGGATGGTGCTTCTCCGCATTATGTGGCGACTGTTCGTCAGTATTTAGACCAACTTTTTCCACGGCATTGGATTGGGAGAAGAGGCAGCATTGAATTTTCTGTTTCATTTTCGGTTGGCCACCCTGTATATTGTTATTGTATTTGTATATTTTCGGGAATATTGTCTCTCAAAAAAACAGTGTATATTTTGTTTGCAAATCAGTGTATATATTTTTAAAGGACGTCAAGCTAACCTATCTTTCATTGAGGAAGTTTTTCGCGAGTGATCTGTGAAAAATTGTATAGTCAAAATTTATGTTTCTTATTTTAGTTACCTAGTTACCATAAGCCCATTGTATCGTTTTTAGAATATAATCAAATGATTGACAGTACAAATAGCTTTAATATTGTTAAAGTGAGAATGAAGTGAATTGAATACAGATACTATGTATATAGAGCTAATCCTAACTAATATTGTAGATGCGAATGTGTGTTTGTTACACTTTTATGCGTAAACTACTCCATCGATCATCATGAAATTTTGTACACATACTTTCAAGAGTATAGTTAAGAACATAGGATACTTTTTATATAAAAAAAGTACTCGAAAATACCGGTGGTCAGTTCAATAATCAATTCAGTATAGCATCCCTAAAACTAATATATGATTAAATGACAAATAGACGTCCGAATTTAAAGGTACACGTTCAATTCAATATTTAATTAAGTATAGCATCAGCTGTTTCTGATGTACAGTTGTATTCACCGAATATGGGTGACTAGATTTTGCCATATTTGCGTAAATCAGGCTTTTCTTATCGACGCCGATAAACAAGGTAAAAACATATAAAATGGTTAAATGATTTTAATATATTAGAATATTTCTACAACGAAAATTTGTACACTCAACGTTACGAATAACAATAATAAAAACAAAAAACCATAAGCAGGTCTGCGGATTTTATGAGTTGCGTCTAGACTGCAACCAAGCGAATCACATTGTATTAAATATTCGTTTATTTTATTTGAATAATTTTAGTTAAAAAAATAACAGGGTACTTGATTTTCTTGATATTTGACAAATATATTACAAATTTTTGTATAATAAAGGATAGCATCATTTAAGAAAGTTTGTAAATGTTACAACTAACATTGATTTCGTTTCTGATATTTGTTTTTTGTCGGTTTATATAATTTTATCAAAAAAAAAATAGAAGTTTAATTTATATCTATATCTCTTTTTAGTTCTTGAAATATCGTTTTTCCTTAAGCCGATTTCTTAACGAAGCTAATATGACAATGTTTCTACTCTTCATTACAAGTAGTGTACTGTTTCAATACAAAAACTACGAGCATCGTGATGAAATTTGCGAAATTTCCCGGACGGGGAAGTACCCGGACCGTGTGACAGAGCTTATAGAGTGAAACTAGTATTTTTTCGACCACAATTCAATACCACACAATTCATAATAATTTAACGAACATAAATAATTAATTGTATTTTTGTAAGATATAACTAAAATCAATTTTTCATCATTATTGTCAGTTGTTGGTGATAAAAATGAAATTGAGTTAATTATTTTTAATTAAGATTACTGTATTATTGGATTACCGTGATACGAGTATAAAATACGTTATCGAACGATTTTGCACCAGTATTTTTAAAATGTTCTGAAAAATTTATGAAATATAAAATACATATATTACACTTTCGTGTTATCGAGTAATATAAGAATAATATATCTAATCGGAAGTGATGCGCTTCAACTGATTGGTCAATGTTTTTCTCGTTAGTTTAAAAAAAATGTAAAAGATTTTTTACTTCAGTAGCAAAGAAAATGTTTTAAGATAATTGAATATTTATATTTAATTTTATATCATCAAAATTTCTATTTCATTATATTTTAGTTTATGTTACGTCTGTGTTGATTAGCACATTATTTTTTTTTATTACTTTTAGACTTTTATGATATCCCAAATGTTTGAAAGGTATTATCTAAAAGTAACTTTCAAATTTTAAGCCTATTTTTCCCTACTTTAAATTTAGTTAATGTTCTTTTATTACTCGATAAATTATCTTGAAAAATTCTTCCATTTTTGGAAAAATTGACGTTTTTCTATTTAACTAAAATTTTACAATAAGATGACTATATTTAAGCAATTTAGTTAATCTTAAATAAAAATTTCTTTAAAACAATATATATGTTACGGTAAATGTACATTTCCCAAAAAGTTAGGTATATGTGAACTGAATATAATGTATATGTAAATTTCCCGGCAAATGTATACTCTTACCTTCATGTTTTAAAAAAAGTTGGAATACAAATTAATTAAAAATGTTGTTGCAGTAAAAAAATATTTATTTAAATAAACATAATACAAAAGGCTTTAATAACGAAAACTATTTTAATTAAAAAATCTAAATGACAAACAAAACATACTTTTCTTTGCATATTATATAATATGTTTACAGAAATTTCATAATGAAAAAAGTTTTATTTATTTGAGCAAGAATTGCTATTGTGGCACTTGGAATTACATAATATTCCAGCATTTTTACAGCTGCATTTTTTTGAGGAACATGTTCCTTTACAGATGCATCTTTTAAAACCTTGTCCACCAGTACGGGGCTGCATTCCTATAATTTCTCTTACCGATTTCTCAACATCTTGAGGAACATCTTCGTATGATATAAACTTTAGTTCGCGAATGGCGAATTCATGCCTAGAATAAGATTGTTTTAAAACTCCCTGTTTAGTTCCTAATTTATATAAATTTTTATCGTCATCTCTAGACAAAACAACGCAAATCAAATTTTTTGGATTTGTTTTACCACGACCAACGTCTGGAATGAAAACTCTAACATTGCCATCAATCACAGCAGCAGGAAATTTTTCTTTCGAAAGATTACACATTTTCTTCCATCTTTATCTTCAATTTGGTTGCATAAGAAACCATCATCCAAAATTATGTCTGACGTTTCAATGGAAAATTCATCGTTTTCTGCTACTTTACTATCTGTTCAACAGATTCCATAGGTAAATTTGATGATTTCAAACCAAATTTTATTCTAATTCCGAATAAAGCTTTATAGGGAGTTTCTTTATACCCTCATGAAAAGCTCTATTTTTCATCAGTTGAACGTATTTTAAACCTTCTGACCACTTGGTATTTTGTATGCTCGCATTTACCAAAACGACATGGTCATTGTGAATTCAATGTTCATTTTCCTTCTTTGAAATTGTTAAGGTTAGTTGAATGCACATTACCCAAACGAGTAGGCAAATGCGTACATTTACCGGAAAATGTGTACATTTGTCGCAATATATACTTTTACCGTAACATATACAAACCATTAAATACTGGTTTAATTGGTTTTTGTTTTTATACAAAATATACCTAATTATTATTACACTTCCTGACATTTCCATTGATTCGATTGTAAAAGTATGCCTTAATTTGTTCGTATTGTAAAGAAATATATTGAATATAATTCTTTCTGAAATAATTGTCTTTTAATTATTCACCCACATTATTATTTTTATGCAATCGTTTTTAATTTTTAAAAACCTCTTTAATACTTTCTTTTAGTTGACGATGTGACAGTAAAATTTCAAGATCTTCATCAAGTCCCTCCATCTCGATTTTAGGAGTCACGGAGTCCAATAATATGTCTTGGCATGACCATGTTGCTAACATCGCAAAGTCAGCAAGCCAGAGGCTAGGTTTTCTGTGAAAAGCTAGAAAGTTTTTTACTCCTGATCAACTGTTGACGACGTACAAGGCTCAAATCCGACCTCTACTGGAGTACTGCTCGCACATTTGGGGTTCAGCACCAAGAAATTCTCTTCGTCTTCTAGATTCCATTTAGAAAAGCGCCATTCGGTTAATAAACAGCTCAACTCTCACACATACCCTTCACCCACTAGAACATAGAAGAAGAGTTGCAGACCAGTCATTACTCTACAGATATTTCCATGGCAGATGCTCCAAAGAAATAAAAACTCTTGTACCACCATTGGCCACATTCGGCCGAACTCGACACGCTGATAAGTCTCACCCATTTATTCTCAAGATTGACACTACAAGGACCAAACTCCATCAAGAATCCTTCTTTTACAGGGCTGCTATGGAATGGAACAAGCTTCCAAAATTTTCCAGAGAACTATGACCTACAACTTTTCAAAAATCGGGTCCACAATCATTTCCTTTCTATAATCTCTTCCCCTTCTAATAGTCGCAGTGCGGGCCGTCCGCGGCCCACACGATAGGTCTACCCTTTTTGCGAATATTTTCATTAAAAAAAAAAAAGAAAGTACTAAAGTACTACATTTAAAAAGTTTCATACTTTATACATTTTATTTAACATTTATTTTTTGTCTCCGACATGGATAGTTACGAAAATAATTTTATAATATAGTTGCACTCTAAGGGTGACTTTATAAAAGATCTTAACACCTAAGATTTATCACTTTAGATTTAAGATTTAGACAGATGGAATATAGAAATAGTATTGTTATTGTTATAAAAACATTTAAGATTTATGATTTTACACTTAAGATTTAAGAAGATGACCAACTTCCAACTTAAGTAATCGGTCTTAAATGGGTATAAATAAAAATAGGATTTACGCATGTTATGTGATCAAAAATTACACCTATATGTTTCCGCAATTATTCAAAATTAATTGTGAGGTTAGGAAAGAATTCGAAAATAGCAAAAACTTTATTTGGATTTGTACTATGAATCTTTTATTTGAATGCACTGAGACGGAACAAAATATTTCCTTTGAAGTTGATGTAGATTAGATTATTCTGTAAGACACAGATTGTAGCATACCTATTTTTGTCTGTAAACATCGTGGCAAGCTTTAGAAAATATGCCCAGTAGATTTTTACCAAAGAATGTTTAGTTTTTATAGTCCGACTAAAATTATATCACTTAAGGAAATCGATATTCCACAAGACAATAGAGAAATTTCGATTGCGTTTAAATATATTTACCGAATAAGGTTTATCGAATTTTAAAATTAAAACTGAAAGGTAATATGTTTAACTCCTAAATCCGTTTCTGTCTTAATTACATTTACAAAGTTTAAATAAAAACCATGTAGGGGTCACTACCACGCGGGTTAAAAAATACATATTTTCCTTAGGTTCCTGGCAGATGGCGTTAGAAATCGTCTATAAGACTTTTTACACAGGGGCCTTGTCCTACTATGTCGTCTTTATACAATGGTTCAACTGCTAATACCAGCAAAAAAAAAATAATTATTTTCCACTTTTCTTATAAAATAAATTACCAAATCAATAATCAGAACAGTAATTACCAAAGCACCGGCCACTCAGGAGAGCTGTGATGGTATGGTTGCTATGTTTTTTAATTCAATAATAAAAGAAATTTGTTATCCACTACCCTTTTAAAAGTTGTTGCAACATTACCTATATCATTGTTACAATGCCCGAATCAACAGCTTTGCCAACTAGATCATTTTCAATGACAAGATACCTATTTAAAAGATAATTTGCCCAATCCAATTGGTATAAGAGGTCTTTGAAACATTTTTTACATTATTCTACAAAAATTTTAAAATATATTGGTCGCACTCAATAATAAAATCCAATGTTTTAAATATTGTTTGCTTATTAATTAACAAAATTACACATATTTTAGGATAAACAATGAACAATATAGTTTCTTGATGTAGTGCGCCATCTAGCTCAAAATAGTTTAACCTGATTTAAAATTTGAAGGAAACCGGTGAGATTTCTATAAAGGTTTTTAAATCGTTTTGACAGGTGGACGCACTTAAAAGAAATAGCTTTATTTATAACTCTGGTTACCAAGTAGTCAATTGTTCCAAACTCTCTTTAGCAAACACGCATTGCTTACAATTCAACATATAAAATTTTCTCTTGAAAGGGGTTACAATAGTATACCCTATATTATAAATTGAAGCATAATTCTAGCAGTACAATAGTATTCCGTTCTTATAAATAAGTGCTAAATACCACGAATTATGCGAAAGCAAGACAAATTGTAAATATATCGGTAGACTTAAATTATGATCAACTTTTCTTATAAAATAAATTACCAAATCAATAATCAGAACAGTAATTACCAAAGCACCGGCCACTCAGGAGAGCTGTGATGGTATGGTTGCTATGTTTTTTAATTCAATAATAAAAGAAATTTGTTATCCACTACCCTTTTAAAAGTTGTTGCAACATTACCTATATCATTGTTACAATGCCCGAATCAACAGCTTTGCCAACTAGATCATTTTCAATGACAAGATACCTATTTAAAAGATAATTTGCCCAATCCAATTGGTATAAGAGGTCTTTGAAACATTTTTTACATTATTCTACAAAAATTTTAAAATATATTGGTCGCACTCAATAATAAAATCCAATGTTTTAAATATTGTTTGCTTATTAATTAACAAAATTACACATATTTTAGGATAAACAATGAACAATATAGTTTCTTGATGTAGTGCGCCATCTAGCTCAAAATAGTTTAACCTGATTTAAAATTTGAAGGAAACCGGTGAGATTTCTATAAAGGTTTTTAAATCGTTTTGACAGGTGGACGCACTTAAAAGAAATAGCTTTATTTATAACTCTGGTTACCAAGTAGTCAATTGTTCCAAACTCTCTTTAGCAAACACGCATTGCTTACAATTCAACATATAAAATTTTCTCTTGAAAGGGGTTACAATAGTATACCCTATATTATAAATTGAAGCATAATTCTAGCAGTACAATAGTATTCCGTTCTTATAAATAAGTGCTAAATACCACGAATTATGCGAAAGCAAGACAAATTGTAAATATATCGGTAGACTTAAATTATGATCAATATTTAGTACAGCTCCGGGATATCCCTTATATAAGATCCGGTGCATACAATAATTCTTACGTTCATGCCGGCGACTCCGACCAATCCAGTGCGACACACCAATTTAAAGAAGTGATTGATCTCTTTAAATCAAGATAGTATTGTTTGAGGTATATATTTTCTCCTACGAATGTCCTCGAGCAATAAACTCCTTTTTCCTTGAGTTTAGGTTTTAGATTGGTACTCACAACTGTTTTTCTATTGCTATGACTGACTGAAATGATTCATTCGCCATATATGAAGATAATAAAAATAATCACTAAAATATGATTTGAAGTTCCATTTAAATATTACTTGGTTTTATTGATACCCCCTCTTTCCCGGGGGGGAAAATTATTATATTCAAAATAACCACAGAAATCAATAGAGGGATGAATAATTCTAAACAAAAAGTTTTTTATAAATTATTTCGATAGTTTCAGAGCTATTCGTGATTGAAAATGTGAATTTTTGTTAAAAAAAAAAACATTTTCTCACGAATACCTCAAAAATCATAAGGTTTATAAAAAAATTGTTAAAAACAAAAATGAAGCTTGTAAGAAACCAAAATGATTGTTTTTTTTTATCTCAGTATTAAGATATAATACATGCAGTTAGGGCTGATTGAACGTTAGTCCATGTCTGCCAAATCAATCAAATCATTCAGCGTTAAATAGAAAAACACAGTAACCGTTTGAAAAAATAAAAAAAAAAGTACCTACCTAAAAAGGTCTTTTATATAAGCTTTTGTTGAGGTTATTGGCGTAAAAATTAACGAAGTTATGATAAAAATAAAATTGTCTATCCATAGATTATAAAAAACTGAAAATATATACAAGGTGTACTATTAAAAAAATTACGTCAATATGTTATTTTGGAGTATACTTCTAATCGACTTGAGCAGATGAATTATTATAAAAATCTTTTCAACATTTTTTTTTGTAAACCTAACAAGTCGAAATATTAGCAAGTAACGTTTACTTTATGTACACACTATAAAATGGTCACGATTACATAATTAATCTGCTTCAAATGAACTTGCACTAATTAATTCCTACTTATACACAATTATAACAACACGGAATAAGCTGTATAACTAATTATTAATTTATTTAGGATAAACGTTTATAGGATCATCGAAGAACGACAATCCCTTTCAAGAGAAAGTGAATTAGAATTCGTTTAAAAAAGCGATTAACACTGCAAAGGTTTTGAACTTTTAGACTTTCAGTGGAACCAAGATGCAAATGACGTTAGTTGCGTCATCTATATAAAAATTACCTAAGCGTTTTCGGCACCTTTTTTGAAGAGAAGTTATATCACTGACATTTCTTTAATTTGACATTTTACATTTATTTCATTTTAAAATGTAAAGGAACCAGGTATCCTAAAAAAAGACCTTAATAACCAACAAATAGAAATTCTGAATTTTTTTTCGTTTGTACTGTATTGTGAGTTGCATATCTTTGGAATGTTCGGTTTCGGTAAAATTTAAAATGCCGGCAACACACATTATAAATTAAAATCCTATTTCGTATTTATTTATGAAGTAAACATATTAAATAAAATTTATTCTTCCCTCTTGTTCTTGGTAAACTGGATTTCTTTTGGATAAATATTCCACTAGAACGTCAATATCAATTGGTCCCTTTTTTTTATTTTTTAAATTTTTTGTTAGTACTTCAAAGCCGCTTCCACCATCTCCAATGAAGGAATTGATGATAATTTTGTAATCCCTATTTAGATCTAAATCTTCATAATTCGGAACCGTACAATTATGACAACGTATTCTTGCTGATATGACTCTATCTCCGTCTTTGCGAGAAAGATCGTATTCGACTTGAATTCCTAAAATTAGATTAATCAAATACACATAAACATAAATAGCTTTGGAACATTAAGTTTATGCAGTACTCATGTACCACTTTAAATTAAGGACGTATCTTGGTGAAAGATTCGGGGGGGAGTAGAGCAGTTTCTGTCTTTTATTAATGCATAATATAAGTAATATATAATTAATAAGAAAATAATCTATAATGTAAAAATGAATCGCTGAATGTGTTGCTAAGCGCAAATCTCGAGAGCAGCTGAACCGATTTCGCTAATTCTTTTTTTATAATATTCTTTGAAGTACGAGGATGGTTCTTACGGAAAGAAAAATTTTAAAAATTGCCTGAAAAAGTCTAGAAACAACATTTTTCTATATTCCCATACAAAAGATTCATAATAATACTTAAAACTCCCAAACGGCTGGACCGATTGGGATGAAATTTTTGGAAGTTGTTTTATACATACCAGGGGTAGTTTTAGTGTCCTACGATAGGGGATGAGAAGGGGATGGAATGTAAAAACTATCAAAAACGGCTTATATTAGTGTCGAATTCATAGTCTTCGGGAACTCCAAGTTTGATAGTGACATTCCCAGTTATGTAAGCATCCATACAAAAAGGGTGAGAGAGGTATGAAATATAAAAACTATTTAAAACGCCGATATTTTATGTCAAATTCATTGTATTTTATAATGGACTTCTTCTTTGGAAATTAAGGGTCAATGCTTTTTTTTGTTAGTACGGTTAATTTTGCAACGAAACCTGTTTTTAATGACTAATCAACTAAGTTATTAAGCTTTATTTTGGCTTGTTGATTCATTTTTGTTAGATTTCTAGAAAAGTAATTAGTAATCCTGGGTTATCATTGTAGTCGGTACCGACCTTAAAATCGTATAGTACCGATTGTAATTTCAAGTAGTGTGTGTATACCTAATAGACCGCGAAAATGTAGCGACGTGTTGTAGATGTAGATGCATTAATATTAAATAAACACGCTTATTTTACTGCGGAAAAGAACAATGGAGGTCCGTTGCTACCAGTTTTATCTAGGTATAAGTAAGCGTGTGTGTGATGCGATGGGTATTGGTGAAACAAAATTAACCTTGGTTTTAAAAAATGTGAAAGATGGAAATAGTAAACAAAAAGTTGATTGACTGTTGACTTTCCCGAAGCTTACAAATTTTAAATTCGTGACATTGTGTACAAAATGCGTAAAAAAAAAAAACATGTCTTTTTAGATTTAATATTAGAAAAAGTAAAAGAAAAAGATGTATTTACAATTTCTAGAACGAGTCTTTGGAGATTTTTAAAACATAAAGGGTTTAAGTTTAAAAATGAGGACAACCCAAAGGCTTTGTGTGAAAAAGCTAGAGTCGTGCACAAAAGAATTGAATTTTTAAGAACTCACTGCTCTTCATTTGTTTATCTGGACAAAACTTCGATTTTTGCTAAAGGTGGAACAAAAAGAATTTGGCAGGACGATAACGAGCACTTAATACTGCCACTTCTGAAATTTGGGAAAAATGTGTACACAAAATGTAAAAAACTAATAGAGGAATGGTGGGTTCGTGAAAACCGCATCGAAGCAGTTAATCCTGTTATTATTTACAATCCGAATGGGGATAGCGACGACAGTGATTCCGATTATGATGACTATAAATCTGATGCTTGATAATACCGTAAGTACTATATGATTAAACATATTTATTAAATTTGTGCCGATAAATTATTTTTGTTGCATTCCCTTTTAACATAATTAAATATGTGCCCATTTCTAACCAAAAAACTCGAGAGCTACATCAACGATTTCTGTTCAAAATGAAGCAAAAAATAAAAATAAAACCTCTCAACAAAAGCATAATAATGAATAAAAATTTTTCGGGTTTAAATCTTAGGGGAATTTACTAATGTACCTCTTAACACAGTGCGCCTGTTAAGTCGATGCCTTGGTGATTAATCTGATACCGTGGTATATTGGTGAAATAAGCTGTAGTAGATAATATGCAAATAATTCTTTAAATGTTTCCGACGAAGCTGTTGTTACATAAAATCTTGCAAGAATTTTTATAAGGTGTTGGTTAAAAAATTACAAATTCTATATATTGTTAAATTATTATTATTAGCTTTGGTAATTACGGTACCAATTGCCGATATCGTAATATTTTTTATTATAAAAGTGGAAAATACGCTAGAGATTAGGCAGTTAGTTGTGTCATTTCATTTTTAGTATTCCTGTTTAACGCAAAATTTAATTAAAATGTTGGTACTATACGTTACAGTTAGTTTGAACAACACTTAAATTAAAATTTTTATTTAAAAGCAATTCTCTCATTTTCTTCTTCATACACCGGACTTCTATTTGACAAAAATTCAACCAAAACGTTAATGTCCATAGCGCCATAGGTTTTATTTTTTAATTTATTAGCAAATACTACGAAACCATCGCCGCCATCTCTCAGAAATGAGTTGATTACAATGTTATAATCTTTATCCAATTCTAAATCTTCGTAACTCGGCACAGTGCATTTTTGACAACGAACTTTGATAGATACTACTCGACTTCCTAAGCTGCGAGAAACATCGTACAAAACTCTTACTCCTAAAATAGAATATTAAGTCTTGCATTTATCTTGATTGTAATGACAACTTAACAGTGTTAAAGATCATTTTAAAATTAATCTGGCGAATACTGGACTCAATTTTTTCAATAAGGTTTATAGTTATTGAAGTTCAAATTTCCGTTGAAGTTCAGTTAACTTAGTAGAAATAAATTACTATTGAAAAGGGGCGCACGTGGCTAAATTCGATGAAGTAGGATTAAACGTCTACAAAACACGACGATTTTCGAATAACCCTAGTTGACGATAAATAAAGAAGTACGCGAGAAAAACAAAAAACACGTCGAATTTTTTTATCAAGGGGAGGGTTTAAAAATGTTATTCTGCTGTTTCCAAGTGGCACCCCTTTAACATCCCCCACCCCTTCTTTAAAATGTCAAATCTCTTTCTCTCTCTTATTCTGCCACCTAATTCAATACCAAAGCTCTTTAAAAGAAAATAAATATTTACCTGAAACTTGAAGTAATTTAAGACTAACATTGGGTTTATCTTGAGAGTAAGGGGAAACGGTAAATTCTAGTAATTCCTTAAGATGTCTTCCTTCTAGTACTCCAAAATCCAAAGTATTTTCAAAGGGACACGATGTCACTAGATCGTTGTAAGTTATATCTGAAATTTAAAATAATAAAACTAAAAGAATTAAAATAAAAAACAAGTTTGGAAAAAAAATAATATATCTAATTCAAATGAAATGTGGGACTTTTAAAAAATGTGAGACTTTTAAAAAACAATTTTAAAAGAGGATTCCGAAGATCATTTAGAACTCAACTTTCAAAGAAAATCTGAAAAATTAAACATCTTGAGAAGTGTAGGTTAATGAAATTACAGTTTTTAAGTAAGTATCTAATTAAAATAAGAAGCAAAAAACTCCGAGGAAAAGGAAATAACCAATCAGAAAGTTCTGTAGAAATTTTCCAGTTGGCAAAAGGACTAAAATGGTGGCGGTTGATTGAGACCGCCATCAGATTGATCCGTTGTCTGGTTTATGAGAAATGTCTAATTACCGCTAGGCAGAGACCACTTCCTTTCACTTTCGCTACGGTTCTCACACACATCTTTTGTTTCCACTACTTTCATCAGTGCTCTCATACATGCTCGTCGGTTGTTGGTACTCTTGACAGCTGGCCTTTCTTCAAAACAATGTTGATCTGATTGAGATCGATGTTCGCCGTGGTCGACCTCTACCGACTTTTCCATTTACACTCGCCTTATAAATTTGTTACGTCAATCTTTCTTCATTCATTCTTTCTACGTGTCCAAACGATCTAAGCATTCCTTTATCTATATTTGTAATTACATCGTCTTTTACACCACAGCGTTCTTTTATATCACTATTCTTTACTTTATCCAACCGAGTCACTCCGGCTATACTTATATATAACAACTTATTACTTATTATATTTAAATAGAAATTAATATTTTTAGATTATTTTCATGTGTTTATTAATGTTTTTTTTTGTTGGGGAATAGTAAATATGAAATTTAATGAGATTTCTAAATGTCCATCAAGGTTTTGTGAAAAGTTATAACTATAATAATTGATTAACAATGAAGGATAAAGTTGAAATGCGGAATATTATTATCTGCAATCCAAGTAAAGAGAAGTTTGTACTGCTTTGAGAAACTCCACCATTTAGTTTTGATAACTGTTCATCAACAATACATTTAATATTTAAAAAGAAAATTAATAAAATCATTTAAGTTAAATAAGTACCTACCTATACTTATCAACAAGTTTAATTTTTCACCTTTTCAAATAAAGTTAATTTTTTAATGATCTTAAGACAAAATATTTAAAATACACCATTAGGAACCGATTCGGTTTAAACCGGCACTCGAATTGGCGCTGGTGGTGTGATGAACTAGAGGATGCTGCAAGTGTGCCTTTCATTAGACATTTATCTCTACTATAATAATAAACTATCAAATCATGTTCGGAATATAATTCTTATAAAGTGTTGTGCTTGCTATTACAGTTGTTACTTATTATTATTTACCTCCTATTTCTATGTCGGTTCTAAGTCCTCCGGGGTTGGTAAAGGCGATCGCTGCATTAGTCCAAGTATCTTCTGATACATTCTTGGTGTACTAAATTAAGCAATAGAAATAACATGCAAAGGTTTACAATATTAACGATATTTATACAATATAAAATATTTGTAAAGTTAATTTGATTAATCATTCAAATTATTCTTTGATTGCATTGTTTATATTGTGTATATCACAAATTTAACGTTATTAGTTGCAATATAAACGAAAATTAACAAACAAAAGAATCAAAAAAATACATTCAAACAAATATTTAAGTATCTACTAGAAGCATTAACTTACTGCGTACACCATAGCATCAGTTACGAAATTTCCTATAGTGCATTCCTGTCGATAACACTCAGTAGAGCTTAATTTAACAAAAGATGATCCTACTACATCAGTTCCTTGAGAATTTATTAGTGCCTTCCATGGTTCGAGTGCGGCATTTACTTGCTCATCTAAAAAATATTTGTATAACAACTATAGTAGAATCCCACAATTGTAAAGAGTGACTCATATTATAGAGCGATTTTATAGGCCAATCAAATTAGACGTTTACCCTGTACCAAAAAGTTGTTTTTAATAGTTGTTGAGTTTTTGAATGCCGACAAAAAGAGAAAGATTCAGTATTAGTTAATAAAAAATTAATTGGGTTCTAACAAAAACTGTTTCATCTTTTACGAATTTACAAAAACCTTCTTATTTTACTCACTCTCCAAAGGCTATACGTTCAGGTAGTTTCATAAAAATTAAGGAAATCGCCATCTTTATATATTTACTAATTTATTTGTGTATTATTTACTTCGCGAACAGGTCTTATTTTGTTGAAATATTTTCGTTAATATGACTGGTTTATTCTTAAACTGTTCAAATTTCTTCTAAGCAATTAAGAGTTCGATGCAAAATCAAACGTTGTCAGCATTTATGATTCAACTTGTAGGTATCTGCATGGTTGTAGTTTATGTCTTTTTCTAACAGTAGATAATAGTCGAGATCAACAATGACGTCGCAAATTATTGGCAACAACGCCATTGATCAGGCAGTTTCTGTCTTGGATTTTATCGCCAAAGCAGTTTCATAGACGTGCTGCAAGGGTTTCGTAAAGCAGAGACCAAAATTTCTTTGTATTATTAGGGGAAGGCGTTTTTACGCTTACTTTTGATTGTATAGTTTTACGTGCAGTACTTACCGTCGAGACTTATAAGTTTTGAAGTTTGTAATAAACATTGTTTCTATTTCTTCGATTTAATTAGAAGTGTAAATTGCAGTAATTAAGTTTCAATTAAATTTGGTGACAAATAATAAATATGAGTGAGAATAGTAATAGTAAACCAGATAACAAAAGGAAACGTCACAATTTAACACCCGAAGAAAAAACCATCATCAGAAATGTGTTTGAAGGACTCCGAGCCAGAAAAAAAAATATGAATGTTTGTGAGGTAATTACATTATGTAGTATTTTGACCAATTTTCCAAAGCTAGTATGTATAAAATAATTAAAACAAGGGATGAAACATACATACATATAGTCACGCCTTTTTCCCGTAGGAGTAGGCAGAGACCACTTCCTTCCACTTGCTACGGTTCTTACACACACCTTTTGCTTCCTCTACTTTCATCAGTGCTCTCATACATGCTTGTCGGCTGTTGGTGCTGTTGACCTGGCCTTTCTTCAAAACAATGTTAATCTGATCGAGATATGTTCGCCGAGGTCGACCTCTACCGACTTCCGTCCATTCACACTCGCCTTATAAATCTGTTTCGTCAATCTTCTTTTATCCATCCTTTCTACGTGTCCAAACCATCTAAGCATTCCTTTATCTATCTTTGTAACCACATCTTCTTTTACACCACAGCGTTTTCTTATCTTACTATTCTTTACTTCATCCAACCGAGTCACTCCAAATTCATTTACTTGTTCCACTCTTTCTCCCTAAATCAAAACTTCACAGTTTGTCATGCTTTTTTTTTTTTTAAATTTTGAAACTTAAAGCATAGCTTTAGGAACATCCAAAAAGTGTCAAAAAAGGCAAGTCTGGCTGTGCATAGAGGTGTGTTGGTTCCTACACTTATGTATGATAGTGAATGTTGGGTTTGGCAGAAGAAGCATGAAAATAGGATTAATGCTGCGGAGATGAGTAGTTTGAGAAGTATAGCCGGAATGACTCGGTTGTATACAGTAAAAAATAGTGAGATAAGAGAACGCTGTGGTGTAAAAGAAGATGTGGTTACAAATATAGATAAGGAATGCTTAGATGGTTTGGACACGTAGAAAGGATGGATAAAGGCAGATTGACGAAACAAATTTATAAGGCGAGTGTGAATGGACGGAAGTCGGTAGAGGTCGACCTCGGCGAACATCGATCTCGATCAGATCAACATTGTTTTGAAGAAAGGCCAGGTCAAAAGTACCAACAACCGACGAGCATGCATGAGAATGCTGATGAATGTAGAGGAAGCAAAAGATGTGTGAAAGAACCGTAGCAAGTGGAAGGAAGTGGTCTCTGCCTACCCCTGCGGAAAAAAGGCGTGACTATATTTATGTATGTAGTTTCTGTGTTTCTGGGGGGGTCAAGTTTTCGTTAGACCACCCTGTATATTCATTTTACATAGCGTCACTCTGTAAAGATAAATTTTCTTGGCAAAGTGCTATAGATACATGTCAAATGAATGAAGTATATACATTTTATATTTACCTTGCAAAAAATGCGTATCCAAGAATATCGGAGCTCCTGAATAATCTAAAATTTCCCCTGCTTCGTCTAAGTATATTGTAATATTTCCTAAATATCTGCAATAAGCAGAAGCTTGAGTGATAAGAACTTTGTGACCGTATTTGCTGGTAACTATAGTTGGATAAGGTCCTTCAACTTTAGCAGGACCTGGAGGATTATCTAAAAAATAATACAATTGAAATAAAGCTTCTTCTTCCTAAACACTACGTATCAATTTAGGAAATCTAGTTTGAATTTTAATGAAAAACTGCATGTTAAAGTATCTTCACACACTGCAGCTTTAAGATGTTTATTCCAAAAAAACCAGCAAAATATGAAGTAAAAGTACAAGTTCATGCGAACTTAAAAACCCATTTTTTGGTTAATGCTAAAATTTATGCTGGAAAATCGCTTGAATGCAATAAAAGCAAAAAAAATATTTTGACCTTTCTTCGTTTGGTATCATACATAACTAGGATACAGTGAGACAACAGGCCTAAGTGTCACTGGAGGCAAAAGCCTAAAGGACCTACCTAGGGGTGGAGTTTTTAGTGAGTAGCACTAAAACAGTCAGTGAAGCCTCACAATAGACCATGAACCTTTAGGCTCATAACCTTTCTTCTTCCTAATTATAACATCTTTACAGATGTGTTGTGACCCATATTAACGAGGTTCAATGTTTTGGATGACGCTCTTGATTGCATCTCGCCATTTATCTCGATTAGATGACATATGAACCGCTTGTGGGAGAGTAGCATCTAATAATTATAATAATCTAATAATTTTTTGGTAACATCCACCCATCGATTTGGTGATCGGCCACGCCTTCTGTTTCCTTCAGTTTTTCGCTGTACAATAAGCCTTTCCATATGCTCACTCCGACTGATGTGTCCGAAAAATGTAAGAATTCGAGAGTACACGATACTGGAAAAAAGTTTTCTCTACCTTACCACAAAAAAAAATCTTCACTAGGTTTGAGTCGGAGATTAATTTACTTTGGTACAAAATGATACTTAATATTCATCACCAAATGGCCACATTGTATATAAACCTGAGCCCCGAAGTTACGCAGCTGACTATATCTTTCGACTCCCGCGTGATCGACAATGTAAAATGAATTATGAGAACCGATTAGAAGAAACGAAACGGAAAAAACCAACTATTTAAATTGTGAGACGTCGAAGTTGGAAATGTAAATGTAAAATTTAGTAAATGAATATTTTAAATATTTTTAATAATGATTATTATTAGTTTGTTTTATTTTATAAACAAAGTGATCGTTTTTAAGAGATTCATTAGCAATTTGAACGTAAATCTATTTCATTCCTTTACTTTTACGTCCAACTTTAAAACTTTTTACCATTTATCATTTAAATGTTAATTTATCTATTAAAGACATGAGAGAAAGTTGCAGTGAAAATGAAATTAGTACGACAGAGATTGTGGAAGCATTGAACAGTATGAAATTGGGTAAGGCTGCAGAGTACGACAGGATTACGGTTGAAATGCTGAAAACTGGTCAGGATGTGGTAGCTAGTCTGCTGTATAGCATTTTTAACCTTTCCTGGAGGAGCGGTAGCTTACCAGAAGACTGGTGCAACGACATCGTTGCGCTTTACAAGGGAAAAGGTTCGCAGCAGGACTATAAGAGCTACCGAAGCATTAGTTTATTCAGCATCGTCGGCAAACTGTATGCAAAGATATGGATTAAAAAAGTGACGAAGAAAACTGATGAGAAGATAAGGGATGTGCAAGCAGGATTTAGAAGAGAAAGGAGATGTATGGATCAGGTCTTTTTATTACGAAGCATAGTAAAAAAATTCTTGGCTAGAAGTCAACAGGTCTATGCGCTTTCGTAGACTTGGAAAAGAGTGAGTGATTGCCTATGTATGGGGTGAGTTTGATACGAGCACTAAAATCACTTTAGGAAGATTCCTCTGCTTGTGTCAAGATAAATGGAGCTTATACGGACTAGTTTAACATCGAAAAAAGAAGACAGGGATGTGAGGCTTCGCCATGGCTTTCTACCTTATACATGGACGATTGTTTAAAAGATATGAAAGAGAGTGCGTATGGATTAAGAATTAAAGATTTGATCGTCAAATGCCTCCTTTACGCTGATGTTCATGTCATAATAGCATTATCTAAAGACGGAAGGTATGTTAGCAGGTATGTTGCAGATACGAGTAGTCTGAGAAGTATAGTCGGAGTGACTCTGATGGATAAAGTAAAAAATAGTAAGATAATCGAAAGCTGGGGTGTGAAAGGAGATGTGGTTACAAAGATAGATAAAGGAATTTTTAGTTTGTTTGGAACATAGTGAGGATGTATGAAAGAAAAATGACGAAACATATTTATAAGGCGAGTATGAATGGGTAAGTCGGTAGAGATCGACCTCGGCGAACATATCTCGATCAGATCGACATTGTTTTGAAGAAAGGTTAAAAGTGCGAACAACCAACGAGTATGTATGAGAATACCGATGAAAGTAGAAGAAGCGAAATCTGTATGTAGAGACCGTAGCGAAGGGAAACAGGCGTGACTATATGTATGTATGAATGTGACTCTATTTATGAAAAAATGTGTGTCAATACCTCCTGTATACAGAAACGTGTGAGAGTGAGATCCTACGATTAAACTAATTTTTTCAGATGCTCTTGCAGCTAATTGCTGATCAACTTCATATCCACAATGTGACAATATTATATTGGTAAATACTCCATCTTCTTTAACCAGTCGTTCCGCTTCTTTGTTAATACTTTCAGATTCATCTAGAAATCTTAAATTCTCTGTTGTCGCCAGAATCTAAAACATAACATTATCATTTTTTGAATGTCTCGACAATTCATTCCATAAGATAGCCAACGAAATGTTAGAGAAGCGTCAGAATGAACGTATACCTACTCATGTCACTCTCGAAGGATATATAAAGTCGAACTGTGAATACATATTTTTTAATAGTCTATTTCTTGTGTTTTACACTGTAACCATGTTCAAGAGATCAGTGTTGTTAACAATTTAATTACAATTACTTGAAGAAGCACCTTAGTAATTAATTACTTGCTCTTCAATTGTACTCGTTTCGTTATAATGACAATTACATTTTACAAAAGTACTTTTAACATTGTTACGATATTTTCTCCTTCTGGTTCGGTAATTCTTAACTCTCAGTACGATAACTAAACAATTTTTATTCCAATATTTTTTTTTCACACAATTAATTTTACTTTACAAATCACTTAGATATTCACTTTTTAATTACATTACTCTCCATCAATACCAAATAGACTAAAGGTACAATAGTTATTTTAAAACTTTTTCCAACTTTCTACTTGATCCTTTTTAAAAAGAAGATATAACTGATTATTTCAAATATGTATCACCAAAGCGTGTAATTGTAATTATAATTACTAACAAATCAAGAAGTATTTTAACATCACTGACAAAGATTAAATATCAATACCAAAAAAACAAAGTTTATGATTATCTCTAGAAACCTAAACGTGTTTGAAAATTCCACCATAACATTTAACGCAAAGCCCATAGAAAGAGTAGACAAATTCAAGTACTTGGACATTCGGCTTTTCGAAGACTGGACATCGGACAAGGAAATAAAATGTCGCGTTGAACAAGCTCGTCGGGCATTCTTGAGGTTTCGAAGAGTGCTTACCCGTTCCGATTTCGACCTTAACCTAAGACTCAGATTCATGAAGTGCTACGTTTGGTCGGTGCTTCTTTACGGTATGGAGGATTGGACATTGAAGGCGACTGTTATTAAAAAATTAGAGGCTTATGAAATGTGGCTGTATCGCAAAATCCTCAAGATATCTTGGACGGCCCGACTGACAAACGAAGAAGTTCTAAGACGAGTCAACGAACAACGTGAACTGTTTGAATTGATTAAGAAAAGAAAAACGGCATACTTGGGACATACGAGGGCGGTTTGATAAGTCAGTGACTTTTTGAATAAAACAAATTTTTTTCCGCAAATAAACATTTTATGTTTCTACATAATCACCTTTTAGCTCGATACATTTAGTCCAGCGTTTTTCTATTTTTTTTATTCCCTCCAAATAATAGGTTTTTTCAAAGCTCTTAAAATACGCGTTTGTTTCGGTAATGACTTCTTCATTCGACTCAAATCTCTTACCGCCCAGCCATTTCTTTAGGTTTGGAAACAAAAAATAGTCGCAGGGGGCTAAATCTGAAGAATATGCTGGATGGGGTAGCAATTCGTCGTCGTGACTAGACAAGTGTGCACACGTGCATTGTCTTGATGGAACAGCACTTTCTTCTTCTTAGTCAAATGCGGCCGTTTTTGCTTCAAAGCAACGTCGAATCTGTTCAGAAGCTTTGAATAATATTCGCCGGTGATCGTTTTACCTTTCTTGAGGTAATCGATGTGAATGACACCGCGTACATCCCAAAAAACTTTGGCCATGACCTTGTTGGCTGACAGACTCTGTTTCGCCTTCTTTGGTCCACGTTCACCCCGAGCAACCCACTGTTTCGATTGTTCCTTGGTCTCTGGCGTGTTGTGATGGATCCATGTTTCATCCACAGTAACAAAACGGCGCAAAAATTCGTCCGGATTACGGCTGAACATCGCTAAACACTCTTTTGAAGTGGTCACACGATTGCGCTTATGGTCGAGTGTGAGCAATCGCGGCACCCATCTCGCAGAGAGTTGTATCATGTCCAAATATTCGTGTAAAATATGATGTACCCGTTCAGTTGAGATACACCTACAGCATGAGCCAACTCACGCACTTTCATTCTCCGATCATCCAATATCATTTCATGGATTTTATCGACGATTTCCGGCGTGATCACTTCTTTTGTGCGACCTGGACGTTCGGCGTCACTAGTGCTGGTACGACCACAACGGAACTCTGTAAACCACTTCTCAACCGTTGAAATTGATGGTGCCGAGTCCCCGTAGTATTTATCAAGTCTTTCCTTAGTTTCAGTGATGGATTTTTTACGTAAAAAGTAATGCTTAATCAGCACACGAAATTCACTTTTTTCCATTTTCGTAAAAATTCACGAGGTTGTCTGCTTTGAACGGCTATCAAACACCAACTGCACGACGTAGCTTGCTCAAAATTAGAAAGTTGCCCACTGATAGATTATAGTTGACGGCAGCACTGTTGCATTTGGAGTAACTGCGCGGGACTTTCAAAAAGTCACTGACTTATCAAACTGCCCTCGTATAATGCGAAACACGAAATATCAATTCTTGCATCTGGTGATCGAAGGCAAGATCGAATGCCGGAGAGGGATCGAAAGGAAAAAATGTTTTGGCTGCGAAATATCAGACAGTGGACCGAGCTACACGATATACAGTCGCTAATACACATCGGAAGGAACAGAGAAGCAATGAAAAATGTTATCACAAACATCCGTTAGTGGATACGCATTAGAAGAAGAAGAAGACAAAGATGATAATAAAATTGTATTTCAACTGCGACTTTAACGTTTAATGTTTCCTTATCTGTTCTTTCATTAAAAAATGTGTGATGTCTGTAAATAGTTTTTCAAATAAATAATAATCACCGGATAATTTTGGGCAACTACTCCTATGATTCCTATTTTCTTTCCAAATCTGTTAATAATCGTACTCTTTTGATAGATGTTTTGAAATTGTGGCACTAAAGAGTCATCGATATTTGAAACGACCATGGGATGATTTAGTGCCTTGATGTAAGGTACGAGTCCCTGAATTCCGTGATCAAATTCATGATTACCGATGGTCTAAAACATAAAGCTAATCAAATCTGTTGTTCCTATACACAAGATATTACATTATGGTATTTTGAAATAATTAAAAAATATATTCTTTAAATAAAAATTATTAAAGCTACATACGTTGACTAAATTTAAAATTTATTAACTTCCCAATGGAAGTTATAGTAATGGGTCCGATTTTGCGAATCCCGAATTTTGACACCACATTTCAAGGTCCCCAGAGTCGAATACAATAGTTTTTAAGTGAACGTCTGTGTGTGTGTATGTACGTGTGTGCGTATGTTCGTATGTGCGTCCGGAATTATTTTTCGTCTTGATTATCTTAAGAACAAAACATGATATCGACATGGGACCAATTGCATAATTACAAAACTTAAAACTGATTAGATTTTCAGCAAAATCGGTCAAGCTATTTTTTATGGAGAATCAAAAACCGAAAAAAATGGTTAACTACCTGTATTTTGCAATTTATAAATTATACTATTTTTAATACAGAATGTTAAGTCCTTTTAAATAATATAATTATTGCACGTTAGGAATATTTGTATAAAAAATATGATGACAATATTTCATAAAAAGAGATAGTTTTAGAAAACAAAAATAGCAATTGGAGAATTTTAAACTTGTCTCAGCATTGAGAGAATAGCATTGAAGACGCTATAACAGTGAAAATTATAGTTAGTAACAATCAAGCATTGTTTATAACTATTGAATATTGTTACTAACAAATGATTACTGATTAAAATAATTAAAAAAAATAAAAACAATTGAAAATAGCTCCCGCTTGTGAAATGATAAGAAAAAGTTTGAAAAAATACTGTTGACATAGACAGAATATTGTTAATGACAATTATAATTTGTTATAAAAAAATTGAAATCGTTTTTTATAATAATTATAACAACAAAACATATGGTATTTTTTTATTCTTTCCACTGGGAAGTTAGTCGTTTGGACCTCTCGGGTCGCACCCAGACCATTGTTATTTTTAATAGCTGTCATTAACTACGAGACGAAACATGCATAGCCTACTATTCAAATACAAGATAATTTTCAAAAACGGACATAAAAAAGAGATAAATTAATTATTTGGATAATTTCATACTGTTAATTTTGTCCGGGAGTTAATTTTGGTAACCGTTACAAAATATTTACGATACGTCACTGGTACCGAATTCGGTATGAATCGGCACTGCACATCTGCTGACTTTGGGAATATGTTGGGATACGTGACAGGTCTCTTTCTTTAATAATTCAAGTCTGGTTTCATAGCTTTCTCTTTTTCTATCTCTTTGTGTCAAAAACTGACCTCAAGTTGACAAACTACTTTTATTTTTAATTTTATTTATTATTCAATGATTTTTATTGTTACAAACTATGAAATTTTAATTTTTGATGCTACAATTAATTTAAAAATCCAAAGAAACCACTGTTATTTCATAGTTTTAAGTTTTCATTTCTGTCGGCAGTCCCAATGACTGCCAATTTTTTTTTTAATTTATAAAATCATTTAGAATTTTAATTAAAAACACAAAGTCAAATTTTTATGTTCTAATCTTCATATTCCAACATTTTATCAGCAAGTAAATATATCAAAAAAACGCAACACAGTTTTAACGATATCACAAATATTTGAGAAAATGGGCAAGTAAATTAAAAATATGCGTGTGAAAACGGTGATACCTCTGCGTCTATCGGTAATTTGTTGATAAATTCTTGTGTAACGTTCCATCGTCCTAGCGAGTACCATAAAGTTCCCTGAAAACTGTCACCGGCATTCAACAAAACCGAGTTTGGATTTTCCTGCATCATAGTCGTAACTTGTTTGTACATACGTGAAAACCCACCGATACATTGTCCTGCTTGTTTACAAATTCCACCACTTTGACTTGTTTCTTCAAATCTACCAAAATAAATGGCATGTGACACCTGGTATTTGCAAACAATTTAACATAATTATATTAGATTTTTTTTATATAAGATGGTGATAAGATGGTGATTTTAATGGTGATAAGATGTTAATAGATGGTGATGATACACCGGAAATAAGGATCAAACGTGGAGTAAGACAAGGTTGCATTTTATCGCCCTTGCTCTTTAATGTATACTCTGAAAGAATATTTAGGGAAGCACTAACTGATATACTTCTTCTCTAGGTGCCGTCTCCGCTTCGAAGGTTGGCGATCATCATAGCAATTATTATTTTTGATACCGCAGCTCTAAATAGTTCATTATTACTGCATCCAAACCAATCCCTGAGGTTCTTCAGCCATGAAATTCGTCTTCTTCCTATAGATCTCTTGCCTTGGATTTTTCCCTGCATAATTATTTGTAGCATTTGATATTTTTCTCCCCTCATGACATGTCCCATGTACAGCAGTTTTCTTCTCTTAACTGATATACAAGTCAGCATTATTATAAATGGCGAAATCATAAACAACCTTCGCTATGCAGACGATACGGTACTGTTGGCCTCCAGTCAGGAAGATTTACAACGGATACTGGATGCAGTCATCGAAAAATGCGCAATGGCCGGATTTGGATTAAATGCAAAAAAGACCAAAGTATTAGTAATTAGCAAGCAACCTAATATCATAGCTAACATCACAGTTGAAGGTGAACTATTGAAGCAAGTAAACCAAATAAAATATCTAGGCAGCATAATAACTAACAGCACGGATAGTCAAACTGAAGTGAAATCAAGGATTGAGCAGGCTCGAGCAGCATTTAAAAACATGAGTAGGGTCTTGTGCTGTAGAGATCTGAAGTTAACTCTAATAATTCGACTTCTCAGATGTTATGTCGTCTCCACCCTGCTGTACGGTATGGATGCCTGGACTATAAACAAGTACGAAGAAAGACGATTTGAAACCTTTGAGATGTGGGCTTACAGAAAAATATTAAAAGTTTCATGGGCGGGAAAACTATTCAACTTGGTAATACTCAAACGTCTAAATAAATCCACCGAAATTCTTACCACCATCAAAAGAAGGAAACTGCAATATTTCGGGCATGTTATGAGAGGCGAAAAATACTGATTACCACAGAACATCATGCAGGATAAAAGTTATGGTAAAAGAAAGCCGGGCCGCAGAAAAGCATCATGACTCAAGAATCTACGTGACTGGTATAAACTCAGCTCAAGCTCTGTTCAGACTTGCCGTCGACAGAGTAAGGATAGCCTTGTTGGTGACCAACGTTCGAGAAGGACATGGTACTTAAGAAGATTATTAGATTTTTTTATATGCCACTAGCGGATCCGGTAGGCAGATGTCCTGTCACAGATCTCGCTAGCAAAATATACTTATTTAAATAAAATCTTTCATTCAGTTTTATTGAAATACCAAATACATTAATGTTATTAGTTAACGAAGAACAAAATTAAGAAAAGTGGATCTCTTAAATGTCATATTTCATAGCATTTTTGGAAAGTATGCAACAAACAATGCACAATGCAGTATGTGTTGCATATTTTAGAAATCAGAAAATGTATCAAATTCATATTATGTTCGCATATTACAGTTTACTTCAAACTAGTGGTAATTATACAAGAAAATATTCTGTGAAATTGTAATTTTATTGTTTATTTATAAATGAAAAAAAGATCCATACAGAATATGTGTATACAATAGGAGATTCAGATTGCTTATTTCAGTACATTCCTGGCAGATACAATAATCACCGGTGAAACATTATTGTAGATTCAGGAAGTAAAATTTTTTTCTTATTGTTGCACTTCTTCACAAAACTCGCTATAATTAAAATATTTATCTCTTCGATATTTAACTTTTAAACAACTAGAACACTCTAACGCACACAACAACAGCCAAACCCAAGACACGAGGAATAGGAATCGAAATTCGACTGATCTAGAAAAATAAACAAAGCTGTACTTTGTAACAGAAGACTAAACATTTTAAGAAATTAGTTTTCTGTTTTGTAAGTGTCAAGTCAAATTATGACATATGTAGGTCAAAATGGCTCCTTATTGCATCTGTTTTTAGTAGCAACTCGGAAAAGATGCGCAGTCGACTTTTAGCAGTATACTCTTTTTAGGTATGGGGTGCTACCTCATTGTACATTTTTTTATCTTAGAGTTTTTTTACGAAAAATAATTATAAAACACATAAAGTGCTAAAGGGAATTATTTGCTGTCCCCTTGAAGGTGCCAGCCGCGTGCACTGCAGACTTTAAAATCTTGCTTGTGAGGCCCTGAGGGTGTAGATAGAGATTTTGTTCTCTCTCTACAGGACTTCGGTCTTATTTCTCTACTAATTGTTAGCGAGTTTGTCTCTACTTTCTTAATGTTGTCCCAGAGAAAGATAATCAAGCAAGCTTTTTTAGTGTATTTCTAGACCATCTTGAAACTGATTACATAAGAGTTTAGGAAATTGATGTATTTTTTGTTTGTTTTAATGAATTAACGAAAGTTTAAAATATTTGAAAGAGAGTGCCTATGGATTGAGAATGAATAATTTGATCGTCAAATGCCTCCTTTACGCCGATGATCAGGTCATATTGGTATCACCTGAGGAGGAGTTGTAGACGAGCTGCTGATTGAAGAAAAAAGAGTGGAGCAAGTGAATGAGTTTGTATATTTGAGTTCAAAGTTTACGAGAGACGAAAAGTATAACTGTGATATTGAGCGAAGGGTGTTGGAGCAAGAGAATGAGTTTGTATACTTGAGTTCAAAGTTTTCGAGAGACGATAAGTATGGCTATGATTTTCAGCGAAAGGTGTTGGCAAGGAAACAAATAATTGGGACACTGTATAACTTTATGAGCAGCCAGAACGTGTCAAAAAAGGCACGACTGGCTGTGCATAGAGAAGTGCAGTCTCTACACTTATGTATGGTAAAAGAAGTATGAAAGTAAGAACAAATTTGCGGAGATAATTAGTCTGAGACGTATAGACGGAGTTACTCTGATGGATAAAGTAAGGAACAGTGAGATGAGGGAACGCTGTGGTGTGAAAGATGTGGTAACAAAGGTAAATAAAGGTCGGTAGAAGTCGACCTAGGCGAACGTATCTCGAAAAAGCAAAAGACGCGTGTAAGAACCGTAGCAAGTGATAAAGAAGTGCTCTCTTTCTACCACTAAGGAAAAAATGCGTGACTATATGTATGAATGAATAAAAAAAATTCTTCCAGTGGAAAAATATAACAGCATATGTAGATATAATTGATCATTCTTTGTAGATATAAAAATAATTGGTTTACAAGACGAAACTGGTAAATTTTTAATGGGTCTAATAGAATATTGTGACGTTATAATAATTGGTATAATTTTTTAATTTTATTTTTGTAAATTTGTTATTCGACCTCTTTATTAAAAATTTATTTTTGACAACCAATTAAAATTAGGTACTGAGTTTGCGAAATAATGAGTTATTTATTTTAATACAATAAAATACGATAAATAAATACGAATATTTTAAACAATAATTTGTAAATACTCACCTGGCATGAAAGTCGTTAAAATGAATAATAGCCAACTCGAATGGTTTACTCGAATCTTGGGTAAATATGCTAGTAGCATAAAAACAGGTAATTAGAAAAAAATGTAATAGCGTCATGACGTTAGTCGCACGAATATATTAGTAAAAATGTATCAAGTTTTCATTGAGTTGTGAAGGTAAATAATAAAGATAATTTAAATTGATAATAGGCTTTAAGGTATTTAAGCCAAAAAAGTAATGTAATCACAGGTTTTATAATATTTTATGGTATTAATATTATTTAAGAACATAATATAAAATAATTATGTATTTTTACGTTTACAAAACAATCCTTTTCGTATATAATAAATCAACAGATGGTTATAAACTTCTTTTCTAGTTGCTTATTTTATCAAAACCTTCTTATTTGTGTGTAGACTTAAATTAAAATTTAATAAAAATTTTAATTTAAATTTAAAAAAATAATAAATCTTTACGATTTTCCATTTGTCAATTTCGGAAACTAAATTATCCCAATTTCAGTATCCCAATTTCACTTTTAAAACCCTTTCGCTACGCCAAAGTCAAATCAGCTGTCCAAACTTCCGATGGCGATATTAGTTACAATTTAAAAATATTTTGTACTCGAATACTTTGGTGTCATATTTACAATCTCTTTGGTCAGATGATTTCTTGAATAAGTATAATTTCGTTGATTACATTTATATTTCATACATTTAATCAACGAAGAGAAGAAAGTACTCGTCTTTGCAGGTTTTCTTTCTCCTGGAGGTTCTCTTTCTCTAGCAGGTTTTTTCTTTGTTTACTTTTAATTTATTTTTGCTACCCCAAAGTTTTAGAACCGGTTTTCCCTCCATTTTTTTTCACTAATACTAGGTATATTTTCCCCATTTATATAATTATTTTAATATACGAATTTTTTTTCTGTTTTGGGAAAAAGAAGGTGTGGTTACAAAAATAGATAAAGGAATGCTTACACTGATGAATGTAGATGAAGCAAAAGATGTGTGTAAGAACCGTATCAAGTGGAAGGAGGTGGTATCTGCCTACCCCTACGGGAAAAAGGCGTGACTATATGTATGTAGGTATAAAAATTTATACATTTTAAAATAAGTAATGTTGAGAATATACTTTCGAGTTTGGGTTTGAGACGTCGAAACATTTTTATTTTTCATGAATAATTTGTCAATTTGTATACTTACGCATTAATTTCTTTACAGCATACAGGATGTCAGAAAAAAATAAGAAATTGTCTGGATACCAAAATTTGCCAAATAAAAGAAAAAAAAAGGAAGAACTGGAAAACCATGTCAAAATAATGCTTTTTTTTCAAAACCCGATTTTACTTTGCCAAATATTAATAACAACAATAATACAGCTGAATACCAATATTCTGAATCTGTACTCACATATGAACGTAATACAAATTTGGGGCGTAATTTTAAATTTGAACAAGGGCGCCAAAAGTGGTAGGCGTGAGCCTGCCCAGTTTCATAAGGGCTACTGGTGGGGGACCACACCTACAATGTTTGGATTTGTTCGGCATCTAACAACTTGCTCCCACAGAAATATAATAAATACTAGAATGCCAATAGATACATCCGATATTGAGTTGAAATGACCCCACATAGCGCACCAATCACCTACCACTTGCACATGCGCAGAACATCTTTTTTTGCTATATCCTTGCCAAGTTCTTTTTTTTTGGTATTTTTCAGATGAAGTTACGAATAAAATATGTGCTATTAGGGCAAGTAATTAGGAAAAATCGAAAAAAATTTGGCAACACTGCTGCAAAGCATTAGTGACTATAAAGAATCAAAGAAAAGAACAGTGTCATATCCGGGTTTAATGAGTTGTTGATATCTGTTTTCCTGTTTGCTTTCGGAAAATCACTTGCATTAGTGTTCCGTTTTTGCGTTTCCTCGTTGTTTTTATAAACATTGTGTATTTCTGACATTCCTGTAGTCTCAACTGCTTGGACAAACTTAAAATTCCCAAGTCCTGTCCTGGTGACACCTTTGAATATCCCGCTCAATATACTATTTATTACACAAACTCCGAGATAAAGTCAATCGCCCCATGGGGGGCCAAATCATACAACACTGATTGGCGTTCTAGTATTTATTATATTTCTGTGCTTGTTCCCCAAACGTTAACATGTGAATCGCATTGCTACGTAGGTATGTGCTGTGGAGAGAATTGCCAGAAACCAAAATAGATCTAATTCAGGGGTCTCCAAACACGGCCCGAGGGCCACATCCGGCCCGCGGACAGATTTTGTCCGGCCCGCGGAGAGCTAGCATACTTGAAAACTCCTTTTAGAGAACATATTTTTTATAGCAAATTAAATTTAGTTTACTGAAGTATTCTAATTTTATGTTAAATAATTATTAATATGACATCTACATTGATATTATGGTCATGGGCTAACTACTCATAACATTGTTGTAGGCTTATTGTTATTGTTTTTGTGATAAGTTGGATAAAAAAACACAGAATTGTAATGAGTAAAGACATGTAATATGCAGAAAATTTAACTTCAGTATATAATAACTAACAAATTATTGAAATGATTCCAACTAACATTTTATACATTTTAAATAAAAACATAACTTATAACAAGCATAATGACATATGAAATACTAATGAGATTTATGTAATTGAGATTTTCCACTGACAATAGTTTGTAGTTGTGGACTAATTTTACTTGTGCCAATTATTAAAAGAGATTTAAGATGCTCATCAGTTAATTAGATCTGTAAACATTTTTTGTGTACTTCATTTTGGAGAAGGTCTTCTCACACAAATAAGCAGTACCAAAAACAGAAAACAGCCCACGAGCAATTTTATGCAAATTATCAAATTGTGTCAGCGGAAGACTCTTATAAAATTCCAACAAAGATGAGTTTTGATATTTGTTCTTAATTATATCACTGCACTGTAGATCAATCATTTCCATTTGAAGTTCCGGGGCTAGGGTTTCAATGTCAGTATCAAAAGGATAAAATCTTAATTTGATTCGCAATGGCATCAAAGTCCGAGAAACGAGTATCAAAATTTATTTTCAAAGCACTCAAAGTTTCGATTGCAAAATCGATAGGAAACTCAGTCTCAGTGGTGTGGCTGAATATTTCACATGTTTTAAAATGTGAAAAACATTTACTTCGTAGTTGTGATTGAAACAGTATCAATTAGAAATTACAGATAATGACAGTAAAATTAATAATATGCAGTGTTGCCGTTTTGCGGACTTTAGTCCGATTTGCAGCCTTTTTTAAACGTTGCGTACTTTTTCGGACTTTTTTTTTCATCAGTGGACTATTTCACTTTTTACCACCGGCAACAATGATAATATGGTTTTGGCCCTCGGAACTTACTGGAGTAATCAGTATGGCCCTAAAGCTGGAAAGTTTGGAGACCCCTGATCTAATCGATCTGATCGTGATCACCTTTAGCTGTCTCAATTGAAAAGGGACCGTGATTCTAGACTTTTGCGCCAACTAGTGGCAAACATGTTAATTAGTTGGGATTTATTAAATATTAAAACGTGATTTGTCATCTTCAAGAAAAAATTGCTGTATCCGTGGCCCCGTCAAGGACTTTAAAATTTTATCCAAAGTACCAAATTTATTATTTCCTCATACTGATGAAATAGTTTTTGTTATTTTGCCTTAAGTAATGTTCAGAAGCCATTGTTTAAGTGGTTATTTAAGACTTTTTCTAAAAATTGTAAATATGTAATATATGGAATTTGGAATTATATGAAATAAAACTATACCTACATATTATTTATAATGATTTTATTTTTAAAAATGACGAAAATTTTATGTTTATAATTTTTTCTATAATTATTAGAACATCATGTAAGTACAAGTTTAGTAATGGTATGATGAATGCTAAATATTTTTATTTTATCACATTAAAATTTTTTAATTAATTCTAACATTTTAAAAAGTTTTTCTTTTTAATTTCTTACAAATTAAGTAAGAATATTTTTAAGTAAATAAAAAGGAATTAACTGAACTAATAGTTGATTGTTTCGTTGTATTTTTAGTAGCACACTACCTTGTGGCGATTAAACAAATAAATCACAAAGTCCTATATTGGTCACATACATTTGGAGCTAAACTTTATTATAAATTGAATTAGTTGGCACATATTTACAGGTTGATACTTTCAACATTATTTGTTTGTTCAACTACACCATAGATATGATGAGAGTTAAATAAATAACTTTAGTCCTTTTTGGCAATGTATAATATTATTGACAACTGGTTGAAATACGTATTTTATTATTTCTTTCATTTTTATAAATATTGTATGTTGTTTTGATCCCACTATCTTTGGCAAAAGAACACTAGAGAGCGCTTACTTTGGCAATAGTGCTGCCTCTATATTTCGCGCACGGTCCCTAAGGTCATTGTATAAGTTGTCTATTTTTTAAGCAATGCTAAAGCATTGTATAAGGACATCTTAAGCGATGGCTAAAGTGAAGTACATTTTCTCTTTAAATCATATACTGCAGTTACCTGTAATGCGTAGCTAGTAGCGCTATCCATTAAATGGCAGGCTCGTAACTTGTTCTTCGTTTTTAGTATACGAGTTGCAATGCTATATTGTGACTAATCCTCGTCTATTTAATAGGTTTTTTCCAAAATAATTAACAAAAAAAGATTTAATTTTTAAATACTAGTAATGCCATCTACATGATATAGATATAACTCGGAAGAACTTAGTAACCTGCACCCCTCCACGGTTGACGTCAAACATCAATTGTCATAGTTGCGTAGCAGCGTTCTTACGTTCGGTCGTTCTGTCATTTTGCCGTAATTTCATTACAATATGAAGTAAGTTTTCTTAAAATATTTTTAAAATCATCAAGCAAATTATTATCTTCTTAATTTTAATTAATTTATAAACTTAAGGTAAATGTAAACAACTTAATATTTTTATTTTGTAGGATTGGACTTTGTGCTTACAGTGGGTATAAAATTTACCCTGGACATGGAAAAACAATGGTCAAAGTTGATGGAAAGGTACATTTTTAACATAAGATTTCAAACTTGTAACAAAATTTATAGTAAATATTTATTAGTTTAGCGACTTTTCCCAAAAATTATGATTTTTTTCTTAAAAATGTCAAAATATTGGATTTTTCAGGCACGATTTAATAATAATACACAAAATAGCTACTTACCATGTTTTTTTTTCATTAAATGAGTTCTTCAATATGTGGGATATTGGCTATATTGGACTGGAGTGTGGCATTGTGACAATAAAATAATCCTTTATGGCCGATTTGTCACATATTGAAGAACTTTATCATAATATCTACATTTAAATAAACATCACAACACAAAGTCGCTAAACCAAATATTTACCATAAATGTAATTTATTCTTTTACAGACATTTACTTTCCTAAACTCAAAATGTGAAAGGGCACATTTAATGAAGCGGAATCCCCGTAAAGTAACATGGACAGTGTTGTATAGACGCAAACATAAAAAAGGCCAAGAAGAAGAAGCTACTAAGAAACGCACCAGAAGGACACAAAAATTTCAAAGGGCTATTGTTGGAGCAACCTTAAATGAAATAATGGCCAAAAGAAATCAGAAGCCTGAAGTGAGAAAATTTCAAAGAGATCAAGCTATTCGGTATGTAACTACATATAACAAAGCTTCAACTACAGTTAGTGTAATATCATTTGTTAAACAATAATAGATAACCCAACCCTACAAGTGTGACTATCCAATTTTCATTGTACTTTTAGTCTCTCCTGAAAATGGTTTAATAACAGATAAAATGGCGGTTTTAATATAACATTTTAAGACAGGATTGTATACAAGAAATACTATGGTACTGAATGAATATTTTTTTGCTAACAAACTTGCATATTATTTTTTTATAATTTTTTTGCAAGTTACAATCACAACTTTTGTACAAAACATATAGAATGTCTCTTTAGTTCATCATGAATTCAAGTTAATTAGTTATCAAATTCATTTGTGAATTGTCATTTTAATGATTCAAGATAATGTGCCACAAAATACTTTTTGAAAATTTTTATTGCAATTTTTTTATTTTCAGTGCTGCCAAGGAGCAAAAAAAGAAGACAAAAGCTACAGCACCTACTGCTAAAGCCACCAAACCCAAACAAGCCCCTAAAAAAGTTGCTAAAAATATACCAAAGGGTGCACCCAGAGTAGGGGGGAAACGTTAATGTTCTGTAAATATTAAAGTCTTAAAATAAATATTTTTTTTTTTTTCACATAAATATTTATTTAAAATTACCATGAATAAGAGTTATTGTTATGCACTATGTAAACAATTTTAAATAATCAAATGGATCTATAAAGCTTTTTGTTGCTTAATTTTTATGCTTAACTTCAAAACGATCTAAGTTAGCAAATTTCTTAGACCTAAGTAACTGTTTGGTGTCTGGGCTTTTTCACTTCACTTCCTGGGTTGAATATGATTTTTTGTAGGAATGAATAAATTGTGACATGGGACACCATGTTCTGAATCACATTACTTTTGTTTATCAAGTAGCTTTATAACCAATGAAAAAGTAGTAAATAAAAATGTCATTGTGATATTTGTTAAAAATAAAACTAAATATATATTACTACAAAATATCTTGTTCAACCCAGGAACTAAGTGAAAAAGCTCTAAACATGGGACACACCCAAACAGTTTAAATGTTATCATACACAAGTTCAACACCCAGAAAACAATGCGCCATGTTTTTCAAGAAAGTGAGTTCCTCAAATCATTTCATCATAATATCCAGAAATACCCTTAAATGAAGTCACTCCATCTCGATTTTGGGAGTCACTGTGTCTAATATGTCTTGGCATGACCATGTTGCTAAGATTGCAAAATCAGCAAGCCAAAGGCTGGGTTTTCTGTGGAGAGCTCCTGATCAACTGTTGATGACATACAAAGCTCAAATCCGACCTTTGCTGAAGTAATGCTCGTACATTTGGAGTTCAGCACCAAAGCACTCTCTTTGTCATCTAGATTCCATTCAGAAAAGGGCCATTAGGTCAATAAACAGCTCAACTCTCACAGATACCCTTCACCCACTAGAACATAGAAGAGTTGCAGACCAGACATTACTCTACAAATATTTCCATGGCAGTTGCCCCAGAGAAATAAAAACCTTATACCACATTCGGCCAAAGAACTTGGCACGTTGATCAGTTTCAAGATTGACACTTTAAGCACCAATCTCCATCAAGAATCCTTCTTTTACAGGGCTACTACTGAATGGAACAAGCTTCCAATATCAGTTTTTCCAGAGAACTAGGATCTGGAACTTCTCGAAAAGCGGCCCACACAATAGGTCTACCCTTTTTGCGACTATTTTTAGTAAAAAAATATATAATATCTAAGACCAATTACAACATATCCCTATTACATCAGATAGCTACACTACAAATTGTATGTAAGTATCCGAAAAACAAGTTTAATTAATTCCAAAAAATTATTTTGGAGATCCATTACGCAAACTGACGAATAATGTAAATAAATAGAGAAGGTAGGCAACAAACCTTACAGATTCTTGTATTATAAATTATCTACGATCAACGTTTTTGTATCGAATATTTTACTACTGCGCCGTTCTTTCGCTAAAAACAAAGACAGAACTATTTTTGAACAGTATATAAAATGCCAGAGTTCAAAAACGTTAAACAATTAAGGTTATGTAGAGGACGGACTTACGTCAAAAAGTGTAGAAAATTATAAAAAATAACAATTTTATAATAAAGTGAGTGTTGTCAACAAGTAGTGCATTTAACATTTTATATAAATTAAAGTTATTTGCAAAATGACGGATGTAAGTAATAAGAAAATTGGACAAAACAGTATTGTCCAACCTTTGTTAACCGATTTATACCAAATAACGATGGCTTATGCTTACTGGAAAACAGGAAAAACTGATGGACATGCAGTATTTGATTTATACTTTAGAAAAAATCCATTCCAAGGAGAATTTACGATATTTGCAGGGTTGGAAGAATGTTTAAAATTTCTTGAAAAATTCAAATATTCTGAAAGTGACATTGAATATATTAAACAAATATTACCAAAATCTATAGAGGAGGATTTTTATGATTACTTAAGATCAATTACAGCAGATCAAATTAGATTCTACTCAGTTAATGAAGGTACCGTTGTTTTTCCTAGAGTGCCTCTAATAAGGATTGAAGGACCGCTTGTTATAGCTCAACTTTTAGAGACTACACTGTTAAATTTAGTAAATTATGCAAGTTTGATGGCTACAAATGCAGCACGTTATCGATTGGCAGCAGGCAAACTAAAACTATATGAGTTTGGATTAAGACGAGCCCAAGGACCTGATGGAGGTCTATCAGCATCTAAATATGCCTACATTGGGGGATTTGATGGTACTAGCAATGTTCTTGCAGGGAAATTATTTAACATCCCAGTTAAAGGTACACATGCCCACTCATATATAACTTCTTTTAACAGTTTAGAAGACTTAAATACAAAACTACTTATTCCAAAAAATGGAGGTGATGCTGAAAACTTTTTGGAAAGTACATTAAAATGGAGAGGGGTTGTAGCTTCTATGTTTCATGTACTGTTATCAGAAGTTAATGATGGTGAGTTAGCTGCTTTCATATCTTTTGCTTTGGCATTACCAAGTGGTTTTATGGCACTTGTAGACACATATGATGTTAAAAGAAGTGGTTTAATAAATTTTTGTGCTGTAGCACTAGCCCTACATGATTTTGGTTATGAATCATTAGGTATAAGGTTAGATAGTGGAGATCTAGCTTACTTGTCTGGTGTAGCAAGAGAATATTTTGAAAGAGTAAGTTCAGAATATAAGATACCATACTTCAGTAAATTAAATATTATGGCTTCAAATGACATAAACGAGGAAACTATAATAAGTTTAAATGAACAAGGACATTGTATAGATTCTTTAGGTATTGGTACTCATTTAGTAACTTGTCAGAAACAGCCTGCTTTGGGCTGTGTTTACAAACTTGTGGAATTAGATGGTAAACCAAGAATAAAACTTAGTCATGATGTTGCAAAAGTGACAATACCTGGAAAAAAAGATGTCTACAGGCTTTATGGAAATACCTTTTCATTGATAGATTTATTGCAAAGAGCAGATGAAAGTGCCCCAATATCAGAACAGAAAGTTCTGTGTAGACATCCATTTGAAGAGTCAAAGAGAGCTTATGTTATACCTACAAAAGTTGAAAATTTACTTTTATTGCAGTGGAAAGATGGGAGGATAATTCGTCCATTACCAAACCTTCAAGAAATCAAAGAGAATGTTAATAAATCATTGACAATTTTAAGACCAGATATCAAGAGGAGCTTAAATCCTACGCCCTATAAAGTTTCAGTGAGTGATCGTTTATATCATTTTTTACATAAGTTATGGTTAGAGAATGCTCCAATTGGAGAGCTATCCTGATATGCCTGATTATTTTTTCATTCCTAATAGATACTTATGGTATGAAAGAGTACCTACTAAACATAATTTTTAAGTACAAATTGTTGTAATGATTTAGTCAATAGAATGTCTATAGCTTGAGATTATGAAAGAAAAGCTATTATGAATGCTAAAAAAATGTATATTATTAATTAGTTAACACATGATTCAATAGCAATAATTTTGTAATGTTTTTTACCAAAGATTTTTTTACTTATTTGTAAAAACTAATTGTTTACATATTTATATACAACATTTTATTTTTATTTTATTAGGTAAGTTATAATTTTTAAAAGTAATTTAAAATCACATGAAACATTACAGACACACAAGCAGCACAAGATAAATGATATTGCTTATTTCACAGCTTTTTATTACATTCAGGGTGATTCAAAACTATTGGGACATAGTTATAAGCGCAGGATATTTGGATTGGACCAAAAAATGCCTTAATCAAATGTTCCTGTTAAAAAAAAATACAGGGTATCAAACTTAATTTTTTTTTTGTTAAAAACGTTTTAGTGGTAGAAAAGGTATACAAGTAGGAAAAGGTCACATCAGCCATGGATATACGATTTTTTCGAAACGGGAGCAGAAACTTGATAGTGGCGCCCTCCCCTCTAGCGTTTAAAGTAAATTGTTAACAAAACTCACAAATATATATTGAGTGGAATTTTTTGTGTCCGAGAGAATAAATTTGCACTCTTTATTACCTAGTATCTAATAGCTTTTCCATTTGTGTGATATATAGGAAACATAAACTAGGAAAGACAATAGACAATCAAGATATCTCTTCAATCTTTATCCCAGCATTTTTTATTTTTAATCTTGCTACATATTTACATGGCATGCTTTCTTTTCTGCAAAAGCATCTATTAGCTCATCAAATTCCGTCTCAAAGGCAGTTTTATTTTCAATGGCTAGGGTCGCGAGGCCAGATAGACGTTCCTGATTCATTGTTAAATGTAGATTATTTTTGGTTTGCTGAAGCTTCGCTCACAGCTTACAGATGTTGTAGGTATGGTTTAGTATCTTCTTAAAGTTTTATCAACATTAGGAAACGCTTTTTGCAAGTCATGCTTGCACAGATGTTGTAACAGGTCGAATGCATTTAAATTTTCTTTAATTTCGGTTACTAGCTCTTTGAATATGCAAGTTCCTGGCAAAAATCAACTGCATGCAAGTCTTGAATATTTTAGAGTTAGATCGGCTCCATTAATTAGCAGATACTTAGTCGAAATAGTTAAAACTCGTGGCCACTGAGGAAGGCGGAATTTTTATGAAGACTCTTTAGTCTTTGCGTTCTCTACCCTTGTTTCAATTTCTGTTATAATTTTGTCAAACACTACTTTTATATCTTTTAAAAAATGCTTGACGTTCGATCGTTCGGGTTTATTTGGCTCAGCTAGTGTAATATCGACTTGGGATATGTTCATAAATCCACTTAGGATGTGTGTTCACCCCTGTTTGCCCTCCCACTAGATCCGGCGCTGGGTCACGTAGAACATTTAATTTGAGTTTGTTTTATTAAGTTATTTTGTTTATTATTTCGATTGACGAAACAAATTTATAAGGCGAGTGTGAATGGACAAGTAGGTAGGGGTCGACCTCGGCGAACATATTTCGATCAGATCAACATTGTTTTGAAGAAAGGCCAGCTCAAGAGTACCAACAACCGACGAGCATGTATGAGAGCACTGGTAAAAGTAGAGGAAGCAAAAGATGTGTGTAAGAACCGTATCAAGTGGAAGGATGTGGTTTCTGCCTACCCCTACGGGAAAAAGTCGTGACTATATGTATGTATGTATTTCGATTTAAAGTTTGTCTACTGTTTCTGAATTGAAATCTCTTTCTGAGACTGAGACTGTTTAAACAAGTAAAACAATATTATATACAAATGGTGTTTACGTCTTTGTTGGAACAGGAAAATGTCAGTGTCACGGAATCTGACAGATTTTCAAACAGTCCTGACGAAGAGAAGGGAGCAGACAACTTTTTCCAAAAATGAGTGAATGATATACCGTCAAAATCAATATCTAATGAGTCCGTATCTGTTAGTTTTAATTCTAAAAAAAACAGAGTCTTTACGGGAAGTAAAAAATGCGTTCTTGGAAATTACACAGGAGAAGGATAGTAGGTTTGAACAATTCATGGCACGTCAACCCGTGAGTAAGGAGTTACCATATTTCGCTGGAGATCCGAAGGGTTTGCTACATTTTATCAAACAATTTTTTGAAACTACACAGGTATGTGATTTAACTGACACAGAAAATTTAGTAGGACTTCAAAAATGTCTCGGAGGAAAAGCGAGGGATTCTGTTCAGGGTTTGTTGAATTTTACCTGTAATGTGTAGAAAATTGTGGAAATTTTGGAAAAACGATATGGAAAACCGGATTATATAATACAAGATCTCTTATCGACGATTTTTTTGATAGGCTCTCTGAAACGGCGGACGCAGTATGCAATATATCCACTCCTGAGTTTGACACCGAAAGGAAAAAAAGTATGTTTGCACGACGACGAATTCAAAAACGAGAAGGTATGGACTTTTTTGGACCGTTAAGTATAACCATTGGACGTAGAAAAAAAAAAGGTATAGCGTTCTCTTCACCCGTTTAAGAACTAGAGCTGTTCACTTAGAGATAGCTAGTTGTTTAAATACTGATTCATCCATCATGGCCATCAGAAAATTGATAGGAGGAAAAGGAAATCCAAAGTTTTTAATAATAATCCTTTTTCCATAGCAACAAAAAAGAACATGATATATACAAAAGGATAACATAAAATGTAAAAAGAATCAAATAAAATATCATTTCACAACGGTCTTGTTTTCTTATCAAAATTATTACCAAAAAATGAAAAAGTTATTTCAACTTTCTCACCCTGTATCTTTTTTCACAGCATTATTTTAGGACGGCATACTTGGTCCAATCCTCATATTTTGGTCTAAATAACTTTCGCTTACTATTTTGTCTCAATAGCTATGACTCACACTGTATAGTTGATAATACTTTGCTAAGAAATTAAGGGAGTTGTTTCTCTATTTTTTTTTTAAAGTAATAATATGTTGTTTACATTTTAATTAGAAAAGTGTAACATTTTTAATAGAAAAGTATAACATTTTTATTTATTCCAAAAGTTAGACGAAACAATGATTAACATTTATTTAATATAGTGTGCTTTTAAGGGTAGACCCCAGTGTACTTATTGACTAGAAAGAAATTTAATTGTTATAAGTTTAAATTTAAGCATAGGCATAAGCTTATTTTTATATTTTTTTGTAAATACCTACATATTTTTCTCAGTATACTTTCAAAGATATAAAGAATTCCAAACTGTAGTTATATTTATATAAAAACAAATATGTTGTTTTATTTCTGTGTCCTAATCAGATTGAAACTTAATTTTTTAATTATTTTGCATTGTGTACGCCAACAGTAAGAAAAGTAAACAAAATAGTTTGAACATGCTAAACGATAATGAAACACCATATAGGTTAAAATGTTTTATTAACAACTAATACTTACTTCTTTAAGAAAATATGTAAGATAAAATATATTTTGTAACTTAAAATTGGCATAATCTTAAAAATGTGTGCTTTTCTTTGACCATGGTAGTTATCAGGGTACCATTCACAACCAAAGAGGTTTCTTTTATTTCTGTTATGAACTTATTACTTAAACGTGTTGTTTGCTGTACAACATATTTTTTAACTTTACTTCTTGCATTACTATATCTTATACATATACACACATACTATAAAATATTATTTAGTATGGCAACGTGACGCGTATTTACTTTCCTTATTCATCTTATACAGCCCAGTCTTACTTATAGTTTTAACGCGCAGTAAAATAAACATACTACTGTCACAGATTAGGTACAGGACAGATGCGAAAGTTGAGACAGAAAGTCTTACGGCGAGAGAGATAAATGTTTATTTAAAAAGCTTTCGTACGCTTTCGGAATGTTCGGACGTAAGTCTCGATCACACAGAAACGTTATTAAATAATTTGAGCAACGATAGTGGCAACAATGCAATCAAACCCATTTAAATGTACATACATATACATACATAAAGTCACGCTTTTTTCCCACAGGGGTAGGCAGAGACCACTTCCACTTGCTTTGGTTCTTACACACATCTTTTGCTTCCTCTACTTTCATCAGTGCTCTCATACATGCTCGTCGGTTGTTGGTACTCTTGACCTAGCCTTTCTTCAAAACAATGTTGATCTGATTGAGATATGTTCTCCGAGGTCGACCTCTACCGACTTCCGTCCATTCACACTCACCTTATAAATTTGTTTCGTTAATCTTCCTTCATCCATCATTTCTACGTGTCCAAACATCTAAGCATTTCTTCACCTATCTTTGTAACCACATCTTCTTTTACACAACAGCGTTCTCTTATCTCACTATTCTTTACTTTACCCAACCGAATCACTCCGGCTATACTTCTCAGACTACTCATCTCCGCAGCATTAATCCTATTTTCATGCTTCTTCTGTCAAACATAAGTGTAGGAACCAACACACCTCTATGCACCGCCAGACGTGCCTTTTTTTGACACTTTCTGGCTATTCATAAAGCTATGCAGTGCCCCATTCATTTGTTTTCCTGCCAACACCCTTCGCTCAATGTCACTGTCATACTTTCCATCTCTAGTAAACTTTGAACCCAAATACACAAATTCATTAACTTGTTCCACTCTTTCTCCCTCAATCGAAACCCCACAGTTTGTCATGCTTTCTTCTCTTTCAAAAACCATTACTTTAGTTTTGCTCACATTTATTTTCATCCCTTTGATTTTTAGGGCATCATGCATATCATTAACCATCGCCTGCAACTCCTCTTCAGATAACGCTAATATGACTTGATCATCGGCGTAAAGAAGGCATTTGACGATCAAATCATTTTTAATCCATACGCACTTTCTTTCAAATCTTTTAAACAATCGTCTATGTATAAGTTAAACAACCATGGCGAAGCCACACATCCCTGTCTCACACCGTTTTCGATGTATAAACCAGTCCGTGCAAGCTCCGTTTATTCTGACACAAGCAGTGGAATCCTCGTAAAAGTGATTTCAGTGCTCGTATTAAACTACCACTCACCCCGTACATAGACAATGTAGACCACAATTCACTCCTCACCATTTAAATGTTCATACATAAATCAGAAAATCCTTTGATCTTTCGCCGGGATTCGCATCTGTGCGTAAGTTAATCTGTGTTACTGTTGTTATTGTAATTTAAATAAATAATTATGGGTAATCGTATACGTCATGCAAGAAGATTTTTGTTCTTGATAAAAAAAGAAAAGTTGCAAATGCTGTATGTGAAAAAAAAATTAAATTGGTTCATATTTTCGCGCTCTTCCTACATTTTACTCTCTACAACGTTGCCGCATCGTTTCCATGCGATTATTCTTGTATCCCCTCCAAGGAAAATAATCGGCCAGATAAGTTATTTATTTTAATTGTTCATCAAAACTACGTGGTAAATAATTTTTTTTATTTATTCTAAATATATCATTCTAACAAATATTAGTTTTTTATCGGGATCTTCTAAGTGGTTCTATAATAAAAAAAATTAATTGATCAATTTCTCACGCTTCTCCCATGCTACATGTACAGAAAATGTCATTTAAATTAAAATTTTATGTTAGATAATATTTATTGAATAATAAGTCTATACTTTCAATCTATTAATTGTTTGGCATTTGAGAAAGTTCTTCCTATGCAGGCTTTTCAAATAAAGTTATTGTAATGATTGATGACATTTTAGTTATTTAGATAGGATCTGAAACACAATTAGAATCTATAAATATAAGCGACCGTGTTTTTTAACGGTATTTGTGCCATACTCTTTTAATACCAGATCACAATGTATGAGTACAATCTGAACTGTAATTAATTTACCATTGGCAACTTAATTCTTAGTTACAAATTATAATAATAAAAAAACTCTGTTTAAAAATAAAGCTTTAGCTATAGTTTATTTTGAACACATCTACTTTAAACACAATATTACATTGTTTTTTAAATAATTACATAATATATTATCTTTTTTTATTTAATTATTTATTTGAACAAAAAATAAATTTGATATTTCAGTAGTTGAATTTTATATTTAATCAAAAAAAGATTGGTACTAACCATTAAATATGATTTTGATTGTTAAATTGGTAGGTTAATACCAGATCACAATGTATGAGTACAATCTGAGCTGTAATTAATTTACCATTGGCAACTTAATTATTAGGTACAAATTATAATAATAAAAAAACTTTCTTTAAACATAAAGCTTTAGCTATAGTTTATTTTGAATACATTTACTTTAAACACAATATTACATTGTTTTTTAAATAATTACATAATATATTATCTTTTTTTATTTAATTATTTATTTGAACAAAAAATAAATTTGATATTTCAGTAGTTGAATTTTATATTTAATCAAAAAAAGATTGGTACTAACCATTAAATATGATTTTGATTGTTAAATTTGTAGGACTTCGGTCAGAACGTTTAAGAAGTTTTAAATAGTCGACATTTCGAAACTTAATTGTTCCATCTTTATGACTCTGAAGTAAATAATACAAGAAATATACAAATTAAATTCTTAAATTTCAAATGTAAACAAAGTAATTTATGTCAATAATCAATATTGAGGAAACATAATATTCAGAACAGCAACCTTGATAAGTATTTACTTACATTTAAAGTGGTTCTCCGAGTTGACAAAAGTAAAAATAAATAAGTTCAACAAAGTATAAATATAATATACAGGTTCATGAAAGACGTTGAAACAGAAAAGAAAAAATCTAAACTGTCGGATTCACTAGTAAAAAGACGGTAAAAAATCATCTGCTGATGTGTTTACTTTACAATACATGTTTTATATGTACATATTTTATTTATTTTTTATTAGATATAAATACGATGAATTTACATTTTCAATATCAGATCTTTTTTTAAAACATTTTTCTCCCTACTTAGTTATTTCGATCATTTCATTCAACTGCTTGTTCTTTTTAACACGCTTATATTAGTTTTACCTGTATGTTTGTTTGTAACTGACTCTTTTGCCTCGATTTTGCCCTACTTTAAGCGACAGATATAATTTAAACTTCGGACACTTGTCAATGACCGACGATAATGTAATAATTCGATTAAAATATCCGATTATCCTGATTAGTTTCGCCAGGATTCATAAATTTCTTCATGAATCCTTTTTCCCGTAGGGGTAGGCAGAGAACACTTCCTTTCACTTGCTACGGTTCTTACACACATCTTTTGCTACCTCTACTTTTATCAGTGCTCTCATAAATGATCGTCGGTTGTTGGTACTCTTGATCTGGCCTTTCTTCAAAGCGCCACGTTTTCCAAGAAAGTGAATTACTCAAATCATTCCATCACAATGTCCGGAAATACCCTTGAATCAAGTCCCTCCATCTCGATTTTGGGAGTCACGGTGTCCCATAATATGTCTTGGCATGACCATGTTGCTAACATCTCAAAGTCAGCAAGCCAGAGGCTAGGTTTTCTGTGGAAAGCTCGAAAGTTTTTTACTCCTGATCAACTGTTGACGAAGTACAAGGCTCAAATCCGACCTCTACTGGAGTATTGCTCGCACATGTGGGGTTCGCCTAATACGAAGAGAATCTCGTTCCCTTGACCGCGCGAAGTGGCCGGTATTCAGTACAGTACGCTGACCAAAAAGGTCTTAAAATTACAATTCATTTCACATTATTTCATTAGTATAAGTTCATTTCACAGCGATCGAATAATCGCTTTTCCTATTAAAAGTATAAGTCCAACCATCGACCAAAGTTGACGGTCGATATTCCTCCTACACCTCGGTCTTCCGAGCTGAAGTACATGCCATAAACGCTTGTGCTGTTGAAAATCCAAGACGAGGATATAAAAAGAAAACAATTCTAATTAGATCAGATTGTCAAGCGGCATTTAAAGCTTTGGCATAACGGAGAATAGACTTAAAAATTGTCCGGGAATGTGCCGGAAACCTACGAACCTTGGCTAACCATAACCACTTTGTTGTGGGTGCCAGGGCATAAAGGTATTTATGGTAACGAAGAAGCGAACAAACTAGCTAGGCGGGGCTGTGGAACACCATTTATTGGGCCAGAACCAATAATAGGAATACCCAAGGCCAGCGTTAAAGCAGCGATCAATGGCTGGTTCCGCATCATCTGAAGTGGGCACACCCAGAGGGAGCTAGGCACAGCAAGTTAATGCTGAAAGAACCCTCACCTAAGCAGACAGGGAAACTGCTCTCGCTAAGTAGGGAAAATTTAGAACAGTTGTAGGGCTTTGTACCGGACACTGGTTTTCTGCACAATATAGGCGTGTCTGACACAGAACCTATATGCGGATTATGTAATAAGGAGGAGTAAACAGGGTCTATAGAAGACCAAGTAAGTGATCCACCTGCAATAGCAGTACATGAGCTTTTACTCCTTAACAGAAGAATTGAAGAAATGTGACTAAACTAAGGAGCTGGAAAGGTACAAAAAGCAGACAATGCTGCAGTACCTCTTCCACAACTCCTATTCATTCATTCATTCCATTATTGTCGAAGTTAAGTATAATTCCTTCTGTGTACGAAAAAGGGAATAACAAAAACCCCGATCTCTACACTCTATATTTAAGATTATTAATGATGTTTATTTTTTTGTGTCGTAGGGTGAACAAAGTGGTAGTTTACTACTCTGTTACAATTTTTTTATTTGATTAATCAGTAAAATATCCAAAAAGGTATTCTGTAATTGCTATTTTTTTACAAGTAAACATGTAATTTACGAAGTGTGTTTAAGTGATTCTGATTATGATTATTTGCATAAGAATCAGTTATGTAATCTATAATGATGTTATCATTATTTTTAATTAGACCAAGGAACGAGCAACATCCTTGATTTTTGGTCTGTGTTAAATCATTGTTTGGTTTGTGTTTCACCATTTAGATATTGAAACACACAAGCATTTTCAAATAATAAGTACTTTTATAAATATTGTTGCGATATTTACTCTTGAGTTCGATGATTTTAAAAACTCAGTACAAAAACTAAACAATTTATTCTAATCTTCCTATACAATAAATTCTTACTGGATAAATCACTTGGATAATTACAAAACTCTATACTTTCTATAACAATATCACTTTCTCAATTTACTTCAAAACTAAACTAAAAACTCGATCGTCGACATTTCTTTTATTCGAGCAAATAATCTATTCGAGAATGGGGACGTCTATTCTGGAAGAACGAGGAACCAACGAGAAGATTCTTTCCTGAAATATCGGTAGTTTGTTACATAACAAAACATTTTTTTTTCCATTGTAATGGACGCGCTGTCGCTTCAAGGAAACAATCGACAGGGACGGACTCCGCAAATCGTAACAATATTAATTTATGTAACGAGTATATAATAATTATATAGGTTGTACTTTATAACGCTTGAGTTGGAAATTCACGAATTTGGTGTTTGTAAACATTCAAAACCCTCAATGCATTACAAAAGGGGGGTGGACTGTCCCGGGCACCACCTTTAGGAGGGCAGCAAAATTGCCCCTTTTTGTACTCTTCAAGTATTTTGTAGTTTTGTTTCCCGCCACGCTGCCGTTTTAATAGTAAGTAAGTTTTAGTTTGTTTTTTAATATAAGTCTCACGAAAAATATGAACAAAACGAACGTGGCTGTCCCAAAATTAATCACTGAATATGCCAGTTTATTATTTTTACACTGGACTGGATATCCAAAATGGCCGTGGACAGCTGCATATGATAATGCAGCTGTCATATCGGGAACACATTCTGGTGTACAAATGCGTATCAAGGCAGTTAATCAAAATGCCCAGTTTGTTGCATGCACTAATCATTCATTAAATCTGGTGGGTGTACACTCAGCATCATACCATAAGTCATGATCTATTATTGGGTATTCTGGACTATATCGGTTTTTCTGCCAATGCTTTGTTATTGCTGATGAACTATTTGAAAGATAGGCAACAGATGGTTAGTATAGATGAATGCAGCTCAGATCTTTTACATCTAAAATCAGGAGTACCTCAAGGTTCTATACTTGGCCCTTTACTATTCTCTATATACACTTCCCACTTACTACTGGCTCTTCACAATTGTCAAGTGCATTTATACGCTGATGATACTCAAATTTATTATAGTTTTCCTGCTAAAATGGCAGAAAATGCTTGTGATCTAATAAATGCAGATCTAAATAGATTTGTTGATCTGGCTGCGAGCCATTGTTTATTTATAAACTCCAGTAAATCAAATGTTATGATATTTGGTCCAAAATATCATCGTCCCATAGTGACTAATTCTGTGAATTTCTGCATTCACAATGAATCACTAGTTAATGTTAGTGAAGCAAAAAATCTTGGTGTCTTGATGGATGTAGAGTTAAGATTTGAAAAGTTCGTAAATAAACTTCTACAACGTGCGTACTCTGCATTGAAAATCATTTATGGCAACCGACATTTTCTGCCTTATCATGTAAAAAAATCATTATGTGAATCTTTAGTGCTTTCAGTTTTCAACTATGCGGATGTTCTTTATGGCCAATGTTTAACCACTCAATACAAAAACAAAATTCAAAAAGTTCAGAACTCGTGCCTCAGATTAATTTTTGGTATTCGTCGGAGACAAAGAATCTCATATAAACTTCAGGAAATTGGATGGTTGAACATGGAAAAAAGAAGGGTATTTCACGCAGTTTGTCTATTCCATAAAATAATTATAACAAAAAAGCCTTCCTATTTACATAGAAAAATTACATATCGTACTGACATTCACAATTTGAATATTAGAAATAAAAATTTGCTCGCAGTGCCTAAATTCAAAACAGAAGTATTTAGACGGTCTTTTAGATACCAAATTTGTCAAAGGTATAATTCTGTTCCCATCTCACTTAAACAATTAAATTCCATTAAATTCAAAAATAAATATAAAGAGTATTTGTTTGACTGTAATTAAAGTAAATTATTAATATCTTGTAGAAAATAGGTAAACTACATTTTTATGTTAAGTATTCGTATTCAAATTATAAACGATAATTATGTAACGATCACAGGTTTTGTTTTGTTTTCCTTCTTATTTTGACTGTCAGGGTTAAGTGGAAGAACATTTTCTGTGATGCATAGCATTGCAGACAATGAACTTCGCCTTTTATTTCTTGATAACTTATTGCATATATATCAATTATGTTTTATGTTTATTTAATGAAATAATAAAGACGATATTATTATTATTATTATTATTATTATTATCAATCGCAGTGGACTCAGTGACGTTCTTTGGTACTAAGGAGAGGATTTTCAATTACTTTTCATCTTCTACTCAGCGCTGGAAATGTTTTACCGACGTTTCAGGTCAAGGAGTCAAGCGCACAATTGAAAGACGATGGAGTTCTAGATATGAAACCGTAGCTGTCTATTACCTATTACAGTGAGATCCTTGAAGTATTGGAAACTTGCAGGGAACACAGCGACAAGATCAGACGATGGTTATTGCTTACTGCTCTCCAGTCGCTATCATTTTTAGCCCTCCTTGGACTATGGAGTCGAGTTCGCCGCGAAGTAAATGATGCAAAATTATATCTCCAGACGAAAGGACTGAACGTGCACCAATGTGCTATGAAAATTCATGCTTTGAAATCGTTTCTAGTCGACAATCGAGATGTTCCGGCCAATGATGGACTTGATTATGCTAAAAATATATGTAAAGATCTCGGCATCGAAATAACTTCTTGACAAACAAGAAAGATAAAAAATATGGCTGGCGAGAACGCTGCTGATGCTGGTTTAACTTATGACAATCGGTTAAGGCAAGAAATGTTTGAATCGGTGGACATAATTATAAAAGAAATCAAGACCAGATTTCAGCAACTGCACGAGCTGGATGTCAAGTACTATTTTCTTCACACCAACGAACTTACTGAACCTAGAATACAAGTGTAAGTTCGGAGAAGAGCACTGTAATATCGATGTGGATGAGATGAAAATCGAGAGGGAGAGATTACGCAATGTCGTTGCTTGGCTGATGCTAAACCTCAAGGCAATGACTTAAAAGGAAATTAACTTTGACGAAGTTATAAATGATTTTGCTGTGCGTAAGGCCTAAAAAGTTGAATTTTAGACTTATACTAGACGTTATTTTTATAGTGTAACAGGTTTTGAACACCGACGTAGGTACTATATTACATAGTTTCATTATTATTTTTATGACGTCAAACGGTCGGCAAATTATGATTCCGCCCCGGGCGGGCCTGCATCGGCCTATTGTAACTTTGATACCATCAGAAACATCAGAGTTAATATTACAGAAATAACTGATGATACTGAATTATAAACTTTATTTAGATTATTATTGTTTTTTATGTAAACAAATAATATAATATAAAACTAAAATGTGAAGTTTTTTTTTAAATATCAACTAAGAAAATTTATTTGAAAGTAATAACTACAATAAAATATGATTGACAGTAATGGTATAGAACATGAAAGTGTGCCGTCTTTTGCAAAGAACTTAAAATTATTAAGTGATTCAAGTCAAGAGTAAGTTAATTATATTTTTATTATGTGTGTAAATGAGTGCGTGTATATTTTTAATATTATCTAAATATTTTGTTTTTGATTATGCCATATTTATCTTCTTTAATAAACCATCTTCTTATGCAAATTTTCTATATCAAATAGTTTCGATGTATCACGTCTGCCAGGCATTCCGCGACGGCTCATTATTTTTTTTTATCTTTCGATTTAAGTAGGTTTAAACCGTATTGGAATCATCACTGATTTTGGCTCCACCGAGTGGCCAAACCGCCCGGGTCGTAGCTTTTCGACTAGCCTTACCGTTGAGGACACTGTCTTGGCTACATCTGAAATTTCCAGCAGTTCTGGAATAACCTTAAAATTTTGCACTTGCCCTATAGTATAGCTTGCAGTTTTGTAACTGCAAGGTATAGTGCAACAGAAGAAGCTTGGCGGACGAAGGTCACAAAATCTGCGCACAACGAAAACATTCGAATAACGATCCGATCGGCGACGACGAAATTTTCAGTAATCGTGGGTCTCAAGTACAATCGGAGAAAGAAGTTTACGAATGTGAAGTATATTCAGCCGAATATTTGAAAAGAAATGATTTAAAACGTACGTACAGCGGATTTTGCTACTGCGTACACGTCCTTCGCCCGCCAAGCTACTTCTGTTGCACTGTACGTGGCTCAAATCTTTCTGCTGCAACTTAGGTTTTTTTTTCCTAGTCATGAACTGAAAATGAATTGCTATTGAAAGGGAACACACGTGGATAAATTCGATGGAGAGGGATTAAACGTCTACAAAACACGACGATTGCTGAATAACCATGCTTAACGATAAACAAAAAAGTAGGCGCCAATATTTTTAATGGCATTGTGCAATAAAATGAAATTACTGAAGGGGTTGGGCAACGTATATACAATAGTGCTCAAAAATATGAGACTGGGTTGGCATGTTTTCCTCAAACTCAAGCATTACATCCAATTTTGTATCTTTATTTATTAGGTTAGGTTAGGTTAAGTACATCTCTCTGCCACTGCCCTGCCCTTCCTAGGCTTTCTATACTAGTGCAACCGAAGTTTGATGACTTATCTGATCTCAGCTCAGTTAGCATAAGACCTCAAACTTTTTATTAAAAGTTCCAACTAGTTCTCACGGTATCGCAACGGGCCAAAAGGCCTAAGTGGGTTCCATCCGAACCGCCGTTTTAACCTAACTATCATTATTTATTGCATTGGAAGATGCTTTTTCTATCTGTCTTACATGTACCTACAAGCGCCGCAAAATTACTTACTAATTGTCCCTTGGCGAGCAACTTCGATCTGTGTCCCTGTGTTATCTCCGAAACCATCACCTGCAGAAATGTTTTGTGCATTCCTGTTGAATAAACTGTATTTCTGAATTGCAGTTAAGCATCAACCATGTTTTTCGTACTGTTTTTTGTAAACAAACGTGTTAAAATATCCAAGTACAAACAATTAAAAATACAAAATAATAAATGAACTATATTTAATTAAAATAAGTTAGAAATAAATAATAGTTGAAAAATAATTTGTGTGTGCAGTTCACACGTTGTAGAAGTGAAACTTCAGAAAACTAAACTTCACTATACGACATTTGCTCTCTCGGTTTGGCTCGGCAATATACAGGCGCACACATATCTACAATGCTTAGTAGACAAGAGTGGGAAGGCTACGAAGCAGCGCACAAAGAGGAGACCGAGTAGTATGAAACGCTGTATAATGTATTCTATCTCATTTTCTCGCACGATTACCTAATCCTATAGATTTACGTGTTTGTCTATTTTAAGTGTCGATTTTTCGTTTTATCGAGTTTCAAATCACAACGATACTAAAGAAATTTCCCTTCAAACATTTCTGAGTGATTATTATAATGGAACATGTACGAAAAGGAACAAGAATACGGTGTTTTTATGGAGCGTGTAAGAGTGATACTGCCAATACATATTATTTTATAAACTTTTCAAAACCTTGCCTTCAAAATCGTAAAAAAATAATTAAATCACCATTATATTATGTTCGAAATGCAAAAAAATGTGAGTTATGGGTGAAAAAATGTGTCAGAAGTGATAAAGGTTTTCGATTGATTGAGTATGTTACTAAGGATTGAATATTTTCAATACTATCAATATTATAAACGATCCTATGATTGTTTGATGTTTATAGCCACAAAATTTTTAATTACTCATATTATTCTATGTTATTTAAAAGTTTCTACAAGTGCTAACAATAAATTGTCATAGTTAATTAGACTAAAATTATTTACTTAATTTTTTATTTAGATAATAAGATTATTTCAACCAGTTTCCTTTTGACGTGATAACACCTTATACATCGATGAACGCCGGCTGCACGCACAAAAAAGCCTGACTCATTGTTACGTTCCGCATGAGCCGAGTGTGCAAGCAAGAGTGCACGATCGGCCTAAGCGTTCGGCGTGTGACGCATCTATCTCTCTTCCACTCCATCTTCCGATGCGGCAGCACATAACCTACACGTGAACTGTTTATAAAGTGAAGTGAAAAGTTAATGTGCTTTCCTTTGTTTATTACAACAATATTTTCAATTAACTCTTTCTTTGTATAATACAAAATAATGATAATTCAGTGATAATACGAGGGCAGTTTGATAAGTCAGTGACTTTTTGAATTTCCCGCGCAGTTACTCCAAATGCAACAGTGCTGCCGTCAACTATAATCTTTCAGTGGGCAACTTTCTATTTTTGAGCAAGCTACGTCGTGCATTTGGTGTTTAATAGCCGTTCAAAGCAGACAACCTCGTGAATTTTTACGAAAATGGAAAAAAGTAAAAATCCATCACTGAAACTAAGGAAAGACTTGATAAATACTACGGGGACTCGGCACCATCAATTTCAATGGTTAAGAAGTGGTTTACAGAGTTCCGTTGTGGTCGTACCAGCACTAGTGACGCCAAACGTCCAGGTCGCCCAAAAGAAGTGATCACGGCGGAAATCGTCGATAAAATCCATGAAATGATATTGGATAATCGGAGAATGAAAGTGCGTGAGTTGGCTCATGCTGTAGGTATCTCTACATCATATTTTACACGAATATTTGGACATGAAAAAACTCTCTGCGATATGGGTGCCGCGATTGCTCACACTCGACCATAAGCGCAATCGTGTGATCACTTCAAAAGAGTGTTTAGCGATGTTCACCGGTGAATATTCAAAGTTTTTGAACAGATTCGACGTTGATTTGAAGCAAAAACGGCCGCATTTGGCTAAGAAGAAGAAAGTGCTGTTCCATCAAGACAATGCACGTGTGCACACTTGTCTAGTCACGATGGCCAAAATCCACGAATTGGGATACGAACTGCTACCCCATCCAGCATATTCTCCAGATTTAGCCCCCTGCGACTATTTTTTGTTTCCAAACCTGAAGAAATGGCTGGGCGGTAAGAGATTTGAGTCGAATGAAGAAGTCATTACCGAAACAAACGCGTATTTTGAGAGCTTTGAAAAAACCTATTATTTGGAGGGAATAAAAAAATTAGAAAAACGCTGGACTAAATGTATCGAGCTAAAAGGTGATTATGTAAAAAAATAAAATGTTTATTTGCGGAAAAAAATTTGTTTTATTCAAAAAGTCACTGACTTATCAAACCGCCCTCGTAATTCAATTCAATTCATAAAAGTATGCAATTTTTCATCAATGTTTTCTTATGATGTTATCACGTAAAATTATCGTCCGTAAACCGACTTTACAGACAACCAATTTTTTTTGTCTTTTTTGCGACCGCCCATGATACTGTAGCCACCTTTTTAATTGTTCACAATTATGTGCTTCGGCTGAATTGTAAATAAGTACAGCACCATTAATAATTTGTTCAAATGATCGATTTGTTTGTGGAAATAATACTGCTTTTCCAGCTATTATTGCACAGAACAGTACGAAACTTTTAAACTACCGCTTTTTCAACAATGCGGCTGCGCTTGCGATTGTCACATGATGAAAAGGCCTATGGGTGACGTCACTGTTTAAGATTGGTGACGTTGTACGACAAATGACATATCTTTCATAAGGTTATGTGTGTTTGGTAAACGATTTTGGTTTTCTGAGCTTTCTTGAGTTAAGGGTGAGTTAGTTATTTGACAATTATTTAAGTTTAACGAACAATATTGTGGTGGTATTGGTGATTTTTAAAGACTAAATTGTCAAAAAGTGGGATTTATGTTACCTATATAGTTCTTCCAAAGTCAGTTTACAAATATATAAAAAACATCTCATTAAAAGTCATAATATTTTTAAAAGAAACCGACCAGTAGCGTATCAGTTTTATTTTTAAATCAAATATATTTTCAAAAATTATTTAATTATTTATTGAACGACATCATGAGTGTCCAATTACGTTTCATCTAAATAACCTATATTTCTATTTTTTCTCTATAACTTAAGATCTGTCTTAAATAATTTTGCCGAAGTACCACAATAGGAGGCGATTCCATAATACACATTCGACTATCTAACTTCTTATACTTAAAACAACGTTCTATTAAAGTTTGTCGAAGTGTTTCTAATTATTTATATTTAAAATCGTTAAAATCTTGCAATTTGTTAAATATAATTTCTAATGTTGGGACTTGATTTTCTTTGTACGTATTATAAACCGTTTGTCGAATCACATCTTTAGATGCAAAATCTATCCGACGGCTGACGATAAGTTTTCGTTTTTTATCGTGTTTACAACGCCTCGTTTAATTACTAAATAAACTGTAAGCGTCGTAGCTTGAACGGGTTGTTAGATAATTCTTAAGGGTTGTAAGTCAAAGAATTACGTTACCACCGAAATTCATTGTGGACTGTAATTGAACAACTTAATTACGTAGACGGGACTGATACCCAAAGCGTACAGCGGTTTCACATCGTAGTTAGAAAGATGGGACAGATACCCACTTTCTGAGAGTATTATCAAAAATGATGAGAACATAAAGCTATTTTTGTGTTGAAATTACAACATGAGCGTCGTAGAAAAGAGTTGATTTGGAGTATATTTATACCCTTTTTATATTTGTAATAAGTAGTTTATTAAATAGAAACATCCTGATATTCACAATACATTTTTAAAGAGACGATACAAGATTTAATCAAATACAATAAATCATGTCACAATACAATTGTTTAATTTTTTTATTTTGCCTGATGTAACTGTTAAAAATAAACTAAAGTATAGCCCATTAGGACCAGAACTGGTTGGGCATGATATTATTTATTATAAAATAGTTTTATTTTTGTTTTCTTTATATTAAAGTAGAATAGTCCTATTTTTTATCCATGTAAGGTTTATTTTGATAAAAAGTTCTTTTTTTATTTATAACTTACAAGTTCCATTTTAACTTGTTTTTTTGTTGTAAAGTGATAATGAAGTAAGAGTTTTTGCATATTTGAGAAATATTGTAAAAAAAAATGTCCAAGGTTTTTAGATACCTAGGTTGATAAAAGCAAAACAAATTTAAAACTCTTTTTACTGGCACATAATGGCGCCGCTTCACTGTTACTTCCCGCGCCGATCAAAGGGGTCCCATTCGCCCCTGTTTATACTTCCGTTATAGAGCAAGAGCCCTCGACGGCCAGACCTTCGTTATTTTATAAAAGCTGAAAGTTTTTCTGTGCATGTCTCCCATACAGGTAAAAATGTAAATTTGTCATCTTTCAATACCCAGCCGTTATTGTCTGGTTGATATGTGTTTGGATTTTTCAGATGAGCATTATTCCAAATGGTATTATTTGCTCGCAGAAATTGTCGGGACAGCGCCTAACACTTTTGGCGCACTTGTGCAAATTTAAAATAACGCCCCAAATTTGCATTACGTTCATATGTGAGTAACGAAAATGTATTCAATTCCACTGGCCGATAATTCGTTTGAGCGCAATAAAATTCTAATAAAAAAAAACAATTTTTACCGTTTTATACATACATACATACATACATAAAGTCACGCCTTTTTCCCATAGGGGTAGGTAGAGACCACTTCCTTCCACTTCCGCTACGGTTCTTACACACATCTTTTGCTTCCTCTACTTTCATCAGTGCTCTCATACATGCTCGTCGGTTGTTGGTACTCTTTACCTGGCCTTTCTTCAAAACAATGTTGATCTGATCGAGATATGTTCTCCGAAGTCGACCTCTACCGACTTGTCCATTCACACTCGCCTTATAAATTTGTTTCGTCAATCTTCCTTCATCCATCCTTTCTACGTGTCCAAACCATCTAAGCATTCCTTTATCTATCTTTGTTACCACATCTTCTTTTACACCACAGCGTTCCCTTATCTCACTATTCTTCACTTTATCCAACCGAGTCACTCCGGCTATACTTCTTAGACTACTTATCTCCGCAGCATTAATCCCATTTTCATGCCTCTTCTGCCAAACCCAACATTCACTACCATACATTAGTGTAGGAACCAACACACCTCTATGCACCGCCAGGCGTGCCTTTTTTGACACTTTCTGGCTATTCATAAAGCTATACCGTTTTATTTAAATGGAAAATTGAAAATCGCGATAAGAGACCTCTAAATATTAATATTAAAAGCTCAAACTATACCAGAATTTTTTTTCGTCATATTTTCATGGTAACTAAAGAAGAAAAATTAATTTTTTTTTACCCACTCTAGTACCTACATACATTTCAGTTAAAGATTATTTTTTGATGTGATTTTATGCCAACCATAAATAAATAAACTGTAGATACTAATTACATAATATCATTATTTTTAGTAATATTTATTTAGCTCTTATCTTAACCTTACAGAAAATCAGACAAATTGCGTTCTCTTTTACTGATTTTAAAATTGCAAATATTTTTACTAATGTTGTCTATCATATAGGTATCTCGAACCGTGAAAATTTTTTAATTTTTAAAAATGTTTTACCTATCTATTTTCGTCTTTACACAAACTCGCATTTTTTCAAAAATTTTTAGCTATTTCATATTTTGTGAAATTATTCTAATTGGATTATTTCTTATTTTTTAATGCCTTAATTATTCTCAAATGAATTGATCGACATAAATGTCTGTCACCTTTTCACCTTGAGAAGCATAAAACCAATAAAATATTAAAAAAAATGCTGCTATCTGTTATTTAGAATATAGTTTTTGAAATTTTGCATGTAACGTGTTTTAAAATAAAATATGTAACGTAAACGGAGGAACATTTTAACACTAAATCGGCGCGCAAAACAGTGTTGTTTTTTTAAATAGTCGCAAAAAGGGTAGACCTATCGTGTAGTCCGCGGCCTGCATTGCGACTATTAGAAGGGAAAGGGGTTATAGAAAGGAGATGATTGTGGACCCGCTTTTTGAAAAGTTGCAGGTCATAGTTCTCTGGAAAAACTGATTTTGGAAGCTTGTTCCATTCCGTAGCAGCACTGTAAAAGAAGGATTCTTGATGGAGATTGGTCCTTTGGTGCTTGGTATGTATGTATGTATGGTTGTCAAATAACCCTGCTTAAAAATAAACAGAGAAGTTCGCACGTATATTCTTAAATGGGAATACGTAATCATGTTGAAGAAATAAAGGTGTGGATGGGTGGTTACCACTTCGGCTTGAATCGGCAATCGACATCCGCTTCGTTGACAGGTCTCTTTCTTTGAAAAATCATTTCTACTAAACCGTGTAAGGGCTGTAGGTATTAGAGTCATAAATTGTTTGCTAGTTAATCACCATTTTAGGTTAATACCGATAGTACTTGATTTTTATTGTCGCAAAATATTAAGAGTGTCGGGATGACTGTATCACTCTGTTGATACTTAATGATAAAAGTCGAATATTGCACAAAAAATTGTTTACTAATTTGTCCCGAAGTGATAACCTGAGTTTTGAGAATAAATCTAGTTTCAATAATACGTTTCCTAATAGATATTACAAAAACAGTAAACAAAAAAATATAAATTATAACGAGGTTAAGTCAAGTAAGGAAGGTTATTCAAATTATTTGATTAATGCATTTATTTGTTGTTCTTGTATCGTATATGATAAATATGACAAATCAAGAAAAAAAACATTCTAGCTGCTTTATTTATTTTAAATATTCTCTCAAAACTGTAAATTATAATTAATTTATTATTATTTTTTCCTTTGTGTAAACATTGTACCTAATTATTTAACGACCTTTTCTTCAGAATTATAATATGCTGCTAAAAATAAATAATAATATTGGAAGGTTAAATATTATCTAGTAATGTACGTATTTTATTAAGTGCTGGATAAATGTCTTTATTATAATTAATATAATGTATTATAATTTATAATGAAATTATCGTTTTTAATCAGGACTAAAAATCAGCATGACCAAGACACAAATAATGACGAATCTGGTGGTAAACCGTAATGTTTCTGTCGCTGGAAAAGATATTGAGCAGACTATGTCAACAGAGCCATTTATTTGCAGGAACCTCGTCAACATTTTAGAAAAACGCTCAGACCCGTCGATTTTTGATTAAAGAGGGACAGACACTCTTTTCCGGTATTTTTGACTCCACTACTTTCAAGCCCAAGCGAGAGTAAGAATTACCCCAACATTTTTAAATGGCATTGGGAGTCGAATAAGATGTCTTTTGAAAGCTATGACAATTCTCTTTATAATAGTCTTTAAATTTTACATTTCCTCCCAATACTTTCAAAAAAATTACATGTTAAATTTCCAATTATTTTAGTTGCTTACTTACTACTTAATTGATTAAATGTTCAAATTAATGACTGCCCGCTTCCATGCAATAATAAAGATTTTGTTCAAAACGTTCACGCACATTCTGAAGAATTTCCGGAGTAATTCGACGGCACTCGTCAACGATTCTTTGACGCAAATCTTCCAACGACGCTGGTTGTGTTTTATAGATTTTACTTTTCAAATGTCCCCACAAAAAGAAATCGAGGGGCGATAAATCTAGCGATCGTGGAGGCCATTCAATGCTGCCTCTTCTTCCAAACCAATGCCGTGGAAAACTTTGGTCTAAATACTTAACTCGAATGAATGGCATTTTTACCGTTCGTGATTTTTTGCAGATTAGTTTCATACTTAAAATCTAATTTCCTAATAAGCAATGGGCGGAATTTTAAAATTTAAATATTGTATGTGTAAGAGCTTTTGAAAGTCATCTTATTCGATCCCCAATGCCATTTGAAAATGTTGGGGTAAAACTTTTAGGCTGCTCATATGTAAATGGAACTAAATTATTAAAAAAAATTATGTTTTTCAAAATGGTTAATTTGGGATTTTTGGACTTTTTTGGACTTTTATTATTTTGATTCGCAAAATTCAGTGAATATAATCGCATTCTTGTTTACAACGCAAGGAAATAATTATAAGGAAAATAGTTCCGGGAGATGCTGAAAATGTTTGATAATAAATCTCGGTATGTGAACAACAGGTGACGAGACTTGGCTGTACTATTATGGTGTGCCGACCAAGACTCAAAACAAAGTTTGAGCCTTTCATGACCAGGATACACCCGTAGTAGTCAGAAAGTCACGATTAGTAAAGAAGAAAATGATAGCTGAATCTTTCAAATCGAGTGGAATTGTGAAGCGTGTCGTGTTGGACACACAGCTAAGTGGTACACCCTGAGCAGTGCCTTGCTAAAGTCATCGACTCTTTAAAGAACTTTCGACCAAATCGAAGAAAGGACACCTGGTTCTTTCATTATGAAAGCGAGTAATAATAATAATAGCGAGTCCACAAATAAAATAGTATATGATACAAAAAACACACAATGAGACTCAAGTGGGAAAGTTTGAAGCAATTCATACGACTGAGAAATTGCCATTTTGATCAAGTTGCTTACTGTACTTTTACTACGACAACCTATTACATTCAATATTTCACTGAATATTGATACAAAAAAGTATGCAAACGTTTACAGGTAACCAAAAATTTTTTTGAAGGATTATGAAATCTCGATAAAAAATGGCTTTCGAAAAAGTACTAAGAGCAAAAAAAAATTCAAAAATGATGTATTAAACCAATGGTGTCACAATACTTATTTAATTGAAACGCATAGAAAAGTTTGGGGGGTTTTAGGGGTTCAAAACCTTCCTAAAATGTTTATGGGCTGCAAATATTTCGTGGTTTTATACGAAAAATATGCTTTTACGAAAAGAAAGCCATGTTTCATTACAAAATGTTCATGGAGTTCATGAAATATTGGAAAAAATCAATTTTCATTTTCCAAGTGCTGCAACTTTTTTTGTGTGCACATTTGCATCAAGGTAAGTTATGTTCAATCGAGTTATTTTTGACCCCAGAATATGTGGTTTAATTTATGACCTATCTTTTTCTTACAACCTGTATATTGCTGCGATCTTCCATCTTCACTTAAAGCTACAATTTTGGCTGCTTGTTACTTTTCCGAACACCGAAGAATAAAAAAGGAAAAGTATTGGTTTACCCCCAAAAATCAAAATCGCCCAAAAACATGTGCGCTCCACGTTTCAAGGCCCCACGCGTCGAATGGCACCGTTTCCAGTGTGATGTTTGTTTCAAATTTTGTCGTGTGTGTGTGTGTGTATGTTGGAAAATCTTGTGGGCACGATATCTTGATACAGAGAGGCGGTAGGTCACCAAAATCTACAGAGTAGAAGTTTTGCCCGAGTGACAAGACCGAGTTCGAAGATGGGCCATAACGGTACATTCAGGTAGCTGCCGTACAAATTGATCCTTAAATTTACCGCATTGTGCAATTTTTGCATGATAACTTCAGAAGGAGAGCTAGGGCGATGAAACTTTCTGGTTTTTTTTTTACTTTTCCGATCCGAAGGGTAGCTATATTAAATAGAAAAGAGCCCTCGGTTTGGAAAAGTTAGATTTGCTACGGCAATACTGTTTATTTTCTTTTTCAATTAAGAAGAAAAAGATAAAAAGACCTAAATTGTTAAACGAAATTCCAAGCGTCGACTATTCAAAACATGCGATCCTAAAAATTGAAACGTCGATCCCAATCTCTAACGAAAGCGTGAAATTGGATATCATGAGGTGTGCAAAGTTGTTTTAGTCGTCATGGTATCTTCGAAAAGTTTGTTCGATGGGACGATAGCCGCATAACTGTATCGATTTATGTACCTACCAAAACACAAAAAACTGGCACGTCTGCATTTACCCCAATTTTCACACGTCAATGCTGTATAATATCTTTTCACTTTTGTGTGCTACGCAATCAATACTTCTACCATTACTAATTTCTGCAAAACTTTTTAATGGTTTCCTTTCGGCCTTTGTATGCTGTTTTGTTGTACCATTATAGAGGCTGGCACACACGGTATTTTTCAGCACTAAAAATTATTACACGAACTTTTTTCTTTATACAATTCCAAGAAATACGCACCAAGCCAAAAAATAAAACAATTAATAACTGCTGTTTCACATATTCTCTACTAAATAGTAAAATATACTAAATTTCAAAAATATCCGAACACCCAGTAAGAGTCGATCAATTTTAATAAAATTTATAAAAAATCTGTTAATTAAACTTAAAATTACATTTTCAAACCAGAATATTAAAATAAAACAAAATTATTAGGTAAATCTGGTGGTTTAGATTTATATACTATACTTTTCACATATCCCCACAAGAAGTCTAATAGCTTAAGATCAGGTAATCGTGCTGGCCATTCTATCCATCTTCGCCTCCCGATCCACCGATTTGGAAATATTAGGGCGAGGTACTACTAAAACTATATTTAGCTAGAAGAATAACGCTTGCGATTAGGTCGATCACACCACAGATGTTGAATAATGTTAGAAGATAGTTTTATTTAAAATTACATGTCCTACATTAGGTTAGGTATCATGTGAGTGGGGCGTAGGTCGCCCCTTCACTGCGACCTTTAGTAGGTCTATTGTGGCTCACCCCTAGAGATTACAGTTCACCGCACAATCCAGCCCTTCTCACGAAGTTCATGGTTGTATGGGGTGAGATTTTCTTGAAATCGGTAGGTTCTAGGTTGGTAAAACCAAATATGTTAAACTTTATTCTTTCCATGCCGGGGCATGAACATAGTATATGTTCAGCAGTTTTGTCTTCCACGCAGCAAAACCGACAGTCCGTTTGTTGAATCAGACCTATCTTTCCGAGGTGGTATCTTGACGACAATGTCCTGAAAGCAGTCCCGTTAGAATTCGTAGGTCCGTCCTGCTTCATTCTAGGATCTGCTTAGTTGTGTTTCTCTAGGGTTTAGGTAAGAACGCCTTCGAGTGAGTCAACCCTGGTATATGGACCAGTACGTGAGTTTTTTCTCTCCGCCCAGTCCAAAATGTTTGTTTTGGCGACACTTGTAGTGACTTCAAAAACCGGTTCTGGTCCAGAAACGCAGATTCGCCCCCCTGTTTTGCTAAGGTGTCGGTTTTTTCGTTTTTCCACCCCCTGGTGCCCAGGTACCCACAGCAGGGTCACCCTGTTGTTCGCAACAAGGTACTCTAGGAATTCGATGCAATTCCATACAAGTTTAGAATTTATCTTGTTGGAGCTCAGTGCTTTTAAAGCAGCCTGGCTGTCTGATATACTTATGTTTTTGTTTGCTAGAGGTCTATTAGTCAGCTCTCTAGCACACAATTTGATAGCGAAGACTTCAGCCTGAAAGATTGTAGCATACCTGCCAAGACTGGTAGATATTTCAATTTCCTGCTGAAAACACCATCCTACATTAAGATTCATGTGTTGTAAAACTCGTCTGCAATCCATTTTAAGAGGAATAGAAATACTTAGACGGCGTCACATTTAAAATGTTATCTCGGTACCCAAAAATGTGGTATCGCAAAATTTAACGTTGACATGGTTTTAATATTAAGAAACAACTCTCGATTAATTTAAACACATGTGTGCTATTAAAGTGCAGGCTATTTTTTCTAGCAAAAGCATTTGTTGATGTTACTATCTCGAAAGAAGTCGTTGATATTTCACTCTCGAAGGTAAATGTTAAGTTGTCTCTAAACTTAAGAAATAAAATACTAAAAAAATAGTTCTCTTATGTTTAAGTTTATTACATGGTCGCTTTTCTGGTTTTGCCAGCTATTGTTCTCAGCACATTTATTTCGGGCACAAATAACAAGCTTTTAGTTTTGTTATTGTCTTCTCGTGTTTCTATTTCATACATCATGACAGGTCTTACGCATGCTTTGTAGATTTTAATTTTACTGTCCATTCATATGAATTGGTTGGCCCATCCAATTTCTCTTGGACAGTCTGATGTTACTGCTGCTTTGTTAATTTGTCCTCATTAGGTTCTTTATTAAGTTGTGGCTACTATATATATATTCATGCCTAGGTAGTTAAAATGCATCACTTGCTCTATGGACTTATTTTCAATTACGAGCTTGCATTTGATTGGTTCTTTAGCTATGGTCATGCTTTTTGTTGTTTTTTTAATGGATATGCTCGTATTGATTTGTCGGCTCACTTGGTAGAACTTGGTTCCTGCAAATATTGCAGCGTCGTCGGCATAGCATACCATAATTTTTGTAATAAATTTTAATAAAATAACATTTTTGTCACCCTAAGTGGTAAACGTAGAAATGAATTGTTTTCGTTTCGTCTTCATAATCTAAAATTGACGAGTTTCAGGATTTTTATAAATACGTAAAATAATTGAAATAGTGACTTTATTCCATTTTGCTGTTCCACGTTTGTTTGAGCAAAAACCAGTTAGTTTGGATTTCGTTAATTAGCACGTAGAAATAGATGTGTCGCAAATTGTTTGTCTAGTACCCACGAGTATTTGTAATTGGTCTTTGTTGTTGATAATAATAGGAAACTGGGTATTTTGTCATTTTTGTTATTATCCCTGTGACAAATATCAGAAAATCGATATTTAAATAAATGAACTAACTAGTATATTTTATATAATTCTGTCGACAAAATGCGTTTTCGAAGGTTTATTATTTCTTATTATTAATTCCACTCGTGTAATTATTCTATATTTTTAAAATTCTTACTGGACTTGATAATAGGGTACTTTCGGTAGTGAAAAATAAATTATGAAATTTGATAAAAATTAAAATTTATGTAGAAATATACTTAAATATTCTTATTTTTAGTCATAAAAGCACATTATTGTTTTATTATATTGAAATTAAAAGTCGTAATTTTTAATCTGTATATCACGTGACCTAAAACACGAGCCGCCATGGTGTGACGTCATATAGGCAAAAACTGTCAGTTCAGTGTAAACAGCTAGGTACATGTCGATCAACTTTAACTTCAAGGAGTAATAATTGTGTTCTTCGTCAGTGCATTTCATTTGTATTTATTTATTTATTAAAATGCAAGCCGGTTTTGTAAAAGCAGATAGTACGAATCTGCCAAAAATTGAATCAATGATGGTTGCATATAGCTGTTAACGTTGAATGAGTGCCGGTTGTACATACACGACTGTTGTTTTTACCAATATTACGTCACCAAAATGACTTACAGCGTTTTCGCGAGAATAAAAAAGGTTTAAAATTTAATTTAATTTTGTGGCAAGAAAGCGTGTTTATTGTGCCGAAATATATTTTTTTGTGGCTTTTTATTAGGAAATTTAACATTTTGAAGTACTTTTTCAAACATAGTAGAATTCCCTATTACTAAACGAGTAAAATTTATCACTTTTGTAGGTACATGTACTCTTATAACTGAAAAATATAAAGTGTATATGTAGTTAGTTGCATATATTAATCTTATATTGTTGGTTCCAGTATATCTGGAATCTTCGAAAGCTCGGACAGCACTTATTCCTAATTGCTTTAGATAATACTCTTGATTTATTTTACCTTTGCTTTAAAGACTTCTATGGTCTTCTTTCTTTTTTTCTAAGACTATCTGATATCGATTCTTTATTGTACAATTTGAAAAATACTGTAACAACGCATTTATTTTACATTATAGTCCTAGGACCAAGTGCAACATTTGATGGTTATTCCCGAACGGCTAGAAATTTCAGATGTAGCGACCATGTCCTCAACGATAACCACCAAATGTGAAGTTGTCGTCAATGGAAGTGAGGCGGTTTGGCTAATCCGCAATACGGAACATGTCGTGCCATCATCCCGGTAAACATGATTCCAGAACGGTTGTAACTTTGCATACATGAAGATTGAAACCTAAAACTTATAAAAATCATATTTTCCGCAATTAAAACAAACAGATAAGTATTCAGAGTAAGTCACGAATCTATAAAACATGCGTAAGGCCAGTAATGACCTACGGAGCAGAGACAAGAACCGATACATCAAAAACCAAAAGAATGCTCAGAACAACAGAGATGAAAACAATACGCGCAATAACAGCAACACCCTTCTGCATAAGAAAAGGAATGAAGACCTAAGAAGACAAACTGACACCAGTGATATCGTAAGATGGTGCAGAGCTCGACGAAGATACTGTAACACACACGTTAGCAGGATGAATGAAGACAGATTACCACGAATCGTCAGGGACAACATACCAACAGAAATAAGACCCCTGGACAGACCATCAAAAAGATGGAGAGACAGCTTGCAGCCCACCTCACAGGAAAAAAAATCAGTGAACTAAAGGCTGCACGCCTTCTACAAGAAAAATTGGGGCGGTTCAGAATGTCCGCAAGATGAATAAGTCTTAAAAATCATAAAATTTGCGAAAAAAATTAAAAACATGAGATTTTAGCGGTATACATATATACATACATATAGTCACGACTCTTTCCCGTAGGGGTAGGCAGAGACCACTTCCCTCCACTTGCTACGGTTCTTACACACATCTTTTGCTTCCTCTAATTTCATCAGTGCTCTCATACATGCTCGTCGGTTGTTGGTACTCTTGACCTGGCCTTTCTTCAAAACAATGTTGATCTGATCGATATCAATGTTTGCCGAGGTCGACCTCTACCGACTTGTCCATTCACACTCCCCTTATAAATTTGTTTCGTCAATCTTCCTTCATCCATCCTTTCTACGTGTCCAAACCATCTAAGCATTGCTTTATCTATCTTTGTAACCACATCTTCTTTTATGCCACATCGTTCCCTTATCTCACTATTCTTCACTTTATCCATCAGAGTCACTCCAGCTATACTTCACAGACTACACATCTCCTCAGCATTAATCCTATTTTCATGCTTCTTCCGCCAAACCCAACAATCACTACCATACATAAGTGTAGGAACCAACACTCCTCTATGCACAGCCAGACGTGCCTTTTTTGATACTTTCTGGGTGTTCATACAGCTATGTATAACTAAAAAAATACTGGTCGTAAAGATTAGGTGTGACAGACATCATTTGGAACAATAGTACCGAAGATATGGCTTGTTAAAGTTAGGTTTTAATAAAACGCATTTTTGTACCTGTCGCGATTTTTCTAAAATAACTCAAAAAATACTGCATTTAAGTATAATGCATTGCAGTGGAAAAGTTGTTTGCAACAAAAAACCTTAAATTCTAGAATAAATAGATCTCAATAGGACCAGTGGTACCAGTGCTATCTTGATTTGATTGAAACTAAAAATTTTCTATACATATGTATATATTTTTTTTAATTGTTGTACACAGCTAAATGTTACAATAAAAAAACAGAATTGGATTTTCATCGATAGATATACATGGCAGAAATATTACACAGTTGGAAACCCTGAAAGTTCCACCAAATTATGTCCAGACAGCGATAACATCAGGCCTACCCCACCAAGGCCAAGATAACAAAGTTAAAATTGCAAAAATAGCCAAAATATAGATTCTAACAATACAAAATTAGAATATCTGGTGGTTGATGTGTGTAGAAATAATGTCTTATGGTCCTAGACCATCTAGCAGTAGCCCTGCTCCTCCAACTGTTGGCTGGAACCTTAAAATACATGGAAATATACCGTGTTTAATGGAAATGCATGTATTAAAATTTTTTATATTGTAGCCATGATGCCCGATAATTAGGGTCCAATTTGATCCCAATAGGCGTAATAGGACCCTAGATATACTCGAATAACGCGTCATTTTAAAGATAACTGTGCATAGAGGAGTGCTGGCCCCTACACTTATGTATGGTAGTGAATGTTGGGTAAGATCAATACTGCGGAGATGAGTCTGAGAAATAAAGCTGAAGTGACTGATGGATAAAGTAAGGAATAGTGTGATAAGGGAACGATGTGGTGTGAAAGAAGTTATAGTAACAAAGATAGATAAAGTAATGTTTAGATAGTTTTAGAGAAAATGGGCAAGTCGGTAAAGTTAAAACTAGGAAACATTTCTCGATTAGATTAAAATTGTTATGAAGAAAGGCCAGATCAAAAGTACCAGCAACTGAAGAACATGTATGAAAGCGCTGATGAAAGTAGAAGAAGCGAAAGCCGTGTTTAAGGACCGTAGCAAGTGAAAAGAAGTGGTCTCTGCCTACTCCTACTAGAAAAAGGCTTGACTATATGTATGTTTGTATGTGTGCAAATAAAACATACTTTTACAAATAATTACTTCTTGAAAAACCTCGTGTATACCATTTTAATAAAAATATTTATTTCCTTTAATTTGTGTGTTCAAAAAGTTAATAAATTTCGTTTTAGTACAATTTTTATGTTTATGCTTTTAATTCTGACATGTATTCTGAAAACAAAAAAGTATGTGAAAAACTATTTTTATGTTTATTTTTCAATTTACCCAGTTTTTTTTTTAAATTTCTCGATTGCTGCATATGTTATCAAAATTTCAAAGATTGTCCTTGGAGTAGAATGAAACGTCAAAAAAACACGACGGCTGCCGAATAACCCTGCTTGACAATAAACAAAGAAATTCGCGCCTATATTCTTAAGCTGGAGTGTGTAAACATGTTGAAGAAGTAAAAGCGTAGTTGAGTGGTAACCAATTTGGTTCAAATAAGCACTCAGCATCTGCTTCGTTGGTTATAAAGTGAGGTCCTTTAACAGGTCGCTTTCTTTAATAAATCAACTCTAGATACACAAGTATCTTAAGAGAGACTTTTACTTTGTAAATTTTGATGTATTTTAAGATCACTAAAATTACAATAAAAGTTTTTGGTAGATTTTCTACATATGTATAGATGAATCTAATGCTACTAACAAATCTGAAACCTAATTTCTGGCACATTTAGGTTGAAGATCTGCTACATGTTCATTAAATTCTGAAGATTTAAATTTACCCAGCAAATAATGAATATACAACGAAATTTTAAACCAACTTGACCAATTTCTTAGTACTTTGCTCATTTTAAAACTGAATTTGATCTCTTTATTATAATTAGAGAAACCAAAATCAGTTAAAATTGTTGTCACCACCTAATTATTTTAGAATCCCATTACTCATGACCATATGTAGGAAGTAGATTTTATTTTGAAAGACCTGGATACTTTTAAAAAAAATATCGGTACATTTTTTTGTAAATTTATTATTAGTAACAAAAATTAAATTAAAAATGCTTAAATTAGAATTGTCCCGAGTTTCACTCCCTGTGCACCAAAACGTAGAGTCCTAGACATGCTAACACAGCATACTGCAACAAAAATATTTCCTATGAGTTTTTTAACTAAAAACTAGAGGATAAATGGAAAAAAGTCACAAAAACTAACAATCTTAAATGGTTAATACATGGCTACGGATGTTTCTTACTTTTCCACATTTCCTAAAGCAATATTTTTAGTTTTAACTTTATAATATTAAATAATAACCTAGTAACTCAAAATTAATAAAAATTAATTATTAATAATACAAGATTTTCATGCAGAAATGAAAACAAAAAATAAGGTTCTATCTTACTTCCTAAAGGATATTTTTTTGGCATCTTAAGTATTGTATTTAAACACAATTAGTATTTATCCATATTATCCTACCTTAAACTTTGGATATTCATTCATTAAAATGGTAACCATGCCTACATAGGGTAAAAAGCCCCTTGCTCTTCCTACCACATCATTTTTGGTTAACCAGAGTTGCCCAGGAGCATACAACCCTCTGTCATCAACACTGTTGTTATCTCCTTTTGTTAAAAATTTGACTGTACCATTTTTCCTAAAAATACACATTTTTAAATAGTAACAATAATAGTAAGATATTTAGAAATAAAAACATTAAGTAAATATTAAATTATACACATGATACAGTACAATTTACAGATTTATACAAATTTTACACTAAAATAATTTTCTATTAATCTTTTTTTGAGTTGTTTCTTTTAACACTGAATGTAAATTAATGTTATAATGCAAAATTTGAATATGTCTGAAATTAAAAACAACTACTTCTTTGCATAAATGCTGATAAAGGGAATTGAATTACAGATCATTTAAACCCTTCTACTTGCATCAAAACATTCTACTATGTATAACAAAGGCTCAAGGATACAACTTCTCCAGGGACATTTTTGCATTGAAAACAGTTTCAAGATTATAAATCAAGTATGCTAAATATCTGTACTTGGTTTATATCTGATAAAAATAAGTAAATGCATACACCACAGCTACAGATAAAACTAAAGAACACCACATTTTGGAGCTAGATTTAAAATAGTTAACTGATTCCATTTTCCCCTGATGATGGTAAATCTAACTACTGAACTTTATTAATTACTTTTCATGAAGCTTCAATACTCGATGAACAATTGGAATGTCTCTTCCCTCCACTTTGAATACTACAATTTCTCCAACCCTTACAGGTTCTTCAGGGTAGTTTGTTAAAAAAAGTAGATCACCTCTATGGAATGCCGGTTCCATGCTACCAGATAAAACTACAACAATTGGGCTTTCACTCCCAGTAACTACCATAAGACCCTTCCATATCATTAAGGCAGAAGAAACAATCATACCAAAGCTGAGTACTTGGTAAATAAACTACAAATAAATCATATAAAATATAAAAAATATTATTAATACAACATTACCTGACGTTTATTCATACGTTTCACATCATCAAACAAGTTAGCTACATCCATTTTTATCTCAAAAACTTGTTTAAATTATCGTACAGATGGAATCAAAACCTCCACGTCAGGTACTAAAAAACCAAGCGAGCGGGTAAGGTAAGGTTATGTATTAATATTGATTAATTTGACTTTTGTCACATCATAGTCAGAAAACAACAATTTGATTTAGCCTACAAATGATTTATTTTTATTGTTCTAATTACATTACGACTAATATACTAAGTATTGGCATATTAAAAATCAACAATACTTTTACGCACATAAACATATCTTTTGATTCCAATTCGAGTTCTGATATGAAGTTTTGCCAATAAAGAAATTAGTTTGCATCAGTTTTAATAGGCAATTAAACAAAATATTGTTTTCTCTTAATTAAACTAATGAAAAAAGTAGTGCTTGTAGTTTAAGTAAGTACAATAATATTAAAACAAAAATTAAAAACAATAATTGCTTCGGAGCATTTTAAAGAAAAATCCCTTCAATTAATATAATGATTAACCTGGAACTGATCGTCAACTGAAATTGTAGCTATATAATATCCCTCTTACGGTGCGGCCTCATGCAGTCGCTAGTTTCTCATTTTCAGCGACAAAGTAAGTCACGTAACAATATTTTAAATTTCCCGCGGTTCGAAAAAATCTGGCGACAAATAGCAGCGACTTTACGGTCGGTTGCAGAAATTAGAGTCTGTAAAAATATCATGATCGAAAATTTATTTATCGATATCTTCGAATGTGGTTTATTCCTAACCTTCTTTTATTACAATAACTAAAAAATTGTAAATATAAAGTCGTATTTGCAATTTTCTATTTTAATAAATTACGTTAATGTAATTAATTAAAAGTAATTTAGACCTTAGTTGATAAGTTAGAATATTATATTTCCAAAAAAACCGTACCTGCATAGTTGTAGTTTTACGGATTTGTTTTGCAAAATCCATGGGATCGATATAAAATATTATTTCCAATTAATCACTATATTTATATATAGTAACAAACACTTTTTACAAATACTTGATAAGTTCGTGTATAACTTTAACTAATTTGAACTATACTATCATCACTTTATAGTAATTAAATTGTCCTAATCAAAACCTAACTAACTGGTTCTATATTGATATCTTTTTAAATTGACCAGTGTCAATTGAAGTCTTTCATTATACGCCCACCCAATCATTTTTAGAAGATACTCATAGAACCATCTCAAAATAGAAGTAAGCTGAATAAACTGGGCGAGTGCTTGGACCAACTTTTTTTATAATTCGCCATATTCGTCCCAGCAGACTTTTGGAATGTTCAGACCATGTCTAGCACATCACTACATTCCTATAATGTAGAGAGAAGTCAAAGATCTGTTTATCCCAATGGAGGGAAGGCCCATCAGGGGCTGTAGCGCTACAGAGTAAGTAAGGTAAGGATGGATTACACCCCCTCCAAAATCTACAGACCCATCGGCCACACCTCCTTTCTTTTCAAGGCCACGGAGAGGCTGAGTGAATGATATAAAAGGGACTGTATACTAATAAATAATCTGATATACCTTAACCATAATAAATAATCCTATATACCCTAACCAAAATGCGTACGCCTCAGGAAAATCAATCGACACCCCCTTACATTTAGTTGCGTTTAGGTAAGAGAAATACTTGGGACCAAAAGTAGTCCTCTCGAGCGTATTCATAAATATAGGTGATTTTGACAAGACCACTTTTTTAAAAATAAAATCAACACTTTTAAGCAGGCGGCCTCACAATACTGCTTAATGGAAGACTCAAAAGTATCCTATGTATTAGAATTCACGAAGCTATCAGAATAATTTAAGAATGGTGCAAAAAACACACCTTATTTGCCAACCCCACAAAGACAGAAATGGTTTTTTTTACAAGAATAAGGAGCTTCGGACCACTAAACCTAGAATTAAATTTAGCATCGGAAGTAAAATACTTTGGAGTAATTTTCCAAACTAATTTGGGATCGTCACCTATAAAGAAGACTAAAGAAGGCATACCGTGCCGCAGAACTATTGGAAAGATCTGGGGAATAAAGCCCAAAGTAGTCATGTGGATATACTCTGCAATCATAAGGCGGATGATAACATGACGCGACCACGTTGTCTGGCGGTTCAAAAGCCTTCAGTAAACTACAAAAACCAGCCTGCCTAGACATAACCGGTACTACGCACAAAACACCAAGAAGACGTTGGAGGTAATGCTTTGTCTGCCATCCCTAAATATACATACCTAGAAGAGATGGTCACGACAATGGCGCGCCTCCAAGTTATCGGAATAGCACATAATATAAGATATGCAGTATCCAGATTTGCTTGTGAAATGAGGCTGTTGACACCACTTGTACAGGTAGTATTAGATAGTATAGATATAGATAGTATATTAGATAGCATTCCTCCAGTGTGTCCTTGACAGATTATAAATAAAATTATATGGAAAGCCAGACTAACAGTGAGGCAATAAACGTTTTCACAGATAAATGGAAGAAAGTAGTAGACAAAGATTACGGTATATACTCAAGACGGTACACTTGGCAAGTTCTTTAGCCAAGATGTTCTTCGCGTTCCAGGAGCTCTTCTTGCTTCAATCCTCCCTTGGACAATTAGGTGAAGAAGATATTTGTCATTCCTCATCACATGACCAAAATACAGTAGTTTTCTTTTCTTGTTGGACAGTAAGAAAGTTTTGTAGTATTTAGCCGGGACAAAACTTCTTGGTTCGTAACCTGATCTCTTCACGATATTTTTAGTACTCAGCGGAATACCTACATTTCGAAAGCTCTAATTTTATTCTCCAACCTCTAAGTAAGCGTCTAGCCTTCCATTCCATACATAACAATAGGAAAAACATAGCAGCGGACCATTTTTAAACGAAGTTTTAGAGATAAATTACGATTTACCAGTACATTTCTTTTATTTTGGTAAAAGCTCCCCTCTTGCTTGTTCAAAAATGCTAGTGTAGTGCAAACTAAGCTAGCAGGAAATTTCATGTAAAATAATAACGGGCAAAACCAATCCATACTGCATGGGTGAAATCTTGCTATCCAGAACAATTTCGTACAGCTTTAAGCAGTTAAGTTATGGATATCACAGTTGTGGATATTTCAAATATTACTTTCATGATTAAATTAATTTAAAAATATGTAATTGCAAACTATTTGATAGTTAACTCCTACTAAAAAATATATAGTTCATAAATATTACTCATATTTTTTAAACTGTTCAGCGTCCATTCTTAGTGACATTATAAGAAAAATAAAAAATATTTTACAAATAACAAGAGTGTGCTGGGCTCCATTTAAATTAAACAAATTTACCTAAATTTAGCCAATATAACTAATTTAATTAGTTTAAAACAAGACACAAGTTTTGCCTTTTTCAGTTCTTATTTTTTAAATTCATTTTAGTATTTAACACTCTTCTTTTATTTCCACATAACATGTTAAAATAAATTTGATATAATTTTAATAAATGCATTTATCTTTAAAAGTATATTAAATTCACATGTGAATTTTAATCTAAAAACATTACAATATGTAATTAATTCTCACTTTCTGATCCAGATCCAGACTCAGAACCTGATGCAGATTTAGATCTAGATCTTGACCTGGAGGAAGCTTTAGATGATGATCTAGATCTTGAAGGAGATTTTGTTACAGATCTTGATCTGGATTTAGACTTTGACCTAGATCTTGATCTGGATTTAGACTTTGACCTAGATCTTGACCTGGATTTAGATTTTGACCTAGATCTGGATGGCGATCGTGATTTAGATCTCGAAACTGATCTGGAGCGAGACCTTGATTTGGACTTAGATCTAGATCTTGATCGAGATGGTGATTTAGAGTGTGATTTTGACTTTGATCGAGATTTTGATCTGGATCTACTTCTAACTGATGAATTGGATCTAGAACCAGAATCTGATCTTTTAGAAGACCTAGATACAGCTCTCTTCTCTGAAATTTCATCTTCACTTCGGGTTTTTTCTTCTTTTTCCTCCTGATCTGAATCAGCTTGACTCTCATTGCCTTGATCTTCTTGAGCAACTTCTTCTTGTGGCTCATCAATCTCCATTTCTTCGTCGTCTTCGCCTAATTACAGAAAACCATTGTCATTTAATTTAAATATTAATGGTAAATGTAGAATTAAAGTATAAATCGGCATTGAATGAAAAATTAAACACAGAATTCTTAAAATTATTATAGAAGAAACGTAATCAGTAGTATCTATTATTTCTACATGAGTAATAATTTCTAAAAAATTTAGAATATATACCATTTTTTAAAATATCCATAGTTTCAAATATATTTTAAGTCTTTTTTTGTATCTTTTCCTTTCGACACTTTTTTTATAGCTTAATATCTTACCTAGGAAATTTTACATCCATAAATAATAAAATAAATTGCACATTTAAGATTTACAACAAATTTGTAAAATTATTGAAATATTTTTATTTTGGTTGCAACATCCATCCGTTGGAAGTGATTTCTACAGTAATAGTAAACTTATAAAATAACAATAATACATAAAACATTCACAATAAAAAGCCTGAAGTGTTAAAAAAAAATTCAAATTTAAAATAATACTTAAAAAGTAAAGTATGATTTTTTTTTGCCAGAGAATGTATTTTTACTTTTTTATAATTATGATAGGTGTTAAACAAATATAACATTGATGAAAATGAATTAAGATAATAGTTTTTCCAATTAATATTAATGCATCACAATATCTTTTTTCTTGTAAATGATTTAATACTGACAAGTTAAATAAACTAAATGTACATATTACCGGGTACAGCTAATCTGTTAACTGAGTTTTAAATTATTATTGTTAAATATTTGAGTAGTTATAAAATCCAGTGGCAGATTTACACATTTCCCAAGCATAGGCTGTTAAATTTTTGCCGCCCAAACCTCTAAAAATGTCAGTTCATAGCAATGGCGGCTGGTCAGAGGGGACATATATCATTTACTACTGGCAAACAACCTGTGACAAAAAAGTAATGCACCACTGCATTACCTCAAGGGTGGTGGGAAATTGTGATAATTGTACTCATAATGTCAATTTCAAGTTAAGTTAGGTATACATTTTTAAGCTTCCTGTGTTGAAAATACCAGGAGCCACCACTGGTTCCTAGATTATTTTTACATTCTGTAACGATTTTGCGATACGCCACTGGAATGTACATAAGTAAGCTCGGCGGTAGTGACGTCACAGCCAATGACAAGGATGTTCCAGTACCTTCTGGACAAATCCCGAATTTTTGATAGAATAGAAACTTCTCTTTTCTGGTATTACTGATGGTATATAAATTGGCCTTCATTCGTAGAAGTTAGTCAGTTTTTCTAAAGTTAAATGATTGTGTTTGCTACTTGACATAAATTGTAAAGTTATAAATTAATTTGTAAATAAATTTGAACCCCAAGTGTGAATTTAAGTAAATTGCTACAATTCCAAAAATTTGTTTGAAATTGCACAAGAAATAGTTTTTGGGTATATTTCTGAGCTAATCAAAACTTATCATATACAACTGAGAAAGCGAGGTAATGTATGCTAGTTGCACAATAATGTACAGTCGGTAAACATAGTTATTGTGCTTACAAATAGTTAAAAATGTTAAGTTATGAAAGTTTCTAACAAAAGCTTTTAAAAAAAAACCAGTCCCCACGTATTTGCCGCCCTAGGCTCAAGCCTACTCAACCTGATGGTAAATCTGCCACTGATTAAATCTATAACCTTTTGCCATTTAAAAAATAAAAAGTCAAAGTTTTAGTTGTAATCAGTAAAACACTGTTGATTATAGTAAAAAACTTACCTGGAGGCTCAAGCTGTTTCTCTCTGTATCTCTGCATCCTAAATTCATTGGCGTCCATAGGTCTATGTTTAACAATAAGTCTAGTATTACTAGGTGGTGCTCCAGTTTTTTGTCTTCTTTTACTCAGTCTGACTCTAGTCTCTAGCTCATTGTAATAAATACCATCAGGTCGTACAACAAAGAAATAGTTTTCTTCATATCCTTTGCTAGCTTTACTTTTAACATTCCAATTATATTCTCTTGCCATTTTATATTCATATTCTTCATCATCTTGATATGAAATTTGGTTAACAAAGTCTTCTCTTCGTTTTTGAAGAGTTTCTTCTGTTGGTAAGAAATAAGCTACAAATTGCTCACCACTTTCGTCCATTACACCTCTACAAAAATGATCACATTTTACAATGAACAATTTTCAAAAGAAAACATTTAATATATTTTAAATATACTGATAAATTACCCTAGTAAATATTACACAAAATAAGTACCAGTTTTATTAAATTTTTAAACTTAAATTTTTAGATTAAAATGATTTCTAAATAATAGCTGCTTTTGAGAAATGGAAATTATACTTCAAAATAATTAAACTCAAGATTTAATTTAGCAAAATACTCACCTAATCATTGCTTGAGACATTTCTTCAATTTGAGCAGGTACCTGTTTTCCAACAGGAGCAGGGTCAGAATCAAAAATGACCTGTGCACAAGGATACTTCCAAAGACTAAAATCTGGATAAACAGGCAAAATGTCCACGGGTACTACATTTGGTTTGCTATAATGCTTATCAATGAGTATTTTTGAGTCTTCAAAGGTTTTTTCAATTGCCTTAATTTGAGAATCTCTGTCCATATACAAAGTTTCATTATTAAGAGATTTCTTAATACTATAACCAACTTTAGCTTCAACTTTATCCATAGTTTGAGGCTGAAATCTGGTTTGTTCTGTAGAAATGTATTCAGTTCGTCGTAACCATGATACTGATTTAGCATGATGTCGAGATCTTTTAGAATCTTGTGGAGTTAGTATATCTTCTTCTAAAAGTTTTTCATCCGCTGGATCTAAAGCAGCTCCAGGCTCAATAGCATATATATCTTTATTTATAAGGTCTATGCTGACACCTAAGTCATGTTCTGTTAACACTTCATATTTGTAATTGCGTTCTAATGATGTGGGATTATATTGAATAAACCTACATTTAAAAAAATCCAATTAGTAAAAAATAATTATGTTAACAGTTTGCTTACCTTATGGATTCAAAAGGATATGCTATAAATTTTAAGTCAAACGGAATATCAGGTAAAGTATTGCAATATTTGACTTTGCATATTAAATCGGACCTAAAAATGTTTATTTTAAAGATTCTGTAGCGATATCAATAAGTATACACTTTACCTTTTCTCGACAGTTTTGACGGGTCTTTTTTCAACACCATTGGTAGCATTTTGATTATTTTGTTGAATCGTCGGAGGCATGATTATGCAAATTAAAAGAAAAACTATTCTACAAATTTTATGCACTTTGTACGTTACAGCATTTTATATATAAATATAAAAGTTGCATACTTACAGTTACCGTTGTTAGATTATAATACCAATATTCAAGAGGATGGACTTTTGTTGCCAACATCAGCCAACATCATTTATATGTCAGAATCACAGTATACACCGGCTGGTGTATTCTGTGGTCAGAATGAAAAAGAAAATATACTACTGTCAAAAGTGTATCAACTACATCACGTCAACTCGTCAACAAACTACTCAGTTCATAAGTTGGGTCATAGAGAAACTAAAAATAATTATATTATTTTTGATTTGTCTATGAGTTCAGTGGTCTGTGGTTCATTGTCAAATATGAGAAGTATGTAGAATATCATGTAAAGCAGAAAGCAAAAAAAAAGCGAGGTTCTGAAATTTGTTTATATTAGAATTAGACCTGATGGTATGAACGTAAACGTATACGGCTTAGTTGCTTCTAAACGTTTTTAATGTAAAGATTCTTTGGAAGCTATTTTCCGAATTAAACAAATTTGCATTTAAATTTTAAACGTGATGATTTGAAAAGAAAACTTTAATTTTTTTTCCCTGGACAAAACCGGAAGCAAAGATAAGTAAACCACTGACTCTGCCGGAAGTAAACACTTCAATTAATAATTTTAAATAACTTCGACTGGATGGTTGGCGCGAAAACGCATTGAAACATTGATATGTTATGTTGATATTGATAAATATCTCATGCTAATATCTAGTAAGTTATATGGATATGTATTATGTACTAACCTATTTAAAGTTATCAATGGCCATTAATTATTTTCAAAATCTCTGTACCAATGGGTCCCTTTAGCGCTTCCTATTGTTGCTTTTAGATTTTCAACCAAGTTTAAAGATTTTGTTCTAATTTTAAAATGGTGTCTGCAACTGCACTGTAATTATTTTTAATATACAGTGCTTTCATTTCAAAACCAGAGCCAGTCCAAATAACTTTTGATTTTGCATAAATGTAAAAAAAAAACAAAAAACAACGAATTTTAAATCAAGGGGGAGGTTTTAAAATGATATTCTGTTGTTTTCAAGTGGCACCCCTTTTACATCCCCACTCCTTTAAAATCTCAAATAGCACCCCTACCTTGTGACACATTAAATGAAAACCCAAGAAAAATGCAAATCAACCATATAAACAACAAAATTTATTCTATAAATGTTTAGGAGTTCTAAATTGTTTATCATAATTAAAATAAAGGAAAAATTAGACTAACACAAACTAAACTTTATTTGTACAAAAAAAACTGCATAGAAGTAATTTTTATAGTTGAATTTTCAATTTTGGTAAATTTAAAAAATATTCCTCAACAATAGTATCGGAAACTTCTTCCAATTTTTGAGGCTTCCAATTAGGTTTCTGATCTTTGTCAATCAACAGTGCTCTTACACCTTCATAGAAGTCTTTATTTTTCAAAAATGTTAGACACATATTGTACTCCATTTGTAAGCATTCACTTAAATTATATGATTTTCCCAGTTCCAGTTGTTTCATAGTTACTTTTAAGCTAGTAGGAGACATTTTTTTTAAGAGCGCAAGTGTTTCTTGTGCCCATTTACTATCATCTTTTTTTAATTTTGCTATTATTTCCTCCACTGTATCAGCTGCAAAATAATCATTTATCTTATCCATTACAATATCCAATGAAAACGGAGGTACATCTTTTTTAGAAAATTTGTTTAAGGTTTTTTTAATATCTGTATCATTTGAGCAATTAAGTAATGCTTCTTCCAAGTTTTTAAGATCTTTACTATCACAAAAATGGGTACCAATTCCAGCTTGGACTACATCTGAACCTTTTAATCTCTGACCAGTTAATGCCAGATACCATCCAAGTTTCCCTGTTAATCTTGGTAAAAAAAATGAACCACCAACATCTAAAAAATAACCAATTATTTTTCTATTAATTATAATATTTTTTCTTTTTTAAATAAAGATATAACAGATGCTCGTAAAAATATCAAAACAAAAATCACAAGTTTTATACTTTTTGAAATTTGTATAATTTATTATGAGAATATAACAGTACATGCCTATTTTAAAATTGATTTCTTATAAGCATTGAAAATATAAATTTCAACTCTTTAAGTTATGATAAAATTACCTTTAGGTATAAGTTATTTTGTCCCCATCCAAAGAACTACATATTACATCAATAAAGTTAACACCAAGAGACACAAGAATTAGTTTACTTATCGTACTTACTTTTAAAAAGCTTTCATAAAATACCAGCACTGAAATATTTTAGATATTAAAATTAATGTGGTCTTTAGCAAATATCTCATACAGTTTTCTTGAAGTCTTACTCTTACAAAAATAAGTTTTTCTTAATATATATTTTTATGGATCAGAAATTTTTTAAGTTTTAAAACAAAGTTTTACCTGGAAAAAAGCCTATTTGAGTTTCTGGCATAGCAAAAAGTGTCCTTTCTGTAGCAATTCTATAACGACCATGTACAGATAATCCTACTCCTCCACCCATTACAATACCATCTATTAATGCTATATATGGAATTTTATATAAACCAATAAGATTATTCGTGAAATACTCTTTTTTAAAAAAATCTTGACCCAATGATTTTTCACCTTTAAGACCAGCTTCTACAACAGCTCGAACATCACCTCCAGCACAAAACGACTTTTCACCCGCACTTTTTATTAATACTAGTGCTTTCTTGTTTTCCCAGTCTTTAAGTATTTGCTGGATCTTCTCAATCATTGACAAATTCAAAGCATTTAATGCTTTTGGCCTGTTTAATGTAATTATACCTTTATCTTTCACGTTTTCAGTAATAACGTCATCTACTAATGTCGACATATTTCTATTCGCCAAAGAATAAATAAACTTAGAATTTTTACCCCAAAATTCTGGGCATTTATTTAAAAATGTAGAGTAGTGTCTGATCATTATCTGAAAAATAAATAAATAAATTATAAATGAAGATGTGATAATCATGCACTTATATCTAACCTTGAGCGTTGAGTGTCTATTTTATGTTCTAATGTAATTTATCAAAAAAAATGTTAAATTAAATCCTTAAAACGTCTTAGTAGTATGCTGTGTTGGTTAATTAATCATATTAACATGAGAACATCTAACATCATTTTTTGTTGGTTAAGGTCGCAGATAAAAAAAAGGTTAAACAGAAGATATGACATATAACCTTGAAAACCAAGAAGACTAGAACACTAAGGAGATAGCACTCCAATTGGTGACGTGCACCGTGTGACTTATGCTCTGATATTGTAATTTTTAACTATAATTAATTTATAGTTTGTAATTCGGAAAATTTTAAACATATTCATTGCATGAAACAGCTTATACATACATACAAATAGTCTCGCCATTTTTCCGTAGGGGTAGGCAGAGACCACTCCTTCCACTTGCTACGGTTCTTACACACATCTTTCGCTTCTTCTACTTTTATCAATGCTCTCATACATGCTCGTCGGTTGTTGGTACTCTTGACCTGGCCTTTTTTCAAAACAATATCGATCAGATCGAGATATCTTCGCCGAGGTCGACCTTTACCGAATTGCCCATTCACACTCACCTTATAAATCTGTTTCGTCAATCTTCCTTTATCCATCCTCTCTACGTGTCCAAACCATCTAAGCATTCCTTTATCTATCTTTGTAACCACATCTTTTTTTACACCAAAAGCTACTGTAAATCTACATCAATAGAAACACTACTTTGATACCAGCATATTCCTGCTGATTAGGAGTTTTTTGTATTCTTTTATTTTAAAAAATTATGTATTTATATCTGGAATCCATTTTAGTATGTATAGTTAGACCAAGTATTTAGGTTTTATTTTATATTTTTGTTGTACAATATATTTTTTAATAAAGAATATACAATCTTTACGTGGCAAAAGATGTAAACGTTTCAAATTATTACTTGCTACTGACTCTATTACTTCATCTATAATTATGGTCATTGGAATTTTTATTGCAAGTTTGGCTACTATTGTATGTTTATCTGATATTAACAGAAATAAATTGTCTAAATAGTTATCATGACCAATCGGTGTTCTATCTTCTGTTCTTTCTTGGGATAGGGCAGAATAGGAATACTAAATTTCTGTGTTTGACGGTTTGGCCAAACATTTCGTTTTATCAGGGAAGAGAGATTTCTCGTCTCTGGTTTTATTTTTCAAAGGTCAAACACCAAACATAACCAAAAAAAAATGCTAATCGTGTAAGCGATGTTTTTGGTATTTTTCTATTAATTGTAATACGTATAAACAAATGTTAAAAAATGTCACGTATATGCTACATCTGTGACAAAAGGTTCATACCGGAGGAAGATATATCCTTGCATAGGTAAGCAATATTATGTACAAAAATCAGTAATGACGAAAATTGGTCCATTTTAAATAATTTTTTAATATTGTTATTACTAATTTATTTGCAGTATATGTTTCTTTTTTTGTAAATATTAATTGTCATTTAATAAAGTTTAATTATTTATTTTCTACTTTCAAAAACTGAACTGAACATGAATGTAATATCAACGTACATAAAATTGAACTCAATACCTAGTTAATCCATTTTTCTAAATAAAAAATATATGATTTTGCTTTTTACCTAATGCAAATTGTTACAGATTTCCCAGGAAAGATCCGTTACTTAAAATATGGAAAAATGTCTGTAATCTTACAGAACGTGACAACGTTGAAAAAGTGTATCTATGTTCGCAACATTTTCGGAAAGAGTATTTTTCAAAAACATCGGATAGTAAAAAAAGGTTGAAGCCAAACGCAGTTCCAGAGATTGCACTTGATGGAATTATTGATGGCAAATTTAAAGTTGTCAATACTTCTTTGAGTACGTTATTAGTATTATGTTATTTTATATTGAGTATTTTTGTGTTATTTATAATATTATAGTGACAAGTTAGTAAGTTAGATAGTTGTTATAACAACCCTATGTGACCCATTTTATGCCAGCCCCAGCAGACGACATATTTTGATCGTCCCCCTCCTCCAGAGTGCTCTACCAAGTTTTTCTAACCTTGGTTTGTTTACATACCTACATAACAGAATTAAAACTTGTCTACCATTTAATTACTTGTCGAATAAATCAAATTACAATGCAAAGCATGATTGTAAATTATAGTTATACTTAGTTTTTCTTAGTACATACATACATATAGTAACGCCTTTTTTCATCTAGTGGTAGGCAGAGACCACTTCCTTCCACTTGCTTCAGTTCTTACACACATCTTTGGCTTCTTTTACTTTCATCAGCTCTTTCATACGTGCTCGTCGGTTGTTGGTACTCTTGACCTGGCCTTCTTTCAAAACAATTGATCTGATCGAGATATGTTCGCCGAGGTTGACCTCTACCGACTTGTCCATTCACACTCCCCTTATAAATTTGTTTCGTCAATCTTCCTTCATTTATCCTTTCTACTTGTCCAAACCATTTAAGCATTCCTTTATCTATCTTTGTAAACACATCTTCTGTTACACCATAGCGTTCTCTTATCTCATTATTCTTAACTTTATCCAACCTAGTCACTGCCAGCCAGAAGTGCCTTTTTCGACTCTTTCTGACTGTTTATAAAGTTATACAGTTATACAGTGCCCCATTCATTTGTTTTCCTGCCAAAACCCTTTGCTCAATATCGCTGTCATACTTTTCATCTCTCGTAAACTTTGAGAGTATACAAACTCATTTACTTGTTCCACTTGTTTTCTTAATACCTGATAAGATCTTTATATTTCATAGTTTTGGTACTTAATTCATAATGTAATGTATTTTAACTTAACAAATTAATATTTATTTTTGCAATGATAAAATAATCGCTTGAAAAGCTTTGTGTGTACACGGTGATTAGTAATTGAATATACACTAACTGGAGAGTCCGAGCCTAAAAATATTGGTGATGCAAGCTAAAATACTTACCTTTACTTTCGAATAAAAATAATTTTGTGCAAGAAAATTAACAATTAAAACTCATCTTATATCTATCTGTTTTTAAATTCGTTTTATTTACAAGTAATAATAGTATTAACATTTTAGCCTTTATTTTACCGCGCTGTCATTTTTCGAAAAACATGTTTTTGACGCCAAGTGTGATTGCATTTCTATAACCTATGTGTTTACTTAGGGAAGTATACAATTTAGTGAAAATTTCGATATTTAAACGTTATTAAATTCATTATTTTATTTTGGAAGGAATTCAGTTAAGTTTCTACCATTGTTCTTAATTATTGAATATCTGGCTGCTACTCCAAGTAGTCTAAGCATCGTGGAGGGTGAAGCTGTTTTTGCAGCAAACCACTTTATTGTTTATGGTGTCAAAGAAAAAAATGATGATAATTGGACAATCAGATCTTATTGTTTGCAGACCTGTGCTATTAAAAGTGATTCTCATCAAATCAATGGATGACATGACTTCAATGATAATTATAAGTAGTTATTTACTTTTGACTTCAATAAAAATAACCAACAAGAGAACTTGCCTGTATTTTTTCAATGAGTTTTTCATATCTTTTCCTTTTCTAACTTCAGACTTTTGGACTTTGTTATAATGCTGGACACAGGTAAGTTTTTACTTGGTATAGCAGTCTTTTTTGGGTAAAGTTTTTGATAGCCCCCTGAAAGATTGATAGGTAATTGTATTAACTACATAAAATATACTCGTAGAAAACAAAATACTTACACTCACTAGGAGTTATGAAATATTTCTCTACTAAAAGTTTACTCTCATGTTTTTGGTAACTCTTTTCTATTTTCAATTTGATCTCCCACAGTTTCTTTCTATCAACCATAGTCACCATTTCCGATTCTTCAATATGCTCAACTCTTTGACCCTCATTTGGGAAATAATGAAAAGTCAAATTGGGGTTTTTTTATATGCTGAGTTACATCCAGGTACACAACAATTTGCTCTGCTGGTCATTTTCACTATTAACAAATTATTAGTCACTATTAAACAACTATAATCTTCAGAGCTTCAGGGTTTATAAACACAAAGCAATCACACTTGCTCATCATGTGATATTGTTGCGAGTTTATTCCGTCAGATGGCTTATTGCTTAGCATTAAAGGGCATTAGGTACAAGATCTTTTTATGGCTTATATTTCACAAATTGGATGCTTTACTACAAAAGATCCCCGTGGATGGGAGTGTTAGATTGTTAATGTGTAGTTGAAAGTAAGGAGAAAAAGAAAAAAAATAAGTTCTGCAAGTTGACAACATTTTTGTATTTATTGGTATACTAGTAGTATGTAACATAAATTTAACATTCGTTTTTTATTTTAGGTTGTAGCTATAAAAATAATGCCACAAGACAGACTATTATAACGAAAAATTCATTTGATACAACAGGTAATTGAATCACAAACATTTATTTTTATGTATGAACATCTTCATTTTTTTAAGCTACCGCCAATTTACATCACGTTTGTTCCAACCTGCTTTGCAGGTTATTCGGGATCCTTTGGATCGAACTTGTGCGGATAAACTCATCCTAATAATAGAAATGAATTACCATTGAAAGGGGTCGCCATTAGCTAAATTCGACGGAGTGGGATTGAACGTCTATAAAACACGACGATTGCCGAATAACCGTTCTTGACGATAAACAAAAAGTACACGCGAATATTAATTCCAGATTTTAGAACTTTTGTTTTGGTTGAGTTTTTCAGAATGTTTATTGAATTCACTTTTTAATGGCTCTGTTTATTTGACTGTAATTTAATTTCTTTATCTGTGATATTTTCAAAATCTCGAAAGCATCCATTTATAATTTTTTTTACTTTTCCGATACATTTCTTGATGGATAAATATTCAGTAACCGTTACAAAATATTTACGATACGCCAATGGTAAAATTTCAGTTTAAATTTGTATTCGAAGTCCGCTTCTTTTGAAGTGGGGACGATTAACGTGTCCCTTTCATTAGTAATTTATCTCTACTAGGAAATAAATCTATAACGGTTTTGTGACCGTTTTATGTAATCGACTAACAACCCAACTGTATTAAAAAAATTGTAACATCTGAGTAGCTGATGAAATGCTCAATGCGCAGGTCTGTTTCTTCTATCTACGCTGGATAGCCTACAATAGTGAGGCCCATGTGACGACACGCCGGCCATTTGCAATAAGGTCAAACTAAATTTGTTTATCTTGGTGTTTATGTGAAAAGCTGCATTTTCGATCGTGTTTTTACATTAACTGACTCAATTGTTTGTTCACCTATAGTGTGTTTAGTGTTTAAATATGCCTCATACTTGCTGTGCTGTTGGATGTTTAAATAGAGCACATCCAAGTGACAATAAGCAATTCTTTGGGTAAGTTCAATTTTAGGTTAATGTTCACATTAATATTTTATTTTATGCTTTACGTTTTATAATTTAATAACTTATAGGTTTCCTTTAAGAAATGATGAGCTTTTAAAGCGTTGGGTTGTTGCCACAAAAAGGGAAAATTTTACACCCACTAAATATACAAAAATTTGTAGTGACCACTTTGTGTTGTCTGATTATTTGGAAAGGCCTGGATCTTACATCAAACATTTAAAATCAGATGCAGTACCATCTGTATTTTGTGCAATTCCTTCTCACTTGCAGACAAGTTCAAATTCCAGGCGCTCTCCCAAAATAAATGCTGTTAAATCTGGTATGTTGGTTATTTTAACCAAATATTTTTTCCTGTACTTATTAAAATCTCTCCTCAAAAAAGTATAATAACTAAAGTAAAAAGGTACTTATTCTATTTGTTAATAGATCCACCATTATGTTTTGATTATGTAAAATGTGCCAAGTTTGTTGAATGTCTTGAATATTTCATTAAAGCTGAATGGGAGTTATCATCAGATGTTACATCCTATCCCTAGTATAAGTACAGATTTTTCTGCACCCTCTAATTAAACAAAAATGAATATTTCAAATTTATTAAATATAATATTATTGGTCTGCGCAAATAAGTTTACAATGAACAAGACTACATTTGCTTATTTAAATTGTAAAAATGTAGCAATTGAGACTCTATAAGTAATTTTTAATTTTAGCTGTACATAGTAAATGGATTTGTTTTTTTACTTATGGACAATTTTATACAAAATGTTGAATAAATTTCGGTAGCAAAGGCATAATTAAGTAAAAAAATATTTCTTAAAACATACTCATTGTGTTACGGGACATTTACAGTTTAGTTTTTCACTAGCTTAAACTGTGTTTATAGTACTGGCCATTTTTAATTATAATCTCATTTTTGAATAACAAAATGTAATATTTTACTCAAATATTTAATTTATTTTTAAGAAAATCAAAATTAATTCTCATTATAGTATAAACCCCATTTTTTAATAAATGAATATTTAACAGACAAAAACGAGTTTTGTGATATTTTATTAATATTTTTTTTTCAGAAGGATTTGCATTTATTAATTAAAATATTCTCAGAAAAATAGTTGTATTAATTTGAATTTCACATTACAACATACGTTCCTGCAAGTTTTTGACCTTACTGCAAATGGCAGTTATGAGCGTAGTAATATAACATCCTTGGTTTCTACATTCGACAATGCACCAAAATTACCATTCACAAATTGTTCACGAATGACCCCAACTTTGGTTGAAGTCGAAGAACGGCTCTTGACTGTGGGCGTTCACTGTAGGGTTTTTTTTCAAGAAGTTGGAACAAACCTTTCAAGTGGCCAACCTCCTAAGATAATAAAAACATGCATACATACATACATATATTCACGCCTTTTCCCGTATGGAAAGGCAGAGACCAATTTCTTCCAGTTGCTACAGTTCTTACACACATCTTTTGCTTAATCTACTTTCATCAGTGCTCTCATACATGCTCGTCGGTTGTTGGTACTCTTGACCTGGCCTTTCTTCAAAACACTGTCGATCTGATTGATATATGTTCGCCGAGGTTGATCTCTACCGACATCCTTTCTGCGTGTCCAAACCATCTAAGCATTCCTTTATCTATCTTTGTAACCACATCTTCTTTTACACCACAGCGTTCCCTTATCTTACTATTCTTCACTTTATTCAACCGAGTTACTCCGGATATACTTCTCAGGCTAATAATCTCTGCAGCATTAATCCTAATTTCATGCCTTTCCTGCCAAACCCAACATTCACTACCATACATGAGTGTATGAACCAGCACTCCTCTATGCACAACCAGGCGTGCCTTTTTTTACACGTTCTGGCTGTTCATAAGGTTATAGTTATACAGTGCCCCATTCATTTGTTTTCCTGCCAAAACCCTTCGCTCAATGTCCCTGTCATACTTTCCGTCTCCAGTAAAATTTGAACCCAAGTTTATGAACTCATTTAATCTTTCTCGCTTAATCAGTACTTCGCAGTTTGTCATGCTTTCTTCTCTTTCAAAAACCATTACTTTCGTTTTGCTTACATTTATTTTCATCCCTTTTATTATCGCTCAATATCACAGGCATATGACGATCAAGCAGTGGAATCCTCGTAAAGTGATTTCAGTGCTCGTATTAAACTACCACAATTCACTCCTCACCACTCTGTCATAGACCTTTTCCAAGACTACAAAAGCGCAGTAGACCTTTTGACTTCTAGCCAATAATTTTTCTGCTGCCCCTCGTAATGAAAAGACCTGATCCATACTTCCTCTTCTAAATCATTTTTACACATTCCATATTATGTCCTCAGTTTCATTCGTCACTCTTTTAATCGATATTTTTGCATACAGTTTACCGACGCTGAGTAAACTAATACCTCGGTAGTTTTTACTGTCCTGCTGCGAACCTTTTTCTTGGTAAGGCGGCACGATAACGGCCTTGCACCAGTCGTCTGGTACGCTACCACTCCTCCAACAAAGGTACAAAGGCGGTACAGCAGACTAGTTACCACGCTTTGTCCAACCGTCAGCATTTCAACCGTTATCCTGTCGTAACCTGTAGCTTTACCCAATTTCATACTCTTCAACGCTTCCACAATTTCTGTCGTATTAATTTCATTTTCATTGCATTCATCTCCTTTCACCATACTACATCTTGGTTTCTGGTTTTTTCCAGTTTCGAGGTAGTATTTTTACCTCTGGCTGTTCTTATGAACTTCCAGAAGAGTTTAATATTGATCTGGAAATCGTCAGGTAACCTTCTATCAATTTCAACTTTATCACTCTCCTTCTTTCTTGCCACAACCTCTTGTCACACCTTTTAACCGTTTATACTCATTCTTTGGCTTGTTTACATCCTCAATCGTTGCCCTTTGCGTAATTTGATTGGCTTTTGTAGCCAGCTAATGCAGCCAGGCTTTCTTCTTCTTTGACACTGCTTTTTAAACCTCTACGTTCATTTTCTGTAACTTGCATCCTTTCCTTCTTTTACTTTCACCACACACTTCAATAGCAACATCCACGATTCCTTCTTTGTATGGCTTCCACAATTGAGTTTTAATGCTAAGCAATACGCTATCTGGCGGAATAAACTCGCATCAATATCTCGTGACCAGCAAGTATGATTGTTTTGTGTTTATTTACCTGGAAGCGTGCATTTGTGTGAAGATTATAGTTGTTTAATAGTGACTAATAATTTGTTTAAAGTGAAAATGACCAGCAGAGAAAATTGTTTTTGATAATCCACTCATCCTATTTTTCTTTGATATCACAAACAATAACGTGGTTTGCTGCCAGAATAGCTTCACCCTCCACGATGCATCGACTACTTGGAGTAGCAGCCAGGTAAACAAAAATTGAGGACAATGGTGATATCCGTTCAAATATCGAAATTTTCACTAAATTGTACAATTCCCTTAGTAAACATCACACTTGCCGTCAAAAACGACAGAATGACAGCGCGGGAAAATAAAGGTTAAAATGTCAACCTCACATGCTTCATCCAAACTGTCAAATTTCTCGATTAATTTACTAATGAACTCCTCTTTTATACCTTCTTTTTGCAAGTTCTTTTGATAAAAATTAGGATAATAATAAGAACATAAAAGTGTATTCCATACCCAGGTATTATTCCAAAAAATATATTCTAGAAGAAAACTTCAACTTCCACAACTTTACTAAGAAAAGTGAACAAAAGTACACACTGTATAAATACAACTAAACAATTTAATATTTAAAATAAAAACTTAAATTTTTCCCAAAATTGTTTGTTAAATAATCAGTAATTATCAAAAATATTAATTATAACACTAATTACTACGAATTAACACTGATACTAACACTAATAATTGTAGAGATTATTCTTAGCGATCACAAAAGTTTTAAGAAAACAAATGTTAATTATTTAACAAATTCTTTTAACCCTGTTAAGTAGTTTAACTGTGCTTTACAATTATGTTGTAAGCTTTATTGATTTGTTCTTTTTACTTTTGGTAACAAATATTAATAGAGTTACTTTTAACATAAAAATAAAAACATTTTTATGCAAACCATAAATGTTAATTGTGCTAAATTAATAAAAATGAAATATTGTTTTTAAATAATTAAGTATTTCTTCAAATAATCATTGATATTTTTAATTATAGCTACTTCAAGATTTTTTAAAGAAAATGAAACAATTCAAAAAAATAATCATGTGGAAAATGAAATAATTAAATTTAAGGAGGATGAAGAAGTTGATTCAATAATTAATAAATTCGAGAGTAAAGAATTTAGCATTAAATTAGAACGTCTGGATGATATTTTTAGTGAAAACAGTAATTTAAAGAAGGAACTTCAATGCTTAAAAAAACAATTAAATCAAGTAAAGGAATGGTCCACTGCCCTAGAAGTTAAACATAGAAAAGAGACACAGTTACTAAGTGAACAACTGGTTAAAGTACAACAGTTGCATAATTCTCTGGTAATTAAATATAACAATTTACAACGGTCAAATCAAGTTTTAAAAAATCAGTTTGTTAAAGCGCGAGAATTATCTCGTTTTTTAGAAGCTAAAAACAACTCATTATTTAAAGAAAATCAGTCTTTAAAAGGGGAAACTAATAAATCAGAAATTATTGTGGGTTATAATGAAAGAGGTAAGTTATTAATCTCTTGTAGTTAACTAAATTTATGTAGATTAATCAGAATTATCTGATCCTTTACATTTTTTTAACACATACTGTAAAAGCTCCTTATTCGCGGGGTATACATTCTGCAAATATGTCGCGAATATAGAAACCGTGAATATGGAATGGTAATTTGTATGGGATTATAAGAGATACGTTCCAAGGTTTCAAAATAAAAAAATAAATTCAATTTAAGTTTTTAACAATATATATTAAAGCTCACCTATTCAGTGCTCTTTGAAGCCTCTTCTTCAATGGAATGGGATTCAACATTTTCTCCAAGTCGGTTTCAGTCAAATCTTCGTCTTCCGATTCAAGCAACTCTTGAATGTCACTAGATTCTATTTGCTCAAAGCTCTCTCGTCTTATTCCATTGGCAACTTAAGCAATGTTTGCTGTTAAAGTTTGAATTTGCACAGAATTTTCATCATTTCGGACAGTCAGACTGGGCCATAGTTTTTTCCAACATGATTTCAATGTGTATGGTTTAAGTTTTTCCAATGATTCATTTATAATAACAATGCATCTTGCAATGTTAAAATTTTTCCAGCAATGCATTACATTCATATCACATTCCATGATGTCCAGAGTGATTTTAAAGGTTCGTCTGATGTAATAGAGCTTGAACGTCTGGATTATTCCTTGGTCCATGGGTTGAAGTAAATCAGTTGTGTTAGGAGGTAAAAATATCACCTTTATATTTGGATGCATAGTTTCAAGCTCATGAGGATGACCTGAATCATTGTCCAAAACTAGAACGGACTAGTCAGAAAAAATAGCACTTGTAACCCACGCTTTCTTATTTGCACTCCAAAACACTGGCAGGTTGTCCTAATCCGAATCCTTTCAAGATACCAGAATCCGAATCCTTTCAAGATACCGACTGAAACCGCGAATAAAGAAATTTTTAGTTGCGGATACAGGAACTTGGTCACAATTTTTTAAACCGCGAATATTGAAAACGAGAAGGAAACCGTAAATAGATTTTACTGTATTACATTTTTTCCTGTGTAGGTTTGACTTACTAATTAGATTCATAGGATGATTTTTATTTTCTTAAGATTATGTTGCATTTAAATGTAGATTCTTTTCCATATTGTCTACTAAGTAAATGGCAATTATTTTTGTGTAAATAAGTAAATAAATAAAGTGAAGTGATATTTTAAGAAAACCATTCCCGTGAATAATGCTTGTCCTTAGATTAATTACAAATGCCTACAATTATAAATATCCGGTCCTGGCAGTTGAAAGAGTGTGTTGAATTGATTATTGCTCCATAAGAAAACTAAATTCTCAGTGAATTACCTCGAAAAAACAATAACAGTGAAAGTGCAGAGCTTCATAAAGGTGCAAAGAGTACACAGAAAAAAAAATAAATACCTTAAGTATTTGTAAAATCAGGTAACTATATAAGATAAAAATAAATACTTCTCTTATAGTAAATTAAAATAAATTTTGTTTTCGGATATTTTGTTGATAAATAAAAGAATAGAGCTAGAGTAAGATTTAAGAGGTAAATACCATGGAAGCATTTATAGAAGATTTCATAGATAAATTTAATAAAATGGAAGAAAGCGATAAAAAAAGAGAGAAGAGAGAAAATAGGTTAGAGCAAAAAATATACAAAATACAATTCGAATTAACAACCATCAAGAAAAATATTAATAGAAAACGGGAGAATGAAAAAATTAAAGAAGATTTTCCAAAACCAGAAAATAGAACTACTCGAAAGAGAGATGAGGAAGAAGAACCTGATAATATTTGAAGTCTAAGAAGCGGATAATAAAGACATTAAAATGCAGCGCCAAAAATTACAAGAAATACTAAACAAAATAGATATACAAAAATAGGCCAGTAATGATAGAAATGAGAGATGGAAATCAGAGGTTCAAAATACTGAAATCGTTAAAAATAAAGACTCAAAATGGAGTGTAAGTAAATATTTCCCGAAGGAGGTGCAAAAGCAAAGAAAAACGCTACTGGAACAAATGAAAGCAGCAAAGATCAAGGATACAAAGCAACAGTCAGACTATACAATATAAGTGAAAAGCTGGAGAAATTGAAACCAAGATCAATCTAGTAATTAAAAAGATTTACAAGAAACTCCAAAAAAACAGAAACGGATGAATTTAAAATAAACAAAGGTATTAACAAGGTGACTGACTCTTTATTCGCAACGCTTTTCAATATGACCATAGAAAAAATTACAAAAAAAGAGGAAGCCAAATAGTTGCTTATGCAGACGATTTAGTACTATAGTCGGGTTAAAAAATTGTAGACAGTAAATTCTCAGAAATGATATAGACGGTTTATTCTGGGTCTTCCACTGTCGTACAGAAACTACTAATAAATTTATAATTATTTTATTTATAAATTTAATTCAGAACTTAAATATTATGTTGCAATAACTTTTATTAAATTGCGTTTTAAGTTGTTAAAATAATGAATACACATATTTTACTTTTAAACTTCACTTACATTAAAAACCATGTAGTTGTCAGCTAAATATATTTGATAAAGTTCATTTTTACTGTCATTGGTCATTTTTAAAATTTCGAATATTTTGTGTATCTTCTTTGAAATTTAAATTATTAGTTACTAGAATATACCAAATCTTTTATGACATTTTCCTGGCTATACTGAATGTTAAATTATGTCAGGAGGTCGGTAGCGATCTCTTTCTATCTTATGGTAACTTGGATCTACTGTTCTTTTCTACTTGTAAATGTAACCAACGTTGTCATATACAAAATTTTAAAAACTGAATTATTATTGTACTTTTATATTTTTTTATTAGATATTGATGTTATTAAATACATTTTTTAGCAAGTATATACTTTGACGAATACAACCTGGCAACAAAACCGTCGTTTTAATGTATTCATATTTCTGAAAATTTACTGTCTACAATTTTGATACTTTAGTATAGTAACAAAAGAAGAGATATAATGTCCTCAATGCTGCAAGAAATCATAGATGAAGGAAAGAAGTTTGGGCTAAAAGTAAATAATGACAAAACAAAAATAATGAGAGTTGGAAAGGAATTAAGAAATAAAAGAATTAAACATTTCATTCAAATAAAAAACTGCTAAAAAGTAAGATACTGACATGGATAACAAAGATAAGGATTTATAGACCCTAAGACCTGTAATTACCTATGTAGCTGAAGTTATGACCATGTCGAAAAGAGAGGAAAACAGATTAAGGGTGACAGCGTAAAATCATAAAAACAATACTAGGACCTGTAAAAATGGAAGATGTCCAATTTAGAAGCAGAACAAAAAAGAAATATTAAAAGTACTAAAAGGCGAAGACTTAGTGAATAAAATTAAAGAGCAAAGGCTAAAGTGGTTAGGCCACATATGGAGAGCTAGTCCTGAAAATCCAATAAGTATAATGAATTGGGTCCCAACACTAAAGAGAAGACGGGGCAGGCCAAGATCAGAATGGTTGCAAGAAGCTGAAGAAGATTTGTGGTATGAACTAGAAAGCTTCTATGAATCGGCGCAACCACACTTGGGATGTTAAGCTATGTATACATACAGTTATAAATGCTGAAATTAATGTCAATTTGTCTACAAAATAAAAGCTTGTTTACCAGAATGTATTCATTGAATAAAAGCAAAATTCTCAAAATAATATGTCCTGTCTTAACAGTCTTTTTCTCAGAATAGCAGATCTATAAAATCAATCATTGTCTTGAGAATTGTTTTCAATTAATTTAGCCCTACCAATGAATATAGATGTTTCTATATTTGCTGGTTATACTAATTTAAGACCAAAGCTATTTTTGGTGTTAATAATGATTTTTAAAGACTAAACGTAGGGTTTATGGTAACTGTAGCTGAGGCCACTTTTAAAAAGAGAATAATCTCAAACTATGACATCACATGTACGTCATCTGTTTTCAAGCTGAAAAGTCACGTGCACGTTACCCATTGCTAAAATAACGCCAATCTTTTAATTTTAATTTGTTTTGCAGAGGCCGAATGCAGTAAAATGATAGATTTAACAGACATTAATAGTGTTTGTCGAATATGTCTACAAAAAAATAAAATGTTGGTATCAGTACATAATACAATCAGATCAGAAAATAACGATTTTACAGAAATAAGTATACTTGAGGCTATTGAAACTTTGGTTTCTGAACCGGTAAGTTTTTGTCTTTTTCACCCCTATGGTAATGGTAACTTTACTATATTTTAAAATAACTAATCCAAATAACGTTACAGTTAAAGCGAAAAACTTATTTGTTTTGATTTAGACTAAATTTGAATGCATGACATGAAACACTCGAAATCCTCTGGACTAAAAGTTTTCTTGATCTTTACCTACGAGATCTGACAATAAAGTGGTACTAGGACTGGTACTAAAGGGCTACTTTATTTTCTAAATAGTACTATCCAACTATGTCACTCTTTGATATACTTTTCCTGTCTATCTACACTGAAAATGGGTCACTTTCAAAGATTCCTTTATATATGAAAAAAATAAGAGGTCATAGGGAGCTAAATCAGGTTGTCGAGGATAAGGATTTGTTTTTAGGTCAAAAAGCATTGTGTGTGTGTGTGGGGGAGGGGGTTTACATTGTTTTAATAAAGTTTTCTCTTGCCACAAATCGGGTCGACATCTTCTTGTTCTCGCAGTCTTCTCCCCAAAACTTCCACGTAGTAAGTTTGCTTGAATTATGCCCCTCATGTCGAAATAAATGACTAGCATTGCCTTAATTTGTTCATCTTGGCTTTTTTCATTTGATTTCTGGATCATACTAGATATCCAAGTTTCATCGCATATTTTTTTTGGATGTATTATTATAAACTTCTGGGCAACATTAACGCAATATGAAATTATCCAAAAAATTAATTTATCTTTCTCTTGTGTACATTTTTGAAGTTTATCGAGTATTTAAATAGTGAGCTAAGCATATTTTGTCTCGTTAATGACAGCTATCAAAAACAATTCGTTTAGATTTACAGACTAAACGATATTGTAGGTAAGGGTTCGGATCGAGTTTTTATATTCTGCAATTGATAATGAAAGATCTATACTCGAGCAGATGTTCGATAGCTCGTTACAAACGCGCTGAAATATCGGATTTACTTTGGCCACCAATCGCAATTGTGATCACCGCATCGCACGCACCGTACATATCGTATTTACCTAGGACGTTAGCGTTAGAACTTTTTTATATTCACACTATAATATAGTAGACAAATTACAATTTTTTACCTATATTTTAGGTACTAGTTGCAGAAAATGTACCCAGCCAAATATGTTTATCGTGTGAAAATCAATTAAAACAGTTTGAAACATTAAGATCCACATATATAAAGAATGCTTCTATATTACAACTGTATCTTGATAAAGATTTTCGGATGGCATGTAAAAAATCCGTTTCTGATCATAATTATTCCAAAAATGTTTATACAAATGAGGAGATCAATTTCAGTAGTGAATCAGAAAATGATGATATTAAGGACGATGTTGAAAGTAATATATATGTTAAAGAAGAATTATTAGTTCCGCAAATTAATTTAACTGTACAAGATAAGGACGTTTCTACGATTATTAAAAGAAAATCAAAAGTTATACATACATGCCCCATTTGCTGGATTCAATTGTCAATTTCTGAATTTATACCACATGTTAAAACTCATAAAATATGTAAAAAATATTTAAGTGGTCCTATAGTACCGAAAAAATGCAGATTTTACGCTCCTCCTCGTAAGATAGAAGGTTTTTTGTCAAACGATAGTGAAAAAAATCATACGTGTCCGATTTGTAAACATGAATTTAAAGCTAAAGAATTTATAATGCACGTCGACAATCATTTAAGGAATGATCAATTTACATGTAAAAAATGTAATAGAGTTTTTAAGAAAAAAAGTTTCTTGTTATCTCATATGTTGGTACATAATACAGATTTTCCTTATAGGTATGTATGTGTTATTAAAATTATGTTAATTAGTATTCAGTAGACTGGTACCAACTTGAATATTACTTAGCGTGCGTTTAGTAGAATATATCTTGCAAAAAACGTTTGTACAAACAGAAAATTACGCGAATTACAAGGTTCATAATTAATCTTTTAGCTATAGTAAAGATAAATTACTATTGAAAGGCGCACTTCCTACGTCTCCACTTCACTTTTAACAGAAGCGCACATCAACTACCAAATTAGTTGTCAGTATCCTAAATATTTTGTAACGGTTACCGAATATTTATCATTTGAAAATGTATTTTAATTGAAAGTAATTAAGAAAAATTATAAATGAATACTTTTGAGATCATTAGAGGTTGCTCTTTTCGGCAGTGATAAAATAAAAAAAAAATATTACCGAATATACCTACTATAATAATTTACCAAATCTTAGTTTTATTTAATGATTCAACTATTAGTTTACTTTTTTAGGATATTGTGTGAAAATAATACAGAATAATATTGAACATAAAGGTATGGATAGATTTTAGAGAATAAGAGGAGAAAAATTAATTATGCCTCAACCCTTATTATTATTTAACAATTGGGTCGGGCCTGACAAAAGTCTTTGGGTACCCCGACCTTAAGATCTTTTGCGTCATCCCTTGGGTTACACTGAAAAAGAAAAAAACTTGCGCTTGGAATTTTTTAACATTTTCTGATTTTCTAAGCAAAAATATTACAAAAAATGGGACTGGATATAAAAAATTTGCTTTTAAATAAGTTATAGCTATTTAACCATTTTTGATTTTTTTGCCAAATTGATAGTCGATTATTGCGTGCTGTCGCTTTACAGGAATGCCAAAACACATTCATTAGATTCACAGTGGGAGTCGTTCTTCTTATCTTTAGTTAATTTCTGTAATGAAATTACTGTCGCAGTCAATACTCGGCGACGATAACTTCCAATGCAATCCATCTTTCGTCTCGTTTTTCATAAATCTAATTACAATAGCAATTACCTTTTTCGTTTTCTCAGAGTGGTTCCCTCCCAGAGTAGTTGTGCTCTCATCGCGAACGTAACGAAACTCCTTTTGCATATTTCTGTAGCAGCCAATACTCGGTGACGATAACTTTTAATTGGTAGTTCGTTTCCCCAGAGTAGTTCTCCTTATCTTTCTGTCTACCCATTTTAAATTTGTATTATTAAAAAAAAAAAACAACAAGTGCAGCAAAAGACACCGTTAAAACAACAATAATATTTAATTTATACATTATTACACTTATTCGCTTAAATTCAGACGCGTACTTATTTGTAAGTGTCGTGTTGACGTTCTAATCTCACTCGAATTTAATCACGTGGTGTGCCTTTCAGTAATAATTCTATTCTATTACCTAAAAATGTATGAAGTATAATAAATTTACATTCAAAATAAAAATTTGCAATCTGAAAAAACAATATAGTAAAATGTGACCAAAATATAAGCAATTAACTGATTAAAGCTTATTCAAATATTTTTACAAGAATTGTTTATTTAGACTAGATGATTGGTAATTTTAGATCCATTTTTTTTAGGTGTAAGACATGCAATAAGGGCTTCGTTGTTAAAGATAACTATGAATGTCATTTACTAACCCATAAAGATGAGGAGTATCCTCACAAATGTAAAGAATGTGAAAAAAGATTTTCTAATCCGAAACATCTTGCTCGCCATATGACTATCCATACTGAGAATAGAAATTATTCAACAAAGTACAAATATTTAAGGTAAGTTTTAGCCTTTTAAAATATGGACCATCTACTTATTTTTTTTTTAATACATTGGCTGCCATGTGGATTACCTATGATACATAGTCGTTTTTTTCTGCCATACTTTACTGTTAACCTGTGTTCCACAAGTAGCGATTACCATATTTCAATCTTGTACAAAAAAGGAAAGCTTAGAGACCCAGTTTTTCTGTCATAGCGGTTGTCTACTGATAATTGTATTACTGATTGTTCAAGTTTTCTCTGTATATCACTGATAATTACAGTAATTTCATTGTTTTCTTAAGGTAAGTTGTTAAAAGCTGCTAATTTAATCCGATAATTTTACAGCAAATAGATATCTGCCATTTTTTCTTTTTTATGATGTAAAGTTTTAAAATAGCGACTTCAGGAAGAGGAATAGTTTAGCACTAGCTAAAAACTAAAACAGGTTGGACAAAAAAAATGCATTAGCTGTACAGTTGATAGTAGATATAAAAGTGAAAGATGTATATTATGATCCAAAAATATATACAGACCTACAGATCTTAAGCTTTTATGTCTGGCATAGCGCACGTTTACCGGAAATTGATACAATACAAGCACAGTAATGCATAATCCACAACAGCGCATTGCCTTCGCTTCGATTCGCTTCAAGCCACGCATCGTAGTGAGGCGATAAGGTGGTGGATGGATTGTTATTTTGTTTTTATGTTTGACTTAAAAAATAACGAAGAAAGGTGGTTACCTTTTTTATTTTAAAAATTTTGAAAATGCACAACTTTTTTTTTAATTATTTCAGTGGTTCTTAATCAACAAGGGATCTCCTTACATACGGCAATAATAAACCGGAGGGCGGTTTCTTCTAAATCCCGCCAACAGCAGGTATTAAAATTACTAAGATTCAAAATGGTGATATGCGTTAGCGACATCTGTTGGAGAGTAGTTCAAGCGTCGCCATCTATTTAAATTGAACTCATGGGGGATATCAGCCATTTTTTATTCATATAAAACACTTTTTTTAAATATAATTGATCCTGGCCAGGATATTTAAAAATGTATAAAATTATTGTATTGTCATCGGCCCTTTAGAAGTATGCAAAGTTTCAAGTCGATCTGATGTTTTTAAATGGGTAAAAATCGTGTCCAAAGATTCCGTTTCATAGATAGATACGATAGATACAAGTCAAGCTAATATAAAGCGTGTAAAAAAGATACAGTTTTTTCGTTAAATCTTTTATTGGTTTGAAGTGGTAAGACAAAAAAGAAATAAACAAAATTAAACATCCTATAATACAAATCCAATTAGAAAAAATTTATTTGATTATTTTGGCACCATTATAAAATTCTTCAAATGAGTAAATATTGTGTAAAAAAAATCTTATAACGTTGTTATTCTTAAAATCGTGTTTGCGAAGTATTTTATTGTTAAGTAATAAATAATGCTCAAATTATTTAACTTCTTTCTTAACTCCAATGTCATTAGTATTGATTTGTATAAAATTACATAGAAGCATGTCCATGATTATTTTAGCGTTGTAATTTTCTGATGTGTTTGTTTTTACATCGTAAATTTTTTTTAAATTAGTTGTAGTTCTTTTCTATACCATGTATTCAATAAATAAACTAAATTCTTTGTAGGTGCAAGTATTGTTGTCAAAATTTTACGAATAGTGGACTACCTGAACATGATTGTCAACAGAAGAGAATAAATTCCTGTAAGTACTGTTGCAAGAATTTTGTGACTGCAAGGGCACGAGAAGTTCACATGTACAGCACACACCTTAAAGATAAAAAAAAGTCTAGTTTATGTCGTATTTGTAATATTAGTGTTTATAACATACATTATCATAAGATCAAATATCACAGCAATGGTAAAAAGAAAGCCTTATGTACCGTTTGTGGATTATATGTCTTCAATATTTATAAGTAAGTTTTGCATAAATAATGAAAAATAATATGTAACAATATGTCACGACAATATGTTTTAAAAATTGTGAAAGGCTTTCGCGGCCATCGTTTATTGGTGAATGGTTTTTCAGGTTTATTGGCCGTCGTAGGTTATACTATTAATAATTGACGTTTCGTTATCTTGAGTGGATGGCATCTTCTGGAGGTATGTCTACTTTTTAAGGCTGACGGTTTGTGTCATTTGTATGTCACTATCGCAGGTTATATACGTTTTGGTGGGCGGGGCATAATTTGAGAGCTGTTCAGGAATTGGGCACGTTCCGGAGCTCCATTCTTATTTTTTTTGTAAGGAAGCAGCATTGTATTTATAAGTACAGGTACTATTTTATTAATTTAAAGTTTTTTCTCCGATTTATTAAAGTTCTGCTGGTGTATATATATTTTAATCGCTTCTCGGGTAATATGCAGATGTGCTGCATAAAACTTGGATGTCCTCGAATTTAATTCTGTGATCATTATTATTAATTGTGTGCTCCGCGACAGCAAATTTTTGTGTATTTCCAAGATGGCAGTTGGCTTTGTGTTAATGGACCGTTTAGTTGTTCCAATGTAGACACTTCCACAAGTGCATGGAATACGATAAACACCTGCAGAACTTAGTGGGGCTCTCTTATCCTTGGCAGATTTCGACGATTTTCTTAGATGCTTGAAGTTAATAAACTCATAAACCTACGATGGCCAATAAACCCGAAAAACCATTCACCAATGTTTTAAAAATGTTTATAACCTATGATGTGTATCTGTCTTAAAAAGTTTGTCATAAAAAAAGTATTTTTCATGTGTCTGCTCTATCAAAAACATTCTATTTTTTTAGCCATATGATAAAGCACAAACAGAATATCAGTGGCAAATTCTTTAAATGTCCGATTTGTTCAAAACAGTTCGCCTATAGAACTGTCCTTAAAAGACATGTCATGGTACACAGCGGACTGAAACCATGCATATGTAGTTATTGTGCAAAAGCTTTCGGTTCCCATTATAATTTGCAAGTACATGAGAGGATTCACATCGGAAACAGATGTCATGTGTGCGAAATATGCGATAAAGGATTTTTAGAAAAATCATACCTTAATAAACACATGAAGACACATAAAGAGTTAAATATAAATCCTAGCGAAGCAGACAATATCATAAAATGTGAAATCGATTGAACAAAAAAAATATCAATATATTTTGTTAAAAATGTATGTATTTAAAAACAACCATTTGTACTCTTTTAGATATTTATAAATATGAAAGTGAATACAATAAATATTTTTTTAGATTAGCTTGCGTTTTTACTATCTCGAAATTAATTTAAGCTCAATGTGGCTTTAACAAGAGCCGTTTAGCAATATTTTAAAAAATATCACACAGACATACCATAAGGAAGAAAACAATGTCATATCTATTTTTTGAACCTCAATACCTCGGTGGCGTGCAGCGGCATTAAAAGTAGGGTAGACAATAGGTAGTAGACTTGAATTTTTAAAGGAAGAGAGATGTCAACGGTTCCACCATGTTCCCAAAGTCAGCAGATATGCAGTGACGTTTCAGACCTAATTGAGTATCAGTGGGGTATCGTCATTATTTTGTTACGGTTACCAAATATTATGTTGCAGAGAATTAATTAAAATTAAAAGTTAATAAATATAAGTATATATATATATATATATATATATATATATATATATATATTGTTAGTTTCAAGATCAACTGTGTTCCATTTGAAAGGGACCCACCCTTAATATTTTAGAAATGCGACATATTAGAATGAAAAGCCAAAACGTCAACTTTTAACTTGAGGGGCACTTTTTAGCACTAATGTCATAAACGTCAGATTCACTCCCTTCCTACTGGAGATACCCCTTAATTTTTTTCAAATGGCGTTAGATATCAAGTCATACCTCATCCTTTTACGTGCACATATTCCCGCTTTAAAATATTCTTTGTTTTCCTTTAAAACTGGACACTGAAACTTAGGTCCTGAGAGGACGTAGGAGACAAGCTAGACTTAAGACTTGTCTCCAAATAATAGGTTAGGTATCATGCGAGTAGGGTGTATTAAGGCCGCCACTTCAAGAGTTTATTGTGGCTCCCTAAATATTAAGGTGGAGTGTAATGTTTCAACGGTTTTTGTTGGTTTAATACTAGAGCACAGATTCGAAACCCGGCGAAATATCAAAGTATTTTCTGATTTATGAATGGACATTCTTGCCACTACAGTTGCTCAAATTATTTAATAACGTTTCTGTGTGATCGAGGTCGAACATCCCGAACGAGGATATTTAATTTGGTTTGAATGTTTCTCTCACTCGCGGTAAGACATTCTCCCCACAATATTTCCACTAATTTTTAGAAACGTAGGCTTGAGTATTTTACAGTGGCCTAGTTGCTCATCTAACTAATCCTTGTGCATAACTTAATAGAAAGCATGGTCCATCGAATTGTACAATAAGTTATTTGGATAAACTACTATTTATAATACTTAATTTTTGTCTAAATGTGTTCAAATAAGAGATACTAGGCGAAGTGTGTAGTTTTTCCTACTGTATAGACATATTTTCAATGATTTTTTAAATCAGGGTGTATTTTTTGTAACTTGGAAAGCTATGGATGTTCTGCCTTTACACCTATCTTGCCTGCATTTGTGAAACTTGAAAAAAAAAAGTTGCATCAAATGTGCATGGTGCATGTAACGAAGTGCTATCTGCCATTCAATCAAAATTTAGGCAGAAATTCAGTATTAATACAGCATTACTGAAAGTAGTGCTAGTAGTTACCCCTGCACTTAATGAGTCACATAGAACAATTTTAATGTTTCTGTATCAAAACAAAGCATTGGATTTGCTGAATTTTTAGTCGCTAATTTACATTTTATTGATTGCAGTAATTTGCTTCGTCTCTCGTCTATCTTAATGGATTTCAGAGCTACATTTTACGAGGTTCCCCAATGGCAATTCGAACAACACCCCGGGAGCGATTTTCCCAAATATAACAGAACAGTTCAACCGGTTTCAAAATCCTATCTTCAAATTACTATCTTCCACAAGCAAACTACGAACAAATATCAACGCTAAGTCTAAAATCTTTCTTGAAAAATAATTTTAATTCATAACCAATAATACTTGGATTTAAAAGAAAACGAAGGTACATAGAAAATATTCTAATAGTAAAAATAAAACACCCTATCCCGATTGTGAATTATTTATTTTCAAACTTAGTAGTTCAAAATTTCTAGTTTTTAAGTTAAATACATGTTTCCAATTTATAAGAAACAACTCTATACATACTTATACTGATTGCACTGCAGCAATTACAGATACTGAGAAAATATCTATTGTAAAAAAACAAACAAAAAAATCACAAATTCCATTAATTACATTAACAATAATGCCTATACATTAAAATACTTCGAAATTGTAAAATAATTTAAATATATTTTTAGGATCTTCTTCAAATCTGCGTTTTTACCATTTTTCCCGTGTCACCTGAAACAAAAGCACAACATTCGTCTTTAAAAATAATATTTTAATAAAATTACCCGTTTGTTAACAGTATAAAAATAGTTCAATAATATGAAGTAAATTATACTAGTTATCAACTCTCCTTTATTCTAAAAATATTTCATCCAATAAAGTTGAAAATAAAAAAAAACATAACTATTTAGCTATTTATATCACTTAAACACCCAAGTCACTTTTTGGCCAAATTAGCATATCCTCCGCCTTATAAGTTGTTTTTTTATATGACTACTTAATACTACAAGGCTTCTTGCGATTTATTAGTGTTACAAAAGAAAGGGTGCGCGAATATCCAGAATAATATTCCCAACAAAACGAACTGCTATTAGCTGTAGACGATGAAAAATATGTGATATTTATAGGATAACTGGATAAGTGAAGAAACAAAATAAGGCGTTTTTCAAAGACGAACAAGTCATTTACCTTTAAATACTAATAGAAGCAATACATATTCAGCAGAGACGTAAATGCAACGTAGACATCAAGGACTGTAGCATCTCATACTGACATTTCTTTACTTTAGGGTCTGAAAAAATTAAAGCATGTCAGGGTACGAGTTAGAGAACGTTCAGACGAACAGCATTTGTGCAGTTGGCTGCTACTGATGAAGTCTTTGGATTCCTTAACACAGAAGGATTGATATTATATTATGGAATCAGTATACTAAATTTTCCTTTCTTTCATTTAGTAGTTTCTCTCGAAAAATATCACAACATTTCTTCATAGACTGATACATATTATGCAATATTCAATCATTCCCTCCGACTACATACAATAGACTGAGCAATAACAGCCAGCTATACAAATGCAGTCCTCCGTCTGAACAAAACTGATAAACGAAGAAAATGCAATTTCCGACGATATGGAATTTAATGAGAATTCATTCAATGGCATTCTGTAACGATTTCTTATTCAGGAACTATGACTTTTTGACGTAAAAATAATTTACGTATTCTAAATAAAGCAATCAAATGTCCCATTGTTTTCGAATTTTTTTCATGAAAACTTACGTTTATACACATACATGTAATATAGAAGCAGTGTTTTACTAAGTGCAGCAAAAGAATTAAGGAAGTTTAACCTCATTCTGAACCTACAACTGTGTCGTCAATTCTTGTATTTTATATTTATAACCCAGTCTGTTAAAAAATTTCAAACGAGATTTGTATTGTTCCCACGCACTATTAATTCTTATATAAACCCTGGAAGTATGAATGTATATCAGAGTATTAGTTTACTATTATGGGTCTCCCAAGAGTTGGGAAAGTGAGTTTCACAATTTACAAGCCAGCACTCTATCAATAAAGAAAAATATTTTCGTTAGACCAATAGACTTCCAAAATGAGTCCCGCAGCTCGAGATGATGAAGGCGCAGCACCCCAAACGGTAGAATATTTTTTGTAACCAACCCTTGTGAAAGTATCGCCAACAAAATGACTCGGATCAAGTAGAAGAAAAGAACAATTTAATAATCGAATATGCCCTTCCACCCAAATGATGTTTGGGGCTACAAGAAATCTGTGAAATAAGCCTCAAGCCACTTTACACTCTATTAAACTATCTTCGTAAATTTAAGTTTTTCGCAAACCAAAGTTTAAATTAGACCATATTTAATATAATATATAATAAATAATTTAAGTATAAAAACAAATGACCTCAAGTGTTTAAGTTAAAAAACCATTATTTTTTGCGTAATTTCAGAATATCTATTTTTAATCGCAAAAATCCTTTAAATGAAAAATATTAAAACTTACTTTCAGAACCTTCATGCTCACCACCTGAACGACGGCGTTTGCGTGCCGATCTATCTTGGCGGAATGTTTTTTTGGGAGCTGGTAGAGGATCCATACCTAATACCTATCAAGATATATTTTTTTAAAATAAATTTAACTTATATCTTGTACTACCGAGTTTTACAATAAAATTTAAAGTACCTTGAATATTTGCCTATATGCTATTAATCTAAGAGCATACTGAGCAGAGCACGTGAGATCTTCTCTTTGTTGTGCATTTAAAGCTCCAGATGCATCTGGATTGTCCTTTTCACAAGGATCAGCTAATCCTGGTCCTCCTGGCAGCAATAAACCACTAGCCACTGCTTCCATGACACGTCGTAGGGCATCTCCTGGGGACAACTGAGACTGACCAGGAACTGAAGAGATCACCTTCTCGGCAAGCAATTCCATAGCCTAAATAATTTGTTCAGGAATAATTTATTATTTTAACTAGCAATATTTAGCTTATCTAATTCTGTATTGCTTAATTAGTTAAAACTATTTTATTTTATAAAAATGCAGGTTGACTAAATTTCTCCAAAACAGTAATATTTATCGAAATAAAATGAATAAAATAGTTAATTAGCAAATCAACGGAGTTAATTAAATATTACTTTTTATTTTGTGTAAATACCTTAAAATACGTAAAAATTTTTTATTGTATAATGCCGCGTTTACAAATTCGTGCTCGCGCTGCGTCTCGCTATTCGTCGAACTATTCGCCCAACTGTGCGTACACGAGTGTCCGTTCACATATACGCGCGAACATTTATTCGATTGTTAAACAGCAAAGATGACGATGCCTTGGATTCCATATTAGACCATGCGACTGATATAATTCTATAAACTGTAAAGTGCGCTCGTTGGTCCAATCCATATTTGCGATATTAACGGTACGGACAGTCGTCGTGAACTGAAGTGCGCATAAATGGGTAAACATAGTGCTCGCGTCGCTATTCGTCTCCTTTGGCTCGTGCCCAAAATACCGCCATAGACGCGAGCAACGAGACGAAGCACGAGGCTAGTAGCGAGTATACCGTTCACATATTCGTGCTCGCGCTGCGTCTCGCTACTTGCGCGATTGTGTAAACGCGGCATAACATTAAATAAAAAAACGTAACAATAGTAAGATATGATACTACTATTACTACAAGCTCGAATAAAATTTCATTTAGTAAAACTTCAAGTTAAACTGTTAGAAGTTTTGCCATATCAACACATTTCAATTAAAAAAAATGGCAAAAAATATTTACCAACATGTATGTGATAACTATAATTAATTTTAAGTGTTAATATTTTAACATATTATAAACTTACCGCACATTGCTACACATTAATTCAAATTACTTCTGTAAACCTCTATTACCCCTATTAAAAAGTCTAACTAAACAATGTTTTTAGCCGTTTACGTTCTTATAACCAATGAACGTCACTATCAATATGTAAATGTCAAAGGATCAAGATTACCAAACAATATAATTTAATTTTTTTTAATTATTTTATACAAACCAATCACATAATATAAAATATTCCTGCCAATTATTCAATTTCAAATGATGTTTTATGATTAGTTCAGTCGGATTACACTCTCTCTCTGGAGGCAGTAAGTGTAGAGGAAGAGAGATAGCGACTAACGGATTCTTGTTATGCAGTTTTTGTGGCTAGCCCTGGTTTCCGCAATGTGCGATAAGCAACTTCGTTCCAAAAAAGTTGATATAAATCACACGGTTTATCGGACGATCTATTTTTCGTTCCAGCCAAACTTAGGATTCCAGTTTCTGTATGGTCATTTCTGTGCATTGTCAAATGTAGAAACTGTTTGGACTAACATGCGTATTGAATATTTCATCAGCTGACGCTTACTTATTTTTTATTGACCAATGACAAGTTGGATTGGTCAAATATATAATACGATCACAAAACTGTTTTAATATTCTTTAACGTTTTACTTAAATTCACACTCGGGGTTCGTTTACATATTTGTAACAATACAATTTATGTTAACTAGCGAACACAATCATTAACTTTAGAAAACTGAATAACTCTCGCGAACAAAGGCCCATTTGTATATTTTACGTTGAAACGAGAACAGACGAGAACCTTCTAACCGTATCCAAAATGTTCTATCGAAAATTCTCGATTGGTCGGGAAGGCAGTGGAGCATCCTCGTCATTGGCTGTGACGTTACCATAACGCTCAGCTTACGTATGGCAAAAATCGTTACAATTCAAATTTTTAGTATTTCTCGAGGATAAAATTGACTTTATTTTTATTTTACGTTGATTTATTTACTTTATAGCATTCAAGTGAAAATAAATAACATGCATCTATGCTGTAAAATCAGCAGAATAATTTTTGTGGCGGATTTTAGTTAATATTAAGCGGTACTTACCCATGAGGATAATGGTGACCATGTAGGAACTCTTTGACATAAATCTCTTAAAATTCGAATGATGATGACACATGAATGTAGACCCAAAGCCCTCGCCTGGAACCACATAAATTTAAAATATTGAAATAACTGTAATAGATATAGGAAGGGTTCTACTAAGCTATTTTAGCGAAAAAAATTATTGCTATTTTGCTTTTGTTTCTTAATCCGATAGAATTTTTAACGTCACTTAAATTGGTGATCAATTAGAGACTGTAAGGTAGAAATTTTTAACAACTTTGAATGTTCTTTTCCTAGACAAATAATTTATTTATTAACTACACTAAAGTAGAACCCTTTTAAAGACTTTACTACATGAGATGTGACGTTTTCATTGTGTTGTAAAATTGTCTTTGTTAACTGAATTAAAAACTAAACTTACAAAAAAAAGAAGGGAATAGAAGTGAGCCAATGATGTATTTTTTTAGCAAAGACAATTAAAAATATAAATTAAACAATTAACTTCGATTCCCTAGATCTTAATTCATTTGAAAAAACTCACATCATCATTTCGTTTTCAATTAAGTAACAAGTCGGTTTCCGTTTTCGTGTCATATTTATATTTATTTTTTAATGATTTTTTTTTTCGATTTTGAGTAAGTAAGCCAAAGTGCAATACACGGTGTGAGAGAAGACACAAACCTGGAACCATTTGGTATGTCTGAGGGCTGCCAGCGCCTGGAGACACTTCCCGCGTGAGAGAACATCCCGGTCGAACCCACCGCTCGCAGCTTCTAGACATCAAAGAAAAGGGTGTTTGACCATCGCTAGCTCACCATCGCCACGAAAAGCAGGGACCCCATACTCAATGAGGTCCAAACTTAATGGCGGCGATGAGCCGGTTGGTCAAAAATCCTTAAGTCCCACACCACCTAAAATCACCACTAAAACAAGCATAAAGCACAGTACAGTTTATAAGTATTGGACTGAAATAAATTTTAAACATCCAATATGATTCTTCATCATTTTGATAAAATCTATAAATAAAAAATAGTTCCTTTAAGATGGACATCTGAGTCTACAACGATTTCCATTTATACAACTGCTTAAAGCTACATTATTTTATTGTATTATTTATACACTAGACAGTAGATTCTTCTTATATATGGTATCAGTCGCACTATTTTTCATATATAATTCACCACATGTCCAGCGACTGATACAGACTGTTGATTAAAACTGTAAAAAAGTCCAATATTTATTAGCGATTATCAAGGTTTAAGCTGTATTGTAATAACACTATCAAATCATTAAACTTATTCTAATTAACTTAAAAATAGGTACAAATACATACAAGTTTTTGGAATGATTATTGTTTTTGGATCTAATAATCACTTCAAAAAACCAGTTCTTGTATAACGTCCAGTTGAATTTTAAATACAATTTTAGTTATTTTACTACCAAATAGAATTATTACTGTTAAAAACATCAATTTTATGTAATGTGTAAATATTTACGAATCTTTAAAACAAAAAACAAATGCTATTTTTAAATATATAAACATAATTTGTTGGAAAGATTATTTTATTATTTTTTTGGATTGGTAATTTTTCATTCATTAATACTTTAAATGATAATAATTATATAGAAGTTAACTTTTTCTCACACTAAATTTAATTATTTTATTTAATTCAGATTTCAATTCACCCAAATGAAAATTTTGTTTTATAACTCAAATAGACAACTTTGTAATTGTTCTGATATTTCTATAATTTCAAAAAGGTAATTGTACTTAAAGCCAATAATTTCAACAAAAAATACCACAGAAGCAACTGGAAGTTAAAACGAACGTAAAATTTGAACAGATCAAATGCAGTAAATATTATTTTTAATTTAAATAAATAAACACTTTTGAGCTGCTTTACATATATTATTTTTTATCTAAAACTTACATCTACCTGAAGTATCATCTTTGTAACCATTAAATTTCGCTAAGATGAATTTGATCACTGAAGAACTTCCTGCTATTTATAGTAAAAATATATTAAAAGGCTACAGTATGCTTGAATATTAAATAACTGCAACCATTAACATGTTAAAAAAGATAAATTTGTATTAAAAGAATTAAAATATATAATCCACACAAAATATTACTTTTACTAGGTCTAATTTACACTTATTTCATTGTGTTGATATTTTCTTCGAAGAACTTCCTGCTATTTATAGTAAAAGTATATTAAAAGACTACAGTATGCTTGAATATTAAATTACTGCAACCTTTTACGTGTGAAAATAAATTTGTATTTAAAGAATTAAAATATATAAACCACACAAAATATTACTTTTACTAGGTCTAATTTACACCTATTTCATTGTGTTGATATTTTCTCCGCAGAACTTCTTGCTATTTATAGTAAAATATATTAAAAGGCTACAGAATGCTTGAATATTAAATTACTGCAACCATTTACATATAAAAAAAGATAAATTTGCATTAAAAGAATTAAAATAAATATATTTATGTGTTAATAAAGATTAATGTGTATTAAAAGAATTAAAATAATAATATTAACTAGCACAAAATCACCTTACATCATATCTTTGTCAATGTAACAAAGAAATTATTTTAATTACATATTCTGCCATGGGAAGCATTTTTTGTCTTTTCTTCATGACCTGATAAGGAAAGATTAAACAAGTGTGATTTAAGTACTCCTACTCCTTATTTGAGCGCATTAATTGAAAATTTATTATAATTGCATGTATAAGTATGATCCTATATTAGCAAATAAGAGTAAAAACCCTCATTCACTAACACATTTAACTCATTAGAAAACCGACTTTTAAGATTTATGTTTTGAAGTTGCTTGGAGATTATCGAAATTAAATAAACACATGGAAATAACCTAAGGATATTAATTTATATTTAAATATTACTAAGTTGGCTCATTAATATTGCATTCTTTATTCCCAATGTATGTTATTTTATTTACTGATATTTTAACTTAAGCACAAAAAAAGTTTCAACAAAAAAAAAATTTAAATCACTGAAGAAAATGTGGTAAGATTGATTTGATTTCAAAATAAATCACGTCATGAATTTTTTTAATTGAACATGAAAAGACAACAAACAGTGACCAAATGCAGAGCTATGGCGCTATGTGAGCTTTTCGCACCATTGCGTAATTTTCCGTTAAAATGTCCATTATATGAAAACTGGAGATGTATCTGGGAGACACACACAGTCAACTCATAATGAAGATAATTTTTTTGCAATTAGCTGCAAGAAGGAACCCTACAGTAGCAGCACCTGAGTTACAAATGTAGCTGTTGCAAACTCAAGGAACACTAGTTTTCTCGTTTGCACGAAGCTAACTTTAAGATCAAGATAACAGCTAAGATGTCAGTCTTTAACGAGAGGCAATCGTGCTGCTCATTTAACGAGAACTGAGGAACACATGTTGTCTAATGGACTATTTGTTTTTCAGACTAGTCAATATTTGTGATACATGCTGATGTAAGATGTATGAGAGTGTAAAGATTACAGCGCAATGAAGCACGATTTCAGAATATACAGATGGTTGTGATTCTTATAGAAGGTACATAAGTTTGGGACAGAATTAGCATTGGAGGTAGGACTAATCTCGTTTGGTTGCAAATTTTTTTAAATGTCAATAGGTACATTAATGAAATACTTCGACCAATCGTTTTTCCATATGCTACAGCCTTTGGAGAAAATTTTGTAATGACAATGCACAACCCCATGTTGCGACAAAGCGGCTAGCTTTCTTGATAATAATATCCAAATATTGCCATGGCCTTTGCAACACCAGACTTAAATCCAATGGAGTATATATGGGACATTGCTTCAACAAAGAGTTTTGAAAGGTAGCAGGAATTATCAGAATTACTAACAATTATTTATGACTTTGCAGTGAGCATGGCTAGCTATACCTCAACCAGGAATAGATAACTTGATGCTATCCATGCAAAGACGATGAAAAGCTATTAAAAATAACTTAGGAGGACACATTCAATTATGGATTTATTTTTTATTGACATTAAATTGTATTTAAATTTGAGTTATATATCTGGTTATATTTTTGTTGAAAATATTTTGTAATAACAAAAAAATAGGTTAAATCTATATGTGCAATAAGTATTAAGTATAAAACATTTCTCTGTAAAATTAAATTAAATAAGAAAATTCCGAGAACCCCCTTGTAAGGATAATATTTAGCGTTTCGATTTTTATATCACAATGTAACAAATATAGCGTCAGAATTGGCATTTTAATATTAAATTATGGAAAGTAACTCAATTAAACATACAACGGACTAAAATTTTTGTTTATGCCTTTCATAAAAAAGTTTCAAACATTACGTTATTAATACAAACCATAATCCTTTAAATAAATTAGTTCATACATACAATTAACATTTTTATAATTAAAATTTATTTAAAAACACTCGCAAGTACTACCAATTATTCGATTCTTTATAACATTGCATTATACTGTAGATAATGACAGCAAGATATTATCATGCTTACCCATTAATAGTTATCAAAAAATATTAAAAGCCAACTCAGTAATATCTTGCCTTCTTTGCATTACTATAAATAAGACATTTGGAAAAAATTAAGTAAAATATAGTACACACTACTAGCACTCTACATTTTACCCTTTCCATTAGTGACAGTTTTTTGTGCTTTCATCGCCCAGCAAAAAAAATCATGTCAAATAAAAAACAATCATAATAAAACCAGCTTAAACCCTGCACAGTACTGTACACTCATACTCTTTCAATTCCTGATTTATTCAACCCCTTTACCTGGCTGTTCCCTGATTATAGGGCTCGTGAATTGTACCAAGACTGTCAAACTGTCTCCTGCAATGATTAAACCAGCTTCAGAGGCGTTGATAGCGACGGTGTACGAATTATCAGACGCTACTTGCTTTAGAGAGGGTGGTAAAAGTTCTACAACTTTTTTCAGAAGAGTGAGGGTTGGTTTCTCAGCACATAAAACTACTAATTCAACGTTCGTATCACCACGGAGTAGAAGACCTTTGGCAAGGTGACCCACACGCATTACTCCTTTAAGAATACGATTTTGGTCACCATGTTGAAAGGAGAAACTGTAACAAAAAAAAAATTCACATAACTAATTCCTATGTTATGTATAAACATAATTACCCATATAATTAATTAACATTGTTTTAATTCATTATTTACCTGCCCAAAATTCTTATAGAAATGAATTACTATTGAAAGGTAAATTTGACGAAGTAGGATTTTTTGCTGCCCTTGTATTTTCAAAAAATACAAATTTAAAATGGATAGAACTACTCCTCAAAAACGAAAAAGGTAATTGCTAATGTAAGTAAATTTATAAAAAAACGAGTCGAAATTCCAATTAAAAGTTATCGTCGCCGAGTATTGGCTGCAACGGGAATATCGAGCAAGGTGTTTTGCAGTATTCACGATGAGGTTCCAGTGGTAGACAGGTAGCAACCTTGTAAATTCTTCTCCACAAACAACTAAAGAAAGGCGTCGTCGCTCCATTGGTTTCATTCCAAAATGACAGGGACAAAGAATTAGATAAATCGTTAATAATTGTTTTATAATACAAAGCAACGACCGACTTTAAAGCAGTTTTACAAGTAATATGCGATGCACAAGTAGGTTTTGAAGATAAGCAGACAACTTTAGAAAAGTACTTTTTGAATGAATTTTTTTTTAGTGGCCAAAAACTCTCCATAATAGAGATTTATTAATGAAAAGTTATGATGAAAGTGTACAGTTTAACAGAAAACAGTGTCATGAGGAAGGAAGAGAATATCATTTGTAATGATGGAACACATTTGCATGGAAACAAATATAATTTTGTTCAAGCCAGTGGAGAAATGGGATGGAACAATAAATGTTTCTATTTTTGTTTATTTTGTCACTGGCGAAAAGAGCAACACCTAATCTAAAAAGCATTAATTTAAAAAAAAAATTTATTTACTTTCAATTTCAAAACAGTTTCTGATGGATAAATATTTAGTAACCGTTTACGATGTACTATTGCTAAGCAATTCGGTCTAAATAGGCATTCGAAATCAGTTTCCTTTGAAAATAAAGTGGGGATGCTCGCCTTGTCCCTTTCAGTAGTAATTTATCTCTCTAACGTTTTAAAATAAGTCAACAAGTCTTCCGTATTTATTAAAGATTAAAAATAAAACTTACAGTTGATTATCGCGGCCATCCTCTTTTTGATGAAGTTCTTTGTCTTCAGTTTTGTTCGCATCAGTTTTGGATTTACCGTCGCCCATTTGATCCGATACTATTTTAAGAGCTCTTTCTGTATGAGATACGATACGCTGAATAGCTTGCAATTCTTCTTCTTTGGGGTATATCTCGGCATGACGAGCCATTACATGTTTGTCGTCGCTGGATTCTGTCCTACGCGATAAGCTGCCCTGGAAATACTAAAATAGAAAAAGGGTGTCACATATCCAGTGTGCAAAATAATTTTTTCTGAAATCGCTCAAGAATGACTACTTTCTTGGAGCAACTTCAGACCCCAAAATACGCTAATCTAGTATTTTTAGTCAGTTGCTAAGCAGTGAGTCTCTGACTTTTGTCACAACAATAAACAAACAGTGATTGTCAAGGAAACAATATCTTAGACAATAAGATGGTAATCAAAAGTTGTTATGCATTTATAAAAATTCCTTAATTTATGACCATGTTGATTGCGATTTCAGAAAAAATAGTGTGTACCTCATAGTAAAAGCACATTCCCATAATTCAATGCTTGTAGGCCTCGGCCAACAATTTACACTATCGTACGGGAATGTATTGCTTTTACTACTAGATACGCAATGTACTATTGCCCTAACCACAAATCTTTACGATCTATTTTTTTTAATATATTAATGAAAATAAATGTTAATTTTTCACTAATTTAAAATCAAAACTTAGCATTCATGTTTATAATGATCCTAACTACCAGATACTTTTAAAAATACCTTTGGTTAAATAAATTGTATGTACATAAACAATCGAGAAACAAAATATAAATCGTAAATATAAAAGAATAAAAATTAAAAACAATTTTTTTAAAAAAACAAGATTTAAAAATGTTCAGTTTTGTAAATTACTACCTGTGACAAATAGAGTAAAATCTGATTTTCACATTAGAGTCGTCGGTACCACTAGTTAAATTTTAATTAGGTTGGGTGTGGGATTCTTTTTTGTCGAGTTAGACTAATTTTTTATCAAATATTTAGGGCTATATTTCAGCGAGACACTATGGTGGCGTAACCAGCACAGACACGTGCACAAAATATTACTGGTAGCGCAACCACGCTAGCCGCGACACTATTAATTAGTATAGCGTTGTAGGGACGCATACTCACTCAGCCGCCAGTCACGCTGCCAATGACATCCACTCCACAGTGCAGGGTTGCCAGATCGGCTAACCAAAAATCCTCCAACTGACATGGAAAAAACCCTCAAATTTTTTTAAATCCTATTATTGATCACATCAAACCTTTGTGATTTATTTAATGTTATTTTTGTAAGTACCAATATGGCGCCGGGCGGAAAGCAACCGCCCGACAAGCAAGTAGAAAAAGCTTTTAAATGCCACCCAAAAAGTAAAATAAATATAGTTGTTTGCCTATTTTGTGAAGCAATATATCATCCTAGTGATTTTGATAAGTTAAAAAAGAAGAAGTTTTTAAGTAATACGTTTGTTATCTGTCCGGATTGTTATATTGAAAACATAACCCAAAATATAGATGAATCAGCATTAAATCAACAAGCTAAAAGTTTGATTGCAGGATTAAAACTGTATTATAGACAAGAAGTTGAACAAGAAGTAAAAGAAGAACTCCTTGAGGACGATTCCAATACAAGTACTAATAGTGCACAACGGTATACTGAATTACAAGTACTAAAAGCTGAAAATAAAATTTTCAAAAAGTTAGTTAATGAACTAGAAGAGAAAAATGATTTACTAAAAGAAAAAATTAATCACCAACAAACTGAGCATAAGAAAACTTACTCTCATGCACTAAAGAATGATGTACCAAAAAAGAAAAAGTTTCCAGATTTAATAGTGAAAAAGAAAAATAATGAAAAAGAAACAGTCAAGAAGCCAATACTGAAAGTTGTTGGTGTTGACAATTTTGAAAATATGAATATGAAAGCTCTAAGAGACAGATATAAATTCAAGAAATTTTAGTGAATTTAAAGAGAAATGTACAGTGATACACTCATACAAAAACTCAAAAACTAACAAAGTATTTTAATTGAAGTACCATCTGACATTTACAAATACATAAAAGATAATAAATCAAGGATTTTTGTTGGGTACCAAAACTGCAAGACATATGACAACATAAATTTACAACCATGTTACAAATGTGCAAAATTTGGTCATAATGGATCAAAATGTAAAAACAATAAAATATGTCTAAAATGTGCAGGAGACCACTTTTCAATTAATTGCAAGAATGCATCAGAATTATGCTGTGCAAACTGTGAGTATCTCAACAATAAATACAATGCAGGTTATGATGTACAACACGTGGCTAATGATGCGCATCAATGCCAAGTGTTAAAAAATAAAATTAAAAAGATAATATCAAAGACTGATTATCCCCTGCAACCTACATTACCGAGGTACTTTGGTAAGGTAGATGTATCACCTACAATTACAACTCCAACTACAAGTGCACCTGCAACAACTACCACCACTGCTGCTGACAAGTCTTCTGTTAATACAAGATTAAAGAAAACATTATCATTAAACCAAATAGTTAGTCCGAAATAATTTTATGGATAGCAATGTTAATCTAATTAATCAAATACAAGATCAATATGTTAAACGAGAAATAACTCTGCAAGACTACTCTGCTTTGGGGAAGTATGTAAAAACTAATAAAGAAAATATATTATATGTTAATATTAGAAGTCTGAATGCAAACTTTCTAAACCTTCAAGTACTATTGAAGAGAATGGAAGAAAATAAACCTAGTATTATCGTATGTGCTGAAACTTGGAATTTGAGCTGTTGTGAGTATTTTGCAATTGATGAATACAAAATGTACTATAATAATAGTAAAATAAATAAATCAGACGGAGTAGTAATGTACATTCACATTAGTGTTGAGCAAGATACTACCATATTTGAAGTAAACAAACTAAAAATAATTAACTCTTGCATAAAACTACTAAATAATAAAACAATAGAGATCTCAGCAATTTATAGATCACACGATTTACCAAAGGCAGAATTTATTCAAAATATAAATGAATATATAAATGCAAAAAAGAAGATTAAAAATCATTTAATAATAGGTGACTATAATATAGACCTTCTCACAATTGATAGCCTCAGTCAAGAGCTATTAAACATCTTTCTTGAGAATGGCTATACTCCTGGATTTCAAGGAATAACTAGACCATCTAATGACAATAATTCTGGAACATGTATAGATAATATTTTTGCTAAAACTGAAAGCATTACTAGTAAAACTGCAAAGATAGTAAGCTCATTTACCGATCATTACCCACTGCTCATATCTATTAACAAAATTAAAAATTTAAAACAACCAAACTGATTAATTATAAAAAATTACAAAAAGTTGCTAAAGAAGAAAACTGGAATGACATCCTTATGATAGAAAATCCTAATACTGCGATTGATGAATTAATCACGAAAATAAAATATTGCGTTAAGCTATCTGAAAAGAAACAGAATACAAGAAATTCACGAAAGCAACTACCCAGGAGTAACTGGATTACCAAAGCAATAATAATATCCTGTAACAACAAAGAAGAATTATATAAAATATGGAGAGCGGCTCCTGATAATATACAATCCAAATCAATATACAAAAAATACCTAAAAATATTGAATAAGGTAATATTAAATGCAAAATTATTGTTTGATACGAAAGAAGTAGAAAAGAGAAGTAATAACATAAAAAAATTATGGAGTTTCATTAATTCTAAAGTGGGTAAGAATGGTAACGTAGGAAATAATATAAAATATATATATATGATGACAAGAAGCAAAAAATAACCGATTCTCACGAAATAGCTAATAAAATGAATACATTCTTTTGTAACATTGGGAAAGATCTAAGTGATAAAATAGTTCAACCAGCTAACGCCAAAGATAAGCCGACGTCAAGAAATTTAAATTCTATCGTCTTCCAATGGACTACAGTACAAGAAATATCGAATATATTAAATAAAATGGAACTCAAAAATGGAGGAGTTGACAATATAAATGTCAAAACATTAAAAGAATTACAACAATTTATCTTGGAGCCCCTAACATACATAATAAATATGTGCATCGATAGATCGGTATGGCCTGAAGCTCTCAAAAAAGCTGAAGTTATACCCATCTACAAAAACAAGAGTAAAAGTGACACTTCAAATTACAGACCAATCTCATTGATATCAAATCTGGCAAAAATTTTCAAAAAAATAATCTACAATAGAATTTTAAGTTTCATAAATAAACACAAGATAATCACAGATATGCAATATGGTTTTGTAAAAAACAGAGGAACAAAAGATGCTCTGCAACATATAAGTAATATAATATACAGCAATCTTGACAGAGGTAGTCCGATGGCCGTTACTTTTCTCGATCTAGCCAAAGCATTTGATACTGTAGATCATAATATCCTGCTGAAGAAGTTATACAACTATGGTATTAGGGGTACACCTTATAAACTAATAGAGAACTATCTTGAAAACAGGCAGCAGAGAGTAAAGATAAATGGAATCATCGGAAATTACCAGGAAGTAAATACAGGAGTCCCTCAAGGAACAATACTCGGACCACTTTTATTTATACTATACATCAACGATTTGCTAATAAATATGCCGCTAAATTCTATAATATCATATGCAGATGACACCGCAATAATATCAATAGACAAGAATTGGAGTGGGGTCGAAAAGAAGATGAATAGCTATCTGACTGATGTCGCAGCTTGGTTAGCATCAAATAAGTTATCACTAAACATTGAGAAAACAGTATATATTACATTTGGAAACTACTGTGATAGTGTGCCAACAAATTTTAATGTAAAAATAAATGGTAACAAAATTAAAAGGGTCAATGAATGTAAATATTTGGGATTGATTTTTGATTACAATATGAGATGGGAAAAACATATTAGATATGTTATTAGTAAGACAAAGTACCTAACTTTTATATTTTATAAATTATCTAAAATAATGTTAACGGAGACTCTAAGAATGATTTACTATGCTTTATTCCATAGCATAGCAAGCTATGGTATATTGGCATGGGGTGGCGCGTAAACAAACATTTTAGATTTACTGCAAAGACTGCAAAATAGATTAGTTAAAACAGTGAATAAAAATTGCTTTATAATGGAGAAAAACCCCTTACGTATTGACCAAATATTTATCTTTGAATCTATTATATATCACTATGATAATTTAAAAAAGAAATATTTAGAATCTGGAAGTAGAACTAGAGAAAAACAAATATCTATCCCTTTGATGAAAAAGGAAGTTAGTAAAAAGATGAGTTATTATACAGCTGTGTTCAACTACAATAGACTACCAAAAGATTTAAAAAATGTTTATAATATAAAATATTGTAAAACCAAATTTAAAAAATGGGTTACAGACAACTGTTGATAAGTTGCTGCCCTTAATATATGAAATTATTATATAATTCAGCAATAATAATTATAAAAATGTGGCAATATCTAATATATAATGCGTTAAAAATGTCAATAAGTAAATATTATATTGTTAGATATAAGTTTAGTCTATAAGTTTTTATATTAATTCTTACAACCGGACCAACGAACAGGTAACTGCGTTTACCTCTGTTGGATTTACTTACTTACTTACATAAATGTAAATTTTACTGGTTCAATAAATAAATAAATAAATAAATAAGTAATTTGGACTTAAAGTCTACAACTCCCCAAAATTAACAGTTTTAATAAATTACACCAATATAAGTATAAAAAATATATTCAGATAGTGTGGTAATTCTGGTGTCTCGGTTTGGTAGCTGAAAGACACCACAGTTGCACGACTGGTTGCGCTACCATGGTGTCTCGACGAAATATAGCCTTTAGAGTAGCAAGTATTAAAATGTACCACAAACTTATAAATCTAATCAGACCAACTATTAAATCTCACTGCTACTGTAGAGCGACATCGTCAACATTTTATTTAGAACCAATAATATGAGTTTCCAAAAAGTACAACATACATACATATAGTCACGCCTTTTTCCCGTAGGGGTAGGCAGAGACCACTTCCTTCCACTTGCTACAGTTCTTACACACATCTTTTGCTTCCTCTACTTTCATCAGTGCTCTCATACATGCTCGTTGGTTGTTGGTACTCTTGACCTGGCCTTTCTTCAAAACAATGTTGATCTATCTGATTGGGATATGTTTGCCGAGGTCGACCCTTACAGACTTGTCCATTTACACTCGCCTTATAAATTTGTTTCGTCAATCTTCCTTCATTCATTCTTTCTACGTGTCCAAACCATCTAAGCATTCCTTTATGTCGACCAATACCGACTTGTCCATTTACTCTCGCCTTATGTTTGTTTCGTCAATCTTCCTTCATTCATCCTTTCTACGTGTCCAAACCACCAAAGCATTCCTATCATATTTTCATGCTTCTTCTGCTAAACCCAACATTCACTACCATACATAAGTGTAGGAACCAACACTACTCTATGCACAGCCAGACGTGCCTTTTTTTACACTTTCTGGCTATGCATAAAAGTACAACGTATACAGCAATCAGTTTGGCAAGGAAAAAAAGTCCTTAACCATAGCAATATTCTACTAAAGACACGATAAGAAAAAATGTACAATATTTTAGTAGCATCAAAACTGAAAATTTAACAAAAAAATGTATAAAAGAAAAAATTGTCTGCTGAACTTAATACTTACAAAAATGCCTAGTACATCAAAATTCAAATATTTTAAGTTAATACTATAGACAATTAATTTTATTCCTTTTTGACACTCAAATATTTTTTAACGATATTGTTTGCTTGCATAATCGTAATTTTTTTAAAATTATTTACAATTTACATTTGTAAGAGACACTTACACCTGACTGACTTCCAGGATAAGGCCTGCCTCTTTGATATGGACCCATATTTCCGTGTCCTACCATCGCCATATATTCTTCTTCATATCTCCTGTGGTCGTCCCAATACATACTCTCGTTAACATCTGGGTAGTGACGGCGCGCCCAAAATTCCTCTCTCATTGCCTACATAAAGTGAAACACATAAATTTTTCTTTATCATGCAGTTAGAGAAGAGCAATATATTTATACCGGTGACTTAGATCGTCACCGTTACTACCAGAGACCTAGTTCTTCACAAAGCAGCAAATCTGATCGCCGCTGGTGATAATATTCATATTTGTTATTATTTGAATTTTAAATCGATTTTAATATGAGCGTTGTTAGTCACTTAGTCTGCTTAGTTCTTAGTCAGTAATCATAACGAAAATTTAGTGTTCCTTTAACATCAATAGATTGATCTATCCATAGTTATCAATAAAGGGTATTTTTGCAAAAGTACTTTTATTTCAATCTTTTTTTTAACACCCCACCCAGAAGGTTGAAAGTTAAAACTAATAATCAAGATTAGGATAAAAACACAAAAAATAATAAAGAATAAAATCAATGAATGTACCGGATAATAATGGATCTAGAATCTAGAAGACACTTGACACCTAGAAATGGTGACTTACAATTACCGTCGCCAGTATAACGGTGACCTAAAAGTCACTGTATCGTTACAGTGTCAATTATTTTAAAATTAAAAATCCTCACTACATAATTCATTATGATTAAGGTTAAACTAAAAAGCCAACGATTTTATTTAACTAGTTTTGTTTTAAAAAAACATTTATGTTTGTTTTACACACCATTGCCATAGATCCAAAAAATAAACCTACCAACAGATTAAAAACAGTTTGTCATTATTTTGATTTTTCTTAGCAACGCTAGATTATATAGAGAGTATATATGAATACAGGTTTGGAAAGTGCTTTGACTACCCAACAGACAAAAATATGTATAAACTAAGCAAATATTGAACGAAATGAAATATATGAAACAGTGAATGCTGAAGAAATTGCAGTAAACCATTTTTTGGTTCAAGAATCTTGGTATTTTTAAATTGTCCTACTATTTTGACTACTTTCCTAAAGCATTGATTGTGCATAGTATAGAAGAACAACACTTTCTAAACCTGTATATTACTGTTTCAAAAAAATCGACATTATATCGAAATTATTGATGGAAATGGCGAAAAAAAAATACTGTAAAAGTTAGAGCTCTTAATATTATAATTAAGAGGTGCCGCATCGTAAATTTTAATTTCCCATTTAAATAACATGGGAACAACGTTCTCTTGGATTTTGGAATTTTGTAACGTTTAAGATGATATTTTAAAATGATCAAAACATTAAACATTAAAAAATTATCGATTTTTTTTTAAATAGTCTACTGTACATATATAAATAATGTATGATCGTGCAAAACCAATATGTTTATTACTTCACAACATACCGGGTGAAGATGATCATTTTTTATCTACGACAAGACTAAAATGTTGTTAAAAAACTATAAAGCTTAACAACAGGAACAAACTGTCGATTAATAATAATTAAACATTTTTTCCTGCCAGTAAAAGATATATTTACTACTACTTGAATAAATCCAAGGGAAACACAGAATGACTGTCAGAGAGGTATTCAGACGTCAGGTTAGTTATTTGGAACTTGGTGAGTTTTTATCCCACTTTAAAATGGCTTATACATTATTATTAGTCAAAATATCTAATGGTACCTTATTAAAGGCTTTAGCAACAGGAAAAAGTTTTTTAATTTATAAAAAATAATGCCAAAAATGAGGTTTCCATTTTTTTTACAAGAATGCAATGCTGTTACTACATTGTTACTGGAAATTACTTACAGCTCTTCTCATTTTTTCTTCTTGTATTTTTCTTTGTCTTAGGGAGGGTTTCACATCAACGACTAGATCTGGATTTACTTTCTTCTTATACTGTAATCTGTGTCTTCTACCTTTCATATGCATTTCTTTAGCATTAGGATCATTGAATCGGCATTCACACAGCTTGCAATTAAAACTTATTACCTAAAAAAAATTTAAGTTTACAAAGAAGTTTTTTTTACTTAAATATATATAAAGAACTTCTTAATGTCAAGAATATGTCAAGTGTGAAATCGATATTAATATCGCTCTAATAAATTTATGAACTGGTGAGATAATTTAGCAGAAAGAAATACCTCATAGTATTTGTAGATAAAATTAAAAGCGCCACATCGTTTGGAGTTAATATTTTGTAAAATTTTTCAAGATTTTGTGTTTTTAGTGATTTGAAATTAAAAGTGTCAGGTTTGACACTATAAAATTTGGATATTTTTTAAGTACTGTTGATCATTTTATACAAAGCCTTTCCAATATAAGAATCTGTGCTCATTTTTGATTATTTTTTAGATAATTTTTAATATTATTGTTTATTAAATTTGAAAAAGAAAAAGTTCTTTTATAACACATTACTATTTAATATTATATCGTTCTTTTTGATATTTTACTGTTATAGTTTATCTTTTAAGTAAAATATAATTTTATGATATATTTTAAAAATTAATCAATTCATTGACATTTAATTTGGTAAAATGTATGCATTTACTTTTTGTATTTATTATAGTATATTTAGTATTTATTACATGGTAACGCTATGAGTGGTAATTACATTGACTCAAGTAAAAATGACAGCGATGTGGTTCGCCACCCGTCACACGCCTTGTTTCCCATGTGGGCATAAAGTGAGATGCCACTTTGCATATACGAGGTGGATTGAATGATAAATTAAAGAGATTTATGAAATTATGAGGGAAAGATGGATTGATGTTCTTTGTGTGAATGAGACCAAGCAAAAAGGATACGAAATCACTACAAATGGACCATATACACCCTACTGGTCATGAGTTCTAAAAACCAGCAAAGGTTGTCAGGGCGTTGGTGTGATACTTTCTGTTAGAATGAAAGAGTGTGAGACCGCTCTGGGTAAGGCTGAAGGTTAGTCCTACTCACATCCTTTTACTAGTGGCTTATGTCCCACAAGATGCACGGTGGAAACAGTCTTTGAAAGCCCAAAAAGAGAGGCAGTGACTATGTATGTATGTAAATTTAGTATTTTTTAAATTTAACTACTCAAGGTTTTTAAGTCACTTTAATTACATATAAAAAAAATTAACGTCAATTTATAAGACGAAAAGTTCAAAATTTAAATGTTGAAATAATGTTAAATAATACATTTATTAATTAAGTACTTCATACCTTTCCATCATCACTTTTAATTTCTTCTATATAATCTTGGCCAACTGGTTGAATATCAGGCTCTGGCGTATCCTCTTCTTCTTCCTTTAGAGAATCACCATTTCCAGAATTAACTCCTAACCCTCCAGATGCAACAAAATTAATTTTAGGGGTTGAGGAAACCGATTTTTTTGCTCCTATAACTTCAGGCTCTTGTGGCGGTATTGGTTTTCCCAATTTTGTGTGAAGTAATACAACTTTTTGATGTTTGGCGCCACGAATATGCGCAGCATAAGCATCGTTACCTAAATTTTATCAGAAGTTTGTATTAGTATTACTTTATTGAATTTTTATCATTTCTTATAATACTTGTTTAAAAAGAAGACATAGCTCCGTTTGTTTCTCCATCCTCTATACCAGTGGTTCTTAAAGTGGGTAGGAGGGCGCGATGAAGAATTTGGGGGACATAAAGCTTGGTTATTTTTAAAAAAATAAATGAATTTTGGTATAGAAAAATAAATGTAATGAAATATTTTTTTTTCTAAATTTTAACAAGTTTTTAATTTGAAATTGGTCATTACAAACAAAGTTTGCAATGGACTGAAAAAGATCAAAATTTGGTAAATAAATTTAGTTTGTATGAGTCTGGTATTAAAAGCAAAAAATTTGAGAAATTTACAAACCATGGTTGAAGAATCAGATCTTAATGCAATCGCATCTAGTGAGAAAAATGATTTGTTAATCACAAAAACATACTTACATCTCGTTTTACAGGGTATTTTTATAAGGATCTGGAAGGCTTAGCATGGATAAAAGATCCATTTAAAACCTCAGTTAAAAAGTGCTCTATAAACCTGATAGGATAGGAAAACCTCATTGATGTTCAAAGTGACACTGCCTTAGAAACAAAATTTAAGGAGTGTTTGCTCACATTCTTTTGGATCAGTGTTCAAAAAGAATACCATTTTTTGGGTGAAAGTGCATTGAAAAATACTCATTCCTTTTGCTACCTACTTATTCTTGTGAAACTGGATTTTCTACTCTTGCTGCCATGAAGAGCAAATACTTATTAAAATACATGTCCTGATTCATTTGTAGTTTTGTTTTTAATTATTTCAACATTGAACCCATCATAAGCTTTAAAAATTTATCATAAATAAGAATTACCAGTAAAGGTAAAATGGTTTAAAAAAAATCAACAGTTATATACATATAAGGGGGGCGTGGATTACAGTTAAACCATATAGGGGGGGGGCTGGAACTCAAAAGTTTAAGAACCGCTGCCTTATAACCCCATGATCGTAGTTATGTAAGGCTGTTTACTTTTCTGCTTTTTTATTTCAAAAGTTTTACTGCCATTACTGATAATTATGTAACTTTTGTAGCATTTTCACATAGTTTGTGTCTGGAGGCATGGGACCTGATATTCCTCAAGATGTAACAATAACATGATAGTAACAATATAATTCCAACTCCTTATCAGTCAACTATGCCTTGTGACTTAAATTGAACCAAAGTGAAGGCAGTGCGCTGTTGTCAATTGCCGATGCATTACACTTTAAAGTGATTGTATTGTATCCATTCCAGTTGAAATACAAAAAAGTTGAGATCTGTAGGTATATATTTCCAGATCATGGCATGATCTGTATTTCAAAAATAGTATCGATTTAATCACTTTCAATTATTGCTCTAGAAAGCGGGACCGCAATACTAAATAGTTATGAATTATTTAATAAGGATTGCTTTGGAGGAAACTTTCCTATTATTAACTAAATTTAATATTAGTTTACAAAAACTAACCTGTACAAGTAACATCACACAACTGACATCTCAGAGAATTTCCTGCACGATTTTGACTGGTAACAGCTACAGATGCCGCCATTTTTGTTGCCGCTTCACGTTTCTTGTGTTTTTGTCCTTCTAAATGTTCTCTATATGTCTGGGGACCAGCACAACTAAAATTTTAATAACAATTTTATTTTTAATTATGACTCATTTTGTAATATTTAACTATTCTGTTGATCCAAACCATTCTTGCACAATTCAATAATGAGTTTAAACAGTTAAAAATGTTTATCGTCAATTTGGCTAGGTTGACCGTATTATCTGATTAATTTGATTATTATAAGTTTCTATAATTTATATAATTTATCTTAGAAATTAGATGAAAAACTATAAATGTATCTTGTCCGAATTTTTAATTTTACAATTAAAATTTAAAAAAAAATGTTGAGTGTGACACTGCAACCACAAAAGTATTACAGTATTTTAAACATGCAACTTGTTTCCAATCTTTTTTACCTTATTTTGCAGACATCGCAATAATGCAGTTGTTGAGGTTTAGGGGGTGCTTTGGGTCTCATATTTTTAGTTCCAACTCCAGCTTTTTTATAGTTCTGCCATCCTCCAGTTTTCTGCTGCGCTCCTCCCGATTGTTGGGCTACATACATGGTAGCTGCTGAATAGAGTGCTGCATCATATCCTGAATATGTGGTTGTAGAATTAGCCTCTAAGGCAGATTAACAATTTTGAAGAATTGACAAAATTATTTAACCCAGTTACATGCACTTTTGTTTTTGTAGGGATAATTCAGTAAAAGACCTTTCATAATATTAAATAATTATTAAAATCACTTCTTTAGTTAATTTAAGAGCGCCAGACCTTGGCAAAAATATAAAGTAGGATTTAAAATGTATTAGTAGTAAAATTGTTTTGATTACATTTTCATATTCATATTCAGTTCATCTTGGCGACATTTATATTAAAGAGCTTTAATTGATTATGATTAATATCTTTATCTGTTAAAGAACATAAAATTAAAGAAAAGAAAACATGTGATACATAGAAAAACTTACGCTGTTTGGCTTGTGTCGAAGGTTGTGCAGCTATAGTAGTCTGGACAGCAGGTTGGGCATAAGTTGCTTGATAGGCTGATGCATTTGGTTGGTAGGTAGCGGTATACTGTGCAGGTTTAGCAGCTGCTGCTGCTGCAACAGCTGCAGTCTAAAATGATTAATTTGAAGATACACTGTGGCGACGGGGCGTGTCAAATTTATTCTAATTTAAAATATTTATGAAAACCGTACAAAAATAATTTCTTGTAATATTAATTGTTGCTTTAGTGTTTTTCTTGTATTTGTATAAATTTAGCAAGTATAGCATATTCAAAAAATAAATAAACTAGAAAAAAATAATACAGTGTAATACCATGTAATATATGCAACATTGCAAACAAGACACTGACTAAGGATGATATATTAACAATTAAATTTGTAACATGTTATTAGCACGTTCATTAGGCTGTAATACTTAATTTAGAAACATTTATCATCACATGAAAAGGATGAAGTGTAAAAATCAAGTATGTTATTGATGTTTGCAGAAAAAAATTAAGAAGTGATTTCTTAGTTGGGAAAACAAAGTTTTGGCAAATTATTAAAATTTTAATAAATTTTCCATTCACAAATATAGTAAAAAACCTCTTAAGCACAACAAGCTGACTAAATGAAGTTAACAAAATATCTATTAATTTATATAATTAAAAATAATCAATATTATGCAAAATGTTAATACATTTTAAACAAAAAATTATGTCATTACAAATTAAAAAGTTGTTTATTTAACTCTAAAACAATTTTTCTTTGTCCCAACCTTTGAAGAATGTCACTGATTGTAAAATCATTTTAAAAAAAGATATCTGTTCTGTACTATTTATTTTTAAATAACACAGGTAATATGAGTATATTTATTGCGATTTTACTTGCTACTTTGTTTATATTTTAATTAAAGAGATTTATACTCTTTAGTTATTTTACCAACATTGATAGAAAACTTCTTTTTGATAATCAATCTCCTTTTCTCCAATATTCATTTCAAGATTAACTCTTATTGCAGCTTTTAATTCAGATACATTTCACTATAAAATTACCATTTCTATTTATAATTAATTTTATTTAAATACAAAAATGTAAGTGTTCAAAGTTATCACAAAAATAATTTTTTGAAAGTTGATACTCGGCATCCATTAATGCTATTTTTAAAATTCTGACTACAACAAATTAAAAAAGTTATATCTAAATTTGTATGACCTGATTTTAATAACTAGATTGTCTAAATTTAAAATATTAACAAAATAAAACTTACTGCTACTTGTGCCTGTTGTGTAGTAGCTCTTTGGGTATAAGTGGTGGCATATGCTGCAGGTTTAGCAACAGCAGCTGCTGCAGCGGCAGCTGCAGCATTCTGATCATATCCACTTGTATAACCTGTTGCAGCTGTTTGACCTGTAAGTAAAAACAAATTTATTTTATTTAACAAACATAATTCAAGTTACATAGTAAATTTAAATATGTATAGCATTTCCAATCTCAGTTTAAAAAAGATGATTTTATCAGGGCACTGCGATATTTTGGAATAAAAGCGTTTTATTTTGTACTGAGTAATACCGATAAATTTAGCAAAACACAGCTTATTTTTGAATATATATTCATGCTTAAAAGCTGAAAATGTCAATCCAACTCTCAAGATGAAATAATTAAAAGAATATGCAACTTAACGAAAATTACTTATACCACAATTTATTTAGTAATTAAACGAGGCGTTGTGCTTGAACACGATTAAAAAAACGAAAACGTATCACCAGCCGTCAGATAGATGATGCATCTAACAACAAACGGTTTACAATACTTACAAAGAAAATCAAGTCCCAACATCAGAAATTATATTTAACAAATTGCAAGATTTTAACGATTTTAAATATAAATCATTTGAACTTCAACAAATGTTATTAGAATGTGGTTTTAAGTATCTGAATTAAAAATAAAATTGATACAGTCCACTGTTCCATTTCTTTTGAAGATTTTATGGCTTTTAATGAGATGTTTTTTTATATATTTTTAAACTAAGATTTGAAATACTGTATAAGGTTTGCAAATCTGAATAAATATCTACTTTGTTTGCCCAAAATATTGCAATAGAACCTTTAAATAGTATAAATATATTTTAATTATTTCCTGTTTGTTTTGAGTTTAAATCCATGAAATGACTACTACAAAATTAAAGAGGAATATACTTTTACTAATAATCTATAAGGAGAAATAATAAAAAATATGAACTATATTGATATTGCATGTAAATAATGAGTTTGTTCTCAGAAAATAAATATTGCTGTTGTTATCTATATTTTTAACTCAAAAATAACATTCATAGTCATATCCAAAGTTATGGAAAAAGCGATTAACACAGAACTCATCAAATATCTGGAGAAATTTGAGATAATGCATGACAGACAATATGGATTTCAACAACTTCAGTCTACTGGAGATTTGCTGGCTTATGTCACTCGTCTCTGGATAAATACTATTGAAAAGTTTAGTGAATCCCGAGCAATAGACTTGGATATATCTAAAGCCTTTGACAACGTTTGCCGGGGTCCCCCAGGGTTCCATCCTGTCCCCCACCTTATTTCTTTTACACATCAACGACCTCTTGAAAACCCCATTTACAGTTTCGCAGACGATAGCACACTTGTCTCAACTTTCACATCCTATCGATCACTTTCGGTGAATGATACAAATAGACTCAGGCAGGAACAGGTTGATTCCATCAATAGAGATTTTAAAGCAATCATCGAGTGGGGAACCAACAATTTTGTTCAGTTCAACGCCCAAAAAACATAAAGTGCCACTTTTTCCAAGAAAGTGAATTCCTCAAATCATCCCATCACAATGTACGGAAATACCCTTGAACCAAGTCCCTCCATCTCAATTTTAGAAGTCACAGTGTCCAATATGTCTTTGCATTACCATATTGCTAACATCGCAAAGTTGGCAAGCCAGAGGCTAGGTTTTCTGCCAGAAAGTTTTTTACTCCCTACTGTTGACGACGTACAAGGCTCAAATCCGACCTCTACTGGAGTATTGCTCGCACATTTGGGGTTCAGCACCAAGGCATTCTCTTCGTCTTCTAGATTCCATTCAGAACAGAGCCATTCGCTTGATAAACAGCTCAACTCTCACAGATACCCTTCACCCTCTAGAACATAGAAGAAGAGTTGCAGACCAGTCATTGCTCTACAGATATTTCCATGGCAGATGCTCCAGAGAAATAAAAACTCTTGTACCACCATTGGTCACATTCGGCCTAAGAACTCGGCACGCTGATCAGTCTCACCCATTTACTCTCAAGATTGACACTACAAGGACCAATCTTCATCAAGAATCCTTCTTTTACAGGGCTGCTACGGAATGGAATAAGCTTCCAAAATCAGTTTTTCCAGAGAACTATGACCTGCAACTTTTTAAAAAGCGTGTCCACAATCATTTCCTTTCTGTAATCCCTTCCCCTTCTAATAGTCCCAGTATGGGCCGTCCGCGGCCTACACTATAGGTCTACCCTTTTTGCAACTATTTTCATAAAAAAAAACAATAACAAACTAAATAATGGTTGTACTTAGTTACCTTTGATTTATAGATAATTTACACTTGAAAATACTTACAGTTAAACTTCAAATTTTAAGAATTCATACAATAAAATGATATAACTATTATAGACTTTTTGTGTTCAACAAAAAAATCAATTTTATTGATATAATGGAATGATTTAACAAATGATGTTAAGATTATCAATGTTATGTCTTACTAGATATGAACTTGTAGACATTGATAACTGCTTTCTTAACTGACATGTATGTAGTTTTATTACTCACAACTATTTATCACTATTGAATAAACCCTCACATTTCACATAATTAATTTAAAAATGTAATAAGTGATTAAAAAAATAAAAATCTGATCAAAACTACCAACAAAAACAATGATTTTTAAATACAAAAAGTAGAACTTTACTTACCATATCCATATTCATAAGCAGGTGTTGCACCTGTACCTACAGCAGCATAAGTTCCTTGGGAAGCAGCAGCAGCTTGATAAGCTGTGTCATAACCTGTAGCTCTTTGTGTTCCATAAGTGGCTGCTGCAGCTGCTGAAGCTGGTGTGGCTACAGCATATCCAGCTTGACTAGCTTGATATGCACCAGTGGTAGCACTAAAAACGTTATTATTTTATTACGTTGGATTATATTTACAAACTATAATGAATTAATTAATATTTTAATTGCATTTTGTATACCTACCTACCTTCGTGTCATAAAATTATAAACAAAATGATAAAAATTTAATATTTGCAAAATGGTGGATTAAGATTTATTGATTGTAAAAAATGACGGAAATGTTTGATAATCAAGGACGCCGGCTACAAATTAAACATCACTTTTTCTAAATGGTCATCTAATAAAACTTATCATAACATACATATATTAATTGTAACACTTACTAGCATAATTTATTTTCTAAATAACTCACCCATATTGCGTTCCTCCGTGAGTAAATCCAAAATAATTGTTCGTAGCCATTATCACATTAATTCGATCTAAAAACGCAAACCACTATAGCTCCTAAACGTAATTTGCGTTTGCGTACACGTCTAAGCGGAAACGGGAAATGTACTCATCTGTCAATTGGTCATAGACAAACTAAAAGCATAGACATCCTAAAAGAGTGTTCCAGAGTTCATTGAAAAAAATTACTTTATGGATGTTCAAATAATTAAAGATAACATCAGGCTGTGCAGAAAAATTGGTTCAAATTAAATTGCAAAATGATTTTCTACCAACCAATCGGTAATGAATGGTATTATATGGGAGATAAGCTTTCAACTTCAGCATCACACTGGCACTGTTTATTTACACACAACGATTCATATGTTATCTCCAGTTCGAGAAATTTTATGTCCACTTTTAAGCGCAGCTATTTGTTCAAATCTTCTTCGTTGATAACAGTGATAAGTAACCCACTAACAGGAAAAAATCACGGAGTGGGTGACATCTACTATTGATCGAATTAACTTCTCGAGGTGTGTACAACAAGCCGACTCCCATTTGTTTATATGGGTAAAAAGTGAACTTTATAAATTATTTTGAGCAATTTAAGCATTGACAGTGTGATATGGAGAAAAAATCGCTAAAAATATGCTCTGTTCTTTAATGCTCTACATATGGCAATTCGATATCTTTGCATAAATTTCTTTCAAAGGCAGCTCAGAAATGAAAGAATATCTTAAAGATAGGAAAACCAATCTCAAAAGTTTATGTTTGTTTGCAGCAAGCACTTTGTGAAAGATAATTTTTTCAGTAGTAAGTTTAATATCCTCCTAAACCTGCTTTACAGAAACATTCACAAACCCATGTCTTATCTACCTTAATGGTGATTTCATGAGGGGATTGTAGAATTGTAGAGGATCTTATGCATAAACTGTTAATGATTTTTTCATTAAGACCGTCAGTTCCACATAAAATAATGTGGCCAGCCTTTAAAACCTCTTCACTTGGTCGAACACGTTTGCCCACATAATACAATGTCCGATATTGATATTTCGACTTTCATAGGCATTGCAACAAGAATTCCAGGGAAAACAGAACTGAAAAACTTCGAAAACAAAATTGATACCTGGACACACCTGGTCTTTACTGGCATTTAACAAGAATCCAGCGACAATAAAACTGAAACGTCGAAAACAAACTTAAATCCAGTTCCAATCCATTAGTGTAACACAAACAATCAAATATTTGAGATAACTAAAATTCCCTTCAATAAAAACTTTGGTTTAACAAGTGATCAAATGACAGAATATTTGTTTTCACACCTCGATCCGATATTTCGTCATTGACCGCGCCATCTCGCGTTACGTGATTTTTCCCTACTAACTTATCTCTGGTTGATAAAACCACAGTATACACTCAATTGTAGGCTGGTGTATTCTTTGATAAAACCCATATATTCAGAGAAGAAGACATTGACAGTTTTAATTAGTTGAGAAAAGTTGCGGAATTTTGTTCAGTGATAATTATTATAACATTTTTTCATTTTATTTATAAATCAATCTATACGGTTTAAGTCTAGCTATTAGAAGGTTGTTATATTTGTTTGGTAAATTATATTGAAGAAAATATTTTGCAATGGCTGAATTGTTATCAGTTCCTCTAAAAAAACCAAGTGATGTGGATATAATAACACCTTTAAAAAACTTAATACAGTCGCGCTACAGTACTGCAGATAAACCCGAAGATTGTTCAGAAGCTATAAATGAATTTTCAAAACTAAGAAGCAATGCTATTTGGAAAGCTTTTGAAAAATATGAAAGTTCATTGGATGTTATTTATGGGTATGAATCATCATATATGACCAACGGAATTCTTGTCACCTACAGTAATAAAACTATTTAATAATTATTTTTCATTTTAGATATTATGATCAGATAGTTGCTTTAGAAAGCAAAATACCTCCACAAGAATTACAAGTTCCATTTAAGTGGAAAGATGCTTTTGATAAAGGAAGTATTTTTGGAGGAAGAATGAGTTTAAGTATGTTAATTATTAAAATGTTTAAAACTAAACTAAATAATAAATGTCCTTTTAGCGATTTCTTCTCTAAGTTTTGAAAAAGTTTGTATACTTTTCAACATTGCTGCCCTTCAGAGCAGTGTAGCTGCTGCTCAAAGTGTTGAAAGTGATGAAGGACTTAAACTAGCAGCTAAGTTGTTGCAGGTAAAATTAATATTTATATACATCCTAAGAGAATCTATCACACACAATCATCTTTATTAAATGCTTTGCAGTATGCATTGTGCCATTTTAGGGGCCAGTGTTGATAACAGAATACAATTATATTTTTATATGTTTAAAATAATGGTTTTTAAAATCGAAGAATACATGACAAACTGTGAAGTTCTGATTAAGGGAGAAAGAGTGTAACAAGTAAATGAATTTGTGTACTTGGGTTTAAAGTTTACAAGAGATGAAAAGTATGACAGTGACATTGAGGGAAGGGTGTTGGCAGGAAAACAAATGAATGGGGAACTGCATAGCTTTATGAACAGCCAAAAAGTATCAAAAAAGGCATATCTCGATCAGATCAACATTGTTTTAAAAAAAGTACAGGCAAGAGTACCAACAACTGACGAGCATGTATGAGAGCACTGATGAAAGTAAAAGAAGCCAAAGATGTGTGTAAGAACTGAAGCAAGTGGAAGGAAGTGGTCTCTGCCTACCACTAGATGAATAAAGGCGTTACTATATGTATGTATGTACTAAGAAAAACTAGGAAGCAAAAGATGTGTGTAAGAACCATAGCAAGTGGTCTCTGCCTACCCCTACGGGAAAAAGGCATGACCATATGTATGTATGTATGTTAAAATAACTGCCTATCAGTAATTAAAATTAGTTAACTAAAATATTCAATGTAACTACATAAATTTGATAGAAGTTAAATTTGGTAAAAGTTTTTAATCTTATTTTAGCAAGCTTCTGGTATATTTAGTTATTTAAAATCAACTGTAATGTTAGCTCTACAGCAAGATCCTACTCCTGATTTAAATCCTGATACACTAGGAGCTCTATCACAATTGATGTTAGCTCAAGCTCAGCAAATATTTGTTCATAAAGCCATTCATGGTGAGTTAAAAAAAAATTTATATTTATTTTTAAATTTTTTTTATTATTCAATATTAAATTTTGATATAATTTAGGAATTCAATTAATTTTAACAATCATTGACATTATCTGTTGTGAAAGTCGAACTACAGTAATGTAAAAGAATAAAAGAAAATGTGTTATAAAGATGATATAGGTTTTTGTCTAATTTTGTTTAATTAAATGTTAATGTACTTTATCTTATGGAAATAAGAATTATTTTTTACAACTAACATTTCAATTATAATCTGTTGTGGTAAAAACATGTATTTCTTATATTTAATTGGTATTTTCATTTAAGATAATATGAAAGATTCCATTGTTGCCAAACTGGCATCACAGTGTGAGGATCTTTATGCAGAATGCCTTAAAGTGTTTCAAAGAGACAATTTAAAAAACATTTGGGAAAAGGAGTGGATCTCAGTGGTATGTACTATATTTGTTCATTTAAACAATATTTTTATATATTATTTAGACACCTGCATTTTTAAAGGAAACCTAACAATTTTGTAGTGACAACTTTATAGGTGGACTTAGTACTTTAACATAATGTGAAGGTGAAGTGAGTAAATTTAGACTGATTAAACCTTATGAAATATTTCTTGGCTTTCTTTTATATTAAATTTAAAAAAAACTACCATATTTTTCTATATTAAATACTATCAATAAATTATTAGATAGTTTCTTTACTAAGTGTTAGAAATATTTAAAACTAATACTTCTCAGAATAGCTTCTGGGTCTCAAGAAATATGTAAATTGTTACTGAAAAACTATATCAAGAAATTTAATAAAAATATCGGTGGTCCGGGTGCGACCCGAGAGGTCCACACGATTAATTTCTCAGTGGAAAGAATGAAATAATACCATATGTGTTTTGTTGTTATAATTATTATTATTAAAATTATTATAAAAAACGATTTCAAATTGTTTATAACAAATTATAATCGTCATTAACAATATTCTGTTTATGTCAACCATATTCTTTCAAACTTATCATTTTATAAGCGGGAGCTATTTTCAATTGTTTATAACAATTGAAATTTTTTTTTAATTATGATCAATAATTATTTGTTAGTAACAATGTTCAATTGTTATAAACAATGCTTGATTATTACTAACAATAATTTTTCACTGTTATAGCGTCTTCAATGCTATTCTCTCAATACTGGCACAAGTTTAAAATTCTCCAATTCCTATTGTTGTTTTCTAAAACTATCTCTTTTTATAAAATATTGTCATCATATTTTTCATACAATTTTTTTTTTTTATGAAAATAGTCGCAAAAAGGGTAGACCTATCGTGTGGGCCGCGGACGGCCCGCACTGCGACTATTAGAAGGGGAAGGGATTATAGAAAGGAAATGATTGTGGACACGCTTTTTAAAAAGTTGCAGGTCATAGTTCTCTGGAAAAACTGATTTTGGAAGCTTATTCCATTCCGTAGCAGCCCTGTAAAAGAAGGATTCTTGATGAAGATTGGTCCTTGTAGTGTCAATCTTGAGAGTAAATGGGTGAGACTGATCAGCGTGCCGAGTTCTTAGGCCGAATGTGACCAATGGTGGTACAAGAGTTTTTATTTCTCTGGAGCATCTGCCATGGAAATATCTGTAGAGCAATGACTGGTCTGCAACTCTTCTTCTATGTTCTAGAGGGTGAAGGGTATCTGTGAGAGTTGAGCTGTTTATCAAGCGAATGGCTCTTTTCTGAATGGAATCTAGAAGACGAAGAGAATACCTTGGTGCTGAACCCCAAATGTGCGAGCAATACTCCAGTAGAGGTTGGATTTGAGCCTTGAACGTCGTCAACAGTTGATCAGGAGTAAAAAACATTCCTAACATGCAATAATCATATTATTCAAAAGATCTTAAAATTCTGTAGAATTTATAAATCGCATAATTCAGGTAGTTAACCATTTTTTCAGGTTTTTGATTCTCCATAAAAAACAGCTCTACCGATTTTGTTGAAAATCCAATCAGTTCAAGTTGCATAATTATGAGTCAAATGCAATTGGTCCCACGTCGATATCATTTTTTGTTTTCGAGATAATCGAGACGAAAAATAATTCCGAACGCACATACGTACATAAACACACACAGACGTCCACTTAAAAACTATTGTATTTGACTCTGGGTACCTTGAAATATGGAGTTATGTCAAAATTCGGGATTCGCAAAATCGGACCCATTACTATAACTTCCCACTGGGAAGTTAATATATAAAAATAAACTTAAAAAAATATTCCACATTCACTTTTTTCCCCTTTCTTGATGATTTCTCGTCTTGTAAACATCTCTCTCCAAAGTGAGCTATGATATAAGGGTGACCCCGGAAATATTCAAAATGAGTATATTGCTTTTCTGTAGTTTAACTGATAATTTTATAAGTTCTCAGGAACACTTTTATTATCAACCTATACTGACCAGTATTTAGGCTTTAAAAGTACTTAATTAGTTGATGAAATTGAGAATGTTAAACTTCTACTTTAAGTTTAAACATTGATTATCTTGAAGATCGTAATATTTTTTTTTCTTGTTTAAATTGATTAATAATTGTATTGAGTGCTCTAACTTGGCAGTCAAAATAATTTTTTTTTTAATCATCAGCCGAAATAAATTTTGCCCTTCCAAATTTCTCCTTACAGAACAAATTATTCACATTTTTCCTTGAAACTTGAAATATCTTTTTTTCTTGAACAAATTATTTAAAAATCGTGACGTGTGTTGTAACTTGGTAGTCAAAATAATTTGTTTTTCTACTTATGACAAACAAATTTGGCCCTTTTGAGTTCCTTTTTACAGAACAAATTATGCACATTTTTTTTGTAATCTGAACACTTCAACAATACTAATCAATATTATCATTAACTTTATTTATAGGTTTTGATACAAAATAACTAACTCTCGTGGAACTCCTGATAGGATTTAGAGTGGATCCATGAATTATTTTATCAGGAACTATGTCACTAAGCTAGATAGCTTAATTTAAAGAACTCCACATTGGTTCATTTTGAAAGAACCATATGGTTGACAGCTGTTTGCTTTCAGGATCATACACATAGATTCATGATTCGTCACCTGTCTATAATAATCTTAAGGTCTTGAAGTACAGGGATTGGAGTTCTTGAGCATCTCTTGGCACCAATTGTCAATCAAGCCTTTTTTGTTGAGCAGTTGTCAAATCCATACCATTATACCAATTCAATTATAACTAAATCTAAGATCAAGTTTAATTTACTATTAAATATTTTATGTTATATTAAGATATAAATTAAAGTTATTTGTACTTGGGTTCAAAATTTACTAGAGATGGAAAGTATGACAGTGACATTGAGCGAAGGGTGTTGGCAGGAAAACAATAGAATGGGGCACTGCATAGCTTTATGAATAGTCAGAAAGTGTCAAAAAAGGCACGTCTGGCGGTGCATAGCGGTGTGTTGGTTCCTACACTTATGTATGGTAGTGAATGTTGGGTTTGAAAATAGGGCATGAAAATAGGATTAATGCTGCGGAGTTGAGTAGTCTGAGGAGTATAGCCGAAGTGACTCGGTTTTATAAAGTTAAGAATAGTGAGATAAGAAAACGCTGTGGTGTAAAAGAAGATGTGGTCACAAAGAAAGATAAAGGAATGCTTAGATGGTTTGGATACATAGGTAGGATGGATGAAGGAAGATTGACGAAAAAAATTTATAAGGCGAGTGTGAATGGGCAAATCGGTAGAGGTTGACCTCGGAGAACATATCTCGATCAGATCAACATTGTTTTGAAGAAAGGCCAGGTCAAGAGTACCAACAACCGAAGAGCATGTATGAGAGCACTGACGAATGTAAAGGAAGCAAAATATGTGTGTAAGAACCGTAGCAAGTGGAAGGAAGTGGTCTCTGCCTACCCCTACGGGAAAAAGGCGTGACTTTATGATGTATGTATGTATTTGTGATTTAAAATTATTAAAAATGTTAATTATTATTACTATTAGATACACAAGAAATAATTATTTAGAAATTCAAGTTAAAATTTATATTTTGTAAAGTAACAATGATATTTTAGATTGCAGGTAAACAAGCAGCATTAGGAGCTGTTGCAGAGTTATATCAAGGTTTGGTTTGTAAATCAAATAAAACAATAGGAGAAGAAATAGCTAGATTAAGAGTAAGTATATTAAAAGGAAAAAGGTTCCATTTGTAGAACATTATAAAATTAATTACTTATTTGTTTTTAAATTCTAGTTGCATAATTATAACTTTACAATTTGTACATACATACATATTTGAACATTTAGCGAAAATTTTTTATGTATGAGAACAATTCACAAATTGTCCCTAACATAGAAACAAACAAATGAGAGAAATGAAACTAATTTGTTTTTCAACATAGTCACCTGCAACGTTTATACACTTGGTATATAGGTGTTGAAGTGTTTCAAACCCTTTTAAGAAAAATTCAGAACTTTGAGTCTTCAGCCTTTCATCTACTGCCTACATCACTTAATTATCATCAGCAAAGCGGATTTTACGAAGATGTTCTTTTAATTTTGGGAATAGATAGTAGTCGTTGTGGGCCAAATCTGAAGAATAAAGGGGTTGTTAAAAATATCGAATCCTTCATTGCATCCGGGGGCCGCTTCGCTTCGCGTACTTTTGGTATTTAATTCGCATAATATTCACCTGTTATGGTGCTTCCACGCGGTAAATAATCCACGAAAATAACACCTGCAAAATTCCAAAAAATTGTAGCCATGTTTTTACCAGCCGATGGGATAACACGAAATTTTAGAGGGGGAGGGGAACCCCTATGCCGCCATTCCATGCTTTGTTTTTGGATTCTGGATCAAAGTGAGAAACCCATGTTTCGTCGACCTTAAGAAATTTTCGCTTAAATTCATGGGATTCACGGGATTCCTGTTAATGATTTCCAAATTTGTCTCAGCTGCAACCTGGCGAACACGCTTCTGGTCTGCTGTCAGCGGAACCCGACGTGCAGAGAGTTTTTTGAGATCCAATTCCTGATTTAAAATTTTTTCAACACTTCCAACATAAAACCTACATGTCTCTGCTATAAGCCTTGACTGTAATTCTTCCTTCATTTAATACCATGTCATGGACTAAATTCACATGTTCTTTGGTCACCACAGTTGTAGCTCCTGCACCTGGTGCATGTTGGTAGGACTCTCTTCCTAGTTTGAAATCTCGTGACCAGTTCTTGATTACCTGGCATGAAGGGGCAGAGTAACCCAATACTTCTACCATGTCCTTGTAACTTTCTTGCGGTTTTTACAGAGGTACTTTACCGCATTTCTTATCTCAATTTTGTCCATTTTTATAAAATCACGCACACCTCAATGGAAATAATTAATATTTAACATACACGAACTGATGCGCTGATGCTAATTGGCACACACTAATATCATACAATAAGATTTCGCGTGACACTTTATTTGCATTTGTCATTCAACGCCAACTATGTTAGGGATAACAATTCGTGAACTATCCTTGTAAAGGTAGATTGATTTTTAAATTTTTCTTATAGAGAGCTAATGAACTCTTCAAAGCTGCTCAATCCAGGTCTGGACTAACCTTTTTCAGTGAACTAGTCTCAAGAGTTGAAAGAAACCTTAATGAAGCTGTAAAAGACAATGATTTTATTTACCATGAAATAATTCCTGACATCAAATCAGTTCAATCAATAGGTATAAGTTAAAACCAGATTCCTGATTTTAATTTTCTATAAAGTTAACAATATACATATACAGTATTAATAAATATAAAATTTTTGTCATTTTGACAATCATAATATCGACATTTTTGTAAAATTATATTTTTATGAGAACGATAAATTTGTAATTAATTATTTATCTTTATTATTGTCAACATTCTCGATCCATATAAGTGAAAAAATTTAAAAACCATCTTGTAGTTATCAGAGAGAACTTACTAATTTTGTATCACCATTATGTAATATTTAAGTAGTGAGTATACTGTCAATGTATAATTCTTAGTTAGTTATAAAATTCTTTTTGGTTTATCACTATAAATAGAATTTATTTAACAAAAGTACATCAGTTATATTTGACAACCTTTAGATTTATGATTTTCTAATTATAGTTGTGTAACATGAAAATATTAAATTTATAAATGCCCAACTGTTCAATTTTCATCCTTTTTATTTAGGTAAAGCTCAACCTGCTAAAGTGTTGCAAATTGCCCAACCAATGAGTCAAAATTTTACTGACTTATTCAGCGAGTTAGTACCAGTGGCAGTCCATCAAGCATTAGCATCATTTGATATAAGAAAAACTGAAATTGTTAATACAGAAATTACTAAGTTGAGGGAATCTACTCAGATGTTGAATGGACTGTTGGCAAGTTTGAATTTACCTGCTGCCATTGAGATTACTGGTAGTGGAGATGAAGTGCCGCCTTCTATTCTTGAAAAATCTAATGGTGTTATCTCTTTAGGTAAAATTATTTCCAATAAAATTTGGCTTTTTTATTAAAAAAGCTAGAAAATATGCAGTTACATATAATTTTTATCATATAGTTTATTAACTGTCAATTAAAAATACATCAACAAAGGGCACATACATTTTCTAAAAGATTACTAAGTTAATATTTTAAAATGTAATTTTATGACGAATAATTTGACTAAAAGCTTTATTTAATTTTGCTACCACTTTAAATAAGGTGGACCAAACTTTTTTACCACAATACTTTAATTTATAAAACATTTTATTAAAAATATTTTTTTATTTAGGTGGTATCACGGAATTAGAAAAGATGATTACAGAACTACCAGAGTTTTTAAAAAGAAATCAGGATATTTTAGACGAAACTGATAGAATGTTAAATGAAGAAAAATCCTCAGATGATGCCCTCCGAGCGCAATTTAAGGAAAAATGGACAAGAACTCCATCTGATAATCTTACAGAAATGTTTAAATCCAATTCGGCCAAATACAGACAGATCATAAACAATGCTGTACAAGCTGATAAGACAGTAAGGGATAAATTCGACGTTCATAAACAAGGTAAACAAAGCTGGTGCATAATATTTTAATTTATTTATGGGGTAGGAAATGAAGTAATTGTTTGTTTGGTATTTTCAGTGAATTGTCACTCTTCTTCTTCTTTATGTGTTTGTGGGATGTGTCTCTGCGAAAAATTATCCACCCATTCTGTACTTAACATTAAATGTCGATCATATTCAAAGAAAACAAAGCACAGATTCTTTTAAATTTCTCTTAAATCGGTATCCCCATCCTAATCCAAAAGCATTGTTAGCGTATGGCCGAGTTAAGGGCGTTAAATAATTTGAATAAATTGTAAGTTTGTTTAAATTCAATCAACCTCTGTAATAGTGGACTATAATTGGGAACGAATCGAGATTTGCAGTTAACAGAAAATAAGTGAAAGATATAAGTAACCAACTTTGTAACAAAAAATGGACTCACCATAGTGTGAAGAATTGTGGTGGCGGCGGCCAATTGAAAAATCAGACTTTGTTTTAACGGCGACAGAAGAATTTTGAGATGTACTCTCTCGACGACGATTAGCTTTCTAATCAAATAATGGAAGACCTACTGTCATAACGATGATTAGTACTCTAAATACAAAATAGAAGACTTTCAATCAACTGTTTAAAAAAATTCGCAAACTGATTTGATAGTACTGTTCACAATCCGAACTCACCAACTGCTGTGGGAACAAACGATATCCCAAAATTGTAACACCACGATCTAATTAGAATCTTTATTATCTTTTCAAAAGAAAATATGTGGAATTCACTATTATTTACTAAATGTTTTATGCTATTTGCTAATATTCTTGGCAGAAACTATACACCAGTTCGTCCGCCACAATTTCTCTAGGAAAATTATTCAAAATTGGATTCTTTAAAAAACTGTGTTCGAAAACTTCTGTTGAGTTATCAAACAGGTATAATTAGTTTGAAGAAAAAGGTTGTCAGTAACAACTACGATTAGAGCAGTTGATAAAATACTTGATTATATGCCTAAACTTCATATTTCACAAGTGGAGATTTTATAAAAAAAAATACAACTATAATTGTATACGTTTTTTAAATAGTCCAACCAATGCAAAATATAATATGTATTGGTGCATGATTTATTAAATCTATTTGTTACGGTTAATACGAGGATTAGCTATTTCACGAATTAGCCGGCTCTTTGAGGTTGAATCAGATGTCAAGAAAAAAAGTTATCCTTATTATTGTTAAGATAAAATGAAATTCTACGCGAACAAAGTCGCGGGCAACAGCTAGTTGTAAAATAAATCTTATTCTCTCAGGCATGGAAATTTTAAGCAATGGACCTGCAGCTATCCAAAGTGCTTTACCTACAGGAAATGGTGGAAGTGTTGGAAATTCTTCAGCTGTTCAAACTTTAAGGCAATTAATGGAAGAGGTAAGTAAAATGCAACATTAAACAACAAATATATTTACCATGCTTTATCGAATGTTTCATTTACCTTTTTATTTTTTCAACAATATTGTTTATCAAATTTTGTGGACGTTAATGTTTTTAAATATTAATAATTTTATATAACTATAAAACTATCGAAATGTAAGAATTCAAAAATGGTCTTTAAAGTGCAATTTAAAGGAAAAACAACGAAAGAAGTAACCAAAACATAATGCAAGCATTTATTCTTGATTGCAGGTAGAAACAATTAAAGCTGAAAGAGAAACAATAGAAGCTGACCTCAAAAATCCAACAAATGATATGAAAGATACTTTCCTTAATGCTTTAGCTAAAGATGGTGCCATAAATGAAGCAGCTATATCTTTTGAAAATCTTGGTAAAACTTATGGTGCTCTGCAAAAACAAGTTGCAGAGAGTATTGCAAAACAAGGGCCACTAATTCAGCAAATACAAGTGGGTACATCGTGTTACTAATTTTTGTAAAAAGTAAACTTCTTTAATGTGTATTCATCAATAATATTACATATAAATATTGTATCTTTTTATATTACTGTGTTTTATAGCAAGCACACTCTCAGTTTGTATCTGAAAGAGGATCTACAGCTGGTGGAAGGGAACAAATGATGTGTTCTTTAGCTTCTGCTCATGATTCTTTCAGGGATCTGCTAAATCATTTGCAGGAAGGGACCAAATTCTACAATGATTTAACTCAGGTAAATATTTTAAAACTGATTATTTTTATTAAACAAAATAGGTAATTTCCAAAAATATTAAGTTCCATTTGGATTATATGCAGTAACCAAGAGTTGTATATAAATGTGGTTATTAAAACATTAAAAAACAAACAATCAGGAATAAGGTTAACAGTATTTTCTTTTTTAGTTGTTGGTGTCTTTCCAAAACAAAGTGTCAGACTTTTGTTTTGCCAGAAAAACTGAAAAGGAAGAATTATTAAAAGATTTGACACAAGAAAGTAGCAGAGTAACACCTGCTCAGCCTTCTACTCCTAGTTATCATGCAGGTAATGTATATAAAGAATAGTGTCATCGAAACCTCTTCACCAATTATGTTACTCATATTAAAAAAAAATTATAAAAAAGAAATTATTTGTGTTTATAATGAAAAATAATTAGTATCAATTGGAAGTGTTAATCACGTATTATGTTTATTTTACGCTAATGAGTGAGGTGCACGTGGCCACTTTTTGACATCAGTAGAAAGGGTGACGTACACGTGACGTCACTGTTTAAGATGGGTAACATATAAGTGGTACAACAAATGACATATCTTTCTTAATGTTATGTGTGATTGGTTAACGATTTTGGATTTTTGAGCTTTTTTGTTGTTTTTTTTGAGTTTACAGTTAGCTTTTTGACAATTATTTAGGTTAAGGAACAATATTGTGGTGTTATAACTGATTTTTAAAGACTAAATATTAATATTCAAGTATTACATAGCTTATGTTACCTGTAGCCGAGACCACTTTTTGACAGATAATAAAATCTCAAGCTGTGACGTCACATGTACGTCAATATTTCAATCGTTGTCAAGTTGAAACGTCACGTGCACGTTACCCATTATGGCAAGTAGCTATTTCAGGCTTTTACGTCACTGTAAAGTCAATTGCTAATGTTAAAAAGATTTCTGATTAATTAGTATTAACAGTTAACTGAATTTATTGTTAAATTAAATATCTTACATTATGTATTTGCGATAATTGCATTAAGACTACAAATATTAAATGCAGGTAGAGCCATAAGTCAGTTGTCACTAGAATTCCTTAGACTTTGTTTTGCCTAGCCTAGTGCTAGTCAGTTGTGAACTTGACTAGTCAGTTGACACTAGCCGCTGGAGGGTAAGTTGCTTATTGTTATCTGGGAACTATGTATAGAAAGTTAACTACAGAACAGCTCGTATTTGTTTTCGTCAAGGTATTCGCTAATTCAATTTAAAATTTAGAGAAACTGGGTCGGTAGCGTAGCTTCCTCGTTCAGGTAGGCAGTCAAACTATGTTAAAGTAAAAGAGAAACTTAAAGTTGTCGCGCAATGTTTTGTGCAATCACCACCTAAATCTCAAAGAAAAGCGTCCAAGGAGTATGAAATAGCAAGAACAAGCCTACAAAGGATTAAAAAAGTCTGCAATCGAGACCATATAGGCCTACTGTCTCTCTGTAGCATTAAAACCCAGGGTGGGTCTTTGCTGAATTTACAATCTGCCTCCACTTTCTGCAGTCCATCATTAGGTCCTGTGCTCGTTCGATATTTAAATCCGTAAATCTGCTGCAATATTATCTTCTCAGCGGTCGTTTTCCTTCCGGGGTCTCTTCCCATATCAACTTGACGACACGTTGATTTTGTCTCCTAACATGGCCGGCCTATCTCAATCTTTCTGATTATTATTTTTACTATATCTGACTGGTTATATAGTTCTTGTAATTCTATATTAGTTCTTATTCTGTATTGCAGTGTGTTGTTGTCCTTAACTGGTCCATATATTCTTTCTGCGATTTTTAGACGGTTTTTGTTTTGTTTTGTCATCGTCCATGTTTCACATGCATATGTTATTATAAGTCTTATCACTGAATGGTAAATTCGTATTTTCGTACGGCGGGATACATTTTTTGATTTCATTATTTTTTGCAGCGCAAAACACCTTGTATTCTGTTGTTAATTTCTTGGGTTATATTGTCAGAGGTTATCGTAGCTCCCAAATATTTAAACTGATGAACTCTTTCAAAATTGTAGTGGTCCATTGTCACGTTCTGTCCCATTCTATCTCGTCGTTCTGTTCTTGTAGCCATATGTTTTGTTCTATCTTCATTGATTCAAAGTCCAACTTCTTTTGCAGCATTTTCCAGTTTTATGAACTGTTCCTTGACACTGACAGTTGTATTTCCCACTATATCTATATCATCAGCAAAAGCCAGTATAATACGAGGACCCTGATTTCTAAAGAAAAGCGTTTCTGTCCTTGCCTTTTGCACGATGCTCTCCAAAGCGATGTTAAAGAGAAGTGGGGATAACGCATCTCCCTGTTTCAGACCACTGTTGATTGTAAAGAAGATAGACAGTGTTCCTTCAAGTCTTACTGCATTTCTAGATCCCTTTTCACAAAATTTTGTAAGATTAATTAACTTTTTTGGTATGCCCAGTTCTGCCATGGCATTCCACAAATCCACTTTTATGATGCTATCATATGCTTGCTTAAAATCTATAAATAGCTGGTGCAACGTTCTGTTGTATTCCCAACACTTCTCCATCAGCTGCCTAATAGTGAATATCTGATCCACTGTTGATCGGTTTTTTTTGAACCCTCTCTGGTAATCTCCTAATTAATACTCGACACAGACACTCAATCCTTCCAAGAGCATTACGGAGAACACTTTATATCCTGTGTTAGTAAGGGATATTTTCTATAGTTTGTGCAGCACATTTTATCGCCCTTTTTATGTATGTGTATTATAACTTTCTTTCCAGGGGGTTGGTATTTTCTCTTCTTTACAAATTTGGCAGATGAGCTTATAGAAAGCAAGCACTAAAGTTTTTCCACCCTTTTTCAGACATTCTGCCGGTAGAACATCGTTTCGTGGGCTTTGTTGTTTTTTAATTTTTTGATAGCACGCGACACTTCTTCCACCAAGGGTTCGGCTGTATGATATGTATATTCTCGTCTGCCTTCGTCTGCCCGCACATTTAATAAATCGTCAAAGTATCTTCTTCAAGTCTCCATCACTTCCGCTTCATTTGCAATAAGGATAGGCCTACTGTACTTTACATAAATGAAGATAATACAGACAGGCAGATGGAATTCTGCGAGTTGTACACAATCCGACAAGAAGCCGAGCCGATCTCAACTTTTACAAAATTATTCTTTGGGAGTGACAAAACGACTTATAAGGTAAATGGCAGAGTGAACAGACACAACTGCGTCTACTGGGATTCTGCAAATTCCCCATGTGGCGATGGAGACAGAGTTTAACTCTCCTGGCATGGGTGCATGGGCAGGGGTTTTAAGCAGTAGGCTATTTTTTCACAGTACTCCCAATTTTGGCAAGTACCATAATATGATTCAAGAAGTGTTGTTATAACTGGAAAATAGCACTTCTGCATTATGGAGTTTTTGCGAGAGAATTTGTATAATAAATTTTTTGATAGTAAATTTCTATTGTTGACAACTTACTTATGGCTCAACATAAATAGTTATTTAAAATTGATGTCCATTTTTCTGCTTTTTTTTTTTAATATTTTTGTTATATTTTTAAAAATTCATTTTATTCTATACACTGTTCATTTGAAAAGGACCCACACTTAATATTTCAGAAATGCTACATAGAATGAAATGCCAAACCCGTCAACTTTTAACTTGAGGCGGACACTTTTTAGAGCTAATGTCATAAACGTCAGATTCTTCCCCTCCCTACTGGAGATACCCCTTAAATTTTTTCAAATGACACTAGGTATCAAGTCATACCTCATTTAAAAGGTCTGGCAAATCTCTATTCAATCATATTGTTTTGCTTTTGATACCAGCCTTCCATTGTTATTTAATCGTTGTTAAATAACAATGGAAGGCTGGTATCAAAGACAAAACAATATTATTGAACCAGACCTTTTAAATGAGGTATGACTTAATACACTTTGGGATCAAAGAAGGAGTAACGAAATTAGGGAAGAATGCAAGACAGAAATGGAAAACCAGCATCCGGCAGACCACCAGGACGGCCTCCCAAGAGGTGGAAGGACAGCCTTAAGTCTTCCGCAAAGAAGAAGACTTGATAAATAACGCCAGTTGAAAAAATTTAAGGGGTATCTCCAGGAGGAAGGGGTTGACTCTGACGTTTAGTACATTAGCGCTAAGATGTGTCCCCCTTAAGTTAAAAGTTGACGTGTTTCGGCATTTCATTCTAATATGTCACATTTCTGAAATATTTGGGGTGGGTCCTTTTCAAATGAACACAGTGTATATCTGACCATACCATAGAAATCTGTAACTTAATGCTGACTAGAAAATTTGGAATCCACTGATTTTATCACAATCATAATTTCCGTGATCAGTTTTTTAAAAACAATACTGAAAAAAATCAATTTAGATTTAAAATGCTCTGATGGATATTTCAGAGTCTCCAAAAAGTGCTGATGCTCCGGGAGCGCCTTCACAACAGCCTCAAGCATCTGGATATTTGCCATATCCTGTTCAAGCCCAAGGTATGCCAATACCATATGGAGCAACTGCAAACACTCCTTATCCTACTTATGTGCCGCCACCAATGCCCCAAGGCTATAATCCTTATGGAACTATGCCTTATCCGTGTAAGTACATAGATTTTAACACTCTTTTGTTTATTAATCAATACCATTGAAATTATTTAGCTTCCTATCAATTTCCACAAGGTCCAGTCGGTGGTTATCAAAACATTCAGCAGGCTGCACAAACACCATTCCCTCAACAACCAGGTTATGGTCAACAACAACCAGGGGCTTTTCCACCAGGAGCTTACCCTCCAGGATCTTATCCAACTTGGCGTTAATCCGTTTTATTTTAGCCTCTACTCTTTGAATTAACGATAAATAGGGTACCAGGTAAAAACAGCACAAAAAGTCGATTTTTTTGCTGAAGTTTTAAATATTCTATCTTCAGTGAGCGATTATGCGTTCAAGAATAAAGTAAAAAGTAAATCTATTTATAAAACTTAAGTATGCATTATTCTATTTTTTGTTGAGTAGAATTGACTAAAATTTTTATCGTTTTAAAAATTAGCATCTTTCTCTTTTCATATGCTAGAGAATATAGAACCCAAATATTTAAAATGTTGAAGCTTATAATTTGAGGAAATGTTGCATTTATTTACTAAGAATGATCGATTAGGATACAAAATAGGCAGTTACAACATTTTGTTTAGGGAAAAGTAAAAAAGTTGACAAAAATTGATTCGCTAGGTTATTCGCATATTATTTTGCATTAATTAAGATGATATAGGTATAATTTAGAGTGCACTCTTTGTAGAACTAACGAATTTTTTGTAACGTATTTTTTTACTTTAAAAAGCCTCATGTAATTTTATTTTTCTGATATATAAACTAGATCTACCAATTGAAATTGTTTTCAAAGTCGCTTTATTCAAGAGTCTTTTGTAGTACTATCGTGCGACACAATTAAGGAGTATAATCGATAATTATTATTATATTGTAAAATTATAATTTGTAATTTCATTACACTGTTGTTTTTTTAATTAAAAGTTAGTTAAAAACTTTAAAATATATATAAAAATACTAACAAGGTTTGTTAGATTGTAGATTTTTCATTTAACATGTAAAGGTTAAAACGGCAGTGTTAATATGTATTTCTAATTGAATATTTTTATATTATGTTTAAAAATTGTTGCCTGTTACAAATTGCGCATCATTCAATAAATATTTTTATTATATGTATAAATAAAGATGTCTTTTTATCTTAATTGTTTTTAACACACTTATATTAGTTTTACCAGTATGTTTGTTTGTAACTGACTCTTTGGCCACGATTTTGCACTACTTTAAGCGCTCAGATTTAATTTAAACTTCACACACTTGTCAAAGACCGACGACAATGCAATAATTCGATCAAAATATCCGATTATCCTGATTGGTTTCGCCAGGATTCATAAATTTCTTCAGCGATGAATGGCAAGAGGGTAAGTAAAACAAATCGAACTAAAAAGCGAAAAATAAATTATATTTTAAAAACAACTAAAAAACACGCTTTTAGTGTTATCAAAATAAAAAGTAAAAAATAATTCTTAACATAAGAATAAAATTACTGACGAGAAAATTAATGACAGTTCTAAAAGCGTGGGGTGCTTTGTATGACATTTTTAAACTAGCTCTGCGTTTCGGAATGAAAGCACCCCACGCTTTTAGAACAGTGACATTAATTTTCTCGTCAGTAATTTTATTTTTATTATGTTAAGAATTATTTTTTACTTTTTAGTTTGATTAACACTAAAAGCGTGTTTTTTAGTTTTTTTAAACTATAATTTTTTTAAATTCACTTGTTTGTTTTTAGCTTGGATATAAATAATGGATATTTTCATTGTTATTTAGGTTAGATTATTATATGGTTGGGTAAGCTAGAAGCAATGGACTGTATATGAATGATGGATAAACTTAAAGATTAATATTAACAACACGACACTTTCAATTATCCACTTTTTCTGTAAAATAATCAGTATAGTAGTACAGTACAGTATAACTGCAACACAAGGAAACTAACTTGTAGATGAAACTGCCTTTGACACACCTTAGCGTCTTTCATATTTGTGTACGTCTCGCAGCGTCCTCAACGGTAATTGCAAACGCCAGTGAATGACGTGGTAACTTTGACATCGGTAGAAAGGGTGAAGTACACGTGACGTCACTGTTTGAAATGGTTAAGTTGCATGTGGTACAACAAATGACATCTTTCATAAGGTTATGTGTGTTTGGTTAACGATTTTGGTTTTCTAAGCTTTTTTTGAGTTTAGAGTGTGCTTTTTAACAACTATTTAGTTTTAAGGAACAATATTGGGGTGTTTTCAATGATTTCTAAAAACTAAACATTAATATACAAGTGTTAAAAAGTAGGGTTTATGTTACTTGTAGCCGAGGCAGACAGACAGACAGATAATCTCAAGCTGTGACGTCACATGTACGTCAGTCTTTCTACATTTGTCAAGCTGAAATGTCACGTGCCCATTACCCATACTCTGTGATAGATAATAGAATAAGAAGCTCTCGGGATGAATTTTTAATTAGGAGTTTATGAAAACGGAACATTGGTATCTTATTGACAGGAGATTGTGTTTTTATCATCCATTTTTATTTTTCATGGGTTAGAACTTTCCAGAACAAAATTTAGAACGTAAAAAACTTTGTTTAGTTCGTCTGTATTTAAAAAAAATTACTTGTATCTAACAATTTTAAAGAATGTTTAAAATGTTTAATGTTTAAAATATTATCATTATTTTAAATGTGGCTGCGGGAAAGGTTTACTAAGTGCTATATATGGTCTATTCTGTTGTACTCTTGCGAAACATGAACGCTTCACCAAAAAATTATTGACCGCATCAGTGCATTCGAGATGTGGCTGTATAGAAGGATGCTTAAAAATCCGTGGATAAGCCGAACTACCAACGAGAATGTACTCATCAGAATAGGGCACGATAGAGAGCTCTTAACTACCATCAAGCGCCGCAAGCTGGAATACTTAGGGCATGTGATGCGTGGACCAAGTCTGCTTCGGCTTATTCTAAATGGCAAGATCGAGGGGGAAAATGGATAGGCCGCAAAAATCTATCCTGGCTATCCGACAATAGACAGGGTTAACTGCTGAGGAACTTCTCCACGCAGCTCAAGATAGAGATAGATACAAAGAAGTAGTCAATATGGGAGTCATTAACGCTTGAGAAAACAAGGTAAGAAGAAGATAGATTTAACAAAAATGTGCATTAAATTGTTAAATTAAAAAAAAAGTGCGTGAGTCGTGGAACACTCGGTTGGAACAAAATTGCTCTTTTTTATGTGTTTTTTGGTCAATTTGTCAACTAATTGGCTATAAAAAATTAATAGAGTCGAATATAAAAATTTTAGGTTAAAAATAAATTATTCACATATTTGACACTTACCTAGCGTCACTGTTATTATCTTCTAAGCCACTATCACAACGAATTATTGATGTATATTAACCAATAACGAGAGTTATTATCAACCAACAAAAGTGTTTACAAACAATTCGCAAAGAGGTTACGCAGCACGTGTTTTGTTAAAAATAAACAAGTATGAGTACACAAGTACAAGTAGTGTAGACGGTTATCCATAACGTGTATGCTATTGGCTGTGCCCAGTTATAGGTGCGCACTTATTGGTTCAAGGCAGCCAATAATTTCGCACTGGCAGCGCAGGTTTAGTTGGTTCACGGAATACGAGTCTGCTGTTTCGTGTTTCGTGACGGAAAAATCTTTTACTTTCTTTCGCCTAGCCCCCATCCGCCAAGCTCGTATTGTGTGATAAGTAACTTCGTTCAAAAGTAATTATTAGGTAATAGCAATGATGCTTCCTTAAATTTAAATTAAAAATATGTTAATGTTAATTAAAATTTTGCTAACCACCTGCGAATTTTCTTGTGTATGATAAAGGAATGAATACAACATTTAAAAATTAATTAATTTAATTTTATAATAATCTCTATTTCTTTTCAAATTTATTTAGTGGATAATGTTCTTTATAATTCTTTACATGCTCCATCATCAAAACTTTTTGTTTCCTGAAAAAAAAAATTAATGCTACCTTTCAGTCAATTTGCTCTGTAATAAAGGACCACGCTTACATCTTATGGGAAAAGATCTTTCAGTGAAAATCACAAGGTTTTTACCCCACCTGTCTTTAACAAGTAAGTTAAAGTTCTATTAGTACTACAGTTGAAGTTTATGCTGTAATTTCATCAATTATAGAAAGGGTTTGCCTAGCTACTTTCTTTGCAAGTAAAAGGATTAGAGTGCAAGATCTTTCAGTGAAAATCACAGGGTTTTTACCCCACCTGTCTTTAACAATTAAGTTAAAGTTCCAATAGTACTACAGTTAAAGTTTATGCTATAATTTCATCAATTATAGAAAGGGTTTGCCTAGCTACTTTATTTGCAAGTAAAAGGATCAGAGTGCATTATTTTATTGTTACTATTGAAGTTTAAACTTGCTGTTTAATTAAATAATTGATATTAATTAATTTACAATTTCTATCAGTACAATTGAATAAATTTTTTTGGGATACATACATACATATGGTCACGCATTTTTCTCGTAGGGGTAGGCAGAAACCACTACGGTTCTTACACACATCTTTTGCTACCTCTATTTTCATCAGTGCTCTTATACATGCTCGTCGGTTATTGGTACTCTTGACCTGGCCTTTCTTTAAAACAATGTTGATCTGATCGAGATACGTTCGCCGAGGTCGACCTCTACCGACTTGTCCATTCACTCTCGCCTTATAAATTTGTTTCGTCAATCTTCCTTCATCCACCCTTTCTACGTGTCCAAACCATTTAAGCATTCCTTTATCTATCTTTATAACCAGATCTTCTTTTACACCTAAGCGTTCTCATATCTCACTATTCTTTACTTTATCCAACCGGGTCACTCCGGCTATACTTCTCAGACTACTCATCTCCGCAGCATTAATCCTATTTTCATGCTTCTGCCAAACCCAACAATTACTACCATACATAAGTGTAGGAACCAACACACTCTCTATGCACAGCCAGATGTTCCATTTTTGACACTTTCTGGCTTTTCATAAAGCTATGCAGTACCCCATCATTTGGTTTCCTGCCAACACCCTTCGCTCAATGTTACTTTCATTCTTTCCATCTCTTGTAAACTTTGAATCCAAGTACACAAACTCATTTACTTGTTCCACTCTTTGTTCCTTAATCAGAACTTCACAGTTTGTCATGCTTTCTTCTTTTTTAAAAACCGTTACTTTCATTTCATTTTCAGGGCATTATGCATAACATTAACCATCGCCTGCAACTCCTCTTCAGATGACGCTAATATGACTTGATCGTCGGCGTAAAAAAGGCATTTGACGATCAAATCATTCATTTTCAATCCATGCGCACTCTCTTTCAAATCTTTTAATCAATCGTCTATGTATAAGTTAAACAGCCATAGCGAATCCACACATCCCTATCTCACACCTTTTCTGATGTTAAACCAGTCCGTGCAAGCTCCGTTTATCCTGACACAAGCAGTGGAATCCTCGTAAAGTGATTTCCGTGATCGTATTAAATTACCGCTCACCCTATACATAGACCACAACTCACTCCTCACCACTCTGTCATATGCCTTTTCCAAGTCTATAAAAGCGCAATAGACTTTCTGACTTCTAGCCAAGAATTTTTCGTTTTTTTTGGGATACGTACACTAAATTTGGCGGAATATACTTATAAACGTCGTCGAAAATAACCTCCCATTGAGGTTTTAGCTTTCTCTCTCCGATTTTAAAAGCCTTTAAAACATCATTTCTTGCTCTTTCCAACCATTCTTTATCTTGTTTTTCATTCCATAAACCTTTTTTATTCAAATAAACTTTAAACTTTTGTGTTGGATATTCGTCTTTGGCCCAGTATTCCACCTCCTGAGCATCTCTATAAACTGTACTATCGTCGGAGGTAGAGTGATGGCCAACTCTAAAAAATTATTACAATTAGAAATTACTTTTCAATTATCATTTAACCTAGCTAATAACAAAACAATAATCAAGGTTTTTCTGAAGCCAAAAAACTATCGCTCATTACTAGCAGAATTATTTTGATGTTAAAAATAAATAACCTTTGGCGAATGGTAATAAATTATATTTGATTATTAACCAAAAATGATAAAATATTGCAAATAAAGTGTGCTATCAGTTGGATACTACAAAGAATAAATAAAAAATGTATTTATTTATATAAATTTACCTGTAAGTCAAAGCTTCTATAAGAACAGGTTTATTCTCCTTAATAGCGAACTCTTTTGCCATTTTGGTTGCGTTGTACATAGCTAAAGCATCATTTCCGTCTACTCTGATCGTGTTGATTCCATAACTAGGTCCTCTTGCTGCAATTCCATCTCCTCTGTATTGTTCTTCTACTGGCGTGGATATGGCATAGCCATTATTTCTACAGACAAATACAATTGGACAATCTAAAGTAGCTGCGAAATTAAACCCAGCATGTGAGTCTCCTTCTGATGCACTTCCATCTCCAAAATAACAAGCCACAACTTTGTTTTTTCCTTTTAAAACATATGCAGAACCTGTTAAGTTAATAAGATCGTTATATTTGTTAGTTTTATGAATGTAATTATATGCCTATAGCTCATTTCACCAATATATGATGGTATCGGATTAGTCACAAAGGCATCGACTTTACGGTCGCCTAAGATTTAAACCCGAAAAAATTTTGTTTATTATTATGCTTTTGTTAAGAGGTTTTATTTTTATTTTTTGCTTTATTGTGAACAGAAATCGTTTAGTAGCTCTCGATGATTTTTTTGGTTAGAAATAGGCACATATTCACACATATCGGAATCACTGTCGTAGCTATCCTCATTCGGATTGTAAATGATAACAGGATTAACTTTCCAAAACAGCCTTATCACTGTAACCATTAGATCCAATGTGATTGTCACAATAAGTTTTGCATGTTTCCCAAATATACTCAATGGGATTAAATTGGCAATGATAAGGCGGAAGTCTTAGCACACAATGTCCATAACTGAGTATAATTTGATCCACTTAATTCCGGCTTAAAGCAATACTGTGGAAATGAAATATTTTCGTATGTTAACCATTCTTTTATTTTCTGTACCATCCAGGAGTTTATTGGTTGCTTATTTAAAATTTCCGAATGCTACGGAGCATTATCTAATACAATGACAGATGGTTCAAGTAACGATGGTAAAAGTTTCTCTTTTAACCATTTCACAAACATCTTTGTATCCATATTGTCATGATAATCGGCCGATTTTGATTTTGATGAAAATAAAAGATCCGCCCCATCAACAAAACCATGCTTTCCACCTGCATGCACAAAAATGTGTCTTTTTCCTTAACCGTCGGTGTGTTTTATAGACTTTATGTTATCGTCCTGCCAAATTATTTTTGTTTCACCTTTAGAAAAACTCCAAATTTCGTCCCGATAAACAAATGAAGAGCATTCTTGTTTACAGTGACTAAAATTTTTTAAAAATTCAATTCTTTTGTGCATGACTATCTTTTTCACACAAAGCCTTTCGGTTGTCTTCATTTTTAAACTTACCCATATATGTTTTAAAATTCTCCAAAGACTCGTTTTAGAAATTTTAAATACATCTTTTTTTACTTTTTCTAATATTAAATCTAAAGAGACACGTTTTTTTTTCACGCATTTTGCACACAATGTCGCGAATTTCAAATTTGTAAGCTTCGGGAAAGTCAACAGTCTTTGGATGTCGGCGGGGTTTATATTTTTCAACTATTTCCATCTTTCACACTTTTTAAAATTGAGGTTAATTTTGTTTCACTAATACCCATGGCATCACATACACGCTTACGTATAGATAAAACTGGTAGATAAAACATATATCTACATTTAGAACACGTCGCGGTATTTTCGCGGTCTATTAGGTATACATACACTACTTAAAATTACAATTCTAATATAATAAAAAATCTAACAAAAATGAATCAACAAGCTAAATTAAAGCTTAATAGCGTAGTTAATTAGTGAAATTTGTTTGGATTACTTACCTACCTCTCTTATTATGTACAATAAATAGTCATTAAGAACATATTTGATTGCAAAACTAACCGTGCTAACAAATAAAAATATTGAGCCTTAATTTCCACACAAGAAGTCCCTTATAAAATAAAATTCGTTACCTACTAAATTTGTTTAAAAATATTATGGTAATTTACTTTCGTACTTCTTAAATGTACAGTTGAATACTGGTTATCGAGTTTCTAACGATAATCCGTTACCACCGTATATTCGTGAAATATGCTATACATTATTTTATAATTAAAATTTTGATGTTGCACTAGGTGGGTTCAAGCAATCTGATACAATCCTATATTTAAAGTTGTAAAATTTCTTTCTGTTACATTAATCAAGTAACATTTATTGCGACCAGATCCTACTGTTAGAAAGGCAATTTATGTTTCCAAGGGCTTGCTTGGACGTAAATTCAATGATACGACGGGAATATGAGAGTTTTAAATTGAAGGTATGGAGGGTAGAGGTAAGAAGAACCATCTCGTATGGGGCACAAGTTGAAAAAGTGTCCAGCGACCAGAATGGCGCTGACGTAGCAAAGGTGTATAATACTGTTATTATATTTACTCTTTGGGTTCGGTAATTATAAACACTCAGTACAATAACTAAACAATTTTTATTATTATATTTCTACACAATCAATTTTACATTCTAAATCACTTAGATATTCACAACTGTATACAATCTTTTTATAACACTTTATAATTACTTCAAAAACTTGACTTCAAACTAAACTAAAAACTTCAATTTGTGATTTTGTTTATACCTATATCTGTAAACCAATGTTCTCGACAAATCGATGCCTTTATGGACATTTTCCGAAATTATTGGACTTTTCGAGAATCGCCCGCGGCTATCAGGCATTTTCCCCACATTGTGGTCGAAGTGCTGTCGCCTCAAGGCGACAGTCGACAAGGACAGGCTCGTAAATCGTAACAATATGAATTTAGCAGTTGTAAACGGAGTGAAGTGTGCCGAGTTGAAAAATTTAATATTTCGTATGAAACTACTTTCGTAGTCCAAAATAGTTTCCTAAATATAACCTAAAAAACTGTAGTGACATAAACGTGGAGAGTGATTGATTGTTTGTGAACTTATAATAATACTTTGCTGTGATTTTATAATGTTTTTTGTAATAAAACTTTTTAAAATAATCGAATAATCTTTCCTTGCTTACTTTTCTCTAATAACTTTTGGCGCTTTCTTTAAAATTTACCCTCTTGCTACTGTAGCGCCACCCTTATTATTAACGCTTTTTGCCGGACACTTTTTCATACACAGAGAAGGATGTCCTTACCTCTGCTCTCCATAATTGAAATAAAATATTATGAGAAATGATTGAAATTTGTCAAAAATTATTCTTTTATGTTTGTAACCATCTTATTTTTGTTTCGTTATATACTAACCTACAGCTTGTGGCAATTGAGTGGCTAATGGACTGGAAATAGTAACAAAATTTAACTCTTTGCTTCCATAGTGTACTGGCATTTGTTTTCCGTGTCCTAGATCGTCTTTATTGCCATAACATTGATCGACAAATTGTTGCAATCTATAACCTCTCCATATTAATACACCCATTTCTCTATATTGCGCATAAACTACATCACTTATATCTAAAGCAGCCGCACTTCCTATTTGGGTAGCTTCTTCCCCGTAATTGGTTAAATAGAAAGATATCCTTCCTAGAAAATATAATAAAAACTGTTGTACAATGTTACAATACTATACAATACTTGTGTTTAACTGGTTTAAAATCGAAAAAGGTGTGAGACAGGGACGTGTGGCTTCGCCATGGCTGTTTAACTTATACATAGACGATTGTTTAAAAGATTTGAAAAAGATGATCAAGTCATACTAGCGTCATCTGAAGAGGAGTTGCAGGCGATGGTTAATGTTAAGCATTATGCCCTGAAAATCAAAGGGATGAAAATAAATGTAAGCAAAACGAGTAAAAAGAGAAGAAAGCTTGACACTGTGGATTTGATTAAGGGAGAAAGAATGGAACAAGTAAATGAATTTGTGTACTTGGGTTCAAAGTTTACAAGAGATGGAAAGTATGACGGTGACATTGAGCGAAGGGTGTTGGCAGGAAAACAAATTAATGGGCACTGCATAGCTTTATGAACAGCCAGAAAGTGTCTAAAAAGGCACGTCTGGCTGTGCATAGAGGTGTGTTGGTTCCTACACTTATGTATGGTAGTAATTGTTGGGTTTGGCAGAAGCATGAAAATAGGATTAATGCTGCGGAGATGAGTAGTCTGAGAAGTATAGCAGGAGTGACTCGGTTAGATAAAGTAAAGAATAGTGAGATAAGAGAACGCTGTGGTGTAAAAGAAGATGTGGTTACAAAGATAGATATCAACATTGTTTTAAAATAAGGCCAGGTCAAGAGTACCAACAACCGGCGAGCATGTATGAGAGCACTGATGAAAGTAGAGAAAGCAAAAGATGTGTGTAAGAACCGTACCAAGTGGAAGGAAGTGGCGTGACTATATGTATGTATGTGTTCTATTCTCTTTAAAGTCTACCCGTTTCGTTTATAAAGACAATGTTAGTTTGTTAGTTTTTTAGAGTACATATTTACGTAGCCTACCTTGTCTTTGTGCCTCATACAAAACTTTATCTAAAACACTTATACATGTCATATCTTTGTACATTTTGATTAACGTTTCAGCTGATAAATTGGGATCTTCCTCGGGATGTACTATATTCCCTTCTCGATCCATCACTCTGTATGCAGGAATTGGTTTGTACGTATGGGAATTGGTAAATTCTAGTTTTTCTGTCCATGTTGTCTTAGCGCCAGGAAATAGAGGTCCTTCAGTTGCAAACCCGCGCTAACAAAATATATATATTAACAATTTCTTCACTTACTCTGTAAAATCTATCATAATAGTATATTATGACACTAATGCATAATCTGGCATTACACACACAATCTTCTACCAAACACCTTCACTGAATCAATATCTGAAAAGCTAATTTAAATTTGACAGTGATTTGTTTGGAATCGCTTTTTAGAAAGAATGACATTTTTGACGTCATGACTTTCCTCGTCTATTGAAAACGTAGCTGCTGCAATGAGTTGAATTTAATTCCTGTGAAATTCAGAGCCATAAGCGCATAATTACGTGTATATTGGCAAGAAACTTGCGACATTAGGTATTTGGCACATTAACCAAAAGAGCTGATCCAAGATCTTGTAAATGGGTTATTTTAATTTCATAAAACTCATTACTTCTAGAGGCACCCACTACTCCCATTATTTAAGCAACCTTAAATCACAAAATGTAATGAAATAACTATGTGAAAGATTTACTTAATAGCTACCTTTGTTGCTAAATATTCTCATCAGATGCTTTAGTTAAAAAGTTATTAATATCTTCGCTAGAAAAAATTTTCCGCTTTTATAGGCTGAAAACCTGATTTTAGTTTTAATATTGCTTCGTAATTTTTTATAATCTTCTAAATTTATACCTTGATGTAAGATGATCGTACTTCTAAGCATTGAATAATAGGTCCATAGCGTTGAAGTATTATATTTTGTGGATAATTCAGTAAAGTATACGGTATAATTCCAGAATAAGGCTGCCAAAAGAATTTTCATAAAACTTTCATAGGTCATTAAAACACACTATAAAATGAATATCCCAATAGAAATTTTTGCGCGGAAACGTCTTAAAAGTACTTTTTAAAAAAAATGTGTGCTAAATATACCACGGTGGCCATTTCAAGGGTAATTTTTATAACAAGTTTTTACCTCGATGAAACACTTAAAATTCCTTGTACTTTTTTGCAACACAATTTACGCATTATAATTCACCTATTCCGCACTTTTTTTGCAATTATTTAACGAAATAAGCGTCAATAATTTCAAAGAAATTGATCATTATTATTGATATATAAACCTGTCCGACATATGACAGCATCTTAAACTCGTATTTGGAATTGCGACGTTGCCGATTCAAACCAGAAATAATGGTATATTAGATAAAATATTTTTATGGCTCAGTAAATGAAAAAGAAGTTATCTTATAGATTACTTTATAAGTTTACAAAAGACTGTTTTTTTAGTTGATGAGCAAGTAAGTAGAGAACAAGTGCGCGTACAAAAGTTAATGTTTCAATTGGTTAAAAAAGGTACGGTTGGTGTTAGGTTAGGCCGTAGGTTAAGTTGGACTAATTTTTTTAGGTTCTTCATCGATTAACAGTCACATCTATCATTTTATTTATTTTTGAAATTGATTTGACGACCGACACAACCTTTTTACACGAGCGTTTAGATTAGTATCAATTTATTTACTTTTATTGCCTTAAATAAACACATGTTTTAATTGGTTAAAAAAGGTACTGTTTGTGTTAGGTTAGGCTAATTTTTAATGTTCATCATCGATTAACAGCCGAATCTATCATTTATAAAGAAAGATATACGTGCACTCTGGCAACGTGTCGCAATTCCAAATACGAGTTTAAAAGCCTGTCATTTGTCAAACGAGTTAATTGTTTCTGTATATCAATAATGCAATAATAATGAATAATTTCTTTCGATTTATTGACGCTTATTTCGTTAAATAATTGCAAAAAAAGTGCGGAATAGGTGAATTATAATGTGTAAATTGTGTTGCAAAAAAATACGAGGAATTTTAAGTGTTTGATCGAGGTAAAAACTTGTTATAAAAATTACCCTTGAAATGACCACCATGGTAAATTTAGCACACATTTTTTTTTAAAAAAAAGTACTTTCAAAACGTTTCCGCGCAAAAATTTCTATCAGGATATTCATTTTATAGTGTGTTTTAATGACCTATGAAAGTTTTATGAAAAAAGGTTTTCATTCTAAAAAAACGGAAACTTTTTCTAGCGAAGATATCAATAACTTTTTAACTAAAGCATTTGATGATGAATACCTTGCAACAAAGGTAAGATATTATGTAAATCTTTCACATAGTTATTTCATTACATTATGTGATTTAAGGTTGCTTTAATAATGGGAGTAGTGGGTGCATATTGAAGTAATGAGTGTATGAAATGAAAATAACCCATTTACAAGATCTTGGATTAGCGTTTTTGGTTAATGCGCCAAATACCAAGACAAAAATTTGCCGAAAAGTTACTGTTACGGATAACTTTTACAAAATATGCAAGATATGTCTTCGACCAAGTCATGTGACCAGTGACACATTCTTTTTAAATTACCAAAATGGCAATTGTACAACTCGGAGAATTGGAATTAACAAATTTACAAAAATGGGATGGGATATCGCTGCTTTCCTGAAATTACCGAATTCAGAACAATATTTTTGTGTTAATTATTATGAGATATTATACGATTATTATAATTTTCGATAACTATGAACTGTGTATAAATGAACAATAATATATTGTATAAAATATTTGTTAGAATAAAATAAGTGTTTCTAATAATGTAACAAAATTTTCCAACAAATAAACTACAACAAAAATATTTAGTAGTCGTGGATAAAGTATAGCATTCTACTTGCGTATAATGAGTTATTATTCCCTCGGTGATTTATTATTCCCTCGTGAATTATAACCTTTATAATACGCTCCTTGAATATTATACTATTAAATTGTAAAACGTATAAATGTCTGTTATTAAAATACTTATTATAAAAACCGTCTTGATTTAAAAGAATTTTCATTTAAACCAATTAAAACATTTAATAATTTTACACATTTTTTGTACCAGATTACATACATAAAAATAAACGAGGTCTGACAATAATTACTTAAAAATATCACTTATGAAATGTTCTTTAAAAAGTTAGCTTTCGAACAAGGCTCGTCTTATTTACTAAGTTTTAAGGCCGCATCCTATCACCAACATTAATCATCAATAAAATTTCAATTCTCTCACTTTTAGTTAAGGGAAATTTAACAAAACAGTTTGTTAAATACGATATGATTAATTAGATTAACAAAACGGAATTGTACTTGGATATTTATGACAGTTTTTAAAGTCAAATTAAAAAAACAAATGGCAAAAAATAATTTTAAACTTTTTCTGTTTGATCGAGCGGTTAGGATTACTTATGAAAGGGGATAGATACAATCTTAAAATAACGACCCTGTACCAATTTGAATCGATTTGTGATACATTTTTGGAATCAACTCAGCAAGGGAAATCTGCATATTTCATTTAAAAAAACTGGTGCTGACGTCATCACTCAAAAGTGATTTACCCTGTATGACAGATTATTCTTTTAAAAAATAGTAAATTAAAATCAAAAATCGACCTGTTTCGGGATTTTTAATATTACTGTTTATTTAGCTTATAATGAATTTACTTTATGGACGCACTGTATATTATGCTATATGGATATTGTACAATATAGAGTCAGAGGCATTTGTCGTTATCCGGGGGTCATCAAGTGAAATACAAAATACTGCGTTAGAAATGTTTAACAAAAATCAAAATTATTCTTTCATACTTTTGGGTTTTATTTTGAAATTATAAAACAACAACGAAAGTGTTTCTTTTTTTAAATTAAATTAATTGCTTTAATAACGTGGTTTTACAGAAACACATTTTACTACTTGTAATTAAAATGTTTTTAAACTACTCACCACACTGTATTTTAAACGTACACACACATATTTACTAATATCTAAAATTGTTCTATTCAGAGCCATCTTTTATGAATAATTCAACAATGTTAAATTTCTTGCGCTTATCAATTAGATAAGATTAAAATATTATTTACCCAGCCTTGGCACTTGCACTGTTTCAAAATTTAACCAACTTTGACGTACTTTTACTTCGGGTTGATGTACATACATTACATATACCTATAAAACGGTATTTGAATGCTGGAAAATACCATTTAATTTACATAAAATTATAATTAGTTTTTAAAATTGTTGGCTTACCGATCGACGGGTGACGTTTAAATGTGTTAAAATGTTATAATAACATTTTAACCAAAGTAGATAACATTCGAAACACTGGTTATCGATATAGCAAATTTGTTAATTTTTTTTGTTACTAAACGAGTTTATTCACAATGCATAATTTCAAAAAAACTTGTGTCTTTAAAAATTAAATAAAACATGCAGGTAGTTAAGTGTTCAAGTACCTAAAGCTAAAATTTAAAAATTAAAAGAATGCAGTAGCGTAACTACGTCAGAAAAACTTGTGTTCAGTGAGATTTGGGATTTGGGCCCCCCCTTCCTTTATTAAAATGCGAAATTCTCCAAAGTGGAAAACGAATTTATTTCAAATGGCGCTCTTCATGTTTTTGATGTCTACAATTTTTTTCTTTCGTGATTTCGCATTTGCAAATGCAGCCACCAAATTTTTTACATTGATAGTTTTTGCTTCATTATTTTCAATTGAAATTATTGCCAATGAGCTCAATCTTTCCTGACCCATCGCATTGCGATTATTTTCAGTTTTGAAAATGATCTTTTTGCGGCAGCGGATGGAGGGGGCAAGCGAAACTACCGAAGCGCGCGGAGTGGCAAAAAAACGTAACATATCTATAATTTGCGTGCGCCAAGTAACACTCAAATGAAGTAAGCGTGCGCCAAGTAAACTTGTCGCACTCAAATGGGCCATACTACTTGCTGTGTGGCTAATTACTATAACAATGGCAAAAATAGTAATGTTAAATTTTACAGTTTTCCTAAATCAAGTTACAAATCGAAGTAAAAGGAGAAATGGATCGCTGCAGTGAGAAAAATAAAGTAAGTAACATAACCTTACTTAAATGCGAGTCAGTAACCGCAGACATTTGTTGTGTTGTTGATAAAATAAAATTTCATACAAATTGTTCTTGTAGTAGATTATTTTGAACACCAAAGCCATAAGATACAATTTATACGGTGCTCCTTTTATTAATAATACGAAGGGAAAAGATGAATTAAGCACAAGCTATATTCTAGTAATTTTTGATTCCGCAAGCAAATCAAGCATTGTTAAATTTAATTACTTGTAAATATAGATTTTTTTGCAAAAACTGAAAAGATATTAAAATTTTTTCTCTACCAATACCTTTTAAAACCCTAACCTCGAAATTTATACTAAAAATCATAACATTGTATATATTTTTTCATTCGTACTTACCTTGATTTTAGTAGAACATCAAATATTGTTGCACAAGTTACTTGTCTTTTCAATTATTACAGAAAAACTGATTTTTAATTCAGTTACATTATTTTTTTTATTGGCCTAAATCGGTCCGGATAAAGTTCGATTTTTGAGCCATCAGAAGGCGACACGAGGCGACATTCATTCATTCTGGCAGAAAGTATCACACCAACGCCCTGAGAACCTTTGTTGGTATTCGCAACCCCTGACCAGTAGGCTGTATAAGGTCCATGTGTTGTGGTTTCACATCCTTTTCGCTTGGTCTTACTCACACAAAGAACATCAATCCGTATTTCTTACCGTGTAAATTTCATTAATTTTACCATCTAATCCTTTCCTTACATTCAAAGTAGCAAAATGACTATCCACAGTTCAAGTTTTGCCTTCATGGGGAGCAAGGCGTGACGGGTGGCGAGCCCCATCTCCGCCGTTTTTGTCATAGTCAATACAACTATCACTCATAGGTTCCCATGAGATAATACAATTTATACTAAAATATATACATAACAAATTAAAATCAAAAAATTTCAAACTGACGGAAAATATAAAATTTTAAAATCTTCCAGGAAATATAATAAACGCACTCACGAAATCAAATAAAATAAAATTTACACCAAAAATAAATGTATACTGGATTTAACCAAGCCAGAAATAAATTAAATGTCAAAAAAATCTAAGTCGATAGACAATATACAAAAAATTTAAAAAAATCTTCTAGAGAAATATGTTAAATCTACTGACGAGATATTCCAGCACATCTTTTAATCTTTTAGTTTATTTAAAAGTTGTAATAATCTACACTTCTTTTCCAATAATAGTACAGAATATAAAATTTAAATTAACCCTAAAGTAAAGTTGTCTAATATATAAATTACTCGTAATTAACTTTTAGATTTATTTTACCACATTTAACTGTAAGTAATTAAGTTGGGTTACAGCAAAATAAATAATTTCAAAAGATATAATAACTTTATTTTCCATCAAATACATTAAGTGGATAATATTCTTTGTATTTTTTTAAATGCTCCATCATTATTATCTTCTGTTTCCTGTAAAAAAAATATTACAAGCATTTAGAACCCAATAATTGTCACTTTTTTGTTTTATAGTTTCAATGGAATACTACAGGGTGTGGCGCGAAAAGTTTTGATTAAAAGTAATGGCGGATACAGTTATGTTAAAAATCTGAAATTACGAAGCTGTAGGTTTTGGATGACGTTGAGTTCAAATATAATGTTGTCATGAATGTGGAACTTCCGGTCAAATTTGTTATTTTAAATAGAACCTAATATTTTTTATTTCATTTTCGAATTCTACATGAAATTTTAGATAAAATTTGTGCAAAATGTCCTATACCAAAAGTATTTTCGAGATATTTCGATTTTTTTCAAAATTTTGAAAAAATCCTAGTCCACATTGAATAACGATATCTCCATTAATAACGATGCTAGTGACGTGAAATTGTAACCAATAAACAACAAGCTCTTGCCTGTTAACTCCATATGTCCAACTTATTGATATTTCATACAGGGTATTTTAAACTTGGCCGCCAACATGCACAATTGAAATCATTTATAAGTTGCTTAATTTAAATAGAACACTCTGTATTTTATCACATTTTCCGCTGTATTTTTCCGTTTGGTATCGGTATCCTATACCTAAATCCAACTACTTTTAAGATATTTCATTATCTTAGTTAAAACATAAAACTACTTAATTCTTTCAACATTAGTAAAGGTTAGGCCTTGGTTGCCAAAGATTTGATAGTTAGAACGTTAATTGTTTATGTTGTTTTGACAGTTTTCTTTACCAGTTTGTAAAGGCAAATTTAGGATTTACTAATGATGATTTTTTAAATCTTATTATTATTTACGGCGATTGTAATAGAATTCTTGAACGGACTTGCCGTGTTTTTGAAGAAAGATATCCAAATCGACCAAATGCAACTGGTGATATTGTAAGAAGATTGCTTAAAAACTGCCGTCAGTTTGGTCAATTTAGACAAAAATTAATAAAAATAAACCACTAGTGGACAGTGACATAAACGAAATCAATGTTTTGGGTTACTTTACGGCCTCCATAAGAGATTGTGAGAGAGATCTTACTTTGTCGACGAGAACAATTCATCGCATTTAAAAAAAAAACACAAATGGAAACGATTGTCATATCATTTGGTGCAACACTAACAATTAGGTGATCTTCCTCGAAGGGTAAAATTCTGTGAATGGTTTTTAATGAAGACCCAAGGGGATGAAAACTTCATAAAAAAATTTATATGATGTGATGAAGTAAAGTTTAGTAAAAATGGATTATTTAATCGACATAATTCCCATTTTTAGTCTAATGAAAATCCACATGTTGGTAGAGTACGTTACTTCTAAGATAGTTGGAGTTTTAATGTTTTTGTGCAATAAAAGACATTAAAATTTTGTGATGAAAATTTAAATGGTGAAAGATATTGCCACATTTTAGAAGAAGCCATACGACCGGCGTTACATACTTTAAGAAATGGAGAGGTGGCTTCAGCTTGGTATCAGCAAGATGGAGCACCTCCTTAAAACTTTGAGCCTGTTGCTCAGCATCTTAACGACATGTTTGATTATAGATGGATTGCCAATTCCTTACTTACAAATGATTTAAAATGTGCATGTTGGCGGCTAAGTTTAAATCACCCTGTATGCATTATCAATGAGTTGGACATATGTATTTAACAAGCTAGCGCTTGTTGTTTATTGGTTACAATTTCACGTCACTACTTCCTAACCAAAACTATAGTTCATGCTATTTCTTTTAAGTTCTACCATCTGTCAAAACGTTTTAAAAACCTTATAGAAATCTCCCCGATTTCCTTGAAATTTTAAATATAATTAAACTATTGAAAGCTAGATGGCGAAACACATGAAGAAACTAGTTGATGATTTCCATCCTCCGTGCCGTTTTAATGATGTTAAATCACCTCCTGCGTCAACTAAAATGGTGGCAGATGATCTTCGAAATGTATGTCCTGTATATAATTCTGGGTTCAGAAGTTTCAGAAAAAGTACTATGAGCTTTTCCATTTTTTTATGAAAATGAAAAAAATATTCTGCACAAGAGATATCAGTTTGGCCTTGAAAATCAGATTGCTGAGATGCTATGTGCTGTCTGTGCTGCTTTATAGCATGGAGGCATGGACCCTGAAGAAAGAAGATATTAGAAGACTAGAGGCTTTCGAACACTGGACATACCGGAGAATACTAAAAATTAGCTGGATAGACAGAATAACAAATATTGAAGTGCTAAGACGGATGAACAAAGATGACCATTGAAAAACATTTAAAGAAAATTACAGTATCTGGACATTTTATGGGGGGGGGGTCAAAATACAGCTTGTTACAACTGATAATACAGGGAAAGATTCAAGAAAGAAGAAGTGTCGGAAGAAGACGCCACTCGTGGTTGAAGAATCTGCGTGACTGGTACGGATGCACAACAAATCAGTTTAGATCTGCTGTTTCAAGAATACGCATAGCATTGATGATTGCCAACCTTCGCAACGAAGACGGCACCTGAAGAAGAAGAAGCTTTTCCATTGCTCCGAATTTATTGATTCCAATTTTTTTTACTAGTTTATTTACCGTTCTGGAGGTTGAGGAAGAATGAATTCTCCGAAAACTAATTTACACGTCATGCTTTTCACCAATCCATGAATATCTGGTAAACCATTTTATACTTTGTTTTTAGATTATTCGGGCCAAAGGCTGATTGTACTTAAAAGTGGCAGCTTGTGGAACTTCTGGTGGAGTGCAGTTGAATTCGTTTTCGCTTTCTGAATCCATTTTTACAAAAAGTCAGTTCTAAATAACCCCAGGTAGGTTGGTATGTTGTCAAACTATGACATTTCATGGCGAGTCTGATTCAAAAATTGCACTGCAATTGGTGTCAATTGTTTTGTTGGTAATGAACCTACTCAGTCGCTGATTGGCCATAGCCCGTCATGTAAAGGCTTATACACACGGGGCGTGGCTTGTCTTGTGTAATGCATCCAGTACTCAACAATAATGTCCATTTTTTAACAGTCATAGAAAAAAGTAGTTACACACACGTTAACAGTTTAATAAAGAGAAAAGTTACGTAGCTTACTTTAAATTTTGGGGCATATATTTGTAGACTTCGTCAAACATTAATTCCCAATTGGGTTTATGCTTATCCTCTCCTGCTTTAAATGCTTTCATAACGTCGCTTTTGGCTTCTTCAAACCAAGCTTCTTCTTTTGCATCATCCCAAATTCCTTTTCTTTGCAAATAATACCTAAATTTATGCGTTGGATAATCATTATGTTTCCAATATTTAATTTCTTCAGTTGGCCTGTACGCACTGCTGTCATCTGAAGTAGAGTGATCTCCGACTCTAAAAATTATTATTCAGTTTATTACCTACTAACTAAATAAGAGATATTAAATTTATTTTTCTTTAGATAAATAATTCTAAGGTATAACGAGTAAATGCATGTAAGATTTCGTTTATAATCGCACTAAAAGTCTTTATAGTGCGACATGTAAAAGTTACTTAAAAGAATAACTGCTATGTAATTTAGACTTTTTAGATAATAGAAATAAGGTTATGTTACTGATACGTTTAATGGATAGTTAAAAGATAATTATCAAATGATCTCCCTGTAGATACTCGCAGACTTTCCTTCGATAAGGGTCAGTTCAGGGAGCGGAAAATAAACTATAGTTATAATATGTATAAGAAATAGGAAAATGTATTGGCTAATAGGGAGAAACTCCACTTTGTCATAACATAATAAGCTTTTGCTATACAAGCAAATATTAAAGCCAGTATGGACTTATGGTATACAACTATGGGGGTGTACCAAACTTCTTCTTCTTCTTATAATGTATCTCCTATCGGAGGTTTGCTATCATCACAGCTATCCGGACCTTATTGACTGCAGCTCGGAAGAGTTTAACATTGCTACAATCAAACCAGTCCCTTAAGTCCTTTTAAGCCAAGACACACGGCGTCTTCCAAAATTCCTCCTTCCACCAATCTTTCCCTGAACTATCAGCTGGAGAAGTGCGTATTTGGGTCCTCTCAGTATATGACCTAGACATTGAAGCTTTCTCTTTTTTATGGTGTTATTGACTTCACATAACAAACAGACAAATCTTAATATAATACAACGATTCCAAAATAAAGTATTAAGGAACGTTGCTGATGCCCCTTGGTATATTCGTAATAGTTATATTCACAGGGACCTGAAGATGGAAACTATTAAACAAACTATTATCAATCTAGCCAATGACACGAAGAAAGGCTTAATCAACATGTGAACGTCGAAGCAATCCAGCTGCTAGACAACACAGGAATAGAAAGAAGACTTAAAAGGACCAAACCATTTGGGTTAGTGAAGTGAAAGTGTTAAAAGCAGAGCATAGTGCATTTTTACATGTTAAGTTAAGTGTAACCCCATCTGCCAGAACCTAAGGAACACTGCTGAGGATCACAAGAGGCTCTAACTGTATGCATCGCAACGGACATCTAGGAACTTCCAATTAGAGAGTCATTTGTGTTGCAGGTTAACACTTTACTTCGCCTTACTTTCAACTTTTTCTTAAATTATTGTTACGAACCGATCCTGTTGTCTGTCGGCGTCAGCGAATCGATCACGATTAGGGGACTGCTTTATTATGTCGGCGCGGCGATTGGAACAAAAGAAAACACCGGCAAATTCTAGAATACTGCGTTTATTGGTTCCGAAATGGTAAAAGAATTATTCTGGCACTCTCTAGAAGAAAGTCCAATAGTTTGGAATGATAGTCATTCTTCTAGAACGATGATTTGGAAATATAAAAAGGGACAGCGGTCGCGAAGAAGTCATTCATAGTTTAATTAGTTCGAAGTCAAGTATTTGAAATAATTGTAAAGTGAATGATTTGTTAAGTAAAATTTATTTTGTAAAAATATTGGAATCAAAATTGTTTAGCTTCTGTACTGAGAGTTTAGAATTACCGAGCCCGAAAAGAAAATATCGTAACAAACTAACGGATCTATTTATACTTGTATAAATGACAAATATGGACGAAATACTAATCTAGTTAAAAATAACTTGATTGTACCTATAAGTCATGGCTTCTATGAGAACAGGTTTTTTTTCTAATAAGGAATATTCTTTCGCCATTTTTGTAGCGTTATAAACAGCTAGAACATCGTTTCCATCTACTCGAATAGTATTAATACCATAACTGGGTCCTCTAGCAGCGATTCCATCACCTTTATATTGTTCGTGAACGGGTGTAGAAATGGCATAACCGTTGTTTCGACAGAAAAACAAAATCGGACAGTTTAAAGTGGCCGCAAAATTCAATCCAGCGTGAGCGTCCCCTTCCGAAGCAGCTCCTTCTCCGAAATAACATATTACAATTCTGTTTTTATTCCTAAAAGCGTATGCAGATCCTAAAAAAAACGTTCCATTGATAAAATCATTGAAATTATGTACCGGGTGTCTGATTAAGAGAGGTAAACCGCTGTATCTCAGAAACTATTTATCGTACAACTTGGGGAAAAAATCTGCATTATAAATTCGCCAGTGCCGTAGCGAGGGAGGGGGCAAGGGGGTATCATGCCACGGGCACTACTAACAAAGGGGCGCCAAATGGTCCGCAAAACAAAAAATTGCTGAATAATTTTTATTTTTATTATAATTGATTTTTGGAAAATATATTTTAAATTTAGTGCCATTGTAATATATATAATAAAAAGGAAAGAAGGGAACACTAAAAAATAATAATACTGTAAACCGAAAAAAGGAAAGAAGACTATTCCTGCGAATTATCGCCCTATTGCATTGCTCTCAGTCATATCCAAAGTTATGGAAAAAGCGATTAACACAGAACTCATCAAATATCTGGAGAAATTTGATTTAATTCATGACAGACAATATGGATTTCGACAACTTCGGTCTACTAGAGATTTGCTGGCTTATGTCACTCAGCTCTGGACAAACACTAATGAAAAGTTTGGTGAATCCCTTGCAATAGCCTTGGATATATCTAAAGGTTCACAATTATCTCCTTTCTATAATCCCTAGTTCCTGTATCTGCTACTAAAAATTTCTTTATTCGCGGATCCAGTCCGGTATTTTGATGAATATTGATGAAGGAATACTCAAGTAATAAAGTTTTTTAAAAAAAATATTCATCCCTTATTTGAATCACATGCATATTCCCTATTGGTTAACGAAACTGAGTTACAACTTGTCCTAAATTAACGAAATCGCGAAATCGACTCTAAAGGTGTAATTTTCGTTTGTACATGTACGCTCATTGAAATTATCTATTACCTCTTAAATACTTACCTACTGCTTGCGGTAATTGTGTACCCAGTGGACTAGAAATTGTAACTACGTTGATTTCTTTACAACCGTAATGCACAGGCATGGATTTTCCTTTTTCTAAATCGTCTTTATTTCCGTAACATTGATCTACAAATTGTTGTAAACTAAAACCTCTCCACATCAAAACGCCAGCTTCTCTGTACTGTCCGTAAACTACATCTTCTAAATTAAGTGCAGCTGCACTGCCTATGTGTGTTGCTTCCTCACCGTTATTTGTCATGTAGAATGATATTCGACCTGCGAACCAGAGAAAAAGTCCAGTCACAGTTGTTAATATGTGTGAGAGTAGTTCAAGCGTCGCCATCTATTTAAATTGAATTCATGGGGGATATCAGCCATTTTTTATTCATATAAAACAGTTTTTAAAGTGATAACTTCTTATGGCACGCTGTGAACTTTTTTTGTAATGGGTAAAAAATGTTAAACTCGCGTCAGGACACGTGGCCTGATCGAAAATTCGTAAGACGGATGTATTTCACTGGAGCAATATAAAATGCGACTTTTCTTGACTGGTAACTTGGCAACCTTATTCAACAAACTGACAAATTCAAGTACATTTTTTATGTCATTTTGACAAATTAATTTAGTAGCTAAATTCAAAATGTAAGTGCTTTTCATTAGTTTATTGATTAAGTTCTGCTTTTGCTGCATTAAAATGGTCCAAGGAGAGGTGTCGTTTTTAGCAGATGTTATGGACACCATAGCGTGTCTTAATGACTAATGGTTCTCCCCCCGACAAAATTTTAGATCAAATAATTTATCAGTGCAAGAAGCCGTTAAAAAATGCATCAATTTGTGTTAAAAAAGCATTAAAAACTGGACTGAAAGCTGGTTTGATCAAAGAGAACGGGGGAAGGTTTAAATTAGGTTTTGGTTTGCCGATAACGGAGGCTCGAAGACGAAGAAAAAATAGAAGCAGAAGCCGTAGACGACGTAGCCAAAAGCGACAAAACCGAAAACGAGGTAGCCGAAAACGAAAAAGTCGAGGTAGGAAGAAAAGCGCCATATTGAAAGAAGATCAAGCAAAAAGCGGAAGAAAGAAATCGAAAACATTCAAATCTGGTACTGATGTTTAATATATGATTTATAATAAAGCGTTAATAAAAATAATGCATTATTCATAAACTATGGAAATCTGGAGACAACATTTTTCAGATTAAAAATAATATTTTCACGCGCGTTAATACTTAAGTTTTCACTTCTGCCGGCACTCCCAGAGTGCAACCCGTAAAATTTTTTTTAAATATAATTGACCCTGGCCAGGAATTTAAAACATTTATGAAATTATTGTATTGTCATTGGTCCTTTAGAAGTATACAAAGTTTCAAGTCGATCCGATGATTTTAAGTGGGTGAAAATCGTGTCCAAAGATTCCGTTATATAGATAAATAGATATGAGTGAAGCTAATATAAAGCTTGTAATAAATTTTCTCAGTAACAACTTATAGGTACTTGCCAAGCGATTAAAGTATAACAATAAGCTAGCATAAATAAAAAACGTAAGTTAATTCCATATTTTCGGATTTCGCTTGAGAATTTTTGGAATTAAATTAAATAATTTAACTCTTCACACACACCTTGTCTTTGTGCTTCATATAAAATTTTATCCATGATACCCAATAGTGTCATATCTTTGTACATTTTGATTAACGTTTCCGGTGGTAATAATGGTTCTCCTTTTTCATTTATAACGTTTCCTTGCCGATCTAACACTCTGTATACTGGAATAGATGCGTGCGAATGTGCTCCTGTAAACTCCAGTTTTTCTGTCCATGTTGTTTTTGCTCCTGGAAATAGCGGAGCCTCCGTGGAGAATTTCTAAAATATAATTACATCAGAAAGTTTTATTCAATGTTGCAATTTGTGGGAGTGATTTCGTGAAATGTAACAGGAAGTCGCGGAAGCAAGCGCTATTTGATTTGACAAATGAGCGCGTGGTGGTAAAGTTGGTCATCAGATAGCCGTCAACCAATTTTCCGAGGGGTCGGTACTCTCAGCCATCAGTTGTACACTTAAGTTACAGTGTTGTGTATAAAGTTTGCTGTTATATGCGTAAACTATATAAATAAATATTTACTGTTTATAATAAGCCTCAATAAAGTGTAGATCATTGATAAAAAATTTAAGTAAGTAACAATAAATAATTATTCTAATAAAATATTTCAGTATTTAGCTTTTTTAAATTTTGAGGTTAATTTCTGTCACTGTCAGTGTCAATTAAATAAAATAAATTTTTTATTAAAAAGAATTATTGTCTGTTATGAAAAATAATTTCAAATAATACCTGACCTATTTTTTCAGATTATAATTTTAAAATTGCTTATTATTAAGGTGAGATGTCAAATGTTACACATCATATGCGACTACTGTAAGGCTCGCTCGTTTTATTTTGATTCTGGTATTATTGTTGGCATTGAGCATTGGTTTTCGGTATTCTTATTTGCACTCTGACGTTTGCGCTTTCCATACTCTTTTGTACTCTGAACACATGATTTCACTATTGTCTCCCTATAATTTAAATAGTAAAATAAATAGTAAACACTCAAATCACATGAGTAGTACATGTATGCCGGTTCACCACAAAACCCCCACCACTTTTTCCTCCCAAGGTCAATGACACTGACGTCATGTAACCTTGTTTAACTTCATTGCTCCCTACCCCCTCAAGGTCGACGCCACTGACGTCACGTATCCTTGTTCTAACATGACCTTCCGTTTAACATGTGTTTATGTGTGTGAAATCCAAATAGATTAACTAAATTGAGTCAGGGTCGCCCCATTTTTTTTTCATACCATTGTATACAAAGATAATTTTTTACCTAACCTAACACCAACAGTACCTGGTGAAAAAATGCGGGAACGTATTTTCTAAATGAGAAGTGGGACAGCATGCAGGAGATTCGTGCCAGAATAGAACAAGCTCGTGCTTCGTTCCTGAAAATGCGTAAAGTACTTTGCAGCAGAAATTTAAGCTTGCCTCTGCGCGTCCGAGTGCTTCGCTGTTACGTGTTTAGCATACTGTTTTATGGAATGGAAGCTTGGACTTTGACAGATGCGATGTGCAAAAAATTGGAGGCCTTTGAAATGTGGACGTACAGAAGGCTATTAAGAATCTCCTGGGTAGAAAGAGTGCGTAACACCGAGGTACTTCAACGCCTCGACAAGCAGCTGGAAGTTCTGTTTACACTAAAAAAGCGCAAACTGGAGTATTTTGGTCACATCTTAAGAAATGACAAGTATCGACTTTTAAAGCTTATTATAGAAGGGAAGATCGAAGGACGAAGAGGCCCGGGTAGAAGAAAGATATCCTGGCTAAAAAACTTAAGACAATGGTATGGAGTGAGCACTACCACATTGTTCCGCCGAGCTGTAGACAAGGTTCAGATAGCGCTGATGATTGCCAACGTCCGAGGAGGACAGGGCACCTAAAGAAGAAGAACGTATTTTCAGCCAATTTTTAGATTAGCTCGGCGGGTGATCGTGTGAAGTTTGGTAGCAACCCTTAAACTTCACCAAAAACTGTTGGTACTAGGTTAGGACGTTAGGTTAGGTTAGGCTAATTTTTTTACTTTTACTGCCTTAATTAATACCGATTATTATTATCCTAACCTAACCTAACGCCCTAACCTAACACTAACATTACCTGGTGAAGAACTTTGAAAATGTGAGGACGTATTAGAAAAGACCCGTTAAATGTTTTACATTTTTGCATAATATCCTTGCGTAGGTACCTTGCTAATATATTCAACAAATTTTTTCATATAAAAACACCTAATAAAGGACTACAATATATTTTAATGTTAATATGTGTTATTCTTGCGCAGGGACCATGTTATTCTATTCTGTATCGTTCCAATTTTAGTATAAAAAAAACCATAAATCATAATAATAATATTCCATTGAATAAGTTAGATTCACGTTCAGATTGAAAATGCGGAGTTGCTACTAAACTTCACACGATCATTCGCCGGGCTAATCTAAAGATTGACTGAAAATTTCATCAAAATCGGTCCAGCCGTTGGCTATAGAAAAGAAATTGTAAAAGTGGGGACGTACTAGAAAAGACCATTGGTCCATTTCACGGCGGATTTATTATTTAAAAAAAAATTACAAAATGGATGAATTGTTTTTTTTAGCAGAAAAGTTAAAAAAATACCATTTTTGACAGGGTTTTCGTGAACTTTTTAATGTATTTTTTTTTAAATATTATTATTATTTAAAATTGTTAATTTTTTAAAGTCATTTTTAAAAATGTGGCGGACCCCACTTCCAAATATTTTATATGACAAGAACTACATCGGTCCTTCAAGATATGGCAACGCGGCATGACAGACAATATTATCGCTTGATCCGTCTTTCTCAACTTCGCGTATAGCTCTTCAGATACTTCTGTTGGTGGTATACGAGTATACTTTGTGAGAGATTAAAAACTGATCAATTGCTATATTTGGCACACCTAAACGTTTGTGTATTTTTTCTATGGTTCTTTTTTTTCACACATTTACAGTTTAAAATTATTTTTATTATTATTTTTTTTTGACCAAATTGTCACTTTAACGTAGGATGATTATTTTATTAAATATAATAATCTTCCCACTTTTGACACTAAGTGTTCAGCAATGAAAACCGTCTTTTTATACCATAAAAGAGTATTATGTGAGTTTATAAAAAATACACATTTATGAGTATAACATAGCAGTCGAATACCTACCTACCTGACAAACATGAGTCTATTAGAATAAACACATTTTTTAACTTACCTTCACAAAATTTCTTTTCCATTGTGTTTGTTGAAAAAGAACACCAAATATCAACCTACCACTTTTATTAATCGACATATTATGATTTTTGTTTGTATACGATAAATATTTCAAATCTGTTCCAGAACAACCTTTGACCCTCACTCCGATGATAATTCTAATAGATGTAAAGTAAAAACTGATGAGGATCTACGAAGTATTAAACTTAACACACTTTATTCCAATTTTAGTATTGTTCTTGTCGGTTAAAATTAAATTAAAAAACAGTTGGGTATTGCATAGATGAATATTAATGCCACTAAAAGGTTTGTAATGTAATAATGTAGTTAATTTTTGTTGTTTCAGCGCTATTAGATTTCTTATGGAATATTGTTATATTTGTAGGCAACAGACTATTTTTATTTATCAGTATTGCCTTTGTGAACACTTAATTTCTTGATTTTAAAATGTCTTTTTTCAAATTATTTTTTTCCAAATCACCTGATTTGGTTACATTGATGGATCAGGGTACGAGGGACGCTACGGGGCAGGTGTGTTTGAAGCATCCTGCAACCACAGGGAAAGCATACCGCCGGGGAAATACCCCTCGGTCTTCCAGACTGAGGTCTATGCCATACTCAGGTATGCTACGCACCTGACAGAAAACAAAGTACCCAACAGTGAGATTGATATTCTCACTGACAGTCGCGCGGCCATTGGGGCCCTCGTGAGTTACACCACAACATCATCGTTGGGGTGGGACTGCATGCACGCCCTCACTGAGTTAGCGACTGTAAACAAGGTCACTCTTACATGGGTTCCTGGACACACAGTGATAAATGGCAACTAACTAGCTGATGAACTGGCAAGAAATGGGACCCTGGTGGAACCAAGAAGCCAGTTGGTCGGATTGCCAATTGCCAAAGCAAAACATTTATTGAAATTAATCCTTGAACTAGAACATATTGCTTAATGGAATGTAAATACTGGCTGCAGAGCATCACGACAGCTGATGAAAAAACCTTTCTAGAAGAGGGCTGACGCACTCTGGACGATGGACCGGAGTAGGCTAAACAGCATACTTGGCCTGCTTACAGGACACATCGCACTAAAGGCGCACCTCTTCAAACCTAAGCTGGCGGCTAAGAAAAAACTGTCGACTATGTGGAGAAGAGGAAAAGAGCAGCATGCACATTCTGTGTTACTGCCCGATGCTAGCGGTGTACAGGTATCAAAGCTGGAGCCGCATGATAATGAATCCAAGCGATCTAAATGAGACGGTGCCAACAGATATCCTACGGTTTGCCAAAACCAGCGGACTGGAATTCTGATGCCCTGAAGACACAGCGGAAGTCACAGAGGATCAAAGATCTAGGTGACATAGGTGCCTATACCAATGGCCCAACCGCAAGATGGTACTGTAATTGTGTATTTGTAGGCAACGGATTATTTTTATATATCAATATTGCCTTTGTGACACACCTAATTTCTTAATTTTAAAATGTCTTTTTTCAAATTATTTATTTTCCAAATGACCTGATTTGGTTACCTACAAATATCATGCTCTAGATTCAAGCTAGTGAATGGTATCAGATAGTTTTAGATGTTACAATGGATTTGCGTTAATGTCAGTAATAATAACCACCAACTTGAAATAGGACCACACGGGAAGCACCAGCTTTCAAGTGACCAACAATTTATAAATATAACGGGACACGCATCATCATCTTCTATTAAACCCTACCTTCAAATTGACCCTGAACATCACGAAAATCTTATTAGTTCCTTACGAGCCTTGAATGAGAAAGATCAAAATGAATATTCCACATGTATGAATACCAGAGAAGAAAATTTTGAAATCAGTACACCAAACCAAACAATTTTTATAACAATTGTTTGGCTAGATGCTTAGATGGTTTGGACACGTAGAAAGGATGGATAAAGGAAGATTAACGAAACAAATTTATAAGGCAAGTGTGAATGGACAAGTCGGTAGAGGTCGATAAAAAGAGGCCAGGTCAAGAGTACCAACAACCCACGAGCATGTATGAGAGCACTGATGAAAGTAGAGGAAGCAAAAGATGTGTGTAAGAACCGTAGCGGAAGTGGAAGGAAGTGGTCTCTGCCTACCCCTATGGAAAAAGGCGTGACTTTATGTATGTATGTATTTAATAACTGTTCATTCAAATAATTTAATTGCATCAATAAAGATAATTATTCTTGTTGTTCATAAATATATTCAGTCGTTAATTTATCTTGCGAAAAAACACTTTTCTTTTAAGGATAAATTTCTTTTTAACTCAAACATTTTTCATCAGTAATTTTGCTCGAAAAACTGACATTTGACAAAATTTTGCCATCTCAGTTTTTCTCGTAAACTTAGTTATTTGCAAAATTACTTCGTTACATAATCCGTACGCAAAAACGTAAAAAAACCGACTTATATGGTTTTCTCATGGATGCCACAATCGGTTCACCCAGTAGAAAGTTCTGAGGTAACAAACATAAAAAAATACAGTCGAATTGAGAACCTCCTTCTTTTTTTAAGTCGGTTAAAACAGAAATTTATCTGATAAAAAAAGCTTTTGTGTTTTTACTGTTGAAAAATTATTTCATCTTGGCAATAAAAATAATTTAAAATTTTTAATGAAATAGAAAACGTGTTTTCATAACACAAATGTTCTGTCCTAGGTAGGTAGTTAGGTCTAATAATAACATTCATTTGTATGATCAATAATTGACATCAGAAATTTTTATATTCGCTACTTACATCAAAATATCGACCTACCAATGATAGACAAACACGAACAAAACCAATTAATCATAAGAACAAAATATAATACAAAAAAAAGTAATATTGTATGTACTATAGACATTAAATTTCAAATAAATTAATTTCAAGGTCGTAAAAAACAAGGGCAACTAAAACGCTTCTAAAATTATTATAATACAGCCAGATAACAAAAAATTTCAAATAAAATATAGTGATAATTGGTTGTACCATTAAAAAACAAAAATAATTATTTAAATAAAAAAAAATTACGACTCACGTTTCTTCATTTAAATAATTATTTTATACTTTTTACTCCGTTTTTTTATAATTAAATTTTGTTATTAAAATAAATATTTGCTGCTTTTTAGTCTTGCGCGTGAAATTTATTTATATTTTATATGTTAATTATCTTGTTGAGGTTGTAATAAAGAAATGTGACAAATATCAGGTTTATTGACGTGATAACGTCTTATAAATCCATGAACGCCGGCTACACGTACGAAAAAGCATGACTCATTGTCACGTTCCGCCTGAGCCGAGCGTGCAAGCGAGAGCGCGGAACAAGCGATAGAGAGGCACGATCGGCCTAAGCGTTCGGCTTGTGACGCATCTATCTCTCTTCCACTCCATCGACCGATGCGTCCGAGTAGAAGAGAGACAGCGGCAGCAGACAACCTACACATTGTTACTTGTAATTAATCTGTATAATTTAAGTAAAAAATATTTGAATTAACGAGTGCAAATAAATGGTAATTTATCGAAAAAATTGTAATTTTCAATTAACTCCTTTGTATTATACAAAATAATAATTCAATTTAACTCATAAAAGTATGCAATTTTTTATCAATGTTTCCTCATGACGTGGATTAGATATAACCAGAATTGGCTAATAATATTATAGTTTCGACTAGTATTTTACATAATGTGGCAATTGAGAATGAAGAAAATCTATTAGTTAATCTGGTGACGGTGCATAGCTATGGGCCAAAGATTACAAAAACGGGATTGGTAAAGGAAAGAAGACTATTCCTGCAAATTATCGCCCTATTGCATTGCTCTCAGTCATATCCAAAGTTATGGAAAAAGCGATTAACACAGAACTTATCAAATATCTGGAGAAATTTGAGATAATCCATGACGGACAATATGGATTTCGACAACTTTGGTCTACTGGAGATTTTCTGGCTTATGTCACTCAGCTCTGGACAAACACTATTGAAAAGTTTGGTGAATCCCGTGCAATAGCCTTGGATATATCTAAAGCCTTTGACCGCGTTTGGCACCAGGCATTGTTAAGTAAATTATCTGCCTACGGTCTCCCAACCAAACTGCGCCAATGGCTCTTGAGCTTCATGCAAGATCGCTCCTTACATGTGACAGTTGACGGTATTTCTTCTGATGCGTTTAAAACTAATGCCAGGGTCCCCCAGGGTTCCATCCTGTCCCCCACCTTATTTCTTTTACACATCAACGATCTCTTGAAAACCACCACGAACCCCATTTACAGTTTCGCAGACGATAGCACACTTGTCTCAACTTTCACATTCTATCGATAACTTTCGGTGAATGATACAAATAGACTCAGACAGGAACAGGTTGATTCCATCAATAGAGATCTTAAAGCAATCGTCGAGTGGGGAACCAACAATCTTGTTCAGTTTAACGCCCAAAAAACACAAAGTGCCACGTTTTCCAAGAAAGTGAATTCCTCAAATCATCCCATCACAATGTCTGGAAATACCCTTGAAATAAGTCCCTCCATCTCGATTTTGGGAGTCACGGTGTCCAATAATATGTCTTGGCATGACCATGTTGCTACCATCGCAAAGTCGGCAAGCCAGAGGCTAGGTTTTCTGTGGAAAGCCAGAAAGTTTTTTACTCCTGATCAACTGTTGACGACGTACAAGGCTCAAATCCAACCTCTACTGGAGTATTGCTCGCACATTTGGGGTTCAGCACCAAGGCATTCTCTTCGTCTTCTAGATTCCATTCAGAAAAGAGCCATTCGCTTGATAAACAGCTCAACTCTCACAGATACCCTTCACCCTCTAGAACATAGAAGAAGAGTTGCAGACCAGTCATTGCTCTACAGATATTTCCATGGCAGATGCTCCAGAGAAATAAAAACTCTTGTACCACTATTGGTCACATTCAGCCGAAGAACTCGGTACGCTGATCAGTCTCACCCATTTACTCTCAAGATTGACACTACAAGGACCAATCTTCATCAAGAATCCTTCTTTTACAGGGCTGCTACGGAATGGAATAAGCTTCAAAAATCAGTTTTTCCAGAGAACTATGACCTGCAACTTTTTAAAAAGCGTGTCCACAATCATTTCCTTTCTATAATCCCTTCCCCTTCTAATAGTCGCAGTGCGGGCCGTCCGCGGCCCACACGATAAGTCTACCCTTTTTGCGACTATTTTCATAAAAAAAAAACTAGGATTAGCATCGACAAACGGTGCATTCGGGTGTAGGTCATATAGAAGTTGGTTTAAAAACGATTACAAATTTTGTACAGAACAGACAGACAGAAAGGAAAGTGAGTTAATAAAAATGTGGTGAAATAACTAAGTACCAAAAGACAGGCGCTTTATGTTTTTCTATGTTTTAGTATAAAATCCAGTTATGGTCGATTTGGTCTAGGTAAAGTCGATTCGGCCTAGGTAAAGTTGACTCTTACTGGTCTCTTTAATAAAAGTTGATTAAAAGCAAATGTGATGAATTTCGATTAACATGTACTAGTCAAATTTGACTGTACCCAGAGAAAGTATACTCTTACTACCTTGAGTTAGTAAAAGTAGATTTTTTGCAAGGAAACGGTCTAAAAAACAAATTAAAACCTTTATAATACAAAGAGAGATATAAATATTTATTATTTATTACAGCAAGGTAAAGATTTGTGACACTTTGAGTTGCAGAGCACATAATTCTTCTTACGCATGCACTTATTGGATTTGCATTTAGTGGTACAAGAGCATTTAAAAAATCGTCTTAAAAACCTGAGATGATTACTTTATTTTTTACTCGCAGCTTTAAGATTTTTAACTTTTTGAACGTAGCTATCCTATTTCAATTTGGTTAACCTAAGTGAATTTACCTTTGGAAGTCGAGCGTTCTAGCTTAACTTTTTCACGTTGTTCCTTGGAGTCTGACATAATTATTACACACTTAAACTAATTCAAACACACCCTGAATCCTCGGTCATTGTTGAAAACTATAATAGACGAGTGATCAAAGAAAACACCAGTAATTAAATAGAGCTGAGATATTGAAACAAAGATGTGCGCCATAGCCATGCCATAGCTACATTGGCCGCTTAAAAACTGTGATTTTTGTGTCGATCCAAAAATAATTTTCCAAATTTACCAACAATGCTCACATACGCCTAAGTAGGCTGCTTCGCCTTTTTTAAAAAGCTGGACTCCACAAGTTTGCTGTTTTGTTTAAGATGAGTAAGACAAATAAATAAAAATATAATAAGCTAAAAGAACATATTTTATTTTAAAATACAGAAAAAGTACAATCGTTTGTAAAAAGCTAATTTTTCCAAAAAGTGATTAAAAGTGTAACTTAGTTATCTTGAATACAGCTGTGATAAAAAACATTAGAAAAAATATCAGTGCATGGTTTCAACCATTTTTTTCTTACTTTTTGGAAAGCGCATCTACCAAAACTTTAAACTGTTGCAAAGGTTTAGCGTTAGCTTCATCGTATCCAGGAGCAGTTGCTTTGACTTTTTCGTACCATCTAACGACGTTTTGATATGGGCTGATATCGTATTCCATCAGTTCAAATGTTGAAACAGTTGCCACAAGAGCCAAATCCGCCAAGGTGAGATTTTCACCAGCAGCGTAGTCGTTGCTACCAATAAATTGATCCAAAAATTTGAAAGCATCATCGATTTTTACAAGTTTAGCAGGGTCCTTTTCTGCTCCAGCAAAAATTGCAGGATACTGAAATTAAATGTTATATATAAGTTATAATATAGGATTTCGATCTATAATAGTGTTACGGATTGAGGATAGCAAGTACGCCACTAAAGCAATTATTTGACCTAAGGCGACGGCGAATAGTTTACAAAAATATGAAGCACCAAATACCCGACATATTAGCGAATAATTTATAGCCGCGGGCGGAAATTATAGACCTTTGATGTATCTAGAATATCGAGAATAGGGAAGTTATTCCGAGAAATATTGTTTCATACCTATCTAAGAACCGCTGTGCCACGAGAAGATATAGTTTTTGAGAAGATTGTTTTAAGTAGTTTAGTTTAAAAAGTTTTTAGTCTTATATTAAGTGAATTATTTTGTATAGTTATATTGGAAAAAATAAATAAACTAGCTAAACCCGGCAGGCGTTGTCCTGCCAGTCTGTATTATAACAGCTTGTACTTTATACTTTCTAAGTTACTGCAAAGCAAAGCACCACTTTTAGGATTTATTTTATAAAAAATTGTAGAAAAATTACTGGACTTTACAGCAAATACATTCTCCGTGTTCAAATATCAGGAATTATCAATGATAGGCAATATGGCTTCCGCCATCAGAGATCAACTGGTGACCTGCTCGCATACGTCTCACATATATGGCAGCTATCTATTGAAAAGTATGGAGAAACTTTAGCTGTGGCATTAGATATCTCCAAGGCATTCGATCGAGTTTGGCACCAGGGACTCCTCGCCAAGCTTCCATCTTATGGCTTGCCCCCTCAGGTGTGTTTTCTGCTTGCTAGTTTTCTCTCAAACAGGTCTCTCCATGTAGTGGTCGATGGAGTTTCATCTGACACTCTACTCATAAATTCTGGTGTTCCGCAAGGATCCATTCTAGCACCAACACTATTTTTACTTCACATCAACGACCTGTTGAAAGCAACTTCATGTCCTGTACACAGCTTTGCCGATGATAGTACCCTCCATACCGCTTTCTCTTCCAGAGCCCCTATATCAGCCCGTGAAACCAGAAATGAACGACGAAGAAATGCTAACAATATAAATATGGACTTAGCAACAATTCTCGAATGGGAATCCAATAACTTGGTAGAATTCAATGCAAACAAAACACAAGCATGTCTTTTCTCTAGAAAAGCCGATCTCACTGTGCCTAACATAACTTTGTCAGGAGTAACCATACCACTGAAGTCATCCATATCGATGCTTGGTATTATTAACAGCAATAACCTTTCCTGAGAAAATCACGTGAGGTCCATTGCCAAAAGTGCATCCCAAAAACTTGGTTTTTTGTTTCGTGCCAAGAGCTATTTCACCTCCAGTCAGCTGCTTATGATCTATAAGGCACATATCCAACCTGTACTGGAATACTGTTCCCATATTTGGAGAGCGGCACCTAAACATATCCTGAAGCTATTGGATTCTGTCCAAAAAAGGGCAATTCGTCTCGTCGGTGATGCCTCGCTTACAAACTCGCTCACTTGTCTGGAACACCGTAGAAAAGTTGGCAATTTGTCTCTATTTTATAGATATTTTCATGGGCGATGGTCTTCTGAAATATCAACAATCGTTCCTCCTTTGGCAGTCTCTTCGAGATTAACCCGTCAAGTTCAGTCTTCACACCCCTTCGTGGTCACTTTGGAGACCTGCAGAACATCACTTTCCAAAGACTCATTCATCCAACGAATTGCGAGGCTTTGGAACTCATTGCCTAGGGAGGTGTTCCCCGAGGCATACAACCTCCAGAAATTTAAGAAGAACACCAACTCCTACCTTCTTTCCCTTGGTTCCCACGATGTTCTCTGAATATTACAGGATATCCCTTTTCGTGGGAACCAGAACATAAAAAAAAAATAACAGGATACCAATTTCCATAGGGATCGGTTAACCGATAGAGAAGTTTGTATACTGCAGCACCATCTGGTGGGGAGCTGCAACAAAGTGAATTACGAAAACGAATTCTCCACGAAAAAATACAGATACATGCCAATTTTCAAGGTGATTGGTTAAACGGTGCAGAAGTTAATATGCTGCAACGTCACAGTAAATTTTTTCAAATCACTTTTATAATGCTTTCACAATATGATTTAGAGTTTTTGATGTTACAAACTTTTTAAAAACTATTTATATTTTAACTAAAAGTTACAATTAACTACAAATTGAAGAAACTGCACTTATTATTTACATTGCTGATAGTGGGCCATTAAACTATATTTTATATTTTGCATTACAAATAATTTTATTTTATTAATGTATAAAAGGTTTTTTCTTGTTAATAAACAAAAAATGTTTAGTTATTGTTGCGTTAACATATCGACTCTGGACGAGGTACTCGCCGAAGTTTACTGAGGCGAATGTTATCATCCACATTCTCGTGTCTACTCGCGAGAAACCCAGTTATACGTTGGTCTTCAACATGGATGTCGTTGAAGTAGCTGCTGCTTCAGCTCACCATGCATATACACATTACAACTTATTAAATTGTTACTACACAAAAAAAATACTAAATACTAAAATACTAAAGCCCTGAAAAAAAAGAAGATGGTGGATGACGTTTTTGACTCAAAACAAACACAACACTGCTCGAAGTGCGGCAAGAATGTAGTGAGTCTTCTCGTATTCGTGCCTCGACGTCTTAGACTCTGGAACAAAAAACCGACACGGAAGCGAGCTCCTGCAGAACGAGGCGAGGAAGCACGAGGCAAAGTGAGTAGACACACTATACTCTTGTTGGAGGAGCCCACATTGCAGCTTTAAGCTGATACCACCTGGTTTATCTTGATCGAGGTTAAGCTTTTTTTTCAAATCTTAGAAAACTAATAATAAAAAAATCAAAAAAGTTTCAATAACTCACATAGTAATCTGCAAATCTTGCGTACAAAGTTCCCATATCGAAATATAATCTTTGGTCAACAGTAGCCCTTTTTTTGGGGTCTTTAGGGTAAAGAGTATCATCTTTTCCATATTGGTTTACCAAATAAGCCATAATGGCTTTGCTTTCCCATATTGCGAAACCATTGTCATTCAGTGTAGGTACAGTGTGCTGAGGATTTATCTGAAAAAAATAAAATAACTGTTAGACACCTTCTTTATCACACGTGCGTAGGGCAACAAAGAGTTGTAAACAGGTTTGGAAAATACGTATAAATTTAACAAAGAGTAAATTAAAAATCAAAACAGCAAACCTATTATATAAACGATTATTCAACGCATAATTCGTCATTCTTTCCAATAACTCGCGCAAGGGCGGATCCAGGGGGGGTCATGACCCCCATGTTTATCCTGGCAGAAATAATTTTTACAATTTTTTACTTTTCTAATAATCATAAGTAATTTGCACTTTTATAGACCATTTTATAGTAAATTTTGTGTACTGCACTGGTGTTTTTTGTGTACCGCCGTTTAATATTAAATTGAGAATAGCATCCCTAATAGGCGAGAAGGCGATGACACTAAAAGTGTACTTATATGGATTCTGAAATTTAGCATAGGAAGTAATAGTAGGAGCAAATTTTATGTATTTTCAAAAAAATTTGGTGTGACAATTCTTATCGTGGCAGAAAAGTCTGTCACGCCGACTTTTAATATCTAAAGTTTATAAAATGTTTTCCTTATGGCGGAATTACTTTTCTTTTAGTTCTTTTTTCAAAATTATTTATTTTATTTATCGTATGGCAATAGTATATCATAAAAACACAAAATTACAACTAAAAAACATTAACAACACATAACAATAAGTGTAAGAACATATAGAGAAAAAGATAAAAGCAAATCATATGTGCTCGTGTACCCAAAAAGCTCTCCTTGCATACAGAGTGGATCCAAATATATCTTACATTATCCCTGCTCATATTTTCCTATAAATCCATGAACCGTGGCGATTCTCGGCTATGGGTGTTCAGGTACCCGCGTAAGCCGTGGCGATTTTAGGGTGTTAATTTAAGGCGTAGTAATTTTGGTGTCAATTTCGGGAGACACCTCATTGAACTGGCCGCCGGTATTTACTATTTTTTATAAAAAAGTGTCCTATGTCCTTTACTATACTATTGAAAATATGTGTACAAAATTTCATAATGATCGATTGACTAGTTTACGCGTAAAAGTGTAGCAAACAAACAAAAAAACAAACAAACAAACTCATATTCGCATTTATAATATTTAGTTAGGATTAAAAAAGTATTTTTCAAAGAGTAACTAAGTAACTAAGCCAGGAATATTTTGAAATGTAATATCAACGATTAAAAGTTTTCAGATGTCTCAAAAATCACCTGACGTACATTTTCAACCGGATACCGGCTATTTCTACTATAGTTGGTTCGTTTTAGTTCCTGCTAGGTAATTTAAAGCCAAATACCCTTTAAGGGTATTAAATATACGAGTAGTTACGTCCTTCTGTCAGCGCTCCTTTTGACAGCTACAAAAAATGCTCAAACTTGCAGATCCCTCAGTCATTTCGCCGACGATATTCATTGTTCATGTTGACAGATTGAATTACATGTTCTTGTCACCGACATAACCTTAAACTAGACTGCTAGTATTCATAATGTCCACCACTCGAAAACTCGTCCAATTGAACATCCTGAAATCGTGTCTGCGCAATGCGCAAGAGCCACCAAAGATTTTGATATCTGTCAATCTGGGAAGCCATATTGTTATTTGGTCATTGTCGTTCGCTTGGGTTGAGAGATATTGTTAAAATGAAGTGTTTTGTACTTTGGTGCAAGAATTCGACAAAAAAACATCCTGAAGGTGTAATGTTTCATAGGTAAGTCGTAATAATACTACATAAAATCGTTATATTATAAACTATTTAAAGCAACAAATTTCAACATACGCTAGTTTACGGTTTAACCATTGAATATTTTTAAACTTTCATATTATTTCTACGGGCTCTACACCAGAATAGTGTTTCAGCATGGTTTCACACACCAAATATTAATATCTAGTTAATTTTATTTTTTTACCTTAATGAATATAATTTTCTGATATTCTAGAATACCTAAGGATAGGTGCAATGAATGGATGGAAGCTATAAGAAGACCTTTAGAACTGAAAGGGGTACTGTAATAAGAAAACAATTATCCAAATTAATATTGTTTAAAAACCAATAAAAATATAAATTTTATTTTTGTTTTTTATTTCTAATACAAAAATAGGTACATCCATTATAGTTTCCACTTTTATTAGTTCAAATAGAAAAAGTTCCACCAAGTGTGCATTGGATGAAATATCCTGTACTCTGTGATGCCTACTAATGGCAAATTAACACAAATTTTGGCTAGAGTATTTTTTTCAAATGGCTTAATTTTCAACGACTGAAATGTTCTTTGTTGAAGTATAATTACCATTATATTAATTAAGTACCTATTTTTCTTTTACTCCTGCAAAGTGAATTTTTCAACATTCCACCTGCTTTTGTATCAGACCCATTACAATTCCCTGAAGTACGCCAATGTGATTCTGACACAATGCACATGCCCTATGCCCGCCAGTCAATTTCCTAATTGGACCAATTTCAATGATATGGCTTTGACAGTCTAGTTTAAGGTTATGTCGGTGGTTCTTGTTGACAACTTGACATCAGACTTTTTTTTTATGAAAATAGTCGAAAAAAGGGTAGACCTATCGTGTGGGCCGCGGACGGCCCGCACTGCGACTATTAGAAGCGGAAGGGATTATAGAAAGGAAATGATTGTGGACACGCTTTTTAAAAAGTTGCAGGTCATAGTTCTCTGGAAAAACTGATTTTGGAAGCTTATTCCATTCCGTAGCAGCCCTGTAAAAGAAGGATTCTTGTTGAAGATTGGTCCTTGTAGTGTCAAGCTTGAGAGTAAATTTGTGAGACTGATTAGCGTGCCGAGTTCTTCGGCCGAATGTGGCCAATGGTGGTACAAGAGTTTTTATTTCTCTGGAGCATCTGCCATGGAAATATCTGTAGAGCAATGACTGGTCTGCAACTCTTCTTCTATGTTCTAGAGGGTGAAGGGTATCTGTGAGAGTTGAGCTGTTTATCAAGCGAATGGCTCTTTTCTGAATGGAATCTAGAAGACGAAAAGAATGATTTGGTGCTGAACCCCAAATGTGCGAGCAATACTCCAGTAGAGGTCGGATTTGAGCCTTGTACGTCGTCAACAGTTGATCAGGAGTAAAAAACTTTCTGGCTTTCCACAGAAAACCTAACCGCTGGCTTGCCGACTTTTTTTATGTTAGCAACATGGTCATGCCAAGACATATTATTGGACACCGTGACTCCCAAAATCGAGATGGAGGGACTTGGTTCAAGGGTATTTCCGGACATTGTGATGGGATGATTTGAGGAATTCACTTTCTTGGAAAACGTAGCACTTTGTGTTTTTTGAGCGTTGAACTGAACAAGATTGTTGGTTACCCACTCGACGATTGCTTTAAGATCTCTATTGATGGAATCAACCTGTTCCTGCCTGAGTCTATTTGCATCATTCACCGAAACTGATCGATAGGATGTGAAAGTTGAGATAAGTGTGCTATCGTCTGCGAAAATGTAAATAAGGTTCGTGGTGGTTTTCAAGAGGTCGTTGATGTGTAAAAGAAATAGGGTGGGGGACAGGATGGAACCCTGGGGGACCCCTGCATTGGTTTTAAACGCATCAGAAGAAATACCGTCAACTGCCACAGGTAAGGAGCGATCTTGCATGAAGCTCAAGAGCCATTGGCGCAGTTTGGTTGGGAGACCGTATGCAGATAATTTACTTAACAATGCCTGGTGCCAAACGCGGTCAAATGCTTTAGATATATCCAAGGCTATTGCACGGGATTCACCAAACTTTTCAATAGTGTTTGTCCAGAGCTGAGTGACATAAGCCAGCAAATCTCCAGTAGACCGAAGTTGTCGAAATCCATATTGTCTGTCATGAATTATCTCAAATTTCTCCAGATATTTGATGAGTTCTGTGTTAATCGCTTTTTCCATATTGAAGTCCGCGCGTATAAGCTGTCAGAAATTTTTTACATATTGGTGGTTAAACAGGTTACACCTTAACCAATGGTCACAAACTTTTTATACATAAATTTTACGAGTATGAAAAGATTTAAAAAAAATTATGCGAGAACACATTTTTTAGATAATAATAAATAATAATTCGGTTCAATGTCTAAACACTTTTCTCGTTGCAACATACCTTCAAGCATTTTAAGCGGAACGACCTAGAAATTAGGCGTGAAACAATCATCAATTTAAACGTGTAATCGACAAGATATTATTTTGTTTAATTATACACAAGAAATTCGTTTTAAACAGCCTCCAAAATTTTTAGAAATAAAGCACTGACCTTCAATGCATGATTGTTAGCAATAATGTGGTTAAAGCGTGAGTATGAAAAAACCTTTATAATGGTATTTTGTAAGGTCACAAACAATAATTCTATATGGGTAGTTTCCCATTTATTTATTTATTTACATTGTATGATAGACTGAGACAAGGGATTCATGATAATCGAAATCTTGTTCAGCGATTCAAAAAACGTCGAAAGTGATATGTATGGACAACATTGGAAGAAAATCCAATTTCAGATAATTTTTGGTCAAATATTTGCCATAAATTTTAATTTTTAAAAAAATTAGATATTTTTACTTTTCCGAACTGAAGGGTGAAAAAGGAAAAGTATTGGTTTACCCCCAAAAATCAAAATCGCCAAAACCATGTGCGTTCACGTTTCATGGCCCCACGCGTCGAATTGCACCATTTTCAGCGTGACGGTTGTTTCAAATTTTGTCTGTGTGTAGTGTGTGTGTTGGAACATTTTGTGGACACGATATCTTGAGACATAGAGGCGGTAGGTTACTAAAACTTAAAGGGTAGAAGTTTTGCCCGGACAAGACCGAGTTCGAAGATGGGCCATAACGGTACATTCCTTCAGGTAGCTGCCGTACAAGGTGATCCTCAAATTTACCGCATTTTGCACTTTTCGCACGATAACTTTAGAAGGAGAGATAGGGCGATGAAACTTTCAGGTATTACGTTTGGCCCGACCAAAGGACAAGATCATTATTCAAAATTTGGTCAGTATCTCCATATAAATTAAATTTAATGAACCAATAACACTAGGATAACTAGAACTTTATTAAAAAGAAGAGAGCCCTCGGTTTGGAAAAGTTAGATTTGCTATGGCAATACTGTTTTATTTTATTGAAAATTTGGTACCATCACACACAAATCCATAAGAAATATTGGGTTTGGAAAAAAGCCCAAAAATTTTATTGACTAAATTGGGATAAAAATCAATTTAAGATCATTTATGGTTAAATATTTGCCATAAATTTTCATTTTTTAAAAAAACTACCAAGCAGAGACATTTCTTCATTAAAAATTCGGTTTCATCACATATGCTGTCTCATCTTTTGAGAGGGATTTGTGTCGTTAAGACCACGTATCACTAGGTTCTGCCGTTGTACTCATCTTGCTGAGGTAGGCACAAAAACTAATTGTAAAGCTAAATAATTCTTCAGTATTTTTGTCAATAATAAAAAACGTTTTTATGGAAAAAATACGGAGAAAAATTAATTTCAAATCATTTTTTGACAAATTTTTGCCATAAATTTAAATTTTTTGAAAAAAGTACCCGACAGAGACATTTCTTTAGTTTAAATTCGGATTCATCGCACAAAAATCTATAAAAAGTAATAGGTTTTGTAAAAAAAACTTCTTATTAACAAAATTAAAAAAAAAAGTTTCAGATCATTTTTGGATGTTAGCAATATATTTTTCTGAAAAAACTACCCGACAGACATTTTCTTATTGAAAATTCGGTTTTCACATACAAAAATAAATAGAAATGATAAGTTTTGCAAAAAAACCAAAAACTTTTCTATAGACTTCTGTTTAACTGTCTGTTATTCTCGAAAGACTTAAAATTTTAGATTATTAAAAACATGTAGCCAAAAAGACTTTTATGATATTCGTGTTTATAGTGAAAAAAAAACTTACCTGAAGAAACTCTGGTGTCAGTTGCTCTCCTTTCATCAAATCAAGATATTTGAGATTAAGTTCGACTCCAACTGCTTTGGCAGCAAGAAGAACATTTCGCGAAGGAGCACCTCCAGGAACGTAGTACAAGTCTATGGTCATGATGGCTGAAATAGAAAAATAAATTTTAATATGAGCTGTTTTTAAACTTAAAAAGCACAATAAAATAAGATATCTATTTGCTTTTGCCGTCCCACCATAGTCGCCCGAAGGGCAGAAATTGGGACTGTAAACAATCCCTGAGACTTCTTTTTCTCCACGTGCCATGTCCTTCTAGGACATCGGCAATCATCATTATGATTTTTATTTCATTAGCAGCGGCACGAAACAGGCTTGTAGAATTAACACCACTCTCTCAGGTTTTTTAGCCAGGACGTGCGTCTTCCTCCTGGACCTCTTCTTCCTTGGATTTTGCCTTGCATGATAGGTAGATCACGGTCAGTTTTTATGTTCGAGAGGTAGGAAACTGCTTGCAATCTTAGTAGTGGGGGTAGTAGGGTAGCCTACCTGCGTTACTATATCACTGAGGCCCTTTGGATCAGCTGCGGCTCAGTCAGAAGTGACTAGTCGAAGAGGAAAGACGTGTATAGCAACAAGAGCTGACCGCATCAAGCCGCCGCTACGCAGAATATACATCGACACCAAGCGTCATTTCAGTTTTAAACATTGTTATACTCGTAATTAAGAAATGGCTCCTAATAAATCTCGAGAACAATACTTTTCTCTCTTTGGTTTTCATGAACGTAAAGAAACTATTTGCTCATATGTACCGAAAAAGAAAAAAGCTGTTATCTTACTGGTGTTGATACAATGGACCAGATGGTAGGCAGATATAGCACTCACAGATGCACTCAAAGGTGGCTTTGTTTTTTAACGTTTTAGACATAGCTGCACTTGCAGCGTACATAGTTTACTTTGAAAATAATAATTAATTAGGAAAGAGACCCATCAGCGTCGTTTTTTTTCACGCTCTTCAAACAATCAAATCATGCGCCACCACTCAACAATGAACGCAATCGAGGACATACTCGGAGTTCACCTCGGTCCTGTGCCTGCCGCTGAAAGAGATGATGAGCCTCGAGATACTACTGGCAGATTTAAAGTTACAGGCTCATGTCATCTGTGCTACAGATTAACTATAATAAGACGTAGAAAGACTAGAAAGAGTTGCGTAAAATGTCAGAAACCTGTATGCGATGAACATTCTATAACAAAAGTATTGTGCTCTGATTGCGTTGATAAAATGTAAAATTATTCATTTTTAACATGTGAATTACTAACAAATCAATTGTTTTTAACTTGATAACTATTTTATTTATTTATTTATTGACCTGTTTTATATAATTATAATATTTATAATTAACAAAACTCATTTCAAAGTAAATACGTCACTTTTTTTCGAGTGGGTACCCGGGTACCCGGTTACCCACAGGGCAATTTTTTTTAAGAGCTAAATTATCATTTAAAAAAAAACGTTAAATCGTGGGGATCAGGAAACTCAGATCGTTAAAAAAAAATTTCAAAGAGTGATCGATAAAAATGTAAGGCGGTGGGTACCTGGGTACCCGGTTGCTCACATAAGGGTTAGACTAGGTATCATGCGAGTGGGGCGTGGTCACCTCTCCACCACGACCCTTAGTAGGTCTATTGTGGCTCACCCCTAGAGGTTACAGTTCACCGCACAATCCAGCCCTTCTCACGAAGTTCATGGTTGTATACGGTGAGATTTTTTTAAATTTTTGAAATCGGTAGGTTCTAGGTTGGTGTAACCAAATATGCCGAACCTTATTCTTCCCAGGCCGGGGCATAAACCTAGTATATGTTAGGCAGTTTTGTCTTCCACGCAGCAAAACTGACAGTTCGTTTGTTGGTTCAGACCTATCTTTCTGAGGTGGTATCTTAAACGACAGTGTTCTGTAAGCAGTCCCGTTAAAATACGCAGGTCATTTCTGCTCCATTCTAGGATCTGCTTGGGTGTGTTTCTCACGGGTTTAGGTAGAAACGCCTTTGAGTGAGTTAACCCTGGTATACATATACACATAAGGAATGGAATTTTTATTTAGAAGCGCAGTCCCTAAACTTTTTGTCATTTTTATGAATATTTGAAGCAGGGGTACAACAAATTTAGAGAATCACCAACGATAGATGGTTTGTGAACACTGGTTATTATTGCTGCTTTTTTTTATAAATGTTTTTTGTTAATACAAAAAAATACCTTAACTAAAAGTATGATTGGCAGAAGTGAGGATGCTGAAATTGTTTAGTTACAACGATAATGCATTTTTAAATGCATTTCATTAGCAGTCTAAACACTTATGTGCAAAAATGGAAAGGTTCGATAATATTTATTATCCTTGAGTATAAGTATGTTAAATAACGACTTCCATAACAAATAAAATGGAATGCAATTTGTGCAAATCATTGTTTACAATTGCTATGCAGTCATGATTATTAGTCAGCAAATGAATAGATAAAAAAAATAATTAAGCATTTCAAATTCTTTAAGTGTTTTCCACATACTGATGTAGGTACACATAACCGCAATGTCTACGGATATTTAAGTTTTGGTTTTAAATGTATTCAATGGTCAATAATTCGCTATGTTTGCAAAAATACCGCCACTTTATTATCATTTAAGGTGCTTTACAACCGACTCCAAAATTTGTTTACATTTACAAACTCAGCGACTCCGAAAACTATGAATTCGACAATATTATCGTCGTTTTTAATAATTTTTCTTATTTCACTCCCTTCCCACTACTATTATATGGATGCTAACATAATTGGTAATGTCACTGTCAAACTCAGCGACTCAAAAAACAATGAACTCGACACTAATATCGGTCATTTTTAATAGTTTTTATATTTTAACCCCCTCTTACCCCTTTCGTATAGACTTATCGGGATAAAAATTATCCTATATATTAAGTTGGCACTGCATAGCTTTATGAACAGCCAGAAAGTGTCAAAAAGGCACGTCTGGCTGTGCATAGAGGTATTTTCAAAAAAGTGACTTTGGGGGTAGTTTTTAATTTTTTCCTACCGCTTGAAAAGAATTCAACATTTTTTAACTACGAATTCTAATAGTATGGTAATAAGGTTTTAATTCAGATAATTGTATTTTCTGTACCAAAACATATATATTTTATTTGTCCGTTATAAGAATTAAAAAACATGCTTTAGAATTTGTAACTTAATTATTTATTGCTGTGAATTTTTGGAAATAATTTAAAATAACTCTCTGCTATTTTCTACAAAAAATGTTTGATGTTAAATCTCTAAAATTGATAGTTTAAGAGATTCAGGGTGTTAGTAAATAAGTACAACAAACTTCAGGGGGTGATTCTGCTTGAAAAAATAATGACAGTTTGCTATATAAACGTATGTCAGAGATACGGGGTGTTAAAGTTTTTCTTAAAAACTGACGATTTATTTATTGCTCTGAAACCGGTCAAGATATGTAAATGAAATTTGGAGGATTTTAAGAGGTAGGTATTGCGCATTTTTTAACATGCAATTAAGAATTTTATGTTTATCAGTGGCGCGCATAAGGGTAATGATTTCAATTTTTTTTAAAGAAAAAAATAGTACGCCACTGAGATATTTCAAATTAAAAATGATGTTTAATTTTGAACAAAAAATCTCTCCTGCCTTTTTTTCGTATGTAGCGCCGTTTTTATGCAAAAAAATAAACACAATTAACACCCCGTATCTCTGAAACAAAGTATTTGCGGTTACTTATAAGTTTATATAGCAAACTGTCATTATTTTTTCATGCAGAATCACCCCCTGAACTTTGTCGCACTTATTTACTAACACCCTGTATATCATTCTAGAGTTATAAAATTTTAAGAAAATATATTTTTTTAAAACGAATATTTTTCAATAGTTACACATTAATTTTTGTCATTTTTAATAGGTACCCAAAAAATAAAATGAGTCGAAAAAAAATCATAAAGGTGAATATTTTTTTTTATCAACAATCATGCTTCCTAAAGTAAACCGGTTTAAAAAATATTGCCACGTTATCGTCAATCCCATAGGAAATGAGACTTTCAAAGCTCATACCAGAGCTGTAATTGTAGTTACAGAGTTATTTAAAACAAACTTTGAACCAATGAAATCCGTTCGCATATGGGTCTGCAATTGAAGGAAAAGTTTACATGTTTTTAGCACTGGAAAAATTTAACTGGTTCTTAAAATGAAAATATTAAGAAATCAAAATTGATACAGAATTTTTTTTTCAACACGTAGAACAAGATTTTCGATGAGTTAAATTTTTATTAATACCTTCTTATATTAGTTACTTTTTTAGAGAGAAATTTCGACTTAGCAATATTTAACATTAATTTAGAATTATTTCTTTAAAAAAACGAGTTAAGTTAAATACCGATTTACAACGGACGTTTTCAAAACCAAAAATGAAACTCCAGTACTAAAAAAAATGTTAATTAACATAGTTGTAGAATTTAATGAAACTGGTTAGTCACGACTGTGAGTCATTTTGCGTTAGCATTGGTTGCTATTATTTAAGTATCGCGTAAAAAAATGATGTAAGTGCTCCATAAAACGCTAAAATTAGTGTGGTTTTGGTGCTAATAATCTTAAAAAATGTGTAAAAATTAATTGATCTTACCGACTGCAGTTCAATCACACTACCACACCCAGCAGCAACTAAAGCAGGAATGTGTTTTAAAAGTACAGTTTAGTCGAGAGTCGAGAAATTCTCGTTGTCGGTATCCGGCCGGTGTAGCTACTACGTTTTTAACAAGTTGTGCACTGTCGCCAACCGCCAACGTAATATCTTGTTCAACAAGGTTTACCTTTCAGCTAACCGCAATTTTCTGCGGTTCAAGACACTGCTATTGAATATTTAACACGTATAAAATGTATCATGAAAGTAAAATTAATATAAAAAATGGATCATGAAAGTATGATTATTACAAAAATATATAATAGGAAATATCTAGCTACTTCATTTTTAGATAAATTGTGAGTTCGACAAAAGCGCAGGGATTGTTTGGAATTTCAGCATTTTGTACAGGGTCATGAGCGTCGGCAGAAGGGTGCAAGGAGTGCACTTGCATCCCCCTGTCGGGAAAGAAAATACACAGAAAAAGTTTAAGAAATATTTTTTTCGCATTTTGACTGATAATGTACTATTTTACTAAATTAAAATTCGTTTAATAAAGTGGCATTTTATCACATAGAACTGTCACTTTACTGCATAGTACTGTCACTGTCAATATAACACAGATTGACAAAAAATTGTTTATTTATTATTGGAAACATTGTTAGTAAGAGATTCTCTTTCTGCCAGGTCCCCTTCGTCCTAGGACTCTCCCCTGGAGAACCAGCTGTGGGAGCACAGGAGATACGGTGCCGAATAGAACAGGCCCGCGCGACATGAAAACCATTTTATGCTGCCGTAATATTAATATTTCCTTACGCATCAGAATTATTTAGTTTTATATTTTTAGAATACTATTATATCGAGCTGAATCGTCGACACTTACCGATGCCAAGAGTAAGAAGGTTAATGCTTTTAAAATGTGGACATACCGTCGGATGTTGTGTATATCTTGGGTTAATAGGGTACGAAATACTGAAGTACTTAAAAGCCTTAATAAACAAACTAGGGTCATGTTTAACATAAAGTTATTTTTATACTATTCAGTCAATATTGGTGCAATTTATCCCAAATAAATATGTAATAAGCCCCCGTATTATATTGACAATTCAAAAAGTCGTTGTAACAGTGACAAAAACAAAAACAATAATTAATGAAGTATTATTTTTGTATTTAAAGTGTACATTTTAAATTTTTTTATTGCAAAGCGCTTTCGACTTTCGTCATCTTCATTCAGTGCTTACTTAGTCAGGTAACAGAAAGTGTTACAATTGAAAACATCACATTTAAAAAGTAAAGGCTAAAAAAACGAAAAACATGTTAAAATTCAAAATTAAAATTAGATGGCCATGTGGTCAGTCAAGATGTCACACGAAGTATGATCAGTTTGCCTTAAATGATTTGATATCTTGACTGACCACATGGCCATCTAATTTTAATTTTGAATTCTAATATTTAACATTACTAAGTGTATTCAGCTTTACACATTCAAAAACAATAATGACAATTAAAAAAGTCATAGTGATAATTACAATAACAGGATTTAGTTTTGTGGAGCACATGAAAAGTTTAAAGAAAGCCAATTTTATACAACGATTAAATAACAATGGAGGGCTGGTATCAAAGGCAAAAAAATATGATTGAATAGAGATTTACCAGACCTTTTAAATAAGGGATGACTTGATACCTAACTCCAATTGAAAAAATTTAAGAGGTGTCTCCAGTAGGGAGGGGGTGAATTTGACGTTTATGATATTAAAAAGTGCCCCCCTCAAGTTAAAAGTTGATGTGTTTCGGCATTTCATTCTAATATGTCGCATTTCTGAAATTTTGAGGGTGAGCCCTTTTCAAATGAACACATTGTTCTTTACTGTAGTCGAATTGTTTCGACTTATTTAGATTTTCATTTTTTATTTATTAAACTGATTGTTAAATTCTTGTAACTTTCTATTTATTTTAAAAAAAGGTGACAACAACATTGAAGCTCGTTCAAATTTGTTCCAGGTTTTATTCATTCTTTTTAGTAATTTTAGTATTAAAAATTACTTGGCGCTCAACAGCATTTCAGTTTTAGTTAAATTAGTTTAGTCAGTTATTTTTTGATATTAACAAAAGAATAGGTAGATGCACGAACTGATCTATCTGTTCCCTAGAATTGAATTTAATTGATAAGTCAAGATCACATCCTTGAGATAGAGTCTATAGGGAGAAATCACGGAGTGGGCGACATCTATTATTGATCGTATAAACATCTCGAGGTGTGAACCACAAACTAACCTCCATTTGTTTATATGGGTGAACAGTGAATTTTACATATTATTTTAAGCAATTTAAGCATTGAAAGTGTTATATTTGAACAATATTTTGTGAAGAATTGGTGTTAATAAACCACAAAATCCGAATCATATGGCAATTTGATTATATCATTGCATAAATTTCCTTCAAATTCTAAGGCGACTCAGAAATAAAAGATGATCTTAACGATAGAAAAACCAATCTCAAAGTTCATGTTCGTTTGCAGCAAGCACTTTGTGAAAGATGATTTTTTCAGTGGTAAGTTTGATATTGCTGTCCAATGCTCTATCATTTTATTTGTAATTATTCATAGTAACTTCAACAACACGGAGAAAGCGTTTGAAAGATGATTATTATGATTTTTTCATTGAGACCGTCAGTTCCACAAAAAATGATGACAATAAAACTAAAACGTCGAAAACAAACCTTGAATTCAGCTTCAATCCAATAGTTTAACTCCAAAAATCAACTCAAATCTCTAAGATAACTAAAATTTTCTCCAATAAACACTTTGGTTTTACAAGTTATCGAATAACAGAATATTTGTTGTTCACACCTCGAACCGGTATTTTGTCATTAACAGCGCCATCTCGCGTTACGTGATTTTTCCCCATAGAGTTTTTTGTTTAATCTTTTTTAATATCGACTACTACTGCTACTACTTATAATAGCGTAACAAAACCGATAATGAATCAAGTGAAGATACATACATACATATAGTCACGCCTTTTTCCCGTAGGGGTAGGCACCACTTCGTTCTTTTATTTCACTATTCTTGATCTCGATTAAATAACTAAAATTTTTAATTTGTTGGGTAAGCTATTTAATTAGTTTTTTATAATCCTCTCTATTTTGTATAGCATAAAAAGTATTTTCCACATCATTTACAATATTAATTAATTTATTTCAATCTCCGCGCTTAAATATTATTTAAGACTTCATCCTATTTTATATTTTATAAAATAAGATAAAACTATATTAAAAGAAATATGGGGGTATACATTTTACTTTACATAGTGTCACTCTGATAAAAATAAATTTTCTCGAAAACCTGCTATACACGTCAAGCGAACAAAGTATAATCAGTTTAAAATAAATAAAAATGCTGCAGTTGAAAATCTAAAATTATTTATAGATTTAGTGGACGGAATCCTTTTATAATTGTACTTCTATCTATAATCAAAATCATTATCTACTTAAATATTCTTGCACAATGTATAATGTAGAGGTGCCCTACTTAGCTGGTTTTTTTTACATTTATATGTTAAATGATGCATTATACATTTTGCTTTAGAAAAGTGAAAATTATTACAGATCATTATAATTGTAACTTTCTCCTTTATAAAATAATGTGAGATGCTTATAATACATACATACATATAGTTATGTCTTTTTCCCGTAGGAGTAGGCAGAGACCACTTCCTTTCACTTGCTACGGCTCTTACACAAATCTTTTGCTTCCTCTACTTTCATCAGTGCTCTCATACATACTCGTCGGTTGTTGGTACTCTTGATCTGGCCTTTCTTAAAAACAATGTTGATCGAGATATGTTCACCAAAGTCGACCTTTACCGACTTGTCCATTCACACTCGCCTTATAAATTTGTTTCGTCAATATTCTTTTATCCATCCTTTCTACGTGTCCAAATCATCTAAGCATTCCTTTATCTATCTTTCTAACCACATCTTCTTTTACAGCACAGCGTTATCTTATCTCACTATTCTTTAATTTATCCAACCGAGTCACACCGGCTATACTTCTCAGACTACTCATCTCCGCAGCAATAATCCTATTTTTATGCTTCTTCTGCCAAACCCAACATTCACTACCATACATAAGTGTAGGAACCAACACACCTCTATGCAGTGCCCATTTATTTGTTTTCCTGCCAACACCTTTGCTTAATGTCACTGTCATACTTTCCAACTTTCGTAAACTTTGAACCCAAGTATACAAACTTATTTACTTGTTCCATTTTTTCTCCCTCAATTCCAAACTTCACAGTTTGTCATGCTTTCTTCTCTTTCAAAAACCATTACTTTCGTTTTGCTTACATTTATTTTCATCCCTTTGTTTTTAGGGCATTGTGCATAACATTAACCATCGCCTGTAACTCCTCTTCAGATGACGCTAATATAATTTGATCATCGGCTTAAGAAGGCATTTGACGAACAAATCATTCTTTTTCAATTCATACGGACTCTCTTTCAAATCTTTTAAACAATCGTCTATGTATAAGCTAAACAGCCATGGCGAAGCCACAGATTCCAGTCTCACACCTTTTTAGATGTTAAACCAGTCCGTGTATGCTCCATTTATCTTGACACAAGCAGTGGAATCCTCGTAAAGTGATTTCAGTGCTCGTATTAAACTACCGCTCACCCCATACATAGAGAATGTCGACCACAATTCACTCCTCGCCACTCTGTCATAGGCCTTTTCCAAGTTTATAAAAGCGCAATAGACCTTTTGACTTCTAGCTTATAATAACGTTTAAAAAAATAAATAGGTATAATATTATTCAAATACATTTCATTTTAGGTAGCCAAATTCTTGGTCAAAATACCCGTTAATGACCTTGACATTTGAATAATTTTACAAAATCAAACGATTTTTTGGAACGGTTTAAATATTTATACTTATGATTAAGTGAGGACTATGTCTGAATATTGTAATTAAAAGCCTTGATGAAAAATTAAATATCCTTAAATTTTATTGCCTTGTTTTTTTTGCCCGAAAAAAGACTACTGTAATTATCTTTAATTTAAAAATCATTATAAACATAGTTTTAAAACATAAATTAATGTAGCTGTTGTCTTTTATTTTTTATTGCTGTTGTTCGATGGTTGATGTTTGATATGTGACAATAAAGGCCAACTAAATATATATCACGACCAAGTGTTGGCAATTGGGGATGTCAATTGTTATTGTTTATTGACTGTTGATTTATTTTTTTTATTGTAACAATACAATGTCTAGGTTAGGTTAGGTTAGGAAAGTAGTAAGGTCGCCTCTCCTATGCAATCCTTGATGGGTCTATTGTGGCTCACCCCTAGAGGTTACAGTTAACCGCACAATCCAGTTCTTCTCGTGAAGTTCATGGTTATATGGGGTGAGATTTTCATAAGACTTTGGTAAAACCAAATATGTTGAACCTTATTTTTCCTAAGTGGGGACACGAATATAGTATATGTTTAGCAGTTTCGTCTTCCTCGCAGAAAAACCGACAGTCCGTTTGTTGGTTCAGATCTATCCTTCCGAGTTGGTATCTTATACGACAATGTCCTGTAAGTAATCCCGCCAGAATTCACTGGTCATTTCAACCTTCTTCTTCTTTTGGTGCCGTCTTCTACTAAAGGTTGTCGATCATTCTGGCTATCTGTATTTTGGAGACCGCTGCGCGAAATAAGGATCTGGTCTTTTGCCATACCACTCTCTCAAGTTATTAAGCCACGATGTCCGTCTTCGTCCTGGTGCTCGTCGCCCTTCAATTTTTCGCTGTATTATTAGTTGAAGGAAGCGGTATTTCTCGCCCCTCATAACATATCCAAAGTATTCCAGTTTTCATCGCTTTATTGTTTTTAAGGTATCGATCGTTGTATTTAGACGTAACAACACATCAATATTACTTACTCTATCAGTCCAGAAAATCCTTAGTATGTGACGATAAACCCACATTTCAAAGGCTTCAATCTTTTTGATATGCATATCCAACAGTTTTCATCCCTCTAGTTCATCAAGCAAGATGGGAAATATGTAGCATTTGGCCAGACGTAGTCTTAAACTTAGATTCAGTTGTCTACACATTGTGTCCAACCATATTCCAGCAACTGTTTGGTTGCGTTTTTTGAGAGTTTGGGTAGAAACGCCTTTGAATGTGTCAACTCTGGTACATTAGATAAGTGCGTGAGTCTTTTTCTCTCCGCCCAGTCCGAAATAATGGATTTGGTACTTGTATTCTTGTGGCTAGCATGTCAGAACCTATCACGAAGATTTGGTGGTTTTTTGTTCCACTTAGTATCCCTGAGTGATCCCCAAGTTACTCTTCTTCAATTTGCCTTTCCAGAGATAGGAATATGTAGGAAACTATCTTGGTCTCCTTCTCTAGGAGAATATCTAAGGGAGGGAGATTCAGGAGATATTTCATCGCTGCCGTTAGTGTGGTGGACATAGCTCCAGTTATGGCCAGGCATGCCAGCCGCTGATGGTCAGCAAGCTTTGTTCTAGCTATCTGTTGCAACCCTTTGGTCCACCAGACTACTGAGCCATACGTGACCATTGATATTATCATTGTTTGATAAATTCAGTAAATCTGTTTGGGGTTCACACCCTTGGCTTGCCGCGTACTCTTCTAAGGTTTCAGATATAAAAGAAGTCTAAGACTAAGAAGTCTAAGTAGATATAATGGCATAAAGTATTATGAATGTTTAAATGAAAGTGATTATTAGTTTGTTAATATGAGTTTCGAAGAGTTAAAGGTCAAGGGAAGGAAAAATCCCGCATGGAAGTAAATTTCACAAGCTCTTTACAAATGACAGTTCCAGTAGGGAGCTCTAATTGTCTGAAGGTGCATAATATAAAGGTTAGCATTCGTTTAGAGTCCACGGAATAAATAAAAACAACTCTTTAGAGTGCAATACATGAAATTGACTGTAAACAAGAAAAAACTCTTTCCCCGTTCGCAATGGACAAACGAAGAAATATTATTAGTCACAACTGAGTTTTTGGGCGAATAGCTCTATTCTGGATAGAATTCGGCAGCTTAAGGAGGTAGCAAAGGTTCAGTGGGAACTATACTCCAGGCCTTAGTGTTAGTAAATTTGACTCTAAACAAAAATGTCATTTTTAAGAGGCCGTTGAATGGCTTGTATAACTGCTATCCTTGATTCAGTGTCAAAGGAAGTTAAAATATTCCGCGTTGAAAATAACTTGATTGTTTATATTTACGCAAAACTTGTGGGTGAGTATTTTGAAATCAATTATTTGGATTAAGTTACTGGTTTTTCTTTGGGTTATTTTAAAAATATCTAAGATTAAAAAATTACTCCTGCTTTTAGTTTGTGAGAAGGTAGGGTAAATTGTAGATTGTAGGGGGGGTCGTGAAGGCTATGCTGCCTCTTAAGCACTTCGACCTATCGGTGCATAACCCTTAATCTATTCGAGGCCCGGGATTCCGAGACTTCGTACAAAGTCAAAGTTTATCAGTTGGCTATGCCAACTGAAGCTGGACGGAAATTAGGAGGAATGCTTTATTACGCAGGCGCCGCGATTAGCACAAAAGAAAGAACCGGAAAATTCTAGAATACCGCGTCTAGCGGTTCCGAAATGGAAAAAGGGTTGTTCGAGCACTTCCTAGAATTATGATTTGGAAATATAAAAGGACAGCGGACGCGAAGAAGTCAGTTTTTGAAATTTAATCAGTTCGATGTCAAATATTGTAAATTTGAAGTGAATATCTAAGTGATATGTAAAAAAAATTTATTGCGTAAAAGTATTGGAATAAAAATTATTTAGTTTCTGTACTGTGAGTTTAGAATTACCGAACCCAAAAAAGTAAATTAAGTAACAATATATAAAATTCCAGGGATCTTGAGAAATTCTGAATTTCTACGAAAGTAGCCATGGCCATTTCGTGTGTACTCGATATCTTCATATAATATTCATAATAACCTTTTGTTGCCCTAGTTTTACAATTGGTTTTCTATACAACATCTGGAGTTATAACTCAACACCTGCACAAATGTTTCGGTTAATATTTATTAATATTTAGAAAAAATAGGAAAAAAATGATTAGTCCATGAAGATTTGTTGATTTTTGAGGAAATATGTGTGACAGAAGTTTGACGGGAATACTCTTCGAAGGATGCATTTCGGAATGCTTGTGTGGCTTAGTTTGTACTTTTTGTTTGGAAAAGGAATGTCCGATACTTTCCCTTCTTTACTGACTACTAATGCTTCTATTGGTAAGTACTTTATTTAAAATCATTTATCACTAACTTTGTTTCGTAACAGAATTGAAAACGAACTATTTATGATTATAAAAGTGCCACGTCTTTTAGTTCTCTAAAGAGTACTCTGCCAGTGGTCTCTCTACTGGCAAATTATGCCCGAGCTCAGCCGTAGAGGGTAGAAGAAAAAAAAAATATAAAAGTGAGCCGCGCCATCGACTTAGACGGTACAAGCCGGAAACCCCTAGGTCTAGTAGGCACTAGCAGAGCCACACGATAAACAACAAACAATTATGGTGAACTAGATAAATAAAACTATATTTAAAATTCCTGCAATATATTAATTAAGTAAAAATGATGTTCTGATTTTTTACAACAAATTCTGTATTTTTGTAAAGTGGATTAAACGAATTTAATACACTTTTCTTAAAATAATATTTAAATTAATTATAACAATCTTTCAGATAATAATAAAAACCTAATGATGTACAAAAGAGAATTAAAAACAAAAAAAGAATGTTCACAATATTTAAAATTTCAAAAAATGATTGGTTTTATATAGAATTCCTGATAGCAAAAGATTAAAAAAAAATACAAAATAAATGGACTTGCAACAAAAATAATAATTTGAAACCATCACAATAACTACATAAAGTATATTCAGTAATGTATAAATTCAGATTCAACTTGGAGCAGGTACAAATTTAATGAAAATAATTTGTTACTTTAAAACTATTGAAAACACTTATATTAAGCACATAATAACGGATAAGTTGAGAAAATTAAACTCAATACTATGTAACCAATTGAAAACTTCATTGAGACGCCACTGTTACATCGATGATCCAAGAAACAGAAACACCAAGTAGTATTTTTAAAGATTTACACTGTTAAAACAATCGAGCTTATTTAAAAATATTTCTTTTTACGATGGCTGTCCTCCAAAATAGCAATATTGTAGGATATTTACAAATAAGTATGAATAAATGTTTTTACTTGGACACAAAGAACTATTAAGAATATTACTTTAATCAAAGTTCAGACTTGGCATATTATCCAATGCAATAAATAGTTTTCAACAGTGTACCATATTAATAAATTAAAACAAAACTTAATCGTGGTGTCAAAAACAAATCACGTCGTTTAAATATTCTAAAATAAATCACTTGTAACCTTTGGGTATACGAATGCACTAATCCTGTGGCCGGATTGATTATGGAACTGCACCTGGTACTTAACAATGGCTTTCCACCAGCAAATCCCGCACGCGGTTATTTTAACTCGACCCCAATATCCAAAATATCCACCACAAAGGCACGATAGAATGGTCAAGTTAAAAATTAAATGGTTTTTCTTCAAAATCCAATTGAGATGGCCCAAATACAGCCAGATATGAAAGAAAAAACCGTAGAAGTTCTGCTCACGTGTTAATATCAAATCGTTCCAAAAACTCTCACCCGACCTCCACTACTGACACCAAGCGACCCTTATTCACTCTCACACCCAGGCCGGATATCAGAAAATGACACGGGACACGCGTCAGCCAACCTTTGCAAATCTATGTTCCCAACTCATAATCGCGCTCGTCCGTGTTGATAGCCAGCCCATCCACACAGAAAAGCAAACCAAACAATAATATAGCTGACAACACACGACAATCGAGGCCAAAAATCAAGGCGAAATCTAATAACAAGGACTCCCACTCCAATTAACAAAAATGTCACAGCCATTAATAATTAAATCCTAACACTACTAGGTATGCAACACTATTTACAACGAGTGACAAATCCAAATCACAACAAAACACGGTAAGCGAAACCATTTACGAGCACCTGAGAAATACAAAACCATCAGAGATCCCATTAATAATGTAACCGTAGAAGGGAAAAAAAAATAGGCACGTGACAAAAGGATAAAATATTTTAACTTTTATTGAATCTATTCTAATCTATATTTTATTGACGCAAGCATTTATAAAAAGTTCAACTATGTTTCCAGAAGGAGCTACATTAATTATTTTAAAAGTGACCAAAAGTCATAAAGCTTAAAAATTATTAGTATAAATGATCAAAATTTTGATATGATTTATCTAATGTTAAAGTAAAAATGTAATGTTATAGCCAAGCTTTTTCCCGTTAGAATTCGCAGGTCATTCCTGCTCCATTCTAGGATCTGCTTAGTTGTGTTTCTCGAAGGTTTAGGTAAGAACGCCTTCGATTGAGTCAACCCTGGTGTATCGGACCAGTACGTGAGTATTTTTATTTCCGCCCAGTCCGAAATAACTGTTTTAACGGCACTTAAGTGACTCCAAAGACCGGTTTTGGTCCAGTGAACGCAGATTCGGCCCCCTGTTTTGCAAGGGTGTCGGCTTTTTCGTTTCCCTGCACCCCTGGTGCCAAGGTAACCACAGCAGGGTCACTCTATTGTTCGCACCAAGGTACTTCAGGGATTTAATGCAATTCCATTTAGAATTTATCTTGTTGGAGATCGGTGCTTTTAAAGCAGCCTGGCTGTCTGATATTATACTTATGTTTTTTTTTGCTAGAGGTCTGTTAGTCAGCTCTTTTGCACACAATTCAATAGCGAAGACTTAAGCCTGAAAGATTGTAGCATACCTGCCAAGACTGGTAGATATTGCAATCTTTGGTTTCCTGCTGAAAATACCGGCCCCAACTTTATCTGGGGTTTTTGAGCCATCTGTGTAAATTACGTATTCAGTTTTTGGAAAGAGGATTTCACCACTCACCCATTTATCTCTCTTCGAAAAGAGGACTTTGAACGACTTTTCTACGTGTATTTTTGTGGCTAGCATGTCAGGAACCATTCCGAGAATTTGTTGGTTTTTTGTTTCACTCAGTATCTCGGAGTGGTTCCCGAGTTGCTCTCCATTAATTTGCCTTTCCTTGCACAGGAATTTGTTGGAGACTATCTGTCTGATGCTTACCCCATTTAACATTTTTAAATAATATTGTTAAGGATTGTGGTCAGAAAATACACCCTTGAAGCCATTATCTGAACCGAGAGCACTATGCGGCGTATCGTTTACAAAATATGTCGTATGATTTATGGCTTTTCGATAACATCAAACGCCCGAAATAATAGCGAATTATTTATAGCCGCGGGCGGTAATTAAAGACCTGCGATAGTAGTTAGAATTTTTGTGAAGATACAGGAAAAGTAACGTTTCTTCTAGAAATATTTTTTCACGCCTATTTAAGCACCGCGGTGCTGCGAAAAGAAAAAGTTAAGATTTTTAAATAAGTTTTAATTGTATTACTAAGACTTGAATAAATAATTTAGTTTTTATACTGAATGTTTTAAATTAACGGACCCAAGACGAGTTATCGCAACATTATTATTAATTTATATAACTTTTGTTATGCATGTTTTAATTTTTTTCTAGCTGTTGTCATCGACAGAGAATTTCTCGGCGAAGGGTACGATGAAGTAAAAGAAGAAGTAGATAATTATCTTGTGTACGCTAAAAGAGAAATATTAAAACATGGAGGAATTAATGTTTATTCTTACTCTTGGACATCCATTAACGTAAGAAAAGGTAGGAACTTATCTTTTTTTGTAAGCGCGTCGGCTTGAAATGGGTAGTTATGGAATTCTTCAACCAACTTGAATTATTTGTGGACTGTAGATTTGAGGGGTTTGCAGGTTAGCGTAATACGGCTTTATTAAAAAGGGACTTACCATAAGATGACGTTCGTTGGTTCCAATGCTGCTAGGGGCAAATGACTGGTTGATCCTTCCCAAATTCTACGCCACTGGCGGAATTGCAATTTTATCACAATTTTTTGATTTTTCAATATTTTCTACATGAATATTGTACTCTTTCTCCATGGCGATAAAGTTATTATTTTTAAAGATATTTCGGGTTAAACATGAAGCTGCACAATTATTTTGATTTCAATGTGTATTAATTATGTCGGTGATTTGAGTCATTTGATTGCATTTATTACGCGAATAAAACTTTAATCTTTATTAACAAAAAGTATAATTTTATTTATCGAAATTTTTTCAACGAATAGATGCATCAAATAATTAAAAACAAATTGTGGTTTTGAAAATGTTATAATCTAACTAAAAGAACCATTTTATGAAAAAGAAAATATTAAAAAGCACATAAACAAAATGTGAAAACCTTTTATAACAAATGTTCAATGTGACCTCAATAAGTTTATTTATTCTTTTGCTAAACAATTCTTTAGTTTAAAAAAATATGTGTGGCTGATCGACAATAAAATTAGCCGAATTTACAATTTATCTAAATAAAACGGAGAAATGATTCAAATCGCATTTATTTATCTGATTTTAATTTTGTAAATGCATCTATCTGTTGAAAAAATTTCGATAAATAAAATTATGTTTTTTTGTTAATGAATATTGAAGTTTCATTCGCGTAATAAATGCAATCAAATGACCCAAAACACCGACATAATCAATACACATTGAAATCAAAATAATTGTGCAGCTTCATGTTTAATCCAAAATATCTAGAAAAATAATAACTTTATCGTCATGGAGAAGGAGTGCCATATTCACGTAGAAAGTATTGGAAAATCGAAAAATTGTGATAAAATTGCAATTTCGCCAGTGGCGTAAAATTTGGGAGAGATCAACCAGTCACTTGCCCGTGTTGTACGCCTCTGGTAGTAGGCAGAAACGTTCATTTAACATAAATTAGTGGGGATTCTATAGGGTAATTCATTAAGAATGGGCAATCTCTGAACTGGAGATACTACACACCAAAATATGGCGATTGAGCTTAACATGTCTTATACAAATGTTGTAGGTTTACGAGATACAGGGTATTTAAAGTTGAAATTTTAATTTGAAATTTCTTAATAATTTTGTGATTTTAAGCAGCTTCGTCTTGAAAATTGGCAACTTATGTTTTTTGGCATGAAAATTACGAATTTTATGCTGAATTTAGCACTATTCATACAGGGCGTTAGTTACACCCTGTTACTTAGGTAAATTACAACATATCTTTTTTATCTTTTTATCAGTTTTTGAGTTATTTGCAATTTAAACATTCAGCGTAAGCCACGGTTATTACATTGACTTTTTTTCAAGTAGGCTTGTGAGTAGTTAAACAACAGGAATTCAAGCGCAAAGGAGTGGGGGGAGGAGTGGGGGAAGTGGTGGGGGAAGTGGTGGGGGTAGAAGTGGGGAAAGTGGTGGGGGTAGGAGTGGTGGAGTGGGGGCAGTGGTGGAGTGGGGAGGAGTGGGGGGTGAAGTGGGGGAAGTGACAGGTGAAGGAGTGGGGAAATGACAGTGTTGACATATGACATTGTTGACATATGACATTGTTGACATATGACATTGTTGACATATGACATTGTTGACACGTGACATTGTTGACATGTGACATTGTTGCCATTGTTTACATACGGCATGTTGCCATTGTTGACATATAAAATCATTGTTTACATACGGTATTGTCCCCATCGACTCGATTAAGAGGGTTACGTAAGCACGTTGAAAAGTGGTGTGACGTAAGCGTTGAAAAAAACTTGATTTTTCGGTGATTCGAACCTTAATCCTTTGACTTACTAAACAGTTAGCTATACCATTCAGATAACTCGCATATTAATTTTATCGTGCAAGATTGGATATAAAAATATATATTTGTGACATCATTATGTTAAAAATAACCTTGAACTACCAGATAATAAAAATGAATGAAAATATGTTGATTTAACGTGAGTTACATGCGTCATTTCCGCTGACTTCTATTAGAACCATTTTTGCGACTCAGTAGTTCTAGAAGCTTCCAGAAATTGCTTATCTAAAAAAATGTCACACTCGTAATTTTCTTTGTTATAAAATAAGCATTATGTATCAAAATTAAAGATATAAAAAGGAGAAAGCCATACGGTTTAGTACCATTTGACTATTTACATTAAACGGTGATAGATTTGTGCGTTCAAGTGCTACAAGAAGAAAAAAGTAAGTTTCAATTATTGTTGTGTTTTGTCTCACAAAATATTCTTATTTGTAAAAATTTTATTAGATGAATTTGGAAAATTTAAACGAAGTTTCCTTCATTACAGCACGGAAACCTATAGTAAAGCTGCAGGAGCTACCAATAGGAGTTCCTCAAGCAATTTATACTGTGAAAATAACCAAAACAACATTTGGTACAAGCGTTCTTCTTGACTTGGGTGATAAAGTCACCTTCCTACTACTGCTACTTATGAGCCGTATATTAGCCATTTCGAGAAAGGGAAATACAGCTTATCATACCGAGGATCTTACGATTGTGGTCGTCTCCATTTGGCTGCGGCATTTGAAATTAAAGAAATTTAATCCGAAACATCCATAGAAAATTAGTAAGCAAATTTTTTTTTCTTTTTTAATTATAAAAGTGGTTTATAATGTCGTCCAAAGTTACCGAAACTATTAAAAAGTTACATCAAAATTATTCCGATGATCTTGCTAATGTCTCTTTAAAATTAATTGCCAAACATATTAGAAAATGTGCGCTAGCTTTTAAAAAAATTAAATTTTCTGTTGGAGAAAAACGTAAAATTCATACGAAAATCGCTGAATTAAAACGGATGAGATGTTTAATTAAAGCGATGTCCAACAAGGTAGGTTTAGGGTTAAAACGAGGTAGTAGAGTTAAGTGGGAAGATGTGATTGCTATTTTCGACAGTAGAATTAGAACGGGAGTTATAATAAATTTACAACATAAAGAAATTAAAGATTTTTTAAAAGACGCGTTTCATTTATTTAAAAGTAGAGTTAATAATATTTTAAAAACAATGCCTATGCTAAAAATAAATACAACCTTTTGGGGGGATTTTATAAAGCAGCAATCAAGTGACGAATTATTAGATCGAAAGTTTTTCATTACTCCAAATGCTGTTGTAGATGCAGGATCGGATTTAGCACAGTGGTTTAATGATAATGTAGTCGATGTTATCTTAAATAAATTATCAGAATTTTCTGAAAAAAATAGTGGTTGGGCACTTAGTAAAATCGTTTTATTAGAAGTAGCTATAAATAAATATGAGGTCGGCAACGGTTCATCTTTCATTAAATTACCAGATCAAATTTTAAAGAAACATGCTTGCGTAAACGTTCAAAATGCAGACCAAGCATGTTTCTTTTGGAGCATCGTAAGCGCTTTATATCCAGTCACAAAAGACCCACAACGATTAAGTAAGTATCCGCATTATGACACCGTTCTAAATATAAAGGGGTTGGAAATTCCAATTAAATTAAATCAAATTTCAAAGTTCGAGAAACTAAACGAAATTTCAGTTAACATCTATGCTTTAGAATTGATCGAAACAGAGAAGAGATCATTTTACATGGTTATACCTGCGTTTTTAACCAAAAATAAAATGAAACGTCACGTCAATTTGTTACTAATACAAGATCAGTATTTTCGGAAATTAAATGATTATGAAGCGCCACCCATCGACAATGAAAATGTTGAAATCAAATATCATTATGTTTGGATAAAACATTTGTCTAGATTAATTTCAAGTCAACTTAATAAATGTCATAATAAAAAATTCTTGTGCGACAGATGTTTGAATTATTTTTCAAGCTGTGATAAATTAAACGAACACGAAAAGGTTTGTCAAAATGTTAATGACTGTAAAATTTCATTTCCTAAATATGATTATGTAGAGTTTAGAAATTTCGTTTATAAACAAAAGTGTCCTTTTTTAATTTATGCAGACTTTGAATCGCAGTTGGTAGATTGTAATGATAAGGTTTCCGAAAAAACTGTCAAATATCAAAAGCATCGGGCTTTTAATGCAGGTTACTATTTTAAATGTTCTTACGATGATAGTCTTTCCTATTTCAATAGCTATCGGGGGGATGATTGCATGCAATGGTTCGCCGATCAATTGTCAAATTTAGCCAGTTTTATTCAATCAAAAATCAAAAATATAATCCCAATGGTGGAAAAGCCTGATGTCATTAATGCCAAGGTATGTCACATATGTGAAAAGCCTTTTGGTATTAAAGATATTATTGTTCGTGATCATGATCACTTTACGGCAGCTTTTCGGGGTTGGGCGCATCAAGTATGCAATTTACAATTTAAAAAATTATTTATTGTGCCAATTGCATTTCACAATCTTTCGGGCTACGATAGTCATTTCATTATAAAAGACATTGCCAAGCGTGGACAAGTGAGTGTACTTCCTGTTAATATGGAAAAATATATATCATTCACTCAATACGACTCGGAGACTAACATCAAATTTAGATTTATAGATTCTTGTAGATTTATGGGGGCCAGTCTTGACGAATTGGTGAGCACTCTAAAAGTCGAAAACTTGCAAAATTTAAAAAAAGAATTCAGCTATTTAAATGAAGAAAATTTTAAATTAATAACAAAAAAAGGTGTTTTCCCCTATGATTATATAAACAACTTGGATAAATTAAATGACATTCAACTACCATCTAAAAAACAATTTTACAATAAACTAAATGACGAGCATATTAGCGAAGAGAAGTATGGTCATGCGCAAAACGTTTGGCAATCGTTCGGGATTAAAAACTTGGGGGAATATAGCGACTTATACCTTCGCACAGATATCCTTCTTTTGGCAGACGTTATGGAAAATTTTAGAGAGACTGCTTTGAAAGTTTATGGTTTAGATCCTGCTTGGTATTATACTATGCCTGGGTATACGTGGGACTGCATGTTAAAGTATACTAAATGTAAACTCAAACTTATAAAGGATGTGGATATGATATTGTTCATTGAAGCTGGTATTAGAGGAGGAATATCGGTTTGCAGTAATCGATATACGGAGGCAAACAATGAGTATATGGAAACATACGATTCCACCAAGCCGACAAGTTATCTATTTTACCTTGATGTTAATAATCTGTATGGGTGGGCTATGTCTCAACCTCTGCCATACGATGACTTTCAATGGGTGGAAACAAATATTGACATCTCTCAGATACCTGACGATGCAGAAGAAGGATACATCCTGCAGGTTGATTTAGAATATCCTAAAGAGTTGCACGATTTGCATAAGGACTTTCCCTTTTGTGCTGAACACCGCGTACCACCCGGATCAAAATTACCGAAATTAATGACTACACTACATAATAAAGAAAAATATGTTATACATTACCGAAATTTAAAACAGGCTTTGGCGCATGGTTTAATACTTAAAAAGATACATCGCGTTTTAAAATTTAAACAATCTGCATGGTTGAAGCCCTATATCGAGCTGAACACTCGTTTAAGGACTACAGCTACCAGTTCATTTGCAAAGAATCAGTTTAAACTCGCGAACAACGCAGTGTTTGGCAAAACAATGGAAAATAAACGCTTACATAGGGTAGTAAAGTTAGTAAGTTCATACGAGGGTCGTTACGGGGCAAAAAATTTAATTTCTAGCGCGAGATTTCACAATAGATCAATTTTTGATGAAAATCTAATGGCTATCGAACTAAAAAAGTCTGAATTACTTTTCGATAAACCCCTATATATTGGAATGTCCATTCTCGATATTTCAAAAACGTGTATGTATGATTTCCACTATAATTTTATGCTCCCCACCCTAGGGGTGAACAATTGTATCATAAACTACACCGACACCGATAGTTTCTTCTACAAAATAATGAATATCAACGTTTACAAAGACATAATCGGTAGGTATATCGAAAAATTTGATACCTCCGATTATAGTGGAAATAATATATACAATATCCCGTTACTTAACAAAAAAATACCGGGTCTTATGAAAGATGAAGCCAACGGCAAAATCATTACGCATTTTGTTGGGTTACGATCAAAAATGTACGCGTTTAAAATTCAGGGAGATAAAAACGTCACTAAAAAGTCTAAGGGGGTAAAATATAATGTTGTCAAAAATAAATTGACGTTTGAAGATTACGTAGATTGTCTTAAAACATTTAAACATAAAAATATTACACAGTGCACAATTCGATCCTATAAACATGACGTATTTAGCATAGAACAATCGAAAATTGCTTTAAGCCCTGAGGATGATAAAAGATATTTAATTTCGGGATCATTTAACACACTACCATGGGGTCATTACAGTATAGAATAATTAGATTTAGAACCGTTTGCGTAGAGATATAAAAAATAATAACTTTACATATTCCTCATTCCTGATATCATTATTTTTATAATTTCATTCTGTTCCACTTTTATAATTAAAAAAAAAAATTATATGTAACCTATTTTTATGTAATCTACTGTGTAAACTAAAATTATGTAATTATATGTGTAAGTTAATAAAAAAAATTGTTTTATTTTTGAGTTTTATTTGAGTGTAAAGAGAGATCGATATTAAAAAAACACATGCATAAATCAACAATTTTATTAAAAAAAAAATACAAATTATTCGTAAAATGAAATTAGCTTTGATAGTAGAGATTTTAATTGTTCCTTCAAACTTTGACTTGTGTCAATGTCACTTGATATTCCATATCAGCAATGACATCAGTTATTGAAAGACCAATTGTAATTTTTGCTCAAACATTTCCAACAGCTCGTCTCCATCAGATGCTGAATGATGCTGGTGGTGATGGTGTTATCTCGACGTCACTTACATCTAGCATACTAGCACTATCTTGACTCGACATAGCTAGATACAAACTTGAATGAGACTGAAATTAACTTCATGCATATATTTATATCCCTCTCCTTCTTTCCCAGACTTATCCGAACTGTGATTTTTGATGATGGAGATGAAAAGGCCCCCCTGACTGCAGAACTTTGTTCGTGTTTTCCATTCTATACTAAATCGACGTCTTCTATCCAACTTTTATGTTTTTTGTCGAGTCCTAACCACTTGACGTACATTTTCTTTCCCTTTCTCCTCAATACTTTTTCTATTAGGTAAATGTCGGGATTCTTGGTTTTCTGCAATTCCTCCTCATAGAAAGCACCGCTGATTGGCTGACCATGCATGTCTTCGAGTAAGTATGTTACAGGATTGGTTATTTTAACTTTAATGATTTTAAATAACTCTGTCGTCCAATTTGGCGTGTACCCTTTTTCGAAAATATGTTTGGACTTGGATATCCGCACGATATCATCAACTTTGAGCTTACGTGGACCAGCAATTTTTAAATGACTATATCTCTGACGTAAAATCTCTTTCTCGTTAGACTTGTTCACTTCAGTAGGTTTCAATCTAGTCCTACTGTGCTTGGTGTCATTATATTGTTTGGTAATTTTTGACAATACATCAATCCATCTGTATTTTCCATTCAGACTAAAATACTTGTAGAGTTTATTTTTGAGTGTTCTTATCACCCGTTCAGCAATGGCAGCCTTTTTCACAGTGAATGTATTATAGTGGTTTATATTATATTTTTTCATCAAGTTCTGAAATTTAATATTGAAAAATTCTGTTCCTTGATCTGATTGCAGATTTTTTGGTATACGATTAGCTTGGTGCAGTATATCCGCAAAAGATTTAGTGATCTCTTCACCCGTCTTAGTTTTGAGTGGGCGTGTCCATAGGTATTTAGAAAAACAGTCGATAACTACCAAAATCATTTTGAAACCTTTATTTTGATGTGCATAAGGTCTCATTTCGGCCAAGTCAATTTGCCATAAATCATCTAAGCCCTTGATGATAGTTCGTCGTCTAGGGTAAGTCTTGCGGGCTGATGCATGAAGCTCATCAACGAGTTGAATCTTGTCTGTTGAAGCCATACTATCAAAGGGTATTTTTACTATTAAGTCTATTTATTGATCCTTCGATATTTTTCAAGGCATTGATCATTTGATTTTGTAGTGCATCAATGCGGTTTGTAGAACTGTTTGCGTGACTACTGATTTTTTCATTAAGTTTCGTATTAAGCTTATCAATTTCAACTTTACTCACTTTTTCATCGAGTACCCCTCGCACTTTTTTAGTATATTTATCAATGGCCAACTTGAAATCAAATTTAATTTGTGAAATCACATCATCTACATACTTTTTCGTTGACATATGTTCACTGGCCGTTGGAGGGTTCCTCGAAATGAATTCTTCAAATTTATTTATTTTGTTGTCAATCAAATTCAATGCATCAGTTAAATTCTTTATCAAAATATCATGTGATACAAATTGTTTTCTCAAATGAGTCAATTCAATACTGTTATTGCTAGCTTCATGTGGAGCATATCTGTGTCCGAACTTGTTCAGACTCATCGTTCAAATGACTCATCATTGTCAGTGTTATTAGTATATATAGCCAGCTTCCCGAAGTTCATTGATTATGGCAACTATTTCATTATCGAGTGAGGTGTTTCCAGCTGCTTTGGAAGCTATCAACAGCTTCAAACGATCAACGAGTTCATTTGGATCATCCCAATAAATATACTCCACCGGTTTTTCATTGTACGTTAATGTCAAACCATTACCAGTCGTTGAACGTCTTCTACCTTTTCGCAACTCCATTATGAGCGGTTTTATGATTTCTGTGTATTTCCATCTCGTAGAACCTTTGAGTCTTCCATCTTTATTAATATAGCGATCACTCAATTTCAATAGCGCCCTGTAAGCTTGCACATCTTCTTCGTTAAAATCCGTAGGATCATCATAGAAGATGAGCTTATACAGTCCTGGGGTTCCTCGTATCTGTTTACCTTCAATCTTGATAAATCCAGTCCTTTTATCAAAGTCAATTAATTGTGTTCCTAGATACCATTTTGATGTTTGGGGATCATAAGTTGGTCCATACATTGTATCTATTTTTTCACTATATGACCAATGATCTTTGATATATGGATGTGACATGACCGGATATTGATCTAGATATTCATCCATAACATTATCTGAAATATTTTGTTCAGGTATATTTTCGTGAAAAACTTCATCATCATTATCTTGTCCACTTGTGCTCGCACATATTCTGCCTACTTCTTCCATTGGGAGAAATTGTGTTTGTTCTTGTCCTACTCTTTCCTTTTCTTCTACCTCTTCTTTCTTTAGTTCAGGTGATTCTTCTTTTTTTATTCTTCTCAATGCATTATTGATCTTTGAGGATTTAACAATCTCATGTAGTGGCTCCGAAATGGGTTTGAACATTCTGATGAGCGATTCATCTTTTTCCGATCTACCTAGTTTCAATGCCAAGTACTTTTTCCTAATGGAACGGGTGAGCTCTGCAATTTTGCGTTTGCGTGCAGCTATTTGATCGTCTTTGTTTAAATCAGGATCAGAGGGGGAGGCAGCACGTTTAATCAGTTTGCTGCGCTTTTTGTATTTGTGTGTGCCAACACGACTTAACGACATCATGATGGGGAATGATCTTATGGTATATGGTACTTATATTTTTATATATTTATCAAACCCTTGACGATATCTACCATCATTTATATCGAAATCTTTGACAATCACAAAAGTACCATATGCAACATTCCAACATTTTGAACACAAGCGTTTAAAGTCTTCGAAACTCATGTCTGGTGATACGTGTTCATCAAATACGTGCTTCAAATTGATTTCATCTTGTTTGAATAGTACAATCAGGTTACAGTTGTCTCGTATGAGCTGTTTAGGTATTTTCGAGTAGGTCTGACAAAGGTAGGCAGCATCAATATCCTTGTGTCTACACATTGAAAAATATTCCCGGATTTTCTGTTGGGAATCACACGCTACATCATCGAATAGGAATATAGAGTTGGGTTTTGCATCTGATGGACTTATAATATCATCATTATCCTTGAAGGGGAAGTAGCCAACCTCTTTAACTCCATTCAATACCTCTTGGAGTAGTTGATATTTCGGTTGATACAATGACTTGGAGTACACGTAAACATTTTCAAATTTTGCACCATTTGGATTGAAAATTACTGACAACATGACGTTCGTCTTACCACAACCACTTGGTCCACATACTATTGCTCGAAATGAATTGGGCAATAATTTACCATGTTTAGAAAGGGTCGTTGATGATGTATGAAAATCTAAATTTTCAATAGGTAACGACTGTTCTTGTTGAATAACCTTCATCTTGTGACATGATTGACGTTTATGTTATTCTATAAATATAGGTGTTACAGTTCCACTTTTATCATTTTCGATGTCTTCGTACGAGGGAGAAGGTGTTTTGAATTCCCTGATAAACAAGTTACCTTTTGAGCTTCATCTACCCGGAGGCTATCAGTATTGTGGACGTAAGTCGTATTACTGGACGATGCAAACGATTACTAATATTTCATTTATTTTGCAGCTGGAACTAAACTACAAAAACGATTGGCTCGTGGAGATACTGGCATTAATCCTCTAGACGCTGCTTGCAAACAACACGACATTGCATACTCGCAGCACAAGTCTCTGGAAGATCGTCACAGAGCCGATTCAGTATTGGAAAACGCTGCTTGGCAACGAGTGAAATCAACAGACGCCAAGTTTGGTGAGAGAGCTGCAGCCTTATTAGTTACTTCCGGAATGAAAGCGAAACGTAAGCTTGGTATGGGATGCTCATTCCAAAGACATATCGTGGGTAAAATTGGAAAATCTCTGAAGAAGAATCCCCCGACCAATCTAAAGAAGACTGCTTCGATTGCTCTGAAAGCTGCTAGACTCGCCATCAAGCAAGCTGGTGGAAAAAATAAAATCAGAATACCACGCATCATACCTTTCAATGCAAAATCTGGAGGTATTCTACCACTGTTGCCAATTTTTGCAGCCCTTGGTGCTCTCGGTAGCATTGCTGGGGGAAGTGGTGCGATAGCGAAGACAATTATCGATGCGAGGAATGCGAAAAAGAAATTGGAAGAAGATCATCGACACAATAAAGCCATGGAAGCTATTGGTAAAGGACTGTACTTGCGTAAAAACGCCAAAGGAGGTTTTGGTTTATATTTAAAAAAACAAAAAAACTCCCAATGAAGCTACCCAATAGACCGCTGTATGATACCGAGTTGTTAGAGTATGTAAAGTTCTTGAAGATACCACATTTTCGAGGCGTTTTCATGCGAGACAATTTGCCAAGCAGTGGTCCTCGTAAACGTGAAACTGCAATTCTAAATTTAGATGTGTCGAAGAATCAAGGCACTCATTGGGTAGCTTATAGAAAGATAAATGATGTCGTTGAGTATTTTGATTCATTTGGATGTCTGAAGCCACCGAAAGAACTTGTCCGATATCTGGGTAAAATCAAACTATACTACAACAACGATCAGTTTCAAAACTATAATCAGATCAACTGTGGACATCTCTGCTTGAAGTTTTTGTATAATAATGGAAGCCGTTTTAGCATTCCTACATGGTGAGAAGAGGTTGCAAGACTTTTCCGAAGATGAATTGAAGGAATTTCCAATCAAATATTTAATACAACATGCTAGACCATGGGAATTGTTGAATGTTTGGCATAAATTACCAAACGATTATCAGTGTTATTTCGATTTGAGAATTCGTTTACCATGTTTCATTCATTATAATAGGCCAGATGCCCAAACACATGTGGATGGACCTGTCAGTTCACAGTACGATTGTCACGGTTGTAATTATTTTTTGAAATGTAGAGGGGCCGTAATCTATTAATAAATAATATGATGTCGTTGATGGTTTTATTATAAATATTTCTGTACCACTCGTAATGTCATCAGTCATGTCTCAGCTGCTCACGCTGACTAGTACTACCAACGAGTTCTCTTTCACCCCTTCCACACCGATCATACTACATCCCAGGAAGAGTTATTACATAGCTGTACTAGGATTTCACACTTACCATTCCATACCAAACATTGACGGTGAAAAATTTTACTACTACGAAAATAATAATCGTTCAGTATTGAAGGAAATCAAGCTGCCAACAGGTTGTTATGAGATTGAAAACATTGAGAGTCATATTCAGATGCATTTGAATAATACAGATTTCTCATTGAAACCAAACAACAACACCTTAGAGTGTGAAATCTATAGTCGATTGCACGCCATCAGTTTCGAAAACGATAATAGTTTTGGAGAATTATTAGGGTTTTCTAAAAGGATCTTGGAGCCTGGTATAGTGCACTCTTCAGATCGACCAGTAAATATTCTTAAAGTATCTAGCTTACATTTCGATTGCAACATTACCGAAGGAGCCTTCTACGGGGACAGACCGGCCCATACTATATTGAGCTTTCCCATTACAGTCGATCCTGGATTCGCAATCAACGAACGTCCCAATACCCCCATCTATTTGCCTGTGAGAAGTAACTTAGCAGAGATCACCAACATCAGTGTTAGAGTGTTGGATCAAGATCTCAGACCTGTGAATTTCCGAGGAGAGAAAAGTACTTTGCATTTGGACTTGAAAGAACGTTAAATGGGTTTGGTAATTCAGCATAAAAGGGGACCACCCACTTCAAACCTATCAGTATCATCGAGGTCTTCCAAGGGACGTGACCAGCTCTCTCCAGAAAATATTATTTTTCTCCAATCTGTTGGATTGAAAGTAAGAGATGTTAAAACGCAAGTACGTTCATTCTGAGCAATCACCGACAACATCTGCAGCATCGTTCAATCAAATGAGGATGAACCCAATTTTCGATATTTACCGTCGACCTCAATATGATGAAACTATCCGGAAGGAAGAGTATCGATCCTACATCCCATACGTGAAATCATTCGATAATAATGATATGGTGGAGATTAATGTGAATCAAGCAGATGCATTTTTCGCGATGCATGAATCTTTGTTGGAAATTAAAGGAAAATTAGATATTGAAGGAGATGGTAACGTGTCATTGGCTCCCAATTGTGGAGCGTTTCTTTTCGATTCGTGCACTTATGTGCAAAGTGCCAGAGAGATAGAAGTGATCAGAGATCCTGGAATTGTTAGTACTGTACGAGGATTCCTTTGCTGTAAACCTGAGGACTCCAAACATTTGGCGATGGCTGGATGGACGTACCCCGAAAAACCGTTCCTGAATGCTGTGGATAAGTCGTTCAGTTTGTTGATACCCCTCAAGCACATTTTCAACGTATTCAATGACTACAGTTCGATTGTCTACGGAAGACAAACAATTCGTCTAGTTCGAGCACGTGACGATAAAGATAGCGTAATTGTCAAGGAACTTAACAATACTGGTGTAACGACTACTACTAAAGTCAAAGTTTTGATAGATAGTATGGTACTGAAGGTCAAGCATATATTTCCCAACGATGAAATCAAACTACAATTGATGCAACCCATCAAGAATGATACACCAATAATGATTCCATTCAGAAAATGGAGTCTCAGCGAATTACCTGCGCTCACAAAAAGTGCAAAGAATGAAATTTGGGCAGTTAAAACCAGCGCCGCCGTGGAACGTCCACGTTACGTTATCGTTTGTTTCCAGAAGAATATACGCAATAAACTTGACAGTGATGTCACTACCTTTGATAACATCAACATATCTAGCATCAGACTATCATTGAATGGAGAATATTGGCCAAACGAAAGAATGCAGTTGGATTTCGATAGAAACGATTATGTCACTGCCTACTACAACTATACCAGTTTCTACTCGAGCTATACACATTCCACACAAGTTCATCCAATTTTGGACTACTCAGCATTCAAAGATCATGCATTATTCGTGATAGATTGCTCGAAGCAGGAAGATAGCATGAAATCATCGACAGTGGATATAAAGCTGGAGATTGAGTCTGCTAAAGGATTTCCTGCTGATACTAAGGCCTATTGCATCATCGTGCATGATTGTCTGCTAGAGTACTTCCCTCTGACGGAGGTTGTGAAAAGCATAATATAAGTGGTCGACTACCGTTCGTGCTCGCCATTTCAACGCTGGTCATCATGAGAATCGCATTCGTTGACATTCAAGGTTTCACGCTCGATGGCGTCTTCCATCCAAAAGAATTGACAATTCAGATTGGTCGTCAAAGATCCAACTTTTTGTTCAAGCCTCCAACACCTTATGCTGATGTGAGCGGAAAAGATAAAAAAACTACACAATACTTGGAAAAATTTGTTCATGGAATATCATATCAGTCTGGAGATATTGACTATAGTGAAATGAATGCCATTTTGGAGAAATATCTACTACATTCAGTTGAGTGCATTTATGTAAGAGGAAATCAGAAAGCTGACTTTTTAAAAACAAAGTGTGCTGAGCTTGCAGTGTATCCAACCATTTACGATGTGACGCTATATGATGACTCATCATTGAATACGGAAAACTTCCAGCCCACCATTACGTATTGTCCTAACCACGCCAATGGAAAATTCATGTGCACCCAACGAAATGTTGATCAATTACATCAATGGTTTACATATGTTGTATTACCCAAGTAGAAAAATATTGTAAATTTTTGTTTCTTCAATAAATATATTATTATTCTTATTATTTAGTTTTATTAAAACACCTCGTATATCTGTTGAATTGTTTATTTTCTCATGTACTACAAGATGATCTATACTTTTTCATAGTTTTTATGAAAAAATTAATTATTGAAATGATTAAAGTTGCTAATATCAAATATAGTATTGAAAACATTTTATCATTTTTTATGTTGACATCTGTTGTCTCCTTAAAAGGTGTAGCTTGCCAATCTCTTTCCTCTTGAGTTCCATCATTGAATAGGAATTTCATTTTGTAGAATGAGTTATTTTCTTCTGGTATCTCCTTGTAAAACACCGGTAGTCGTCCATCATTTACTACTTCATGTTTCATTATTGCCCATGACGATTGACTGCAGTTTTTTCTTGCATCATCGAAGCATATCTTTAGAATTTTGATATCAGTGGGTACGTTTGTATAGAATACATCATTCAAAACGGCTGTCAGAATGATTAATGATAGTCGTGACATTTTTAGAGTTGTTATCTATTTTTGACACAGGTACTTCTGGTGAAGGTCTTCTACTCTGGCAACTGAAAACTTTATCCCACAAACTCAGATTCTCCAAATGCTTCAATACTCTAGTTTTTTCTTTGTAGAAAGTTATATCTCTGCTCAACTGACGGACATGCTCACCGAATTCTTCTAGTTTCCTTCTGTACTCGTCTGAAGTCATTGTGATACTGATGATTAAATCACCAAAGTTCACGTTCTTATAGCTTTGTTAATACGTCATTTGTCATTATCATTCTTCATACTTCATAATATGACATAAAATAAAAAATTTTACAGCGTTGAAAATGTTCATGCGCCCCCGTATGTATACCTATCTATATTATATCGCAGCGGCCAGCAAGCGCGACCTGAACTAATAACGCATGTCACGTTAAATCAACATATTTTCATTCATTTTTATTATCTGGTAGTTCAAGGTTATTTTTAACATAATGATGTCACAAATATATATTTTTATATCCAATCTTGCACGATAAAATTAATATGCGAGTTATCTGAATGGTATAGCTAACTGTTTAGTAAGTCAAAGGGTTCGGGTTCAAACCCCCGAGAAACCAAGTTTTTTTCAACGCTTACGTCACACCACTTTTCAACGTGCTTACGTAACCCTCTTAATCGAGTCGATGGGGACAATACCGTATGTAAACAATGATTTTATATGTCAACAATGGCAACATGCCGTATGTAAACAATGGCAACAATGTCACATGTCAACAATGTCACATGTCAACAATGTCATATGTCAACAATGTCATATGTCAATAATGTCATATGTCAACAATGTCATCTCCCCACTCCTTCTCCCGCCACTTCCCCCACTCCTACCCCCACTCCTCCCCCCACTCCTTTGCGCTTGAACCGGTGTTGTTTAACTACTCTTGTGTCGGAACTTATCAGTTTTTCGTGTAAAGAAATATTTAAAAAATTTACTGTCACTAAGTAAAAGTGTATTATTTGTAGTAAAATAAGAAAATGCCACGACATAATGAATTTTCCAACAGTGAAATGCGTGATATGATTTTTGCTCAGTCAAATTATAGTGGACTTGGTGCAGCCAGAAGGTACTTAGAATCATACCCAAATCGAAGACAACCCAATTTCAGACGTATTTATACCCTCTTAGGCGAAATAGGGTGTTTTCGTCCTAAAAGCTTAAAGGGTGCATGGTCCATATCACTATACTCCTGTCCAAAATTTGCTTCCTTAAGATTTACCAGTTCGCATACAGTTTGCTCAATTTATGCTAGATAAACAAAACGAAAACAACAGTTAAACACACTACTAGAAGATGTACCACTAGCCATAGGGCGGAACATGTGGTTTATGCAAGACGGGGTGCCACCACATTTTTCTCTGCCAGTACGGCAATACCTGAATGAACATTTTCCTCACCGGTGGATTGGGCGTGGCAGTAAATTTGTTTGGCCACCTAGAAGTCCAGATTTAAACCCTCTAGACTTCTTAATATGGTCACAAATAAAGGACAAGGTTTACAAAGATACAATTAATTCCATGGAAGAATTACGACAGAAAATTCAAGAAGCTGCTAATATTATTAAAAATAATCGACAAATGTTATTTAATATTCAAAGATTTTTAAGGAGACGCCTTACAAAGTCTATTGAAGTGGAAGGCGGGCATTTTGAGCATTTACTTTAAATTTTTCTCTTATTGCAGTTACTGATTATTATTTGTTGTCTTTACTGTTGTTACCCGGCATAGTAGTAATTAAAAGGAATAAATTCATTTCACAATAAACAAAATTCATTGAATGATTAAAATGGAAATAACTCAAAAACTGACAGAGTTACATGAAATAAACAGGAGTACCTTTTTTATTTAAAATTAAACTGCCTCTAGATCTTTTAGTCATTTTAGACATAACTTATTACCTAAGTAACAGGGTGTAACTAACGCCCTGTATGAATAGTGCTAAATTCAGCATACAATTCGTAATTTTCATGCCAAAACCTACAACATTTGTATAAGATATGTTAAGCTCAATCGCCATATTTTGGTGTGTAGTATCGCTTGTTCAGACATTGCCCATTCTTGATATAGTTGAAATATTTCCAATTAGTAATGAAACACCCTGTATATAGATAGATAGATTAGCTGTCATAATACAGACTGACAGAACGTCTGCCGGGTTCAGCTAGTAGATTATAAAATAATTGTGTGTAGGTTAGTAGACTGCATATTATTAGCATCCGAAGAGCGCAGCTAATCAGCTAGTCACTGATAAACACAGGGTTTGTGACATGAACATTATTGGGATGTCCCAAAAGCAGATGTGAAAACAGAATCTTTTTATTATTCCTTATTCTACATCATGTACATTTATAATTTACAAGACGTAACATTTCTTAAATTTCATCATATCGCGATGCATATCCAGTAAGACCACTTTATTACAGTTTACTAGATCTAAATAACAGTATGTTTCGAGATCTTACGGCGTTTATTAGTGTAGAATAACGGCTTCCGAATCCGTTTCGTTTACTATGTGTCGAAAATATTTTAGAGTTTTACTTTAATTTTTATTTTGCTGTGTGTGTGTGATTAAAATTAAATAGGTACAGGCAGTTTCGACAATTTTTGTTACGCGTACAGAGAGCCAACTTTTAATCGAAAAAACGTAATTTTACTGTTTTGCTGCCGCTATTTTAGCGGAATCGGAAGACGATCTACAAAGACTACATAAATTCTACCAGATCAGCCAAGCGATGAACATGACCATATCTATAGAAAAAACGAAAAGCATAACTTTTGCTAAAGATCCCGTAAGATGTAAGCTGGTAATTCAGGACAAAATCATCGAGCAAGTCTCACAATTCAAATATCTGGGTATGGATCTGTCGAGCTACCACGACACCCGGAATTCCGAGACTTCGTACAAAGCTTATCAGTTTCCTTGGGGCTCAGTTCCTGACATCGGATAGCTTTAGGAAGGCGCCTTCCAGAAACTTGAGTCTCTTGCAGAAAAGTGCTGGGCATTCGCAAAGCAAATGTTCTGCAGTTTCAGCGAAGTTCTCGCAGTAGCGGCAACTATCACTCTCTGTTTTGCCCATCTTTTTCAGGTGATACCTCAAGGGGCAGTGTGCAGTGAGGAGTCCCGTCACCAGTTTCAAGTCTTTCTTATCTAACTCAAGAAGCTGTTTAGCTTTCCTTGGCGAAAGGCTTACTAGATTTTTCGCTTGTCTTTGTCCTGGCACATTATGCCAGTGATATTTCATTTTATCTGTTTCCCAACATCGAACCTCTTCTTTTAAGTGGGCTTTGGAGAGTCCACAGAAGAGTTCTGGACCGGAAAATTGTGTATGCAGTGTAGGCAGTCTGCTTCCTCGTTGCCTTTTCAAATGAGTTAATACAGAATATCTTGCTGCGTGGAAGACGAAACAGCCCAACACATAGTATGTTCATGCCCCTGCTTAGGAATAATAAGGTTCAACATATTTGGCTTTACCAACGTAGAACCTACCGATTTCAAGAAAAACTCACCTCACACAACCATACTCTTCGCGAGAAGGACTGCATTGTAAGGTGAACTTTAACCTCTACGGGTAAGCCACAATAGACCCATTTACATGATACCTAACATATCTAAAAATATTCATTAATCATTTTATAATCAGGAAAAGAAGCCATTTATTTCTGAGTAATACAAGATAAGTAGGTAAACAACTAAAATAAATAAAAATGTAGATGTATTAAAGAAAGCAGCGAAAACAAAAAAGATCCTTGCAATTAGAGAAATCGTACATTATATGACTTTCAATTTTAAAATATAATCATTTTTATTTCAAACTTCTTAAATTTTTTTTAATATAATTTAATTTTTCAGACCTGACTGCCATTTTTAGTATAGCATCATGCCATGACACTTGGAAACTATTCAGATTAACCGAATCAGAAAAATTAGTCCATATGGTTATTACAGGTAAAAACGAGATGATTAATTTACTCACAATCACCATCAAAATAGTAGTAAAAAAACAAATGACATTTTATACGAGTATAAAAGTCATACAGCACTTGTGATTCTTAAAACGAAATCTTAGTGACGTTTCTGTGCTTTACTTCATTATTCGATAATCATAAAAAAGAAATATCGATGTAAAGGTAATAGAATATCACCTGGACTTTTAGCTTATGTAACGTTTTACTTAAATTCACACTCAGGGTTCAAATTTATATGCACATTTATTTGTAACAATACAATACAATTTATGTCAACTAGCGAACACAATCATTAACTTTATAAAAAACTCGCGAACGAGGGCCAATTTATGTATTTAACGTTAAAACGAGAAAAGACGAGAAGCGTCTAACCGTATCGAACTGTTCTAATGAAAATTCAAGATTAGTCAGGAGGGTACTGAAATATCCTTGTCATTGGCTGTGACTTCACTTTACCGCCCAGCTTGCTTACTTACATTCCAGTGGCGTATCGCAAAATCGTTACACTTACAACACTGCGCGCATGTAATTAACTGGTATTTGATTCACGTTTTAAGATCAAGGCGACAGTGCGGACTAATGTCGTACTAAAAAAAGTCAGTAAACAGTATACAGGGTGTTTCATTACCATGAAAACTTTGGTACGTTGATTTGCTCTCTCAATAAATACACGAGCTGCAGCTATTTTTAAATTAAGTAAGGCCTCTTCAATACTCAGTTGTTTTTTGTCTTTCAGGAAAGGTGGTCTTTATTTTGAATATTTCACATGAATCATCAATCATAAATCTTTTGTCTACCATAACTGCATCAACTGATCTCGTCAATTTTGTGATTAAATTACTTTGATCATATATCAACTTATCAGATGCACGACCTTCATATGGTTTACTTATGAAAGTAATTATTTCACCAGGTGATATACCTGTCATAAACTTTCGTTTTATTTATACTCGGTCTATAATTTTAGACGGCAACATAAGCATTTTGGTCTCTGAATATGTATTTCTGTACAATTCTGAACAATTCGAACATCCTGAAATCCTTTGAAACCGTACGAAAAATGCAAATCGGCCATATATAACAATTTATTATATCGATTTATTTTGCAGATAACATTAAACATAGCGAAAATACAACAGAAACTAAAATGAAGTTAATTACAAACAGCTCCTTAAATGTATTTACAGTAACTGCAACAAAATATAACCTATTTTCAAATTTTTGTTTATATGGCTGATTTGCATTTTTCTTGGGTTTTCATTTGATGTATCACAAGTTTGGGTGGGGAATGTTAAACTTGTAAACAGCAGAATAACATTTTTAAACCTCACTCTTGGTTTAAAATTCGACGTGTTTTTTGTTTTTAAACAGATCGATGGGTCGGAAGAAGGGAAACAGTGGAATGGCCCGCTAGATTACCCGATTTTACCTTATTAGACTTCTTTTTATAGGGTTATTTAAAATCTGTCAATATCCGTGACCAAACAGCCCGAACATTTACCGTAAATTTTCCTTGATTTGTTTTTGTTAGAGTGTACGTTTAGTTTTCATAAATTATTTTGTAAAAAATAAATTATTATTAATAACTTTAGCATTTTTGTCCAACCTGTACCAATTTGAATCAACTTGTGATACATTTTTGAAATCAACTCGGCAAGGAAAATCCGCAAATTAAAAAAAACTGGTGTTGACATTATCACTCAAAGGTTATTCACCTTGCATGATAGATTATTCTTTTGACAATATTAAACTACAATTAAAAATTGAACTGTTTTCGGATTTTTTAATATTACTGTTTATTTAGTTAATAATACGGTAGGTACTGTTTTATTTTATGCAAAAATTATATTCGCTTGAATCTTACATCGTAACTTTTTATTAATCAATCTCTATTATCGGGTATTTTTGGCCACCGTAAACCTAATTCAAAGAGTAAGTACAGTGCAAGAGAAGTAGCTTGGCGGGCGAGAGATCACAAAATCTGCGCACAACGAAAACATTTGAATAACGATCCGATCGGCGACGACGAAATTTTCAGTAATCGTGAGTCTCAAGTACAATCGGAGGAATAAGTTTACGAATGTGAAGTATATTCAGCCAAATATTAGAGGCTAGTCGCCCGCCAAGCTACTTCTGTTGCACTGTACATTTCTTAAAGTGTACTTACTACCCACCTTCAAAACCTTTGATGATTTTTTATGAAGGAAGGAAGGAAGATTATTTTAAGATTAACCAAAAAATAAATAATTTAATAACAATTTTTGTTTACTTAGAGTCAGATTGTCCGAGACTTCCATCGGAAAATGCTATTACAATACCATTAATAAAAAGCGGCGAAGAACTTCCTCAGATTCTATTAGATCTTCGTGGTTCGGGAATTTACATTTGTAAAACATTGGTTCTTATTTATGATACTACCATTGGTAAGTAGTAATGTTAGTAGAAATAATTTTTTGTTCCCGGATTTGTTTAAACAATATTTTTATTTCTCGTGCAACAAAACATTTAAAAAATACCTTACCCTCATTAAAGTTTGTTTTTGGAGTTTTGGGAGAGATTTTTTAATCTTAAATCTCTAATAACATGGGTTGCAGAATATCTTTGAAAGTGCTCAAAATGCACGATCATTTTTTAGTCAATGTCATCGAAGGCAATTTTATGAAAATATGACGGGGGATTTGTAGATTGTAGAGGGGGTCGTGAAGGCTATGCTGCCTGTCAAGCACTTCGACCTATCAGATCTTTTGTGTATAACCCTTAATCTATTCGAGGCCCGAGATTCCGAGACTTCCTACAAATTTTATTAGTTTCCTGGGTTCCTGACATCGGAGGGCTTTAGGAAGGCATCTTCCAGAAACTTAAGCCTCTTGCAGAAAAGCGCTGGGCATTCGCAAAGCAAATGTTCTGCAGTTTCAGCAAAGTTCTCGCAGTAGCGACAACTACGAGCTCTGTTCTGCCCATCTTTTTCAGGTAATACCTCAGAGGGCAGTGTCCAGTTAGGAGTCCCGTCACCAGTTTTAAGTCTTTCTTATCCAACTCAAGAAGCTGTTTAGTTTTCCTTGGCATTATTTGAGATTTGGTCAAAGAAAGTTCTACTGTTTCGAACATGCCTCCTAACTGAATGGGGATAAACAATTAGAAACATTTCAAGTAAATAACCATATTGGAATGTGTATACAAGAGTTCAGTTTTTCTTTGATTTTTTCATAATTAAGGTTATTTAAAGAAACATCCGTGTTTATTTGTTTTCGTTTGAAGCAGATATATGATCAAAACAATCCATTTTGAAATAATGATGTAAAGAGAGCAAGAGCAAACTCTAAGAAATAGCATTTTTTTCTATGAAATATTAGGTACCTACTTTAGTAATTGCGTAATTTTATCCAACACAAGAAATTCGTAAATATTTGGGTGATAAAAATACCCCTCAGAGAAGACTGGTTGAAGAAAACACCATTGACCAGCCCATGAGTGAAATAATGGTATACTGACGGATCAGGGTACCAGGGACGCTACGGGGCAAGTGTGTTTGGAGCATACTGCAACCACAGTGAAAGCATACCTCTGGGGAAATACGCCTCGGTGTTCCTGGCCAAGGTCTATGCCATACTCAGGTGTGCTACGTACCTGACAGAAAACAAAGTGACCAACAGTGAGATTAATATTCTCACTGACAGTCGCGCGGCCATTGGGGCCCTCGTGAGTTACACCACAACATCATCGGTGGTGTGGGACTGCATGCAGGCCCTCACTGAGTTAACGACTGTAATTAAGGTCACTTACATGGCTTCTTGAGCACACAGGAATAAGAGCAAGAACATATTGCTCAGTGGAATGCAAATACTGGCTGCAAAACATTAAGACAGCTGATGAAAAAACTTCTCCAGAAGAGTGCAGACGCGCTCTGAAAAATGAACCGGAGTAGACTGAGCAGCACGCTTGCCTGCTCACTGGTCACATCGCACTAAGGTCGCACCTTTTCAAACTTAAGCTGACGGCTGAAAACTACTGACTATGCGGCGAAGAGGAAAAGAGCAGCATACATATTCTGTGCTGCTGACCAATGCTAGCGGTGTACAGGTATCAAACCTGGAGCCGCATGATAATGGATCCAAGTGATCTAAATGAGACAGTGCCAACAGAAAGCCTGCGGTTTGCCAAAACCAGCGGACTGGGATTCTGGTGCCCTGAAGACACAGCGGTAGTCACAGAGAATCAAAAGATCTAGGTGACATAGGTGCCTATACCCAACCGCAAGAATGTAATGTAATGGTTGATAAGAATAATCGCAATACATAGACCCCCTAAAGTTATTTTTACAAATATTTATTTTTTATATAAATATATCATGTCAAAGACTAAATATCTACAAGCTGAAAATAAAGTACAAATAAAAGTTAAATAAGGAATTTTGGTGCTTATTTAGGAAGGTTCAAATAATTTAACTTCTCAATCATGAATCTTTTTAAAATAGCCCAGTGGAAAACTAACCAATAACATAGATTAATGCATCTAAAATAGATAGTCTTTTTACCTACAAAAAAAATCTTTAGTAACCCAGAGTAAAAATCTTTAATCAAAATACAGACCCATCATCTAACTACCTTTCCAAAGCAAATTTGTGGTAAAATGTGTTAAGATAAATATTAATTCTTTTATTTCTATTTAGTCGCTCGTCACAGGTTAACTGGTGATCTTCTTATACATGGTGTCTGCAAAGAGAAACTATGTGACTTTTTGTGGTTTTATGTTGCAGATAGAGACATGATAACCCGTGTCATTAAGTCAATTACGGAACGTAGAGTAAGTGATGCAAAAGCAACAGGAATTTCTTTGTTGAAGTTAAAACCCAACATGTCTCGAGTTGAATTAAAATCATTACTATCTACACTTGATACGAAGGTGCTCGGAAATAATTTTTTAGTAATAGCTAGTTACTATTTAGTTGGTATTATTATAAAGTATGCCAAAATACTTAAATTGACTAGTATTACTAATCAATGGATGTACATTATTTCTGATACTAATGGAAATTTTCAAGATGTTAACGTTTTCGAAAAATTACTAAAAGAGGGAGATAACGTGGCTTTTTTATACAATTCCAGTTCAACTATAAACAAGTGTATAGTAAGTAAAAAAATTTTTAGAAATATAGTTTAGTATATAAAAAGGCTAGAATAGATAAAAGATACTCAAATCTTATAAAACACATTTATGAAAATGCTACACTGCAAGTAACCATTGACGAAGAGACTTCAATGGATAAGATCAAAATGGAAAAGTAGGTCCCCTTAACTATTCACATTGGCACTGGAAAGCGCCTTTAAAAACCTGCCCTCGGAAAACAAAGGTATCAACATAGATGGAACTCGACTAAATCGCCTCCGTTTTGCTGATGATATTATTATCATTAGTAACGACATCAATGAGATGAGAGAATTAGAAGGTCACGCCCTCGAATGCGTCGAGGAATACATATATCTGGGCCATGCTGTTAGACTGGGAGAACAAAACCAAACCACTGAAATATCCCGAAAGAACAAAACTTAACTGGGCAGCATTTGGTAGGCTAGGCTACATTATAAAATCCCAAAGCGTTCCAATCAACCTTAAGCGGAAAATTTGTGGGACTTGCTTTTTACCCGTCACAACTTACGGACTGGAGACTAACAAAGATAAGTGCAGAAAGGCTCATAACAACGCAGAGAGCCATGGAGCGTGCCGTGTTGGAAATCAGCCTAGGAGGATTAACAAAATAATGCATTGGCGTCCAATAGCTACAAAGAGAAACGCAGGAAGACCCCCGAAACGATGGCGGAACGACATTCAGAGAATAGCAGGGAGAAATTTACACCGCATCATTAGAACACAAATACACCTCCTTTACTGTCTCAAGCAAGATCAACAAATATTTTCTGATACTCCCGGTTAAATTCTGACATTTTTAAATGCGATAAAAAGAGAATAAGATCTGAAAAGTAGTTTTGATCAAAATTGCACAAAACTATTACATAGTGGTGGTCCCAACTTCAACGAAAACTAACAAAAATTAAATAGAAATTTCTTAAAGAATTGAGGACATTGTACTTGGATCCATCTTACAATTATATTGAAACTAGTGATTTTTATGTATTGGATAGTGTTGAACTTATTTTATGTCGAAGAATAATACAAATAGTTAGACAGTTAATTCTTTACCACAACAAATTTTATTTGGCATTTTTAAGGGAAGTTCTGACATAATTAAACTATATTTAAGTGGAACTAATTATATTTCACTATAAAATTCTTAATACACTCATTCTCTTATCAAGCACCAACACACATTTACCTGCAAACATAAATTTTAGTTACATAAAATAAGAATCGCTAAATAAATAATAAATGATTTTCTAGGGAGGTCGAAATTGCCACATAGAGGAATTGTTCAAAGCATTTACAGAAGCGCTGGACCAAGCTATTCAGGAAGAATTTGATTCAGCTAGCCAAGTGTCTGAAGAAGAGTGGGAAGCTATTAGACCAAATAAAAATGAGAGAAGAGAATATTTACTTAAAAATATTAAAGTAAGTTACCAGTAAGAAATAGGATTAATCATGTTAAATAGCATTTATTGCTAATCGTCGATTTTGTCGACATAAATATTTATCATTTCATCTAATACTTCTGATTCTGTAACCTCTTTTAATTAGTTTTTTTTTAATCAACCCAGTACAGTAGACTAGCTACCACATGTCCTGTACTTCCTTTAGCATTTCAACCGTAATCCTGTCATACCCTGCAGCCATACCCAATTTCATACTGTTCAAAGCCTCCACAATATCTTTCATACTAATTTCATCATCATTGCAACTTTCACTTATTTCCCCAATTGGGCATACGCTTATGTATCCTCTTTCTCAAATAAAATTTCAAAGTATTTCTTCCATCTCTTTAGAACACATTCCTCTCTCTCACCATACTACCATCTTGGTTCAGTTGCAAGATGGTATTTTTACCTCTGGCTGTTCTTATGGACTTCCGAAAGTCGTCAGATAATGTGTAACGATTCATACCGCGCATGTGCTTTATGTTGTAGAGGAGAGATACTTAGCAACGTGACGTGTATTTGTGTAGTCCACGTGTTTGCCAAAAAATATTTAATAAAACTACACAAGATGTACAGGCTATTGAAGCACCCAGTAATGTACAGATAACAGAAATAAGTTAAGAATAATATGCAAACAGTAGTGCATATCGTTCTATTAATACTTCATTCCAATCCTTATAATATTCCTTATATATTCAGTATAATTGAATTTAATCCTAGCCGTTAGAAATTTCACTTCTAATATGGGCACATAGTGAACACATCTTTTTTTTTCACACATTACTTTTTTTTCATTCTTCTTCTTCTTTGGACGCCGTCTTCCTCCGGAGGTTGGCGATCCAACTGGCAATAATGGTGTGCGAAACTACACCTCTAAATATTTCTATAGATGTTTTTCCGAACCATTGACGTAAATCTCTGAGCCATGAATTTTGTCGCCTGTTTTTTTGCCCTTAACTTTTCTCTCAATGATGAGTCTAAGAATTCCATAACGCTCTCCTCTTATTATGTGTCCTATGTATTGTAGCTTACGCTCTTTGATGGCCAACATAAGCTCTCTGCCTTTATCCATTCGTCCGAGTATCTCCTCATTAGTGACCCTATCTACCCAGGACACGCGCTGCACACGACGGTACAGGTACATCTCAAAGGCGTTGATTCGGTTCTTCATTAATTGGTGGAAAGTGCAGCTCTCAGAACATGGAAAAGGACTGGGAATATGTAGCAGCGTAGTATGCGCATACGGATTTTCAGGTTTAAGTCTCGACTAGTGAGAGATATCAAGATTGGACTTAGGATGAGGATGCTGCGTTGTTACGTGTTTTCTGCGCTTTTGTACGGAGTGGAGGCATGGACTCTCAAGAAGAATCGCACAGACAAACTACAAGCCTTCGAGATGTGGTGCTTCCGTAGAATGTGGCGTATTCCCTGGACAGAAAAGATCTCTAATATGGAAATCTTAATTCGGATAAATAAGGAATGTGAAGTCATTAACACCATAAAAAAGAGAAAGCTTCAATATCTAGGTCATATACTGAGAGGACCCAAATACGCACTTCTCCAGGTGATAGTTCAGGGAAAGATTGGTGGAAGGAGGAATATTGGAAGACGCCGTGTGTCTTGGCTTAAAAACCTAAGGGACTGGTTTGATTGTAGCAATGTTGAACTCTTCCGAGCTGCAGTCAATAAGGTCCGGATAGCTGTGATGATAGCAAACCTCCGATAGGAGATGGACTATAAGAAGAAGTGAGGAGAGTTTTCATGGATGTAAAGATTTTCCTGGCCTGTTCGATCCTAGACACGATTTCTTTTTTAGAATTGTTGGACTCGTTGACAAGAGCTTCCAGGTATTTAAAGGATGATACTTGTTCCACTGCTTCGTTCTTAATTCTAAGGACTACGAGTCTCGGTGTTTTTAAAAATACAACAATATTGGTCTTTGTGACATTTATCTGTAGACCGTATTGTTCGCTGTGCTCAACGATCAGATTTATCATGTTTTGGACACCTGGTAGGTTGTCGGCGCATCGTCAGCGAATCTTACTTTATTTATGAAGGTGCCATTGATCTTAATATCTTCTTTCGTATTTTCCAGTGCTTCTCGAAAAACTGCCTCAGAATATATATTAAAAAGGAGGGGTGATAGGACACATCCCTGTCTGGCACATCTTCGTATTTCTAACTTATCTGATGTGGTGTTTTCTACTCTGGCTTCTGCAGTTTGGTTCCAGTATAGCTGAGTGACGATGCGTAGATCTCCCGCATCGACACCCGTGGACTTAACGATTTCGACAAGTCTCTGATGCGAAACACAGTCGAAAGCCTTTCTATAATCAATGAAGCAGGCGTACACGTCTACATTCACATCCCTGCATCTCTGTGTGAGGACGTTGATATAAAAGAGAGCCTCTCTTGTGCCCACTTCATTTATAAATCCGAACTGCGTGTCGCCAATTTGTCGTTCGCATCTGGTGTGTAAGCGTGTGTGGATGATTCGAAGGAAAACCTTGAGGACATGAGACATAAGGCTAATCATTCTGTAGTCATTGCATTGAGAGGCGTTTGTTTTTTTCGGTAACGTGATGAATGTCGACTTCAGCCAATCATTTGGTATTTTCCCGGCTCTGTTTATAGGTTGAACAAATTGGTAAGGAGGTTTAGGCCCCAGTTATTTGTATTAAATATGAGTTTCAAAGTTTCCGTGTGTACCTTGTCTGTGCCTACGGCTCTATTGTTTTTTTGAAGCATTATAGCTCGTCCCACTTCTTCTCTTGTGATGTCAGGACAGGGCTCATAAAATTCGTCGTTTAGGGGTGGTTGGTCGGGTCGTGTGTCGTTGAAGAGGGTTTTAACATACTGTTACCATGTCTTGATCTTCTCTTTTATATCAACAATAATTTTATTATTTGTATCTTTCAAGATACCTCGACCTTGTTTACGTTGTGTGTTTGTGAACTCTTTGATTTTTTTGTGAAGGTTAAATATCATTTCATTCGGATTACACTTATTCAGAATAATTGATGAGTTAATTTTTTAATTTACTTTTTTTAATAAACCGATTTAACATATTGTGTTGCAGAGTTATCTTTCGAAAAATGGGGCGTGCGATAATTGCACTTCCTGGCAAATGAAAACTGGGGAAACGTGGGGCGTTGAATATCAAACGCTAGATCAAAAGGCACAACCAAAATTATTACCTGTAGGATCCTGGAGACCCAGCGATGGGACAGAAATGACAGACGAACTATTTTTACATATTGCTCATGGATTTAGGGGTAGAAATTTACCAATGATAACGTTTCATGTACGTATTAAGGCATATTTAAAGTTAAAAGAACTAATAAATAAAAACGACTATGTTTTATTTTTAACAAAATTTTATTCTTTTATATTAATTAAACGGTTATAAAATCGTCAATTGGCGTAATTTTGTTACGAATTTATACTGTCTATAAATAAAAACTTGAATACTATTAAACAGCGTGTTCCATTGGGAAACGGAAAAACGTCAACGATGGATAAAGGGCACCAAAATGGTTCTGAATATACCATATTTGTTGTTTTATAATCGAGATATAGTGTGTTTTATCAATTTTTCTCATTTTTTGTGTGGTCATAACTTACGAACCACCCAGTATATTTAGTACACACGTTTTCCTACTTTTATTCAAGCGACTTGTCTATCAGTCAGGTAAAAATCCAGATCCGGATTAGCAATAATTGAACGTATTTTTGGGTCCTCAAAAAAACACCCAGTATTTTCGTATTTCTGAAATCCGCTAACATATTTAAGAAGAGCATGCTTTTTATCCTCCCGCATGCTCTTTCTCTACTAAATTTTTGAATTTGCATTAAAAGTTTGGTGAAATATGTATCCCATTAAAAACATAAATGTGAAATGAGAGCCAAGTTCAATATTATGATATATGCCTTGGTTGTTGACTTCAACGACAAAAGAAGTGAGAATCTAAATGGGTGCCAAGTTCAATGGTCAGTGCTGAAATTTATTTACAACATAAAATATTTTATAACAACTTTAAATATCATTTCTTCTTATAATTTAGGATAATATATTCAAGCCTAAGGTCTGAATTGGCTAGTTCGAATGTACGAATTAAATTATAACCTTCGCGTGTCTAGATAAGTACGACTGCCTGTTGTACTGAAATGATCATTACAGTTGTAAAGTCGTCGAAAAAATACAATATGGCACAATTTATTTGTTATTGAAATACAGAAGAAGGATATCTAAATATCATAAAAAGGTCCGATTGTCAACAGTGGTCCATAGGATATCGAAGAACATTGCAGAATTTCTGTAATTTCATTCCATTTTTAAATATCCAAATGCATAAAAGTTCAAATTCAAATTCAGAAAGTTAGTAGACAAAGAACATGCGGAAAAATGAAAAGTACATAGTTTGTTTCACTTTATTTTGTGCTTTTTCAAATATTTAAGTTTGAAAATTTGAAAATTCAGGGTGTTTTTTTGAGATCCCGAAAATATGTTCAATTTTTGTTTATCCAGACCTGGATTTTTCAACTAACTGATATGCAAGTCACTTGAGGCACAGCAAAGTAGTTCAAAAAGCAACCTTGAGGCGGCAAAATAAACCCACATGCACATCATCGAAACAGATTTGGCCTAAACTAGATCTACGTCGTACTTCTTCCTTTTCTTAAAGTGCCATGCAGATTCCCGCGTAGGCGTCCATCGCTTCTCTCATTATATGATTCTATTAATTGCAGCATTTTACAGTGCCTGAAAGTCCCGTATTCCTGTCCGTTCTCGTATGTTTCGTAACCTACTTCTCTTTTTCCTCATTCTATTTTACCCTGAGCAATAAGACGTTGGAAATGATAACGTTCTCCCCGTAGTATGTGTCCAAGATAGCCAGTTTTTCTTCTTTTGATGTTTCGATGGCACGCTAAGGAAGAGAAGAAAACAATGGTACATCTTCTCTGGCACTACCCTGCCCTAGGCAGAAAACGGCTTTTCATACTAGGGCAACCGAACTTTGATGACTTATCTGATCTCAGCTCAGTTAACTTAAAAGACCTCACACTTTTTATTAAAAGTTCCAATTGGTTCTCACGGTAGAGGGGGAAGGCACTGCTGTCCATCACGATATACCAACGGGCCAATTTGCTTAAGTGGGTTCGTTCCGAACCGCCGTTTTAACCTAACCTTACCTAAGTCACTTGGGTAGAAGTAGGAGAACGTGAGTACCAAATATCAAAAAAATATAATGTGTAGTTCTTAAGTTATGACTCCACAAAGGAATGAGCAAAATTGATAAAACATCCTATATCTCGATTATAAAACGTGTAGGATCCTACAAAAATGGCATATTCAGAACCACCTTGGTGCCCTCTATTCACAGTTGATGTTTTTTCGTTTTCCAATGGAACACCCGGCATAAACTTAATTTACAATTTTAGAATCCACCTTGGCAAATATTAAAATTTAACGAGACTGGTGATGTAATTGAATATGGAGGACTGATGTTTGATATTGTTACTGAATTATCGAAGAATCTTAACTTTACATTTAGACTGGAAATCGCTAATAAAACACATACAGGTACAACAAGAACATTATTTTTTAACTACTAACGCACAATAATTATTTTCATACTGTGTCATTTTTAGATCGTAAACGTGCTCTTATTCTCCAATTTGATCACCTAAAGAGTAAATAATTTTAGGTGAAATTAATACTTACTTGCTCCGTTGCCTCTATAACCCTGGTGGGTCTTGGCTGACTTCACGATTTGCCTCCATTGTTGTCTATCCATCATCCTGAGTTCCGGATTATCGATGTTTAAGACCTGGAGATCCGCTTCACGTTGTCCCTCCAGCGCAATCTCGGTCTTCCCAAAGGACGCACGACGACTGGTGTTGGTTCCCAAACCAACTTCACAACTCGGTCGTCTTCCTGCCTCTTGATATGAAAAGAGGGTCGACGATCCTTTTCTTCTAGTTAGTTCTCCATGTTAGTTCTGGTTCGGTAATGTTGGGTATTCTTATCTAGGATTGGTCCATATATGCCCTTTAAGGTTCTCCTTTTCTTTACTAACTAAACTAATATTAGTTTTATTATAAAAATATCTACTTCTCACCCATTTTCTTGACCTCACTTCTTTTTTACTATCTAGTACTTTCCAGACTACTCGTATTTAATGTGCTAGTTTAGTATTTCAGCGGAACCAACTGACAAAACTATTAAAAAAACCTTCTAGTTCTGTGATTTTTTTCATGTTGTCCTTTCTTTATTAACCGACTTCAAAAAAGGAGAAGGTTTTCAATTCGACTGTATTTTTTTTATGTTTGTTACCTCGGAACTTTCGACTGGGTAAACCGATTTTGATGATTTTTTTTTATTTGAAAGCTGGTGCTTTCCATCTGGTTACATTTCAATTTGGTTCAGTTCTGACAATGGCATCCATGAGAAAACCAAACTCTTTGAAGTCGGTTTTTTTTTTCGCGTTTTTGTGTACAGATTATTTTAATTTATATTCTATATATTTATACTCTATAATTTTTATTTTTTTTTTTCTTATTATCTTTTTTTTTGCATATGCTTAATTATAATTTTATAAATTGTAATTTGGCTCGTTCGACCATGTATAAATATTTGTGAATTTCTGAATGGATAATTTAAGGGATCCAATTTTCTTACTTTTGTTCTTCGTTATCTAATTACATTAATGTATTTGAGGTATTTATTAAACTTAATAATTCTTTTTATTTCAATTAATATATTTTGCTCTATGGGTCCGATTTTGCGAATCCCGAATTTTGACATATCTCCACATTTCAAGGTCCCCAGAGTCGAATAGAATAGTTTTTAAGTGGACGTCTGTGTGTGTATGTACGTATGTTCGTATGTGCGTTTGGTATTATTTTTCGTCTCGACTATCTCGAGAACTAAAAATGATATCGACGTGGGACCAATTGCATTCGACTCATAACTATGCAACTTAAAACTGATTATATTTTCAGCAAAATCGGTCAAGCTGTTTTTATGGAGAATAAAAAAACTGAAAAAAATGGTAAACTACCTGAATTTTGCAATTTATAAATTATACTATTTTTAATACAGAATTTTAAGATCTTTGAATAATATGATTATTGCTTGTTGGGAATATTTTTGTGAGAAATATGATGACAATATGTTATAAAAAGAGATAGTTTTAGAAAACAAAAATAGGAATTGGAGAATTTTAAACTTGTGTCAGTAAAAAGCATTGAAGACGCTATAACAGTGGAAAATTGTTGTTAGTAAAATGATAACAAATGATTATTGATCATAATAATTAACAAAAAAAATTCATTTGTTACAAACAATTGAAAATAGCTGCCGCTTATAAAATGATACGAAAAAGTTTGAAAGAATACGGTTCACATAATCAGAATATTGTTAATGACAATTATAATTTGTTATAAACAATTTGAAATCATTTTTTATAATAATTTTAATAATAATAATAAATATAACAACAAAATATATGGTATTTTGTCAATCTTTCCGCTAGGAAGTTAGTCGTGTGGACCTCTCGGGACTCACCTAGACCACCGGAGAGCACTGATATTCATTCTTACATTTTGAAATTTAATAGCAATAAACATACATACATATTGTCACGCCTTTTTTCCGTAGGGGTAGGCAGAGACCACTTCCTTCCACTTGCTACGGTTCTTACACACATCTTTTGCTTCCTCTACTTTTATTAGTGCTCTTATACATGCTCGTCGGTTGTTGGTACTCTTGACCTGGCCCTTCTTCAAAACAATGTTGATCTGATCAAGACCATCCGAACCATCTAAGCCTTCCTTTATCTATTTTTTTAACAACAGCATTCTCTTATCTCACTAATCTCTACTTTATCCATCCGAGTCACTCCGGCTATACTTCTCAGACTACTCATCTCCGCAGCATTATTCCTATTTTCATGCTTCTTCTGCCAAACCCAACATTTACTACCATACATAAGTGTAGGAACCAACACGCCTCTATGCATAGCCAAACGTGCCTTTTTGACACTTTCTGGCTCATTCCAGTGCCCATTCATTTATTTTCCTGCCACACTCTTCGCTCAATGTCACTGTCATAATTTACATCTTTCGTAAACTTTGAACCCAAGTATACAAACTCATTTACTTGTTTCACTCTTTCTCCCTCAATCGAAACTTCACAGTTTGTCATGCTTTCTTCTCTTTCTAAAACCATTACTTTCGTTTTGCTTACATTTATTTTCATACCTTTGATATAAGCAATAAAAAGCGCTATTATTATTGAACAATAAATTTTTTTTTAGGTTCCAGTAACATCACATCTTTCGATACCGATAACGATTTAACAAATGAGCTTCCTAAAGTTATCTTGGACTTAATAAAAAACAAATCAGTTGCCTTAGGAGCGTGTGCGGTTACTGTCACCGATGATTTAAAAAAAGTTGTGAATTTTACATTACCAATTACTATACAGACTTACACTTTTCTTGCAGCAAGACCACGAGAGCTAAGCAGAGCGTTATTATTTATATCTCCATTTACAACAGGTGTAAGTAAAGCATTCTTATAAAATGAATCGTGATATTTTTCACTTTTTTTTTTGTAACGGACGGTTAACGAATTTTTATTTTAATTTTGTATACATACGGATTGTATAGAACAATAAGTTTACTGAGCCTTGTTCTTAAAGTGTTCCTGAATTTCATTCACTCCCGCATATACATAGTGGACCAAAAGTCTGGAAACGGACAATTATCTCGTAAATTGCTTGTCCGAATTGTACAAAATTTGGGACAAGCCTATTTTGAGATACGAAAATTCCACATTTGACATTTGCAATGTTGTCAGATTTGCCGTTTTTCTGATATTATTAGTCACTTTGGTTTTTTAAATACATCACCCTGTATATTCAGTCATTATTGGAGCAGAAAGTTGGAGCCTCACTGAAAAGGCCTCTAGGCGACTGGAATCATAAGAAATGTGGTGCTACCGGTGAATACTGCGAGTGTCATATGTACATCACGTCACCAATGACACTATTCTGGAGAGACTTGGGAAAAACAGGGAAATCCTCATTTACAGTTTCGCAGACGATAGCACACTTGTCTCAACTTTCACATCCTATCGATCACTTTCGGTGAATGATACAAAAAGACTCAGGCAGGAACAGGTTGATTCCATCAATAGAGATCTTGAACCAATCGTCGAGTGGGGAACCAACAATCTTGTTCAGTTTAACGCCCAGAAAACTCAAAGCGCCACGTTTTCCAAGAAAGTAAATTACTCAAATCATTCCATCACAATGTCCGGAAATACCCTTGAATCAAGTCCCTCCATCTCGATTTTGGGAGTCATGGTGTCCAATAATATGTCTTGGCATGACCATGTTGCTAACATCGCAAAGTCAGCAAGCCGGAGGCTAGGTTTTCTGTGGAAAGCTAGAAAGTTTTTTACTCCTGATCAACTGTTGACGACGTACAAGGCTCAAATCTGACCTCTACTGGAGTATTGCTCGCACATTTAGGGTTCAGCACCAAGGCATTCTCTTCGTCTTCTAGATTCCATTCAGAAAAAGGCCATTCGGTTGATAAACACTCTCATAGAAAACCTTCACTCTCTAGAACATAGAAGAAGAGTTGTAGACCAATCATTACTCTACAGATATTTCCATAGCAGATGATCCAGAAAAATAAAAACTTTTGTACCACCATTGGCCACATTCGGCCGAAGAACTCGGCACGCTGATCAGTCTCACCCTATTACTCTCAAGATTGACACTACAAGGACCAATGTCCATCAAGAATCCTTCTTTTACAGGGCTGCTACGGAATGGAACAAGCTTCCAAAATCAGTTTTTTCAGAGAACTATGACCTGCAACTTTTCAAAAAGCGGGTCCAAAATCATTTCCTTTCTATAATCCCTTCCCCTTCCAATAGTTGCAGTATGGGCCGTCTGCGGCCCACACGATTGGTCTACCATTTTTGCGACTATTTTCAAAAAAAAAAAACGATTAAATATAGAAAAGCGGTGTATCTTGGGCATATAATACGCAACGCGAAGTACCGGTTGTTGCAGCTTATTTTACAATGCAAAATTAACAGAAAGAGAGGACCCGGTCGCAGATGCATTTCCTGGATGGCAAACCTTAGAAAGTGAACAGGGTTAACATCTATACAAATGTTCAGAGCGGCAGTGAACAAAGTACGCTGGACCAAAGTGATCGCCTACATCAATAGACGATAGGCACTAGAAGAAGAAGAAGAAGAAGAAGGATTGTCTTTAATAAAATGTTATCCATACATAATTACTTCAATCTAAGATCCATTGAAATAATTTCTACCCCAAGTCTTCCAAAGACTTTCGGCACCCAATCCTTTTTTTTTGCAAATAATTTAATACACAAAGCTTCACAGATAACAATATTTCAAATCAATAGCCAAAATAATGTCAAAATAATAGATTTTCCTTAAATATTTCCAAAATATTTCAAATGAAACCTCCAACTGCTTTTGCATTAATTTAAACCAGGCCAATGTTTTTTATTTTAGGTAGACCCCCACCGTTCTAATATTAAATTTTTACGAATCCTTCAACTTTGAATGAGTTTTTGACGGCTGACACACTGACTCATTTTGATAAGTTTAACTGTAAAAAAAAATTAAAAAGTTACATTTAGGTACTACTTCAAACGAAGAAAATTAATTTAAATTATAACTACACAACAAAATAAATGCTTCCAATGGGAGGCACAAGCATGATCCTTTGATAGCAAATTTTTAATTTTTGGCTTCAATTTAGGTTTAACCTTAAATCTCTTTGGTCAGTGATTTATACCCTTTCTTTATTTTGTAAAAGTATTGGCAAATAGGCTGCACCCTTTTCCACGAGTTATGAAGATGAAAAACCTATCAAAACTTTCTCGCGATAGTCCATAATGCAGGACATTACAGGAGTACAAGTAATAGGTATGTCTCTCTGGAGCCAAAATTCCTGATATCCTTTTCTGAACTGTACCTTGAGTGCTTAGTCCAATCAGTTCTTGTAATATGAAATCCAATTCTTCTATATCCTCTGTGGTATTTTCATGTTCTAAATATTCTTATACCCAGTTTTAAATTCTGTGTGAGGGACATTTACATCTAATTCACCTTCATTTTTTTGTTTTTGCTAACTTGCGATTCGAAGTCGACCCCTAGGGCTCAATATAGATCACTTTGGGAATCACGAATTTAAACAGTCAAGTCTTTTCTAATAGTAAAATATTTACTTGAGTTAGCACCGCTTTTACAGAAGATCTGAGTTGACATCAGCATGTTTCTTCCATAGCTATATCTGCCCTATAAAAGTTCTCTTTCATAAAAATACAATGAACAAATCTATTAATAAAAAAATCTACTAATAAAAAATCGTGCAAATGAACATTAAAAGTGAAGGAAAAAGTTAGAAAATGAAGATTCCAATTCCTATTGTTATTTCTTGCCGCATCGTCATGTCATAAAACTGAGCAGTTCTTCAACTAAATTACAACCTGTATTAGATGGGTCTTCCAAAAAAAAAATCATTTATCATAAAATAATTGTCTGGAAAAATGGAATAAGGTATAGCCTATCTTTTACAAACTTATGACTTGAGCCATGACTTGTTAGGCATTTTAGACTATCAAATACCATTCCTACTTTATTATTTTTGTATCTGGTAATGAAAAATGTAAACTGTTTTTTTTTTTAAATTGATAACAAAGTCATTATAAAATTATTTTGAGTAGGTACTTACATTTTTAGGTTTTATCAAATGACAATCATTTTTAGTTAAACGTTTTTGTTTGCAGACATGGCTAGGTTTAGCTACAGCTATTGTATCAATGGGACCACTCCTGTATTTTATTCATCGTTGTAGTCCAGTTTATGAATACAAAGGTATTCTGTTAAAAGGTGGTTTATCATCTATACAAAATTGTATTTGGTATATGTACGGGGCTCTTCTACAACAAGGTGAATATAAACACTATTTACCTTAAAAATATGAGATTCCTTATTTTTTTACCTAGTTTTGTTTTATTATTCATTATTTAACAGCAGGTAGGGTCTGTCAAAATCTCTTGGGCACCTTTTGTATTATACCATAGGTTATTCAATATTATGTTACTTCTGGATCCAATTCGAGCTCTTTGAAGTAAGAGATCGGTGATCTAGTATCACTTTTTTTAAAATCCTTTAATGCACGAAGGAAAACAAGGGAAGGAATGTTGAAAGTGCGCATATCAACATCCTGTCAGATAGTCAAGCGGCACTTAAGGCCTTGAACAGCAAGGAAGTGACGTCCAAGCTGGTATGCGAATGCAAAGAAGAACTAAGAACGCCGGCAGACCGTAATCACGTCAAACTGATATGGGTTCCAGGACACCAGGAAATTGCAGATAATAAAAAAGCAAACAAACGTGCAAGAAGAGGTTTGGAAACTCCCCCAAACCGAGAGCAGATGCTAGGGGTACCGAAGCGTACAGTAAGAGTGTCTGTAAAAGACTGAATTGGGGAAAAACACAAAAATTACTGGGAAAGTAGACCAGGAAACAAACAGACCTGCAGATTGTGCGACAAAGATCCGGAATCAGTAAAACACATACTGTGCTGCTACGGGGCACTGGACTGCAAAAGACAAGACTTTTTGGGCGGCCATCCGGCAACCCAGAACTATATTGCTCCTACCCAGTACAGAACTTGTACAAACTTGTACAAGGTACGAAAGTACTGGATTGGTTACAATGATATAAAACATAGGCAAGATACAATGGGCCAACAGGCCTAAGTGTCACCTGAGGCAATAGCCAGAGGGACCTAAATAGGGGTGGAGTAGACCAGGAAATCTCACAGTAGACCTTGAACTTACAGACTCATAACTTCTCCGTAAATGGATTTTCTCCACCTCTGCAAAAAAAAGTCTTTGTAGGTAGAGGTTGCTCTACCACGAAATCTTACCCTTCTTCGTGGCAGTGCATCACACTTTATCAAGAAACAGGGTATACCAATTATTATTTATCGTTTTTATTGAATCTGAAGAAATCATTGCCTACCTTGCCTGTTTTTAGAAGTGCCTTAACTAGGTAGTGATTCGAACTAGCTGTTTTAGGTCTTTCTATTTAGTATTAAAATGTTATTGTCCCCAAAATATCGCCACTTCAATAGGAATTTATTGACTTAGATTAGATCGTCCCAGAGTGATACTTTCGGCCTCTGCCTCCGTTTTCTGGTTTCTGCTTTAATATGCTATTTTGAGAACATATTGCCACGTCTTTTTCGTTCTCTATTGAGTACTCTGCCAGCGGTCTCTCTACTGGCAAATTATGCCCGAGCTCAGCCGTAGAGGGTAGAAGAAAAAAAGAAAATAAAAGTGAGCCGCGCCACCGACTTAGACGGTTCAAGCCGGAAACCCCTAGGTCTTATAGGCACTAGCAGAGCCACACGATAAACAACTAAGATTATGGTGAACCAAATAAATAAAATTATAGCAAAAATATATTGGATACTTTACTCACACAATAAATCAAAGTACACAGCTTAATAGCAACATTATAACAAATATAGCCAAAATCAACAGTCAACAATAAATCAAGGTGCACAGTTCAATAATAAACTTATAACAAATATAATCAAAATCAACAGCTAACAATAAATCAAAAATCCAAAGTTTACGATTCCATAAAATAACCAAAACAAAGGTAAGAGTAACAAACTTTATCAAGTTACCAAAAAAAACGTATACAAGTCAACTTTTTAGTAATACTTAATCAAACGTTCACATACGGCTGCTAATTTACTCACGTTTTTACCATTTACATAAAGATTTACACTGTTAAAACAATCGAGCTTATTTAAAAATATTTCTTTTTACAATGGCTGTCCTTCAAAATATCAATATTGTAGGATATTTACAAATAAGTATGAAGAAAACATTTTTACTTGGACACAAAGAACTATTGAGAAGATTACTTTAATCAAAGTTCAGCCTTGGCATATTATTCAATGCAATAAATAGTTTTCAACAGTGTACCATATTAATAAATTAAAACAAAACTTAATCGTGGTGTCAAAAACAAATCACGTCGTTTAAATATTCTAAAATAAATCACTTGTAACCTTTGGGTATACGAATTCACTACTCCTGTGGCCGGTATGATTATGGAACGGCACCTGCTAATTAACAATGGCTTCCCTCCATCAAATCCCGCATGCGGTTATTTTAACTTGACACCAAAATCCAAAATATCAACAACAAAGGTAAGATAGAATGGTCAAGTTAAAAATTAAATGGCTTTTCTTCAAAATCCAATTAAGATGGCCCAAATACAGCCAGATATGAAAGAAAAACCGTAGAGGTTTTGCACATGTGTTAATATCAAATCGTCCCAAAAATTCTCACCACACCACTCCAAAGACTGCCACCAAACGACCGACACCAAACGACTGACACTCCTTCCCAAGCCGGATATCAAGAAAAGACACGGAATTGACGTAAACCAAGAATCGCACTCGTCCGTGTGGATAGCCAGCCCCATCCACACAGAAATGCAAACCAAACAATAATATAACTGACAACACACAACAATCGAGGCCAAAAACCAAAGCAAAATCTATTGACGAAAAACCCCCCACTCAATCTCCATCGATTAACGAAAAATGCCACAGCCATTAACAATCGAATCCTATCACTACAAGGTATTCAACACTATTTACAACGAATGATATATTTAAGTTACAACAAAATACGGTACCTGAGGAATACGAAACTATCAGAGACACAATTAATAATGGAACTGTAGAAGGGAAAAAATAGGCACGTGACAATATCTCGATCAGATCAACATTGTTTTAAAGAAAGGCCAGGTCAAGAGTACCAACAACCGAAGAGCATGTATGAGAGCACTGATGAAAGTAGAGGAAGCAAAAGATGTGTGTACGAACCGTAGCGGAAGTGGAAGGAAGTGGTATCTGCCTATCCCTATGGGAAAAAGGCGTGACTTTATGTATGTGTATCTACCGAAATTCTGTACTAATTAGTAGTTCTTTTGAACCCTTTTTATCTGGTTTTGTTTAGTTTAAAAAAATAATTCACATTTTTTTCAAAATATTTGTCCACACCAAAGTAATTCGGTATACAGGTGGTATCAAATAAGTTAAATATACAAGAAATACTCAAATTTTTCCAAAAAAGTGGGTGCTCAAGAAATGTTTTAAAAAAAATAATAGTTATTGTGATCAATCAAATAAATATTGATTACGTATAGTGTTTTATTCCCCGATGGAGTATCAAAGTTTAAGAAATATATTTGGAAATAAGAATCAATATTAGTACATAATTATTCGACATGTTGCAGACATTTTATTATTAAACAAATTGTTAATAGTAAATAATAAAGGATGTTGGTATTATCCAATATTATGAAAAAATCCGGACGTGCAAGATAAGCACACCAACAGCAAATGTGCTTCTCTTGTATAAAAATAAATTTTTAATATTATTGTTATTGTAGGTGGTATGTACCTTCCTCATGCTGACAGTGCAAGAATCCTTGTAGGGGCTTGGTGGTTAGTTGTTCTGGTGATGGCTACAACTTATTGCGGTAACTTGGTAGCATTCTTAACATTTCCCAAAATCGATATTCCTATAACAAATTTGGAAGATTTAATAGCCCATCAAGATGACGTTAGTTGGAGTTTTCGCGAAGGAAGTTACTTAGAGAGAGAATTTAAAGTAGGTTTTTCGGCCTTTACCTTGGCTATTTAATTAAAAAAAAAAATTGACGGGTACCGGAATTTACTTTTGGGTTCGATTAATTTAAACACTCCGTACAATAACTAAACAATTTTTTCTTAATATTTGTTTACAATAATTTCTTACTTTAAAAATCACTTAGATAATTGCAATCTTTTTATAACACTTTATAATTACTTCAAAACTTTCGCGAACGCTGTCTTTTTAACACGCTTATATTACCTATATCACCTGTATGTTTGTTTGCTTGTATGCCTGTTTGTTTGTAACTGACTCTTTGGCCTTAATTTTGCCCTACTTTAAGCGATCAGATTTAATTTAAACTTATCCTAAATAGTTTAGCCAGGATTCATAAATTTCTTTAGGAATCCTTTGTATGAGAGTAAGAGAGATAGAACTAGAACTACGCATGCACGCAGTTTCATTAGTGTTGCAGAATTGCTTAAAAATACGCGACAGTTTTCTACTTTCCAAAATAAGTTGTTTGCCCATTATCTAGTAGATGGCGCCACTAGCAAATTGCAATAATACAAATGGTAGTTTGTATTTTGTGTTGTATAGTGTTAATTTTTTAAAAACACTAATGATATAAATTATAGTTTAAAAAAACTAAAAAACAAGCGTTTAGAGTTAATCAAACTAAAAAGTAAAAAATAATTCTTAACATGCTTTGTATGACATTTTAATACTAACTCTTCGTTTCGGAATGAAAGCACCCCACGCTTTTAGTTTTGCAGTGCTGCTGCGAACCTTTTCCTTTGTAAAGTGGACCAGTCTCATGGCAAGCACCCTGTCCAGCCTTCAGCATTCAACCGTAATCCTGTTTTTCTTCTTGCCTTCTCCAATTTTATACTGTTCAATGCTTTCACAATTTCTTTCATACTAATTTCACTTTCATTGCACTTAGGTCCCAGAAAGGGGCCTGCGCTTGTGTATCCTCTTTCTCAAAAAAACTTTTGAAGTATTTCTTCCTTTTTTTTATAGCACATTTCTCTCCTTTTGCCATACTACCATCTTGGTTTCTGATTTTTCCAGTTGCGAGGTCGTATTTTTACCTCTGGCTGTTCTTATGGACTTTCAGTTGTTGAGGTATACAGATTGTCAAATTTAAACATATTTAAATGGCTGTTATCTATTACTTCTGATATTTTATTTAAAACTCTAACTTTTGTAATTGTATGTTTTTCTTGATTAACACCAACATTTTTTGAGAACGAATTTGTCATTTTGTTTAAGGCTTCTAACGAACCACGATACTTGGCAATCTTTAATGGCAGAACCAAGTATATGTCGTCCAATGTCAACGGCCTTATACAAAATATTGAAGAAGGAAAGCATGTTTTAATTGATTGGAAAATAAAATTACAGTTCATCATGAAGAAGCAGTTTTTAAAAACTGGAAGATGCGATTTTGTTTTAGGTAAATTGTTTTAGTCTAAAAATTGTTCTAAACAATTTTAGTGACTAATGTATGTGTAATCGCCGTGGCTTGAAATAAGTTTTTATGTAATTCTTTAGGGTTGTAAATCCAAGAATAACATTACCATTTCTCAGAATTTGAGCAAAAAAAAGGATGCGACCGTAAAAGTAAATGTTTTAACACTAAATCTTAATTCGTTTTGTTGATTAGTACTATTTAATTTTTAAAAGGTACGTTTCGACCACACAAAGTGTCGAAAAACCTCGTTTTCAAGTACCGATAACTACTCCAGTAAAAATAAATGCGTCAGAACAGCACTTGCCCTTTTATTAACATGCTTCGCGTTAATTTTTTCTTACAGCATAAAGTGGCGAGAACAGTTTGCAAAGACAAGACTGAGATTATAGTTTTCACATTCTGACCGTTACACTTCTTTTAACTAACAAGTTTTTTAATTTCGGCAAAAGATCTATCTCATTTTATTGTATAGAGATGAGTTACTATTGTTAGGGACCACTTCCTGTTAAATCGGTCGGAGTAGGATGAAGAGTAAAAAAAACACGACCGTTACCAAATAACCCTGCTTGATAATAAAAAAAAAAGTTTGCGAGTATATTTTTAAGAGGGAATATGTAATCTGCTTCGTTGGGAATAAAGTGAGAACTTTTGACAGGTCTCTTTCTTTAATAAATTATCTCTACTTTCATGACGAACTATTTTATTTAGTCTTTGCTTGTACTATATAAATACTTCTCTATAGCATACTATACAAAGTTTGACATTCTGTACTTTTTTAATAAATTTTTTATTACTTAAAGTTACAGCACAAACAGGGTGGTCAACCGAATACGTCGATATTTGATTAAAGGGGGACGCTCTTTTCCGGTATTTTTGACTACATTACTTTCAACCCGAAGCGAGGGTAACAATTACCCCAAAATTTTTAAATGGCATTGGGGGTCGAATAAGATGTCTTTCAAAAGTTCTTACAATTCTCTATACAGTAGTCTTTAAATTATAAAATTCCGCCTAATAAAATAAAAAATTACATGTAAAATTTCCAATTATTTATTTTGCTTATTTACTTCAATATTGCTTATTTACTTCTTAATTGATTAAATGTTCAAACTGTTGATTTTGTTCAAAACGTTCACGCACATTCCGAAGAATTTCAGGAGTAATTCGACGGCACTTCTTTGACGCAAATCTTCCAACGACGCTGGTTGTGTTTTATAAATAAATCTAGCGATAGTGTAGGTCATTCAATGCTGCCTCTTCTCTCAATCCAATGCCGTGGAAAACGTTGGTCTAAATACTGACGAACAATCGCCGCATAATGCGGAGGAGCACCGACCTGTTGACAATAACAACGATCTTCGTCATACTGTAGATTATTTTCAAATACAGATCAGTCAAGGCAGGGTCAATAGCGTCTTCTAGTAATTGTAAATACATTTCGCCAATCAAATTGCCTGGTAGAAAAAAAGGACCCAACAGTCGGTCACCGTGCAAGAAAAATCTGCATTCATCGGAAAAACAGATATTAAAAAGGAACTGTGAATCGTTCCCTGCTCGCGCACTTATTATTTTGCAAAACTGCAAACGGCGGTCATAATCATCCTCATTATGTTCGTGGAATAATTTATTCTTCTTCAAAATGCTTTGGATGCTAGTTCAATTGATTCCAGACACAGATGCCAGCTGCCTCGTACTCAACGTAGATCAAGATTTTTAGAAGTGATAAAAAATCGCCACAAAGCAATTCAAAGCAAAAAATAGGTACTTAATTTATATCATTGGGGTACTTAACTCAAATGAATGACATTTTTACCGTTCGTGATTGTTTGCAGATAAGTCACATTTTAAATCTAATTTCTCAATAAATAAGGGGTAGAATTTTAAAATTTAAATACTATTGTAAAGAGAGTTGTAAGAGCTTTTAAAAAACATCTTATTCGACCCCCAATGCTATTTAAACATTTTGGTGTTATTCTTACCTTCGCTTAGAGTTGAAAGTAATGGAGTTAAAAATACCGGAAAAGAGTTTCCCCTTTAATCAAATATCGACGGGTCTGAGCGTTTTTCTAAAATGTTCACGAGGTTCCTGCAAATGGCTCTGTTTCGTTTTCGGTTAGCCACCCTGTATATACCTACAAAACTATACATTTTTGTTTTTCTTTCTGTTATTTTAGGATTAGAAGAATTTTTCGATGAAAAATTGTCGCTGGTAGTGGCTCCTGAATCACCGTATTTACCAAAAATAAACGAAGAGTAAGTAAATCCATCTTATTATACACGCATAAAAATAATTTAAGGATATTCTATTCTCAGCTGCAAATTTTTAACTAAATTGAGGTTTTGCAGTTGATAAATTCTTCTTATTGCGCCCTCTCCTTTTGAAGGTTGGCGATCCAAATGGCAATTGTAGTCTTGGAAACTGCAGCACGAAATACCATCTCCTCAGGTCCTTTAGCCATGAATTTTGGCGTCTTCCTACTGATCTTTAACCTTGTACCTTACACTTGCCACGTCTTTTTCGTTCTCTAACGAGTACTCTGCTAGCGGTTTCTCTACTGGCAAATTATGCTCGAGCTCAGCCGTAGAGGGTAGAAGAAAAAAAATATAAAAGTGAGCTGCGCCACCGACTTGACGGTATAAGCCGGAATCCCCTAGGTCTTATAGGCACTAGCAGAGCCACACGATAAACAACTGAGATTATGGTGAACCAAATAAATAAAATTATAGCAAAAATATGTTGGATACTTTACTCACTCAATAGTTAATTAAGGTACACAGTTCAATAGCAACATCATAACAAATATAGTCAAAATTAACAGCTATGGTAAATTTTCTTGCTAAAACAAACCAAAAATTTAAAATTTACAACTTTATAAAATAACTAGAACAGAAGTAAGAGTAACAGACTTTACCAAGTTACAGAAAAAGGTAAGACATATGTAAATTAACTCATCAATAACACTAATTCAAACATTTACATAAAGGCAAAGAATAAAAGGTAAAACATATATATAAGTTAACTCATTAATAACACTAATTCAAACATTTACATAAAGGCAAAGAAAATTCACTAGTTAACCGTTTACATAAAGATTTTCACTGCCAAAACAATCGAGTTCATTTAAAAATACCTTTACAATGGTTGTCCTTTAAAATATCAAGATTGTAGGATATTTACAAATAAGTAGGAAGAAAATATGTTTTTACTTGGACATAAAGAATTATTGAGAAGGTTATTTTAATCCAAGTTAAGTTTTGGCATATTATCTAATGCAATAAATAGTTTCCAACAATGTACTATACTAATAAACTAAACAGAACATAATAGTGGTGTCAGCATGAGTCACTGCGTTATATATTTAAAAATAAATCACTTATAACCTTTGGGTATGTGAATTCACATGTACTCCTGTGGTATACTCCTGGACTACTCCGGGGGCTAGTTAGATTATGGGGGCGGCACTAGTTAGTGAACAATGGCTTCCCTCAAATAAATCCCGATAACGATTATTTTAACTTGACGCCAGAAATCCAAAATAAATCTCCACAACAAAGGCAAGACAAAATGGTCAAGTTAAAAATCAAATGATTTTTCTTCAAAATCCAATTAAGATGGCCCAAATACAGCCAGATATGAAAGAAATCCCATAAAGGTTCTGCACACGTGCTAATAACACACCGTCCCCAACAACGTTCACCGACACCTGGCCTCCAAGACTCTCAAAACACGACTGACGCTCCTATATCGGAAATCAAGAAAAATGGCGCGGAATAAACGTCAACCCACAATCTTCTCAAATCTGTGCCTCGTCCGTGTGAATATCCAGTAATTGCAAACCAACTATCGAATCTTATCCCTAGAGTACTGTATGCAACCATGAATACGAAACTATAGAAAAAATAGGCACGTGACACACTCTATTATGAGTCGGAGTAACTCGTATCTTTCACCTCCCAGCACATGACCCAGATATTGTAATTTTTTTTCTTTGATGGTGTTTAGCAGTTCTTTTTGTTTACTCATGCGTTGAAGTACTTTGTTGTTAGTGATCTTTTGTATCCATGACATTCGTAGCACTCGTCTATATATGTACATTTCAAAAGCCTCTATTCTTTTTTCTGATTGTGGGTCCATTGTCCAACTTTCGCATCCGTAGATTAAGACAGAGAAAACTTAGCATCTGATCATTCGAATTATAAGCTGTTGACGACGTACAAGGCTCAAATCCGACCTCTACTGGAGTATTGCTCGCACATTTGGGGTTCAGCACCAAGACATTCTCTTCGTCTTCTAGATTCCATTCAGAAAAGAGCCATTCGCTTGATAAACAGCTCAACTCTCACAGATACCCTTCACCCTCTAGAACATAGAAGAAGAGTTGCAGACCAGTCATTGCTCTACAGATATTTCCATGGCAGATGCTCCAGAGAAATAAAAACTCTTGTACCACCATTGGCCACATTCAGCCGAAGAACTCGGCAGACTGATCAGTCTCACCCATTTACTCTCAAGACTGACACTACTAGGACCAATCTTCATCAAGAATCCTTCTTTTACAGGGCTGCTATGGAATGGAATAAGCTTCAAAAATCAGTTTTTCCAGAGAACTATGACCTACAACTTTTTAAAAAGCGATCATTTCCTTTTCATAAAAAAAAGCTCTTTCCTAAGGTCTGATCTCGTAAAAAATTTTCATGCTCATGAGTGTTTTCCTCACTTGTGCAATCCTTGATAATATTTCTTTTTTCGGGTTACACTGGCTGTTGATATTTTATCGAGGTTACCACTAGTATTTTGGTTTTGGAGACATTTAGATATAAGCCGAACATTTCGCTATGAGTAACTACGGAATTTTTCATTTTTTGTAGTTCTTGTACGTTGTCTGCTATTAGGGCGATATCGTCAGCGTACCTAATATTGTTTATCATAGTTCTGTTAATCTTGATTCCACCTTGGGCCAATAGAGTTCTCAGATAACACGTAGGTCTTGTTCGTCGACCCCAGTTGTTCTCAGAATATCGATCATCTTTTGATGGTTGACGCTTTTTGATAATCTATGAAATATAAAAATTTATGCATAAGATATTAATAAAACATATTTCCAAAGTCCGTTTAGTCACATATTAATCCATCGGGTTCAAATGGACAAGAATAATTTTTTTGACAAGTGAATAGTTTCAAAAAATTACATAGTAGTCTTAAGTCTATGATAATTTAAAATTTCTGATGTCGTATCCATCACAGCATCAGTGCAAACGTGTTTACAATTAACATTAAGCAAATAGATTAATCACATAAGAATAATACCGATACGAATTATTTCTCATCCTTGAGCAATGGTAAAATCACATATAGTCGACACGAACGAACTGAGGCGAAAGAATATGAGTTTATGTTTTTTCTTTTTTTTCCTCATGAACTTTTTTTGCGCTAATTGTTTACATACTATCACATCGCTTAAGCCCCTTTTCTTGATATTTAGCTCACGATCCAAAACTTTTAATAACTAAAAATTAAAATTAAAATTATGGCCAATAGTGAAATGATGATTACATAATGCCGTTTTTTCAGGCTTGTGTCTATTAATTTCTCAACAATCATATTGGTGTTCATTCATTCTTTTTTTAAAGTATTGTTTTGTTTGTCCAATATAACATTTATCACAATTCCCGCAAGAAACTCTATATATTGGACCACAGATCTTTTGGAAAAGGATCTTTAATTTTAGAAAAGATCGAACCAACTACTTCAATATTATAGAATGCCAATTTACTTTGTGGGGCCTTCTTGTTTATGTTTAGTTGAATGTTTTTAGAAAGGCCAGGGAAATAAGGAAATTTAAAATATCTTATATCTCTTTAACTCTTATCAATCTCCCGACTATGCCTATGTTTATATTCATTGATTGATTATAGAACTTTTATTTTAAATTTCCTTATTTTCCTGGCCTTTCTGAAAACATGTGTAGCCTTAAGAAAGATCTAAAATAAATATCGAAACGTCGGCGATATAAGAAGAGCGAGAAGTTTGTTTTCTTTCGTCCTATACCCGCTATCCACCCTAAAAAATAATTGAGAAGGACATGAACCACAATAATATAATAGTAAGAATTTTTTATTAACGCTTTCGTCTTTGTAGTACCATAGTTTTTTTAGCGTTTGTTACTTAAGTATCTAACGTATTAAAATGTAAACATTAATATTAGGTTCTTAAGTTTTGTTTTCATTTCCATACACTTTCAGTGCTAAAAAGAGTTTAAAAAAGTTTTGCAAAACGTGGTCAAAAACAAAGTGAAATATTATATATGGAAACGAATGACATATACACATTTGACCATAGTTTGCATTAACATATTATCCTCGATTAATATCCATGAGACTTCTTGCAGCAATCTATTGATCACCCAGTCATGTTACTTCACAAGGCATTGAGACAAATAGTGATAGCGACCAAATGCTACAAAAACACAATGTTATCATTAAAATATCCTTGCACTGAATAAAACTAATTTTAGTTACATAACAGTATATTGTGAAATACAACATTCACACAAATGGTAAAAAGATATTCCCCAATGAAAAATAATGTCGTTGCATTTCTTTCGCTCTTCGACCTATCTCGCAATTGCACGTGATACTTATGAAATGTATCGTCTAGTTGCATAATCCACTTTTAAAGATATTTTATCGCTTTCTAACCAGATAAATTTAAATATGAGAAAGATATTTTTTTATCTTGTCGACTAGATTTGAACAATTAAAAGGGGTTATTGTACGAATAAAATGTTATGATTAATTTCTGTTTTCGGAAATAATTTATTAAAAAGTTGACAGTATGAAGTGTAATGGAATACATCATGGACTTTAAGCTTACAACACTGCACGGATAAGTGATAATAATCCAGACAAATTAATTTATATTTGCGAAATTGAGTTTGTTATTAAAAAATGTTATGTTATATTTTTAACATTTTAGTTATTAAAGAAAAATTAAATATAATGATGTACCTACTTAATTTCACCAGCAACAGTCAGTAAAAATCTTTAACATGAACCAACATTCGACATAAAGCATACGAAGTGTTATAATTTTCAAAAGAAATATTTATAGTATATTGTGACGATATTTACTCCTCGGGTTCGGTGATTCTAAACACTCAGTACAATAACTAAACAATTTTTTATTCCAATATTTTCACACAATAAATTTTACTTTAGATATTCACAACTGTATAACACTTTATAATTACTTCAAATACTTGACTACAAACTAAACTAACCTTTTCGCGACCGCTGCCTTTTTTATATTTATCCAAACTGTCACTAGAAGGAACGCGAGTTTTCGACAAATCGATGCCTCACTGGACGCTTTTGGACTTTTCGTGAATCATCCAATGTCTTCTATTATGCATTCCCCTAAAGCTTCATATTGTTGCGATATTAAATCTTCTGGGTTCGATGATTTTAAACACTCAGTACAATGACTAAACAATTTATTCTAATCTTTATAAACAATAAATTCTTATTTGACAAATCACTTAGATATTCACAAACTGCATACAATCTTTTAAATTCTCGTTGAGAGAATTAGCGGGATTTTTGAAAACTCAAAGCAATAAAGATGGCGACCGTGAAAATTTCATTGTTTGATGCAACAAGAGATATTTTAATCGAATAAATGTTTCTGCGGCAGATGCTCAACGAACTGCCATTGATTAGATAGGTACTCCACTTATGTTAAGTATAAAAATTGAATTATACTTTTTTTTCAATATAAATCAATTTAACTAACAATAATTATTAGTATTTACTGTTAAGATTTACACATTGTAAAGCTTAAAGCTTTTGCTATATTTTTTCTAGCTCGCCATTTGTTATTCTTTACTTCAACGCTCTAAACGCTCCATAATTCATTCCACTTGGGTTTGCGATTTCAACGCTCGGGACTAAGTGGAACGGGAAAATCCGTGGTTGTGAGAGTGATCGTTGTGAACGCTTAGTGGAACGCACGCTGTATGGGCCCTTTTACACGGTCATTTCAGTTTCCATTTCCGTCTCCGTCTCAGTCGAACTGTCAGTTCAACCTGTGTGTAAAAAGCAAACACTGATAGGAAAACTGAAACCCTACCCTTGCCTGTGGGATAAGAAGATCCCGAACTAATATAACTCAAACATCAGAGAGGCTGCCTACACCTCTCTATTGGAGAAATCCAGAGAATACGACGGCAACGCGACAAAGGCGACAGTGAAATGCGATATAAATAGCCCAAGATCAACGTTTAGATAAAAATAAAAAAAGTCAAAGACAGCAAAAACAGTGGGGCAGGAAACGTTGAAATGTACAATCCATCATTTTGGTACCACGATCTCCTAAGTTCATCGTTGATCAACACCTTAGCTAACCTAACCTTCTCAAACAAGCTTTAACACTATGAATTGTAAAGATGAGAAAAAAGCCAGAATCTAAGTAAAATAATAAAATAAACGCCTAGAAATGAAATGACTATAACGGACAGCTGAATGGATCGGATTAACGCTGCAGAGATGAGTAGTCCGAGGAGTATAGCCGGAGTGACTCGGTTGGATAAAGTAAAAAATAGTGAGATAAGAGAACGCTGTGGTGTAAAAGATGTGGTCACAAAGATAGATAAAGGAATGCTTAGATGGCTTGAATACGTGGAAATGATGAATGAAGGAAGATTGACGTAACAAATTTATTAGGTGAGTGTGAATGGACAAGTCGGTAGAGGTTGACCTCGGAGAACATATCTCGATCAGATCAACATTGTTTTGAAAAAGGGCCAGGTCAAGAGTACCAACAACCGACGAACATGTATGAGAGCACCGATGAAAGTAGATGAAGCAAAAGATGTGTGTAGGAACCGTAGCAAGTAGAAGGAAGTGGTTTCTGCCTACCCCTATGGGAGAAAGGCGTGACTATATGTATGTATGTTGTGTGGATTGGAAAACCGTTGTTATAAGCAATTTATTTGATGATGTTAGGTTCTGTTAAGAAATCGGAATCATTGAGAGGTATAGTAAGCAGACTATGAAACAGTGAATGAAAAGATGAAAAACTGTATTTTTGGGACGAAAGAATTTAGAAAATTTAAAAAAATGTTGAGTTTATCCAGGGTACCTTTGAAAAGTGGTTAAATGTCATCAACATATCGATGTCAGATTAAAAATATGTTTTGGTACTTCAAAATGAAATGTTTTTAATACCAATGAAACATATTACGAAATCAAACGTTTCCAAGTAGCTAAAAAAGTTTTATAAACATTTTACTTGGTAAAAAAGATCTTTATTGATAAACGATTTAAATGGAAATGCAACTGTTTTATTTTTATTGGGTCAATTATTTTCATTTTTGACAGTTATCGTATCATGACCTTTAATATGTTGGGGTTTTTGTACTAGAATCGCAATAGCTTGTTTTTCATACAAGCTTGTTTGTTAAAGATAATCTTATTATTGATTGGTAAAATTAACATTTATTTACTACAATAAATAAAATTTAATAAATTAAAATTGATTTAAACTGATAAAACTTATAGTAACAATATACGTTTTTATTTATTTTCAAAAAATAAAACACTTATTTAAAAGTATTAAATAAAAATAGGAATTATTAAAAAAATAAGTCCACTAAAAGTTTTTACAAACACGTGTTATAAGTTTTGTCGCTATTGAAATACAGGATGTTGAGTTTTTTTTGTAATAAACGAGGTGTGACTGTACGTAAAATCTTTTGATATACAGATGATTATAAAGTAAGATAAAAGGCTAATCAAGTTATCTAATCGCAGTTACCACCTATGGACCGGTTTCGCTTGTATATCTTATTTCCTGTGATGGGGTAGTATACACGACTATACATCAGATGTAATTCAATGCCTTTTGCAGCATATAGCCAGAGGAGTGAAAAATATATTTGAGATATGCAGCAGGCCAAATAAGTGTACTCTTTTGACAAAATTTCCAAGCTTTCGATAATTTTTATTACCATCCTCAGGGATGAATGTATTTGAGGTTGTGTGGCGTAAAAGTTAAAAAGTTAAAAACATTAAAATTATACATCTAATGGACAAGTCAGCGATGACACATCATGTAGGAATTTCTAACCCTACACATTTAACGAATTTACCGCACTAGAACTACAATAGGTTTGAATAAAGTTATATAACAAAGGAACATTTTTGTCACCATGTAATTCCTCGAAGCGTAATCACATTCGACATGAAAACATAACATATAATCATATTAGCGTCATCTGAAGAGGAGTTGCAGGCATAAGTTAATGTTATGCATGATGCCCTGAAAATCAAAGGGATGAAAATAAATGTAAGCAAAACGAAAGTAATGAAAGAGAAGAAAGCATGACAAACTGTAAAGTTCTGATTAAAGGAGAAAGAGTGGAACAAGTAAATGAGTTTGTATACTTGGTTTCAAAGTTTACGAGAGATAGAAAGTATGACAGTGACATTCAGCGAAGGGTGTTGGCAGGAAAATAAATGAATAGAGCACTGTATAGCTTTAAGAACAGCCAGAAAGTTTCAAAAAAGGCACGTCTGGCTGTGCATAGAGGAGTGTTGGTTCCTACACTTATGTATGGTAGTGAATGTTGTAGCGCTAGATGATGATGATGATGATGAAAGATATGGTCAAAGCAGAATTGGTAGCACCAATTAAGCAGTATCGTGATAGATACTGCCAACATGTTGTGGATGCAATGGCAGCTATTCAGGGTATTATAGTTTTAAGACTTTTACCTTATCATTGTGAAGTTAACCCCATTAAATTAATTTGAGCCCAAGTGAAGGGGTATGTAGCACGTGAGAATGTCAGTTTTAAAATTGGCAATGTTTAGCATTTACTCCAAAATAGTTTGGAACAAATAGGAGCAACACATTGGTAGAATACTATTTCTCACGTTGTAAAAAAGAAGATAATATGTGGAAGCTGGATGGGATGCTGAACAATGTTATAGAACCTGTAATAGTAGATCTACATTCTTCAGATTCTGATGATTTAACAGAGAGTTTTGAGGAGTCTGTAGATTCTGATGATGGTGTGTGAACTTTGGTGAAGTTTTGTGCATTGTGTTAGAGCAGCAGTTTCTACGGAGGATTTTGTAATTATGACTGCACTCACTTAAACGCGCGCTCTATCAACATTCTTTAAAAAGATATGATCAAACATTGTTTTGGTAAACATCTATAAATCACTGTGTAAATTAAAAAAAAAACCGCTTACGCTGTTACTGATAGCGTGATACGAAAGGTCTTCAAATGAAACGCATGTGGAACAAATAAAATATTGATACTGTAACTCATATTAGTTTAGATAAGTATCATTGGCTTGCTGTACTTTTGTAATAAGACCCCTACGGGGGTATATTGTCAAAGCAGCGTTTCGTGAACTGCACAGTTCATCGCTAGTGAAATATTTATTTATAACAGAAAAGAAGGGTTGTGTGTACTGTGATATACAGGATATCAATAGGTAAAAAAAGGCTATAGTACACCAAAAATTTTTAATTATTACAAGCCAATTCTCAAACGTTTTCGGCATCAAGCCATTATCAGGAGAAATTTTTGTTCCAAATTTGTTTACTAAAGACTAAACATGAAGAAGACATGACTACAGCTCAACAATGAACATTACAAGATGAACAAAACATTAAATAAAATTGTAACTAAATTACATCATTTAAAAGATTTTTTCTAACAAGACATGTGCGTTTTGTCATTTTAAAATTTTATAAATATCTTTTTGGCAGGTACCTGGTACAATGCTTATTTTTTGTCATTTTGTTCACGACTATGAATCATCTTTTTCAACTACTACTTTTATGTCATAATTATTACAAAGGTATTATTTCCATTAAAATAATAAAAAAATATAACAAATAACACTCTTTACCTCAATAATGTCAAAATTTATCACACATGTTTATGGGAACATTTAGTCTTAAAATATTTCAATATTTCAGATTATTTTGGAAACACCCGTATCTAAAAAGGTAGTAGTGTAATGGAGCATTGAATTTTACAGCTACTACTACTTAAAATTTCTCTTTATTATCAAAAGCAGGGGATCGTAAAACATGTTTTTATCAGAGATGGCATTTTAGATACAGTGGTCCCCAATTCTAAAACAATCAATAAGAGTTACGACACACGCAGAGAAATCTTTCAATAACTGTTAATTTTAATTTTTTTAGGATTAAAAAATTACACCAAGTCGGATTAATACAAAAATGGCTTCAAGATTATTTACCAAAAAAAGACAGATGTTGGAAAAATAGGCACTTAATTGAAGTTAACAATCATACAGTTAATTTGGATGATATGCAAGGAAGTTTTTTCGTATTGTTTTTGGGTAAGAATGATCTGATATTTTTAAAAAAAACTCTAATCTATATCTCCAAAAAAAAATTGCTTGAAATCGTTTCTAGAATAGGAGGAGATAACAAATTGACAAAATAAAACTTATCACTATCATCCTTTCAAACCCCATCTACCCAAACCAAATATATGTATGCTATGCAGCACCTCTGTAAATTATAATTACCCTTCGCTCACGTCAGGCTAAAATAAAGCTTAACGTTGTTTGGAATGGGGACACCCTTGAACATACAGAGAAGCCAATATATCTTGGAGTAACCCTCGATAGATCGCTTACATAAAGGCATCACTGTGAAAAGACTCGTCACAAAGTGGCGGCAAGAAATAACATCTTGAGGAAACTAACAAATAGCAAACGGGGCTCTAAACCAACTGTCCTCAGAACCACTGCCCAAGCACTTTGTTTCTCCTCAGCTGTATGGTCCAGATCAGTGCATGCCAATAAAGTCGACTTAAGCCTAAATGAAACCTGTAGGCTGGTGACAGGATGCATGAAGCCTGAAACCTGTACAGAGCTGCAGTTTTCAGAGATCCCAAATCAAGAAGAGCAGCCCACGAACACTCGGAAAAGCTTAAAAAAACCTTCGATGATCGCCATCCTCTATTTGCCACCAGCTGCCCGTCATCTCACAGATTAAAATCTAGACACCGTTTTCTCAAAGATCCGTTGAATGAACCACCTCTCTTAGAGGACCCGCCCTGTGGTATCTCAAGTGGCTTTAAAACATGGAAAATGCTAAACCGCATTCGAACTTGTGTTGCACCTGTAAAAACAAACTTGATTAGATGGAGACTATCCGAGCCAAATGACGACAAGTGTGACTGTGGCGCAGTACAAACAATGGAACATCTCCTGACATACCCACACTGCCCCATACGGTGTAGGTTTGTAGGATGCACATTTGGCAATGGACCTCATGTGATTTTCCCAAGAAAGGTTATTGCTGATAGTAATACCAAGCATCGAGATAGATGACTTCAATGGTATGGTTACTCCTGACAATATTATGTAGGGCACAGAGAGATCGGCTTCTCTAAAGAAAAGACATGTTTTTGTTTTATTTGCATTGAATTCTACCAAGTTATTGGATCCCCATTCAAGAATTGTTGCCAAGGCCATATTTATGTTGTTGACATTTCTTCCTCGTTCATTTCTGATTTCACGGGCAAATATACGAGCCCTGGAAGTGATGGACAGGTTTCGGGGTGTTGCTACTCATCAGCATAGGGTAGGTTTTGCAAACTTACGTTTGCTCTTCGAAGAGACAAATCAACAATCTTCAGTTTTACTAGGTACATATGAAGAGTCGAACGCAGAGCACTAGTCATGACATCTATACCTTTTAACGAGCACCACCCGGAATAGCTTCTGAATGAAGTTTTCCACTTCAAGTGGATAAATTTAATAATTCTTTCTTTTACTTAACAGGCATCTGCACATTACCCGAAATGGAATTATGCACGATTATCCTTCAGATATAATTCAATGTTTGTCGAGGCACATTGTCAGGAAAGTAGTTGTCGACCCACGTATGCCTATATGTATAGGTATCATACAGCGAATTTAGCTGGTTTTTAAAAATCAGATTTATACAAGTTCTTTGAAGTATTTTTTATTTAAATTCTTTGGTCGTAGATAAAATATCGTTTGTTACACGGTTAAAATGAAAAAATTCGATACTCCTGGTATGCTCGCGCTCCGAATATTCCACTCGTATCGAATTTTTTATTCTAACCTAGTGATAGAACCTACTATTATATCACAGTAAGGAATTTTTTATATGACTTTCAATGATGTATTACTAGTAAAGGTTTGTTGTTTAGTTATTTTTAGAAGGGGTACGTGGGGCGTAGAAAATTGAAGGTTTTGAGTTATTATTGAATTATTTTACTTTTATTCTTTACACTTGTTTGATTTTTGTGTGCAGACAACTTTGTCCATTTTAAATTGAAAACATGTAATTTTTTTAGGTTTTGTATTTGCCTTGCTGCTGCTGATGATGGAAAAATTATGGTTTAGAAAATTCAGTAAGAGTCGTCAAAAAATGATCCAACCTTTTGTAACATGATTTATTTTTATTCTGTAAAAATAATTTATTGTTTCCCATACGACGTTCCAAAACAATAACTAAATGCTTACAACAATTTTTTCTGACGCTTGTGTATTAATCTTTAAGTCAAATAAATTGCAAGAAACTTCTTGTATTTAAATAGGAATTATGATTTAACATTTTAAATAATTTTTTTCCCGTTTTTCATGTGCATGCGATTAAAAATATTACCAAATACAATTAACATTTTCAAAAATAGTTTTGTTTAAACTTAAGAATCGAGAATTATTTTTAAATCAAAATGGTAATTACAGCCAATTTTTAGAACATTTAAGGAATAATTGTAACCCTCGTAATACCAACGTATCTTTTACCACAGGGGTCGCCAACCTTTTTAATGTGTTTAGCGACAGAAGTAGCTTGGCGGGCGAAGATCACAAAATCTGCGCACAACGAAAACATTCGAATAACGATCCGATCGGCGACGACGAAATTTTCAGTAATCGTGAGTCTCAAGTAGATAATGTAATTGAATTATTAATTTATTATTAATCAACTTGAATGATTAAATTATACACGAATATTTTCGTCGTACAAGTTTTTATTTTACTCTCAGAGTTTTTTCAGTCGAGCTTTCGAAAATGTTTATTTTCTTTTTAAGACTTCTCTATAATATTTTTAATTAATATATGAAAAATCAATTTACAAAGTATATAATTTCATGTAAGTAAGTATATATTTTGTAAATTGATTTTTCATATATTAATTAAAAATATTAAAGAGAAGTCTTGAAAAAGAAAAAAAACATTTTCGAAAGCTCGACTGAAAAAACGAAGAATTTTTATTGAATTGGTCACTCCTAACTGCTGCCCAAATAAATTAAAAAAAAAACTAATACTATATATAGGTATGAATTTATATATATATATATATATATATATATATATATATATATATATATATATATATATAAGTAGATTATTTAATGGTGTTTACATAATTTATTAGTAAGGAATTTTTATTTACCATTTATTATCTTGACATCACGTGGTCATGGAGTGATTCCCCAAGGAGACCAAATATCCATCTTAAACTTAGTTGTGTACAAATCAATTCAAATTCTTCGAAGCAACAAACAAATATTTTTCGAAAAAGTTATAGATAAAATTAGTCAAAACATAATTTTGTTAAATTTTATTTAACCAACTTAAGATATTAAGAAATCTTAAAATAAACAAACAGTTTTTAATTGATAACATTAATTTTAACTCTTTTTAACAAACGGTAAACATATAAATAGTGTTTATGTTATTGTTCTGGAAAAAATAAACAACTATGTAATAATTATTGGGGGTTTTTGGAAGGTTATTCTCACAAATAATGAACATCTTTTAATACGAAAACAACAATTTAATCGCAAGGATTTGTTCGTTAAGTGAAAAATAATATGTTTTAGAAAAATATATTTATATTTTAAGCAATTCATGCAGAGGTTGGAAAAAAATTAAACTGTTATGTTTATTTGATTATAATACACATATACACAAAAATAATTTCTTTTCTACGGTCTGCGGAGTTTGTGGAATCATTTTAGATACACACATCATGGTTATAAAGTACTTGGCATATAATAATATTGCTTGAATTGACTCTAGTTCTCATGATGCCATCAAAAGTTTTTTATTATGTTGTTACGTTACACCCATGGTAGTATTGACGAAGATTTAAAGCACGGAACTAACACAGCATGGATGAAGTGAAAGAGCATAAAGTGCCAGGACAAAGACAAGTGAAAAGGCTAGTAAGCCTTTTGCCAAGGAAAGCTAAACAGCTTCTCGAGTTGGACGGGAAACACGTGAAACTGGTGACGGGACTCCTTTCTGGACACTGCCCTCTGAGGTATCACTTGAAAAAGATGGGCAAAACAGAGAGTGATAGTTGCCGCTACTGCAAAAACATCGCTAAAACTGCAGAACATTTGCTTTGCGAATGCCCAGTGCTTTTCTGCAAGAGGCTCAAGTTTCTTGAAGGGGCCTTTCTAAAGCCCTCCGATGTCAGGAACTTAGCTCACAGGAAACTGATAAACTTTGTACGAAATCTCGGAATCCCGGGCCCCGAATAGATTAAGGGTTATGCACAAAAGATCTGATAGATCGAAGTGCTTGAGAGGAAGCATAGCCTTCACGACCCCCTCCCCTAAAATCTACAATCTACAAGTGAAAGAGCGTCTGTGATCAAAAAATCCCGCTTAGGGTAAAACGAAAGATATCAGTTAGACCGGTAATAATGATTGGTTCAGAACTCTGGACAGCAAAAAAAAAATGCCCCTTTCTTAAATGAAAATGCCAAGTTGGGCCAGTGGTGAAACGCGTTCTGATAAAATTAAAAATAACTATACAAGAAAGCATAAAAGTAGCTCCTATTGCTGAGAAACTCAATGAAAGCAAATTGTACGGGAATGTAATGCGCAGAAATAAAGAGCATGTAGCACAAAAAGCACTCAATATTCAAGAACCACCAAGAAGTAGGGAAACACGGCCACAGCTACCTTGTTAAGCACCGTTAAGAGAGATATTGGAAATAACAACCTTAAAAATGTGACTACACAGGATAGAAATTCCTGGCGCAACAGTACGAAGAGGGCCAACCCCAGATAGTGAAAAGGAAAAGAGAGAAGAAGACCCTCATTAACGTGCTTTTAACTTATAACGGCTTATTCATTATTTGGACCGTTTAAAACATTAGTTGGTTTATTTATTTATTTTATTGATAATTGTTGTTACGAAAAAAGTATGAGTTCTTTACGCAAGTCTTTTATTAATAGTCCCGATCATTCCTGCTACAAATGTGGTAAGTTTTGTCAAGCAACGAAAAAAATAAATGATTTTATAAAAAAAGCTAACCAAGCCTAATTTAAAAAACAATTTGGATAACAAGACAAATATTGGTTCCCACATAGAGTATGTAAAAATTGTGCGGATTCACTTATATATTGGAGTCAAGGAGGACGAAAAGGGGTTTCGTTTGGAAATACGATGACATAGATCATCAGCCATGACACCACCTCGATTATTGCTACTTTTGTGCTGTAAATATAAAAGGTATGAACCGATACAAAAACCTCTCTTAGGGTTTATCCAACTATACGGTCCTCTAAGTCACCAAAGCTGCATCGTGAAGATTTTCCAATACGGATCAGGCGTTCACAGTGATGATGTTAAACAGAAAATGAGAAAATCTTTTAAATGATGTACTACAAGCTCCTTCTTCCTATTAAAAATTTAGAGGTCATAAATGAAAGTAGATTTTTAATGTGAAACATCTAATGGCGTGCTTGGGGGGTAACAACGATTTTTGGTGACGCGATGCCGCGATACATTGAAGCTAAAGCTTCGGGTAGCCTTCTAACTACTCGGCTCGCTCCGTCGCTTAGGCTCCGCCTACGTTACAAGTAACAGTTTCGTCGCTTATTTTAATTATCATTGGTCTATAATAACATCATCGAGTGTTAATATTACAGAAATAACTGATGATACTGAATTGTTTACTTTATTTGGATTATTATCTATTGTTTTTTATGTACTTTATATTTTTATGCAAATAACATTGTCTTGATAACATACAACTAAAATGTGATGTTTTTTTAATTTCATGCAAGAAAATGTATTTGAAAGTAAAAACTACAATAAAATATGATTAAAATATGATTGACAGTAATGGTTTTAACACTTTTGCAAAGAACGTAAAATTATTAAGTGATTCAATTCAAGAGTAAGTTAATTTTATTTTTATAATTAAGGTCTGCATTTATGTGTGTATATACATGAGTGCGTGTATATTTTTAATATTATCTGAATATTTTGTTTTTGATTATGCCATTTCTATTTCCTTTAATAAACCATCCTTTTATGCAAATTTTCTATACCAAATAGTTTCGATGTTTCACATCTGCCAGACGTCCCGCGACGGCTCATTAATTTTCTTTGTTTTTTTTTATGTTAAGTCTATATTGCAGTGTGTATGACGATTTTCGTTAAATAGTATAATATAACCCGATTATAAATAATCCAATTATTAAAAAAATATTAATAATCTCACCCCCAATGAGTTCATGTCAAAAAAAGTTTTATTTCATAGACTTAATCGATCACTAATTGGTTTCTTAATTGTTATTATAATACTCAGTTTTATAATTTAATTAAAAGTATTGTTCCTAATGACTAAGAAATATTTAGCATCTCATTAATTTGCAATACAACAATTAACCTGGTCCACACAAAAGTTGAGTTATTGGGTGGTTTGATTCTATAATATTGCAAAAGAATAATTGTCTGGAAAATTAATACAACCATCCCCTTTTCTCGCACTCTCTTACCATAAAGGAAACTTTTTCTTTAAAATATTTTGGCACGTTCTTTAAAACTTCCGCTGCATTACCGAATAGCGTATCGTGATCTTTCACAATCGAAACAATAAATAGAAAATGTATAGAATGCGAAAATTCGTACTCGGCTTCAAGTCTTAGCTCTTCCGAAAAAGCCTGAAAGGTAAACTCTCTAGTATCGCAATCGTGATTCTTCAAAGTTTCTATCAATTCGTCGTGGTACAATTCGAGCAAAAAATCCAAATACTTTTCCAAAACTGCTTTTTGGACGCTGCTCCAAAGTAAAAAAAATACGTCTGCTGCTGGAGAACCGTACGTAAATAACTGAAAGTCTATGAATTTATTTGTCACGGCTTTACCGTTTTTGTAAATTTGCATGGTATTGTTGGTCCACATGTCGGTATGGATGAACGTGGCGAATGGTTCTCTTGGTGGCTTCCGCACTCTATCTCCCCAGAATTTTATCTTTGATGCATATTTCAAGCAAACCTCGTCTTCATTGGTAATTTCTTTGTAAACTTTTCTGAAAAATATTCTAAACGCTTCATCACCCACGGGTTCGTAATCCTGGCAATAAGGACGTACATTGTTTTTGAACTTTTCTGGTCTTTTCATTTTTAGGGCAAGAAATGAACCATGCATTCGGGCCGAATCTCTCAGAAGAAGTATGGTCGTATCAATGTCAAAACCAATGTTTCGATCTACATGAGAATAACCTAAAATAATATAATAAAATAAGTACGTGATTTTCATGATAAAATATGTTAATTTGGGATAATAATACACCTACCCCACCCGACGAAAGTAAAGATAGAGCGAAAAAATCGTAATCGATGTGTTTTAAACTGCACTTTTTAAAAATACTTATAAAATAAATTGAGCCCTCACAGATTTTGGAAAAAAAATTAAATTAAACATCAGAATGACGCAAACTTTAAAGCTCGATATCTCGCTTAATAATGAATTTATCTCAGAGCTCGAAGCGCCAAAAACTGCAATATTTGCGTTTTAAACTGCTCCCTTTTCAAAAATTGTTTTTTATTAACGCTATATTGAAAAGATTAATAAAATATGTTTATCAATCGCATAGCTGTACAGGGAGTGAATGTGCATACGCAGCAACAGGTCTTCTACAATAGTGATTGATAAACAGATTTTACTAATTTTTACAATGTAGCGTTGATAAAAAATAATTTCTACTAAGGGTGCATAAACGGAGCTTACACGGACTGGTTTAACATCGAAAAAGATAAAAGACAGGGATGTGTGGCTTCGCCATGCCTGTTTTACTTATACATAGATGATTGTTTAAAATATTTGAAAGAGAGTGTGTAACTGTAACATTTATCGTCTGGTTTCATTGATCACACATGCGAGCAAAATAATGCTGTATGTTCTTCAATCTCGGTTGGTCCACTTCCTCAATTACCAAATAGCACCTGAACAGTCAGTACTTGTCAAAGGGCGAGGTACACGAAAACAAACACTAAACGTCCGAATACTTATGGAGAAGGCCAGGGAATAGTATGCACACATGTATATGTGTTTTGTCGACTACGAAAAATCGTTCGACAATGTAAAATGGTCAAAGTTGTGGGAGATCTTGTGCGTTGCGGGAGTACCCACTCATCTGGTAAATCTTATAAAAAAGTTATATGAACAAAGTAGAGCAGTCGCCAAAATTGACAATCGTATTTCCAGAACAGCAGATATCAAAAAGGGAGTTAGACAAGGGTGTATTTTATCACCTCTCTTGTTTAATATATATACGAAATGTTTAATGATTTGAATATTGATATGATTGCCAACTGTGAAGTGGTAGATCAGTTTGTTTATCAGGGTGCCCTTATCCACTCCTCCGGCAGCTGTGATATGGAGATCCGCCGTCGTATTCAACTTGGCCGAACAGCAATGAGCCAATTACAAAAAATTTGGAAAGATCGATATATATCCATCAATACCAAAAAATCACTGGTCCATGCCCTAGTGTTCTCCATTTTCTGGTACACTTCCGAGACATGGGTTATGAAGGCAGCCGACAGGCGTCGGGTCGACGCCTTTGAAATGTGGGTATGGCGAAGAATGCTAAGAATACCGTGGAGGGCACATCGCACCAATGTGTCAGTGCTGAACGAGATTGGACTATCAAACCGTCTCAGTAGCTTGACATCAGCGCGAATACTGAACTTCTTCGGACATATAACTCGTCACGATAACACTGAGAGACTGATTGTACAGGGCAAACCCCTTGCCAAAAAGAAACGCGGACGCTCCTCATCTAGATGGACAGACATTGTATCAAAAGTAACCGAGCGCCCACTAGTGGAAGCCATTAGAACTGCTGCTGACCGTGGGAGATGACGAGAGGCTGTAAGAAGAGTTCTGAGTAATAACACCTGACATAAACTTGTGATCACTACACGTCGTTCTCGATGTTAGACTAAGAAGAAAGCGTATGGATTGAAAATAAATGATTTGATCGTCAAATGCCTTCTTTACGCCGATGATCAAGTTATATAAGTGTCAGACTCAAATAATCTTAGAGAACAATTTCGATCTCTTCATCGATCCATCAAAACAAAAGTTAAAAAAAGATCCTACCAGTTTCTGGTCTAACATTCAAAATAAGAAAGGTACATCAAGAATCCCTAGTATTTTATTTATGGACGATATTGAATACAACAGTCCCTCGGAAATCGTAAGAGCATTTGCACATTTTTTGAAAGTGTATACTCTCCACCCCAACAAACATATGAATTCACAAATGTTATTTCAAACTAGCTTTTTCGTTAAAGATTGTGCACATTTTCTAGCCAGACCATTATAGTCAATTTTCAATCTAGCACTGAATAATGCTTTCGTAACAAATTAAAAATATCAAAAATTTGCCCAATTTTTAAAACTGCTGCCATAAACAATATCTTACAAGAAGATACCGTTTATACAGACTTTTCGAAGGCGTTTGACAAGTTGTATTAAAATATTCTCATCAGTTAACTTTACTCATATGTATTTGACTCTCAACTCTTAAACCTTTTTTACTCATACTTAACCGAACGTACCCTATTCGTAGATTATAAAGGTCACAAATCATTACAATTAATTGCAAACAGTGGTGCTCGTCAAGGAAACAACTTAGCACCTCTTTTATTCTCACTTTTCATAAATGACATAATCTCTTATTTGTACTCTTTGCAGATGATTTAAAAATATTTCGTCTCATTATGTCAAAGGAGGACTGCTTAATCAAAAGAGCTTGACATCTTACATGTTTAATGTACCGAAAACAATCTTTCCCTCTACACAAACAAATGTAAATACTCACAATACACGTTATTCCACATGATTACCAGATAAATAACACTCCTGTTCAAATAAGCACTTAAACAAGGGATCTTGGTGTCATATTTGACCCATACTTGAGATTCTTTATCCACTATGACACAATGACATGCTCAGCCAAACGGATGCTTGGTCTCATCTATTGCAACTGCAAGAACTTTCGTAGCAGAGAAAGCTTTATAATTCCATATAACGCATACGTTAGATCTCGACTGGAATATGGATCCTTATGGTCACCCATATACAATATCTACACAAAATCGATTCTATCCAGAGAGGCTTCATGAAATATATTTCTTATAAATTGGATGAAGTTTACCCTGAGGTATCGACAATAAAATATTACTGAATAAATTCAATTTATTATTCCTTCAAAACCGAAAAACCTATTTTTCAATAATTTTATTTATAAACTAGTAAATAATCTGATTGTCTGTCCAGAATAACTTCTATGTTCCGCAATTAAACTTTAGAAATGAATTGACTTTTTACCTACCAAACTCAAGAACTAACATATTACTCAAGTCACCAGTCCTTGCAATGGGCAAACTATACAATCAGCTCTCGACATACAGGGTGTTAGTAAATAAGTACGACAAACTTCAGGGGGTGATTTTGCATGAAAAAATAATGACAGTTTGCAATATAAACGTATTTCCGCAAATGCTTCGTTTTCAGAGATACGGGGTGTTTTGATTTGGATGGGTAGGGGAGGTACGGAACATTGGCCTGCTCGATCGCCGGATTTAAATCCTCTAGATTTTCGCATTTTGAGTTTTCTTAAGTTATTTATTTATTCCACTCCCGTCGAAAATGTTGAAGACCTGAGGAACCTAATTATAGCCGGCTGTGAAACAATAAGAAATACACCAGGAATATTTGCGCGAATACAACAATTATTTTATAAGTGTCATTTTTTGTTATTGATCTGGTTTTATGTTATTATATTAGATAGTTCTTGATAATGTATTAAAGAAATGAAAAATACGTGATTTATTTTTTTGCATAAAAACGGCGCCCTGTACGAAAAAATGCCAGGAAAGATTTTTTGTCGCAAATTTACCGATGAATTTAAACATGATTTTTTATTTGAAATATCCCAGAGGCGTACCATTTTTTTTAAATTGAGATCTTTACCTGTATAAGCGCCAATGATAAACATAAAATTCTTAATTTCATGTCAACCATCAATTTCAATTTCAATGGTTAAGAAGTGGTTTACAGAGTTCCATTGTGGTCGTACCTGCACTAGTGACGCCGAACGTCCAGGTCGCCCAAAAGAAGTGATCACGCCGGAAATCGTCGATAAAATCCATGAAATGATATTGGATGATCGGAGAATGAAAGTGCGTAAGTTGGCTCATGCTGTAGGTGTATCTCAACTGAACGGGTACATCATATTTTACACGAATATTTGGACATGAAAAAACTCTCTGCGAGATGGGTGCCGCGATTGCTCACACTCGACCATAAGCGCAATCGTGTGACCACTTCAAAAGAGTGTTTAGCGATGTTCAGCCGTAATCAGGACGAATTTTTGCGCCGTTTTGTTACTGCGGATGAAACATGGATCCATCACAACACGTCAGAGACCAAGGAACAATCGAAACAGTGGGTTGTTCGGGGTGAACGTGGACCAAAGAAGGCGAAACAGAGTCTGTCAGCCAACAAGGTCATGACCACAGTTTTTTGGGATGTAAGCGGTGTCATTCACATCGATTACCTCAAGAAAGGTAAAACGATCACCGGCGAGTATTATTCAAAGCTTTTGAACAGATTCGACGTTGATTTGAAGCAAAATCGGCCGCATTTGGCTAAAAAGAAGAAAGTGCTATTCTATCAAGACAATGCACGTGTGCACACTTGTCTAGTCACGATGGCCAAAATCCACGAATTGGGATACGAACTGCTACCCCATCCAGCATATTCTCCAGATTTAGCCCCTTGCGACTATTTTCTGTTTCCAAACCTAAAGAAATGGCTGGGCGGTAAGAGATTTGAGTCGAATGAAGAAGTCATTACCGAAACAAACGCGTATTTTGAGAGCTTTGAAAAAACCTATTATTTGGAGGGAATAAAAAATTAGAAAAACGCTGGACTAAATGTATCGAGCTAAAAGGTGATTGTATAGAAAAATAAAATGTTTATTTGCGGAAAAAAATTTGTTTTATTCAAAAAGTCACTGACATATCAAACCGCCCTCGTATCTCTCGAACTCTCGGTTTATCCAGGAATACACATAAGCTGACTATTCATTTGACCTGACTCTGGCGTCATGGTATTTATATAACACTAGTTCTTTTGGGATAAGGGCTTTAATCCTCTTTATTTTCTAATTCTCTTTGTGCAACCTTGACATAACAAATTGCTTTCGCTTCATCTTACAATTACCTTAGTATTCACATTTCTTTCTAACTGCTTTGTGTGAAATTTTAAACTAACTCTGCGTTTCGGAATAAAATCACCCCACGCTTTTAAAACAGTGACTACAAACAAATGAGCACACGGGCTCTCTCTCTCGCTTTCGCTCTCTCTCTCTCTGACATTTGTTCAGTTGTTTGTATAATAGGAAACGATATTGAAGTAGTTATTGTAGTTATTTATATATCCCCAAATCAAAACATTCGTTCCTTACGGGGGTCCCCCGACCGTTCAATTTTTTTTTGTTTAACATGGTTAAAAATGTGCCGAAAAATAAAATAGCTTACTTACCTTTTATTTGTAAATTTTCAAGCAACATTACCGCATCTTCGTCGATGACATCGCTATTTTTTAGATTTTTTCTGGTACCGTAACACTTTGCAAAACTATCGAAAATTTTAGCACCGATTTCCATTTGAAATGTTTGTAACGTCGGCAAAATCAAATCGTAAAACGCTATTTCTTTGGTACACGTCGTTTGTATTTTAAATATTTCTCTAAACAGCTGCGACTCCGGTAACATTTTAGCTACTAAATTTAGAGTTTTTTCTTCATTGTTTTCTTTGTTTAACACTACTACATCCAGTTTTAACATTAAACTTCCATAATTGTCTCCAGGTTTAGTTAAGTTTGTCAAATTTATTTTTTTGACTACTTCGTTTGTTTTAAAACTTTTAAGAAGTAAAGTGTCCAAGTCTTTAATTACTGTACCCATATTGTTACACCATAGATTTAACCGATTGGCTTGCATAAAATATTACCATAGATATTAAATATATTTTTTTTCTAAATGTAACAATGCAAATAAAAATTTTATAGATACCAGACTCGTTAATATAAATAATCTCTTTAGATGTGTGTACCAAATTGTTTAAATAAATCTTAAAAAACAACCTGAGAAAAATATTATTTTATTCAGTAAAACAAACAAAAATAAATAAATTTTTATTATGTCTACAAGATAATTTGTAATAAACATTACCAATGTAGACTTCTTCATTTACTCCCTTGTCTATGCGACCTACTAATGTTACTTTGTCTGTGTTTTATAGCAGCCTTTTCTACACTTTTTTTACATAAATTTACAGTTTATTCGCTTGGAAAACGTATTTTCTCTAGACATGTTTAGAACTGGAATTTTTGCTTTTCTATTTCATTCGTATTCATTGCCAGCTCCAGATTAAATTTTTTTTTTCAATTTTGACGGACATTGATGAACGCTTCAAATGGATGATCGATTTCCAATTTAACTTTCCGAAATGGTCTGATAGATACACTTAATGCTGCTTCTATTTTCACACACAAATGCAGTTGAAATATTTTCAGCTTGGACTGTGGGATACAAAACACTTCGTAAATTACCTACTAGTTTGGTCAACACTAAAGCATTTATCCATTCGTTGTTTGTAGATTTGTTAGTTTAATAGACAAAAAGAAAGAAAAAAAGAAAGAAAGAAAGAAAGAAAGAAAGAAAGAAAGAAAGAAAGAAAGAAAGAAAGAAAAAAAGAATGAAAGAAAAAAATAATGAAAAAAAAAGAATGAAAGAAAAAAAGAAGGAAAAAAAGAAAGAAAGAAAGAAAGAAAGAAAGAAAGAAAGAAAGAAAGAAAGAAAGAAAGAAAGAAAGAAAGAAAGAAAGAAAGAAAGAAAGAAAGAAAGAAAGAAAGAAAGAAAGAAAGAAAGAAAGAAGGAAAGGTAAATTAGACCAAGACTTTGTCCTGGAGACACGCTGTTGGTAAAAATGTTCTTTCTAAGCCTGTGAAATTTAACTTCCACTGACTTTGATTGTACTTAAGGTAATTGTGGCATAAAAGACAATGGGTAACGTGCACGTGATGTTTTAGCTTGAAAACGGATGAAAATAAGGGAGAGCACTAATATCTGGAAAAATACCAATATCCGCAGTACGACGAGTCAAGTCACAAAATATTTTTTTAATTTTTTATTCCAAGTAGATTTTTTTAATCCCAAAAAAATACTCCCGCTCAAACACGGCGAAAGATGAGCGGGAATTTACGTCACAAGTGGTTTGGCCAATCACTGAGAGCGCTCGAGGACAAGCGAATCTACGACACACAACTGAATATCATAAATTAATATCACAAAAAAAAATACGCTCAGAAAACCAAAACCGATAACCAAACACACATAACCTTATGAAAGATATGTCATTTGTTGTACAACGTGCACGTTACCAATCTCAAGCAGTGAGATCACATGTACGTAAACCTCTTGTCCCATATCAAGAAATTGCCACGCGGTGAACCTCACTAATTATGAAGCAAGTTATCTGTGAACGTGGATACCGAATTTGTATCCAGAAATTAGAAACTTTATTGTTTTTGGAATGTTTTCCGTTTGGCTTCCTTAATTATACAATAACGCTGACTCAATTATAATTTTCTACAATTTTCTGTTTATGTCAGAGTATAATTATCATGTTCTGTTTCCGATAGTGTTCTAAACGATGTTGAAATAATTAATTTTTTGCAGATTTTATCTTGCATATTATGCTGCTTTGTATTAACAGCGTAAAATTATTTATTTAGATTGTCATTTTAATATTTTTAACAAATAGTAGGTGTTGAAAATTCGTTATTTCAACAGTAGAAATTCTCTCCGCGTAATTCCTAGATTTAAACCCCCTAAGTACGGCCCAGACACCGCCTAGCTGTCAGCCGCTAGGCACGTGCTATTAGAAAACAACTATAAGCCGTGTGCAAAAACAACCGTTAAGCGTGGGCAAATGAGAGCGCGGGCTTCAGCGCCAGAAAAACGAAGCTCTCGCTTGACCGGTTTCCGCACCCTCTCTTGTGTCTAGACTCCCGAGCGATAAACACCGCTTGCCTCCCGACCACCAATCTAAGAGCACCCCGTTGAAAACCCACTTGTTGAAATGTAGTACATTCTTTTAGTTTTATCCAAATTTTCATAACTGCAGTTAAACAGTAACATGTGAATCCGATTATGGATTACATTCAGTTCAAATTGATAACCAGTGAAAAGATTCTAATGATTCATGAGACCTGACATTTTAAAATTAATCAAGATTCGGTGGGAGACAAAATGGCGTCTCCATGTATGAAGTTCAATATACTAGAAAGGGCAATTTTATAGTGTTTTATTTCAATGAAACGAATACACGCGTAATCAAGATTACCACGGCGATGACCCAAAAAACAGTCGGCAACTCCATCTCCATCGAAGCGCATAGCGAGATCTCCAGATAGGCGGACGGCACCAGGTCCGTAAGCCATCTTTACTTCTCCACCCCTTTTCTCGCCCCGTCGCGTCAGTAAGTATATTATTATCTCTGAAATATATACTACAATCGTTAAAAAGTGTGTACCAAATAGAAAGAGATTCCATTTAAAACTCATTCAATAATCGTTAATTTTACAAAATAGCACAAATCATTCCCTTTAAATTAAATTCCAAATTATGCTAAGAGTTTATTCGATAAAGCAATATTCCATTAAATATAATGTTAGTTTGAATATTATAATCATTAAAACTATGATTAGGTTAACCTTATTACAAGAAAATTAAACTTCATTCACTTGATTCTAAAGTCCCAACTTAAATCTTAACAATTAAAGCCATTGGTGAAAGATTTATTTAAAAAAAAATTATCAATTCAAATAGAATTATTTTTAATATACATGTAACACTTTCAATGTGAATAATGAAATGTACACAAAAATATTATGACGAAAATTTAAACAACTGCAAAAGTTCCTGGCTCTTCCTGAACATTTTAGTTAACACCTCCTTTCACCGATGGCTTCGAATATAAATGGATTTTTATATTAATATTAAAAGCTAGCAATAATGAAGGCTTGCAAAATAATCTTTGTTTTTAAATTTAGGTCCCCAGGCTGAATGGGAGATTGTTTTTTTCATTTCCTGATTTTCTCTATTCGGTTGAGCAGTTGCTAATGATTTTTCTTTTTTGTCTTCAAATTTACTGCAAAAAACGTTAATAATACATAGTAAACAATGACTTGATTTCATATTAAATAAAATTATAAACACAAAGAAATAATCTAAGGATATTAATTCATATTTAAATATTATTAGCGGACCTGGCAGACGTTGCGCTGCCCAAACGTTGGCTTGCCTGATTTGGGAATATCACTATCAAACTCAGCAACCCCAAAAACTATGATTTCGACACTAATATCAGCCGTTTTTAATATTTTTTATATTCCATCCCCTTTCCAGCCCTTTCGTAGGGGTGCTCACACAAAAGGTTTTTCTCACTTAAACCACCCCTGGTATGTTTAAAACAACAACCCAATCGGTCCTGCTGTTTAGGGGTTTTTTAAAGGACATACCTACATACCCCTTTCTTAGGGGTGCTAATAAAATTAGGAATGTTACTTTCGAATTCAACCACCCCAAAACCTATAAATTCGACCACAAAAAACAATGAATTTGAAACTAATATCAGCCGTTTTTAATAGTTTTTATTTTTAATTCCTCTCCCACCCCTTTCGTAGGGGTGCTAACAACATTGAAGTTATCACAATCAAACTCAGCGACCTTGAAAACTATGAATTTGACACTAATATCAGCCATTTTTAACAGTTTTTTATTTCATCTCCTACCCACCCCTATCGTAGGGAAGTTTTTTACTTAAACCACCCCTGGTATGTATTAAACAACTTCTAAAAATTTCATCCCAATCGGTCCAGCCGTTTGGGAGTTTTTGAAGGACATACATACATACATACAAACATTTGTTCATTTTTGTATATATAGATTAAGTTGGTTCATTAAGTATATTGTATTTTTAGCCCACATTCGTTATTATTCTATAATTTATCGGTTTTAAAAACTGGACAAAATGCATCAGCTTTGATTTGAATTCAAATTAAATCACAGTTTTATATTGAACATGGAAAGACACCATTTAAACCGCAAACAAATGTTGAGTGCCATTGACATGCTAGAAAATGGCGTTCGACAAACAGATGTGGCACGAGCATTTGGCACAACTCAAAGCGTAATTTCCCGCATGCCCGTTATGTAGAATCTGGAGATGTATCTGAAAGACAGATAGGTAGCACGAGATCTACAACTCATATTGAAGATCGTGTTTTGCAATTAGCAGCAAGAAGTAACCCTTCGGTAACGGCACCTGAGTGACAAAAGCAGCTTTTACAAACATATGGAACACAAGTTTCCTCCAGGACTATCATAAATCGTTTACACGAAGCTCTTTTAAAATCAAGAAGACCGCTGAGATCTGTTGAGAGTTTGGAAAGTACTGCGCAATGAAGCACGATTGCAGAATGCACAGGAGCTTCATTTTTATTAAGGAGGTGCAGTAATGGTTTAGGGCAGGATTAGCATCGGAGGTAGGACCGGTTCTTGTTTTGCTGCATAATTTTCTTAATGCCAATAGGTACATTGAATTTTTTGGATTATTCATATTATAACAACGCTGAATGATTACCTACAAGTGACTGACACTCCAACGATATTCATATGAATAAGTAGAAATAAACGTTATAGCTAACGTTTGTAGTTTCGTTTGTTTTCTATTGCTAGAATAAGATGGTACATGAAAAATATGTTTGATGATATTATGGATTAAGTCACCTGTCAGTAAAAACTCAGCGTAGACACATAATAATTTTATACTACGTGTTATTGTACCTACCGATGTAGTTAATATTCAATTACTGAATATTTTTTGAAAGTTTCTGTACAATGGAGTATTGAACAATAGTATGATTTAGTTAAACATCTGTGATTTTTGTTTCTAAAGAATTTAAACGAAATAAAAAAGTTCGAAAAGACATTTTTTAAATAGTCTTTGGTTTGTAGACATACCTATCATTATTTTACAAGCTTAAACATTTTTTTAATTTTCTGTTGGATAAGTTTATTCTTCTATCCATCAAGTAATACTTATTTATGGTGCTATTTAAAAAATGTTTTTGTGACTATTTTTGATAAAATAAGTTCCCAATATTTTCGTAACCAAAACATGCTTACTTTGAAGAAACGCACCAGTTGTCAGAGGTTTTTTTAGAACCAGGAGAAGGTAAAATGGTTACTACCATCTTGAATTGCTTGATTGTATGAGTGACTAAAAGCGACAAGCTACGGTACGTGGTGAATTCTAGTGAGAACTTGAAGTTCTTTACAGTTTCCGGAGTTTCCCCTCCTGCTGTCTTTCTTCGTACTTAGGTTTTCCAAACTGCAACAAAAGAATAGTTTTTAAATAAAATCACTTGTTTTATTTCTAATCCAGTTTAAAAAAGATGATTTTAGCAGGGCACTGCAATATTCCAGTAATAAGCGCTTTATTCTATACTGAGTAATACCGATAAATATAGCAAAACATATCGGCCGCCTCTTTTTATAAACTACGAGTAGCACACTTATTTTTGAATATCAACGTCGCTAATACGCATTCATTATCGGTTGACTATTTAGCTCGCAGGTGTTCATTTGAATAAGAGTTGGTCAAATCTTTAGACGTTGCAAAACATTAGCGCGCGCTGGTTCTCAATTATGCCTCAGGAGATTTTTATTGTTTGCATTTTATTTTTGTTGTGATATTTGTGAAATGGCTTTTTGAAGACCGTTTGGGGTAAATGATGAATTTAACGAATTGCTAAATATTACAAAAGTAATCATAATATCCAAATTAATGATAAAATACATCCTAATAATGCAATTCTAATTAATAATAATGAAAATGTGACACAATTTTGGGAATTTAAAAATCGAGATTTCAACAAAGTTCAACAAATAATTTTAAATATATTTTCATGCTTAAAAGCTGAAAATGTCAATTCAACTCAAGATGAAATAATTAAAAAAATATGCAACTTAACGAAAATTACTTATTACACAATTAATTTAGTAACTTAACGAGGCGTTGTGATTGAACACGATAAAAAACGAACACGTATCGTTAGCCGTCGGATAGATGATGCATCTAAAGATGTGATTCGCCAAACGGTTTACAATACGTACAAAGAAAATCAAGTCCCAACATTAGAAATTATATTTAACAAATTGTAAGATTTTAACGATTTTAAATATAAATCATTAGAAACACTTCGACAAATTTTAATGGAATGTGGTTTTAAATATAAGAAGTTAAATAATCGAATGTGTGTTATGGAATCACCTCGTATTGTGGTACTTCGTCAAAATTATTTAAGACAGATCTTAAGTTATAAAGAAAGTAATAGAAATATAGTTTATTTAGATGAATCGTGGTTGGACACTCACGATGTCGTTCAACGTGGTTGCGCCGTGCTCCAGTGAAAAACGAGTAATATTTTTGCACGCTGGGAATCAAAACGGCTTTGTATCAAATGCCTTACTTCTTTCAGCAAAAAATACCAACGAAGTTCTGCTCTGGAAGGACATAAATAATTTTTGAAAATATATCTGATTTAAAAATAAAATTGATACGCCACTGGTCGGTTGCTTTTGAAGATTTTATGGCTTTCAATGAGATGCGTTTTATATATTTTTAAACTGACATTGGAAGAACTATACTAAAGTCAATTAAAATAAAAAATATTTGTTAATGTAAAACAAACAGTTACTGAAAACAATGAAATAATATTGGACACCGAAACACTGCTACTAACATGGAGAAAATACACCATAAGTCTTTTCCAAGATGACAGACCGGGAAACCCCGAAAATGAAATAATAACGTTATCAGGACCAAGTATATTAAAGAGTAAATTAAACATGCCATAACTCTAATGAAAAATAACAAAGCTCCAGGCCCTGACGATATGTACTCAGAAACGTTTCATTTGGTTAGCGAACAAAACCTTGACATCATTGTCGGACTCTTTAACAATATTTATGACACTGGACATATTCCCGAGGACTGGCTCCACTCTACATTTGTCACACTTCCGAAATCAAACAACGCAACCGTATGTAAAGACTACCGTCTCATTAGCCTAATGAGCCATTTCCTTAAACTCTTTCTTCGAGTTCTACACACGAGATTGTATAGGAGGTGTGAGGAAGTAAGTGGTGCTAGTCAATTTGGAAAAACGGTTTTGGAACAAGAAAAGCCATATTCAGTCTCCAAACATTAGTGCAGAATTGCCAGGATCAGAGAAAGACGTCTTTTTATGTTTTATTGACTACGAAAAAGCATTTGACAATGTAAAACACGATCTCCTCATATCATATCTTAAGAAATTGGGACTGGATGGAAAGGATATCAGACTTATAGGTAATTTGTACTGGAACCAAAGAGCGGAAATCCGAATTCAGAATGCAGGAACAACCGATGATTTTGAAATAAAAAAGGGCGTCCGTTAAGGGTGCATCTTGTCTCCGATGTTGTTTAACTTGTATGTGGAAAGAGCATTCACTGAGTCAATCTCCGATAGTCCCATAGGCATTAAAGTAAACGGAATTCCCACAAACAATATTCGATAAGCGGATGATACCGTGATATTGGCAGATAATGCAAGTGATCTACTAACTCTACTAGATAAGGTCAATGAAGAAAGTCAAAGATTGGGTCTGAAAAGAAACATTCGTAAAACCAAATGTATGGCCATTAGTAGAAACGATACTTCAAATACCACAATATCCATAAATGAAGAGAGCATTGAACAAGTCACTCAATTTAAATACTTGGGATGCATGATCAACCAAAAATGGGTTGCTGATCAGGAAATAAAATGCAGAATCGAGCAAACTCGAACAACGTTCTTAAGTCTAAAAATTTTTTGATAGATAAAAACTTAAATCTCAGTCTCAGATATAGGATGGTAAAGTGCTACGTCTGGTCCGTTCTCTTTGAAAACAGCAATTATCAACAAACTTGAGGCCTTCGAGATGTGGACACTGCAACGAATGCTGAGAGGTTGACCATCTGACGAACGAGGACATACTGAAAAGAGCTAGTTTAGTAGACCGTGAACTTTTCGGAAACATCGAAAGAAAAAAAACTGACTATCTTGGACACATACTACGTGGAGAACGTTATCATTTCCAACGTCTTATTCTCCAGGGTAAAATAGAAGGAGGAAAAAGAGGAGAAGAAAATTGTCCTGGCTACGAAACATACGACAATGGACAGGAATACGGGACTTCCAGGCACTGCAAAATGCTGCAATTAATAGAATCATATAATGAGAGAAGCGATGGACGCCTACGCGGGAATCTGCATGGCACTTTAGGAAGAAGAGAAGAAAAGCCCGATCTGCGGTCAATTCTATATGATACATGATACCACGTGGGTTTTCTGAGCAAAGCTTGCTAGTTATCTCTACAAAGACGATGAACGAAGTCGTCAAACGGAAGTCGTCAAAATAGTTTAGTAATAGCAGCTTTTCTAATTGGTTTTCCTTGTGACTTTATGTATGATTGGTTGCCTATAGCAAAGCTCCTAATCTCAGTGAATAATTGGTTGTCTATAGCACGCGTCTATCAGCTTTAATAATGAGGTTTTTAAATCAAGGAATGGATTAAAGAACATTCTACTGTTGCAAAATACGGAATTTTCAACAGGTAGATTTACCTGGAAAAATACTAGAGTTTTAAAAATTTGCAGATCGGTACATCTTTATGACCCTAATAACACCTTGTTTGCGACCACGTCATGCCGCCGCTGGCGCCGCCATATTAAAAATATGGTGCCCAAAATTAGTTTTTCCACGATATCTCTCTTCCAGAACCTTCTAAGTGAAAAATATATATTACAAAAATTGTAGAGGAGAAAATTCTCTATAACTTTGGTACAATAATTTTTTTTGTGCGACCAATGGTTTAGGAGTCACATTGGTATAAGTACACTTTTTTCACACATTCAAAAAATATTATTAGTTATATTCGTTATGATATGGTGCTGAATTAATCCGGAAGAATGGGAATGGAAAAGGGGTAAAGTCAGACTTACTCCTGTTAAAACAACTTATGATCCTACTCCAGAAGTTTTTCTAAAATTCATGCAAATGTAAAAAAGGATGCGTTTCAGCATGTGGCTGCAGAAGGGCGGGTTTGAATTGTTCGATAATTTGCATGTACTGCATAGGAAATTCTTGCGAGAATATCGCAAAAATGTTGAACGACTCGGACGACCCAGATGATATCATTCTATTGCCGACGTTTGATGTTATAGACGAAGATTCCGGAGAAGATGAATCATATGCAAAAAACACATTCAAAACCAGTGTGAACTTAAGTGAACCTGGTCCATCCAGAGTATTGAGACGAAGACAGAAATAATTGTTTATTAAACATTACAATGTAGATTGGGCCTACTGGGAAAACCACATTAAAAAAAATGCGCCGGTACTCTACCTCAGGTGGTGTAGAAACGAGTATAAGTTATAATTACTGAATAACTAAACAAAATCTAGCGATTATTAACACTGTTATGGAATCATTGTACAATTTTACTAAATTCGCCCTGATTTATATTGATGCAACTCTGGAAATATTGATCCAAGAAAAAAAATTTTTGACAAAATTTGTTGAGAATTTTCTTGTCTACAATTTTTGTAATATTCATTTTTAGTCTAGGTAGTACTGAAAAAGAGATATCATGAAAAAACTGATTTTAGGCGCCATTTTTTCAATATGGTGGTGCTAGCAGCGGCTTCACGAGGTCGCAAATCATACACGTAACAGAGGTCATATATATGTACTTGAATGCCAACTTTTAAAACTCCTGTATTTTTTTCCAGGTAAAGCACTTTTGAGTCCCCCATTGCTTGGCCTACAAATATTTATCAAAATGATCAGAAGGTTTGAAATTCATCCAGGCAATGAAAAATAGAGCATATCACGAGGGAATCAAATGTTCCCCATACGAAGCAATGTTTTGTTGTCCAATGAAGATGGGCATTGCAACTTCAGCGATCCCTAGAGATATGATTGGAGTTATGACATCTGAAGAAAACTTAGAGAAGTTGTTACATTCGCAGAAAAAGAGTTGAAGAGATGTACGCGCGTTGGGTGCCACGTTTGCCTGCGTTTGACCAAAAAACCTGTTTGAATGAGTTTTGGCACCGATTAATTACTGTAAATGAAACGTGGATACATCATTATACGCCCGAAACAAAAAAATAGTCAGAACAGTGGACTGCGATGGGGGAAACGGCTCAAAAAAAAGCAAAAACAGTGTTTTCGGTTGTGATCGTGACTTTTTTTTTGGGATAGTCGTGGAGTTATCTTAATAAACTACCTTCAAAAAGGAAAAACCATTTAACATGAGCATAGTGCATCATTACTGACAAGCCAAAGGCAGAAATTGCGGGAAAACAGCCACATTTGTATGAAAAAAAATCTGTTTTACAAGACACACCTCAGAGGTTGCGATGGCGATGACTATTTAATTTGCATCAAATAAGGAGGCCATCACCTTGGTTAACAATTATTTTGCAGAGAAAGACGCCGAGGACTGTTTGGACGGGTTAAAGAAATGGGAGCATCGCTGAGAGAGGTGTGTAATACTTACAAAGAGACTATGTAGAAAAATAAAAATAAACTTAAATAAAAAATATCTTGTATCTTTGTTAGGTTCGGAAACTTTTTAGACCACCCTTGTAGGTGGAACTAAATTTTCTTTTCATGTTTTAAAACTTACCTTATTCCTTGGTTTCTGGATATTAACAAAAAATCTAAAACTCTCATTGACACATAAAAAACAATCAACTTTAGTTAAAAATAGCCTTATACACTTATCAAATGAATATGCTGAACTGAGTGGTCTTCAGCGAAGTAAACAGTTTTATAATAAAAGTAATTGGTGCACGACGTCACACATTTCTGATAAACTATTTGACCATGTATTACTTTAAGTAATAGACCGATAACCCCCTAACAACAACATGTCATGATGTTGTTTGCATACCTAGACGAAAAATCCCGCCGACCCAAAAACTAGTTAAAATAATATATAAAATTAGCAAACAAATATTATATTTGCTTACTTACAAAAAGCTATAGGGCAATATTGTTTGGATCATTATGTAAGGACAATTTTTATGCGATCAAACCAGAGTTCTTTTTGATTTTTTAAAAAATCGTTTTCGTACATAAATCACAAAGTAGCATTATCTCAATGAGAATAAAAATGAAAGATAAACGTAGGAATGGTAAAGTTATACTAAAAAATGAAGTAAATTTTTTATACAGTGCTTTCATTTCAATACCAGCCTATCCAAATAACTTTTGATTTTGCGTAAATGTAAGACAAACAAAAAACACGTCGAATTTTAAATCAATGGAAAGGTTTAAAAATATTATTCTGCTGTTTCCAAGTGGCACGCCTTTTACATCCCCCACCCTTCTTTAAAATAACAAATAGCAACCCCTACCTTGTGATACATCAAATGAAAACCCAAAAGGAATTCAAATAAGCCATATAAACAACAATTTATTCTATTGATTTATTTTGCTGATAACAACAACAATTAACTTCTGAATAAAGGTCACCTTTTTTGACATTTTTTGTCATTTTGTTTCTTTGTTTCAAAAATATTAATAGTACTTATTTAGTTAGTTACTCATTTTTTTTTTATGAAAATAGTCGCAAAAAGGGTAAACCTATCGTGTGGGCCGAGGACGGCCCGCACTGCGACTATTAGAAGGGGAAGGGATTATAGAAAGGAAATGATTGTGGACACGCTTTTTAAAAAGTTGCAGGTCATAGTTCTCTGGAAAAACTGATTTTGGAAGCTTATTCCATTCCGTAGCAGCCCTGTAAAAAATGAAGATGAAGATGAAGATGAAGATTGGTCATTGTAGTGTCAATCTTGAGAGTAAATGGGTGAGACTGATCAGCGTGCCGAGTTCTTCGGCCGAATGTGGCCAATGGTGGTACAAGAGTTTTTATTTCTCTGGAGCATCTGCCATGGAAATATCTGTAGAGCAATGACTGGTCTGCAACTCTTCTTCTATGTTCTAGAGGGTGAAGGGTATCTGTGAGAGTTGAGCTGTTTATCAAGCGAATGGCTCTTTTCTGGATGGAATCTAGAAGACGAAGAGAATGCCTATGTGCTGAACCCCAAATGTGCGAGCAATACTCCAGTAGAGGTCGGATTTGAGCCTTGTACGTCGTCAACAGTTGATCAGGAGTAAAAAACTTTCTAGCTTTCCACAGAAAACCTAGCCTCTGGCTTGCCTACTTTGCGATGTTAGCAACATGGTCATACCAAGACATATTATTGGACACCGTGACTCTCAAAATCGAGATGGAGGGACTTGGTTCAAGGGTATTTCCGGACATTGTGATGGGATGATTTGTGGAACTCACTTTCTTGGAAAACGTGGCACTTTGTGTTTTTTGGGCGTTGAACTGAACAAGATTGTTGGTTCCCCACTCGACGATTGCTTTAAGATTTCTATTGATGGAATCAACCTGTTCCTGTCTGAGTCTATTTGTATCATTCACCGAAAGTGATCGATAGGATGTGAAAGTTGAGACAAGTGTGCTATCGTCTGCGAAACTGTAAATGGGGTTCGTGGAGGTCGTTGATGTGTAAAAGAAATAAGGTGGGGTACAGGATGGAACCCTGGGGGACCCCGGCATTAGTTTTAAACGCATCAGAAGAAATACCGTCAACTGCCACATGTAAGGAGCGATCTTGCATGAAGCTCAAGAGCCATTGGCGCAGTTTGGTTGGGAGACCGTAGGCAGATAATTTACCTAACAATGCCTGGTGCCAAACGCGGTCAAAGGCTTTAGATATATCCAAGGCTATTGCACGGGATTCACCAAACTTTTCAATAGTGTTTGTCCAGAGCTGAGAGACATAAGCCAGCAAATCTCCAGTAGACCGAAGTTGTCGAAATCCATATTGTCTGTCATGGATTATCTCAAATTTCTCCAGATATTTGATAAGTTCTGTGTCAATCGCTTTTTCCATAACTTTGAATATGACAGATATTATTTGTAGCTATAGCATTTGAGTTATTTTAAAATGGTGTATTCTCTGCAAGAACGAAGAGAAATATTATTTATTTACGGTCATCAAAACAAGTGCGCTCAAAGAACAGCTCGAGTTTTTAATGAAAGGCGTCGATAGAAACATAGACTACCAGACCATTATAGAGTTAGTACGGAAATTTGGAGAAACTGGATCCGTTTGTAATAAAAAAAATAATATTCCCAGAGTTCCCGACGAAGCTGCACAAATTGAAGTATGGGTCTTATGATAAGAGCCGTTGGCGTTGATAGTATGTATACAATTAGTGCAAAAAAAATAGTTCATGAGGGGAAACAAAGAAAAAACATAAATTCATATTCTTTTGGCTCAGTTCGTTCGTGCCGTCTATATGTGATTTTACTATTGTTAAAGAAAGAAAAATTATTCTTATTAACATTGTTTTATGTGATTAATCTATTTGCTTAATGTTAATTGTAAACACGTTTGCCCTGATACTGTTATGGATAAGATATCAGAAATTTTACAATTAACACTTAGGACTTCCACGAATTAAAAAGGTATGTAATTTATTGAAACTATTCACTTGTTAATAAAAATTATTCTTGTCCATTTGAATCTAAGGTATTAATATGTGACTAAACAGACTTTGGAATTACGTTTTATTAATATCTTATACATAAATAGTCAATTGTTAAACATAAGGATATGTCTACGGATGATGTTGATAAATTGTACCTATTATAAGAATTTTTTCCCGTATGTGTAGCCTTGAGAAAGATCTAAAATAAAGATAGAAACGTCGGCGATTTAAGTACGGCGATAAGTTTGTTATCTTTCGTCATAAACCCGCTATCCACCCCGAAAAATAATTAAGAAGGACATGAACCATAATAATATGTTTAGTATTATTTTTTAGTTTTGACACCAAGATCATCATAAATGAATGATAATTCAAAGGCTTCTTTACTTGTTGTGATTTTTCGTGTGTAGGTAAATATATTTAAAGTTTGATGAAATTATGGAAATCAAAGGGACCAAATCAAAATACACTTTACTCTTTACTCTAAAATACCTATCTGTGGTAATTATATTGGACATTTTTGTCAATAAGCTGAATGAGTAGAAAGTAGGTAATGATAAACATACATTACTTATTTTACCGTCTGATGTGGTTGCTGTAAAAACCATCTGCAGGAGGGATTATTAATAGAAAAAAATTCCTGCAAAGTACCTACCTTTCTTGCCTTTTTCTTTTATAAACAATGATTAATTGATATTACTCGAAAAAATATCTTCGAAATGATTATATTGTTTCAAAATTTTTTATTTAAAAATGACCAATTTGTACATGGGAAGGAAATGTTTGGTATTATTATTGTCAATTCAAAATTTAACATGTTATCAATGCCATCTATTGGTACGTGATTCTCACGTTTTAGCGTTTGTTTTTTTTTTTCAATGAATAAAAGTATTCTTTTCTTATTGAAAATCGGTTATGGTAATTATCATTAGATGGCGCTTCAAAGACATTGGATATCTTTATTGGCTGCGTTCAGTATTTCTGGATGGTGTATTATTAATGTTTCGTAAATTAAGAAAATATTTCTATGCTTTGAGAAATGTTTACTTCTGTAATTTTAATTTTTTTATATAGTTATTCTATATTAAACTGATTTTATAGGACCTGCTAAACCGCATAAAAGATTGTGGACTCTCTGACTCTCTTACTTATCCTTGCCCTCGGGTACCTATCGCTGGTTTAAGTCAGTCAATGGTAAACAGTTCGTCAACTGTTTTTATGTGGTGAACCACAGCATAGTATGCTGTGATGGTGAACGCAGCCAAATGACTGAATTAATAGAAGCCTTTGACTAACGATAAAAATAATGATAATGGTTTATTTTATCGCCTACAATCCGAAAAATCACCAAATAATCTAAAAGAATAACTCAAACACTCCAAGTAAAAAATAATAAAGCATTTGGACTCCACAATACTTTCCCGATAGGTCTTGTAACCATGGTTTTAATTATCTATTAATCTCATGTATTCATAAAACACATTGACAGTTATAATTAACTAAACTAAAAATGCTACCAAACTTGTATTTTGTGAATATATTTTTTTAACTGTTTTTTTTTCAGTATTTATAATAGTATTTTGCATGTTTGCGCACATTTGTCACATAGCTGATTAAATTTATTTCATAAAACAAATTTAAGAATTTCCCGTTGATCTGTCATTTCTCTGTCAGTCAGTAATCTGTCATTAGCAAAAAAGCTGACAAACTGTCAATCGTGATTGTAAAAATGGCTACAAATAATTATTTCGGTTTTACTCACGGTGGAACACAATATACGTAAGTATTACTGCTAATAAATGTTGCAAGAATGTTTAAATTAAGAAATACCTTGCTAGAATGCAGAGGTGAAACAAAAAGTTGGTATTTATTTGTTTGGTTGTAATACCGGCGTCCTTGGTTCCTGAAAATCCGGCATTTTAGTTTTTGTTAAGCGATCAATAACTGTGCGATCGTCCATACTATTACTAACGCTTTTCCAAATCTAAGTGCATCAAAGTTATCTTTGCAAAGTCAATTCAGTGTTTTAAAATCATTCTAAAGTAAAACAGATCATTTATGCTTTGTTCAATTATGGCGCCAGATAACTACAAATTGTTTTTAGGGCAGCGGCTACCGGTGCTGCATACCAGACGGGACAGGCGGGATATGCTGTAGCAACTCCCGCTAGTGCTGCTGCCACTTATGGTACGAGGACTGCAGGTTACGAGACACCTTACCAAGCTCAGCAAGCAGCTTATGCTACAGTTGGAACTGCTGCAGCTACATCTTATGATTATGGTTATGGTAATTGTTTTTTTTTATAAAGTGTTGTTTCTAAATTAAATATATGCATTTGTTTTTTGGGAATACAACAATTATTCTAATAATTTTAGATAAGTTTGAGTGGCACAATACTTAAATGCTTAAATGAGCTTGTGCACGATGTATTTATCTTATTGATCAAGTTTATTTTAATTACATACTTATATTAAATAATGAAGTCTTTGGTGTACTAATTACCATGACAACTTATTTTATCTATAGTTTTCTTCATCAACATAACTATTTGATACTTTTTCAAATATGTTACAAATTATATTTTGTCTATTCCTATTTTTTTCTTTTAATTATAATAAAGTGAACATTCATATTAAAGATTTACGAGTAAGTCCCAAATTTGATTTGAAATTCTAAGATTTATATTTCATAAGAAAATGAATTTAAACTCACCTGTTTTTTTATAAATTTTTTAACCCTAGTTTTCTTTAGCTATTTTATGCTTACTTTACTATGTATTTTTCTTGTTACCTCATTTGAATGACTTACAACATATTTAGAAATTGATGTTAATTATTTTAGGAATATTATAGCTCTGAAAGACCTATTAATGCTTGTCAAGATTGATTTTTTAAGAGCTTCTTTTTTTAGTTTTCAATGTAATTAGTAATCCAAAATGTTAAAAAAATATGTGTTCTGTTGTATTTTTGTTTTGGTTGTTAATTTAAATATTTAATTTTAAAATATTTTTTTAGTTAAATGTTAACTGTACTCCTGCTAATTTTTTTATTTCAAACTCTACCATTATAAAAATATATTTACATTGAATTAAAAGTGATACTTTTCACTTTCAAAAATTGTTAATCAGGTCAAACAGCTGCAGCAAGTTATACCACTGGATATGATCAAAATACAGCAGTAGCTGTAGCTGCTGCTGCTAAACCTGCTACATACGCCACAACTTACAATACTCAAAGAGCTACACAGCCCCAACCAGTTCAAGTCTCGGTAAGTATTTTAACTGGTGTAAATTATAAATTTTCTATAAAATTTTATTTAAATTAATAAAATATTGTGTTGTCTTAGGATTATCTTTAAAAGTCCATTTTTTAAATCCCCACATCAAATATTTCTTTTTTTTATAAATAAGATAAAAAGACTGCAATCAGTAAGTTTTGGCATAATATTTTAATACTTGTAATTAACAAAATTCTGTAAAAAAATTTATTGTTCGCTTCGTCACAAAATTTTCTCGTGTATTTTGATTTTGTATGTAGATATATAAAAAAAATTAAAGTGAGATCATATCATATATCATTTTAAATGTTTGATACTGACAAAACATGGAAAAAAAATTTGATTTTTCGTAAATTAGAAATTATACTGATCACACTATTTTCCCTAGACAATTTTAATATTTGCAACAAAGTTTTATGAAAGACTACAGTAAAAAGTAACATCAATAAAAATACTACATATCTCAATATCATCTATTACTGACTTGCAGTCAGAAAACTTAAGTAGAATAAGAACTAATTTAATAAATTAATGTAGAAAACATTTAAACTCAAAAATTTGCAGTTTTTACAGTTTTTTTTTTGGGTTAAAAATTTTAAGGAGAATCTTAAACTAAATTTTTATTGCCCAACAAAATATCACAAAATGACATTACAAAATTTTAAGAATCAATTATTAAGTTCTAAGACATTACTAAACTTACATACATACATGAGCCACCATAGACCTGTTAGGGGTCGCAGTGGAGAGGCAACCTGTGCCCCACTCACCTGATACCTAACCTACATACATACATACAATAGTCACACATTTTTCCTGTAGGGGTTAGCAGAGATCATTTCTTTCCACTTGCTGCTACGGTTCTTACACACGTCTTTCGCTTCTTCTACATTCATCAGCGCTTTCATTCTCTTCGTTGCTGGTACTCTTGACCTGGCCTTCCTTCAAAACAGTATCGATCTGATCCGAGATATGTTTGCAGAGGTCGACCTCTACCGATTTTTTCATTCAAACTCGCCTTATAAATCTTTTTCGTCAATCTTCTTTATCCATTCTCTCTAAGTATTCCTGTCATACCCTGCCGATTGCCCCAATTTCATACTGTTCAAAGCTTCTATAATCTCATTACTTATTTTACTTTCATTACAACTTTCACTTATGTCCCTGAATTGGGCTTGCACTTGTGTATCCTCTTTCTCAAATAAACAAGTATTCCTTTCATCTCTTCAGAACGCATTCCCTTCCTCTCGCCATACTCCATCTTGGTTTCTAATTTTTTCCAGTTACGAGGTTGTATTTTTACCTCTTGTGGTTACCTCTGACTGTGGAATTTAATGTTATTACGGAAGTCGTCTGATAACCATTTTATCAAATCCATCTTGATCATTCTCCTTCTTTCTCGCCACAGCCTCTTGCCACACCTTACAACCACTTATACTCATTTCTTGCTTTGTTTACATCCTCAATCGTTGCCTTTTGCGTTCTTTGATTGGCTTTTGTAGACAATCAATCCAACCAGGCTTTCTTCTTTTCCTGACACATATTCTTTAATTTACACCCTTTTCTTTTTTTACATACAACACACCCTTCAATAGCAACATTCACGATTCCTTCCTTAAATAACTTCCATAATTCTTCAACCTCACATGCTTCATCTAAACTGTCAAATTTCTCAATTAATTTACTTATGAACTCATCTTTTACACCATCTTCTTGCAAATTTTCAACTTTTATACGCTCCAGTACACTCATTGTTTCCTGCACACGCTATTTTTTCTTTAAAAGGTGTTTTTCAGTCGATTTTTACTGTTTAAGTATCCTTTTGTAACTGTATATCATTTTGTGAATTTAGTTGAAAATTTTCAAATAAATGAATTCAGAGAAATAACATTTTATAAAATGTAGACAGCAACATCCAAACCTGCTCAGTACACAACAACTTACCAAGCTAATTCTACTGGTTACCAAGCTACTTATGTCCAACCAGTAACACAGACTACAGTAGCTGCAGCTCAACCTACTACTCAAGCAAAAGGTAAGAAAATTAATGCATTGAGTTAATAGAAATAATGGTAGTTTGTTATATAAATGTTTTTGATAATGTATATTTAGAAGATTTCTAAATATGTCCACTCTTACAAACTAACGGATAATATCAAATAATAGTAAATTGGATCTTTTACCATTAGTACAATAGCATTTTACTATGTGTTTTCACTTTAAAAAGTTTTATTATAGAGTTGATACCATTTAGATATGAAGAATTTTTAAAATTGCAGTCCATAACAAATAATGTTAAATAACTATTGACGCTGAAATATTAAAATCATACCCCATTAATTCTTAAATATATTTTCAATAAATTATATTATGTGACAGCATATTAAAATAAACTTCTTGCATGCTTTTTTTTAATGTATAATTTTACATGTTTCGTCGCTAATTATGTTTTTTGTACGAATTATTTCATATATAGTTTATATTTTGGACATGTGGAACTATTTAAGTAAAGCCCATCATCACTATATCAGGGGTTATGACTATTTGAATCGAAAATTAAAACTAACTGTGGTAAATAAGTAGGGTGATTGTGAAATGAATTCGTACATTGTTTTTAAATGATCTTTCCATGTCAAATTCGCAAAGTTTATAATTGGCATTTCTTATTATTTTTATAAAAACTATATCCTATTTTTTTTCTTTGTTGATGTAATGCCCATCTCATTTACCTAGTTATATTTATTAATTATATACCTAAGCATCTGAAAAACAAATATTGTTTTATAACCTCTATAGATATAAAAAAATTACTGAAATAAAATGTAATACTTTTAAAATGTGAAGTAATGCTTTCTATGCTTCAAAAATTAGGACATGGAACGACCACTTTTTGTTGTAGCATATTTTACTTGTTATAATTTTTAGGTACATTATTGGACAATCATTTCTAATTATTTCATCACTAGTTGTAATTGTTAAATATTAAAAAATATTATTTGTGATGTTAACTTAAATAATAAAAAAATTAGCAGGGCTGCAAATGTGTAAATATTTAAATTATTTTTAGCAATTTTTCATAGAATTTATTAGCATACGCACATTTAATGTTTCACTGTTTTATATGGGTTTTAAAAATACACAATTCTTTTCTGTAGGTTTGGTGGAGGTAGTTTTTAATGATCTTAATATTTCGCTCAAATTACATACGAGAAGCAGCTTTTAAAAGCGTTTTCATATGTGTCTAAAGTAAATAATTTAATATTCTTTATGAAACAGGAAATTCGACTACAAAAAAAGAATACTAATGAGATACAGTAAATATTAATTTATAATAATAAAAAGCACTTAATTTATGTTCTATTTGATTGAATTGTTTTATGAAATCATAGTTTGATTTTTGCTGATTTTTATAAAGTAAGATCAACAATAGAAAATGGCGGCAGTAATAATATATTCACAGTTGTTTTATAATGTTTGTATAGTATTCAAAAAACTAAAATTAAATGTATATTAAATATTGATCTTACTCTTGTAGAAAATGTTTGCACAGTATTGTAGACCTTAATTTGAAATTTCAATTTTGAATTCTTTAGCCACAATGTATGTAGCACAACAACCTGGAAGTCAACAAAAGCCAGCCGGTTGGCAGAACTTCCGGAAAGCTGGTGTCGGCGCTAAAATTGTTAGAACTAAGGCTCCTCCGAAACCTCAACAACTACATTATTGTGAAGTTTGTAAAATCAGGTAAATATGATTATATATTTGTAAAAACTCTGTTTTACATATTAATTGATTGTTAAATAGAACTACATGCAAATTTATTAGTTTTCAAATCTATATCTGTGTTAGCTTTCATTTTAGATATAATAATAGCTCTTTAGTAACTTATTGGTACGTTTAATATAACTTCATACTGTTAGCCATAATAAAAGTTTTGATTAGAAATGCAATAGGGTAATTTTTGTCATTTCAATTTAGTTGTGCTGGTCCTCAAACATATCAAGAGCATTTAGAAGGACAGAAACATAAGAAACGCGAAGCTGCTTCAAAAATGGCTGCATCTGTAGCTGTTACTAGCCAAAATAGATCAGGAAACTCTCTAAGATGTCAGCTTTGCGATGTTACTTGCACAGGTAAGAATTATCTAGTACACATTTAAAATGAACAGTTACATATATCCAAGTGCATTAGGTTTTTCAAATTAATTAAAGTTAAAATTAGTCTTTAGTAACGTTTCTGCCACTGGTCAGTCTATCATTCTGATGTCCTGGATAAGTCCAAGATAAGTTTTAATTTATTTTTTCCAAGTGTGGTTATTGCAGCTTTTATTTCCATTAGAAATAAAATTACTTCATGTAGAGTGGAGTCGGGATTAAAACCGTAACTCTCCCCCTCTAAATGAACACTTCTTCTCGAAGGTGCCTGAAGTCAAAAAAATATATATATGATACCTAAGAATGTCAGAAATATTAGCAAATCCAATGGTTGGATAGGACGTCTTTGTCCATGTTTGGATAAATAAAAACACTAGTTTATGAAACTACAATTAATATTTTAGAAGATATTCAATACAATATATTTTGACTGCAAGGGTTACTCTTTTTAATTGAAAAATACTGAATAAAAGATTTATCAAATATGCACTCACAGAAATATTTACATTACTTTAAAAGTTCCCTGTACATTTTTGTATTTATAGGTAACGATGCATATGCTGCTCATATCCGTGGTGCAAAGCACCAAAAAGTGGTACTTCTTCACACAAAATTGGGTAAACCGATCCCACCTCAAGAACCTGAAGTAATTGGTGGTGCTAAGAAATCTGTTGCAAGTGATCCCAAAATAAATTTTGTGCAGGGTAGTGGTTTAGGAACAGCAACGTCATCTGGGAATGGTGATATTTCTAAAGATGAAGAAGAAGACACTCCTGAAGCTGATGTACAACCCGTCGGTCAAGATTATATTGAAGAAATTAAAAGTGACGACGGAAAAGTATATATTTTCAAGTATTTTATAGCATAATAATTTTAATTTTGTTCAATCTTAAAAAGAGGCAATGTTTGTATGTGTGTTTACCATAGACTAAAAACTACTGGACCGATATATGCGCGTTAACAGATTTTGAAATCCATGATCTGACTTGTAGGCAGAAAGAAAGTTAGGGTCTAAATGTGCGCTATACCAATTAATATATGTCTCCAAAAAGAAATCATAAACATCATTAAAAGCACCCCACGCTTTTGATTGTAAAATTAATTTTATTTGTTCGATAACTCTAGTTTTATTGTAGATGTGTTGCAAATGATTTTTTTGTTGACTACTCTAATTTTACCCCAAGTGTGTTTGAGATTATTTTTTAGTTCTGTTTTCTTATAAAGCGTGTTGTCTTAGTTTTTTTAAGTTATTATTTATTTTTCAATTTTTACTTTGGGTTTTTTTCCATTTACTGAAAGTGATAACCGTTTCTCAGGTTCCCTCTCCGGGCGCAAAAAAATCGATATGACTGCAATCTATTATGCGCACTTTATTTTTTTAATATCCTGATGATCCTGGCCAGAATCTTTGAAAAAATTTATGAAATTATTGTATTGTCATCGGTCCTTTAGAAGTATACAAAGTTTCAAATTAATCCGATATTTTTAAGTGGGTGAAAATTGTATCCAAAGATTCTGTTACATAGATAGATAGATATAAGTCAAGCTAATAAAAAGCTTGTATAAAAGGGTTTCTAAAGTACTCAATTTTGCATTTCTGTGAGAAGACAATACATAGCAAAATTATCAATTTATCTAATGAATTCTTCAGTTTAGCTTCCACACAAGCTCTAAGTAAACCATGTCTGTATAAAAGCCCGACCTAAAAATTGAATTTTTTATTTATTGGTAGACAGTATTTTTATTTATTTTCCTGAACCGCATCTAAACATCTGAAACTACTCATCTAGAATCCCATCAAAGTAGGAATATCTGCCATTTTATGTGGTAACATAATATTTAAAGTTTTTTATTTTTGAAGAACAAATAATTAGTTTTTAACCACTTAAAAATATAATTTTAGGTTATTAGCTTCAATTGCAAACTTTGTGAATGTCGATTTAGTGATCCAAATGCAAAGGAAATGCACATGAAAGGTAGAAGACATAGATTGCAGTATAAGAAGAAAGTTGATCCTAATCTTATTGTGGATGTAAAACCATCGCTTAGGCAGAGGAAAATACAGGAAGAAAAAATGAGGCGCGCTGTAAGTGTTTTGAAAGATATATTTATATCTGAATAATAATCCTATTAAAGAAGATCGTGACGATCATGTCTTATACTTAAACATGTAAATAAAAAATAATTGGAATAAAATCATTTGTGATATTAACATTGTTTTGGGAGAATTTACCAATAAATATTAATTATTAGGCAATGAGAGAAGAATTTTGGGCAAGAAGAAATGAAGATGGATATTGGGATGGTAGACGATTTGAGGATGAATATATGAGTCCCTTCCATAGAGGTAGACCCTTCCCTGGTGGACCACCACCCGTAAGTTTAACAAAATAACAATAGTATTTTTGTCAATAAAAGTTTAAACAATAATCTGCAATCATAATTTCAATAATGCCCCATAAAAATCAACACGATAAATCGGCTCAGAGGGGAGATGAAATTGTTTTAATATTTAAATAATTTAATCATCTGATAGTTTTTTTAAACAGTGTTTTAATAATGAAACCCTTCCATAATGGCTTATTTTTACAGTTTTATGGAAGTTCCCCACTTAATTTTTATTAGTTATTTCATGTTTGTGTTTATTTTGGTTTAATTCTTCTTCCTAATCATAACATCTTTACCGATGTGTTGTGACCCATACTAACGAGGTTCAATGTTTTGGATGGCTCTCTTGATTGCATCTCACCATTTATCTCGATTAAATGACATGTGAACCACTTGGTTTAATATTACAATGTAAATTAAATGGCATTATATAATTTTTTTGTTTGAACTTTAATTTACATTTAGTTCAAAGCTAATATTATTTATATTCTTGTAGTTCTTCGGGAGTATGCCTCGTAGAACTGAATCCAGTGATGATAAACACGTTATGGCTCGTCACGCCGAAATATATCCAAAAGAGGAAGAGCTGCAGTCTATTCAAAATATCGTTTCAAATACTGAGAGAGCACTAAAAATTGTCTCTGATCAGATAGCTGATGCCAAGAATCAAGGCAAAAAAGTTGACATCGCTGCGACTGTTGTTAAAACTGAAGGAGATCCAAAGTCATCTGATGCATCTCAGAAAGAAGATGGACGCGATAATCAGTTGTAAGTAGCATTTTTGTAGACTCGTTTATTAAGTATTAAGTACATAATATGAATCCTTTTAAATTATAATTTTGATTGTGTTAATAATATAAAAATTTACGTGTAGGCGCACAATCAAAAAATAGGAGTGAAACCTCCTATTTGTCGATAAAATCTACAACAGATCAGACAATACTTACAGATAAACAAGATGAAATTACGTATATTGTTGTCTGTATTAGTGTCCTTACAATTTACAGACAATGCAAAGCTCAAAAATACACAAATATTTAAAACTATTACAGAAAATTAAGGAATTGTAAAACATAAACACTCAAATAATAAGTGTAATTTTCACTTCCAGGGTTCTACCAAAGTACACTTCACCACAAAATAATGCATATTTTGTAATAAATAAATAATTCTTCTATTAACTTTTGTAAATAGTCGATGACTACAAAATATCTATCCAAGTTAAGTGTAACATTATGTGAGTGTAATCTACTCTCGGTTGAAATATACAGGAAAAAAAATTGTGATAAATTTATCTGTATTTTAATTATGTACTTAAAAAATACAAAAAAATAATTTTAATGACTGGTATTGCATCCTCTGACCCTAATAACTGCCTGGCATCGTTTTCTCATACTTAAAACCAGGTTTCTAATCTCGCCTTGCTCAATTTGATCCCACATCTCTACTAGTCGCAATGACAGCTCATGTAAGTTTGCTGGAGGTAGGTGGTTTTAAATCTCGAATACATCATCTCATGCTGTCCCATAAATTCTCAATGGGGTTCAAGTCTGGACTTCTTGCAGGACAATCCATTGTTAGAATTTGAACCTCCTGGAGGTAATTTTGCACTACTCTAGCAATGTGTGATCGTGCATTGTCATGCATTAACACAAAATTTTCGCCTACAAATGGGGCAAATGGTACCACATAGTACTCTAGAATATGAAAACAATACATTAGCCCACTGATGAACTTCCCAATTTAAGTGTTCTCGGGCAAACTGGAGCCTCCTTCTACGATGATCTGCGTTGAGTAGCGGACCAGTGGCAGCTCTACAAGGTCTCAAATTGTGTTTTGCCAATCTTCTTCGTACTGAATCCCGACTAATTAAAAACTGGTAGTGGCGAGAAAATTCCTGTTGTAATGAAGTACTCGTAAGTAACCTCGTTATTAGAGCTTCGAGACGCAGAATACGATCTTGACGATCTGTGGTAACTCTTGGTCGGCCTTGTCAAGGTCTTCTTTGGTTTCTGCCTGTTTCTCTCATTGCTCTGGAAATTGTTGATTGTGTTACTCCCATGTGTTGTGCCTCTTGAACTTAGGTAAAACCTTCTCTGAGGAATGCTATAACAACAGCACACTCTTCTCTTGAAAGATTTCTTGTAACACATTCCTGGTTTTTCATTTCGTGGAAAAAGCTCACAACAAAATCACTAATCACACTATATAAGTATACAAAGTGAATAACTAGCGCTAAAATGTACATATTTCTCAGAATATCTTTTTTTACATTTTACTAAAACTGCAGAAGAAGAAAGAAAAGAAAGAAGTCCCAGAAAGAAATTCCTTCAAAACTTGATAAGATAATATGAATGAACATTTATTAACCATTGGCGAAGTACATGTATACATACATATAGTCACGCCTTTTTCCCATGGTGGTAGGCAGAGACCACTTCCTTCCACTTGCTACGGTTCTTACACACATCTTTTGCTTCATCTACTTTCATTAGTGCTCTCATACATGCTACAAATACATGCATACATGTCTACAAATTAAGAAATAAATTACCTACAATGTTTTTAAATATATAGTATAATATTAAAGTAGCAGTAGTTATTGTTAATTTCCATAAAATTTTTACAGATTTACCTTTCAACAAGGAGACAATACTAGGATTCTCAAGGGTGTTATGCGGGTGGGACATCTCTCCAAAGGTCTGATACTTCGTGGTGAAACTAATGTTCAATTAGTGGTTCTCTGTGCTGACAAACCTACATTAACTCTTCTCAAAAAGGTAGTAGAATTGCTCCCGTCTGCTTTGAAACAAATAGCTCCCGAAGAAGCTTATAGAGTATCCATAAATGCTCCAGAAGCTGGACTAAACGTTGCTGGCAAAGATGGAAATGTTTTAGTGCAATTTACTAGTCCAGTCATCAGAGAACAGCAAGGTAAATGGAAGAGAAAGGAAAGGTATAAAGGGTCGTGAAGGTGTACAGTACTGTGCAGGGTTTAAGCTGATTAAAGCTGATATATGTCGGATAAGTCCTGAATTTGGTCAAAAAAATTTTTGTAATCTATTTTTCCTATTGACTATTCAATTTTAGGAAATAATTCAGAATGTTTACTTTAACATTATGTCGTTCCTTTCAAATTTTCATAAATTAAGGGTAGTTTGACAAGAAGCTGAATTTTTTTATTAAAATTTTCATTATTTTTTTTCTTAGGTTAAATCATAAAATGCTTTAAGAAAATAATTTTGTACAACTCTTTAGTAAAATAGTTATTTGGCAGCTATCTATATTTAACATACATACATATAGTCACGCCTTTTTCCCCTAGGGGTAGACAGAGACCACTTCCTTCCACTTGCTACGGTTCTTACACACATCTTTTGCATCATCTACTTTCATCAGTGCTCTCATACATGCTCGTCAGTTGTTGGTACTCTTGACCTGGCCTTCAAAACAATGTTGATCTGATCGAGATATGTTCGCCGAGGTCGACCTCTACCGACTTCCGTCCATTCACACTCGCCTTATAAATTTGTTTCGTCATTCATCCATCCTCTCTACGTGTCCTAACCATCTAAGCATTCCTTTATCTATCTTTGTAACCACATCTTCTTTTACACCACAGCGTTCTCTTATCTCACTATTTTTTACTTTATCCAACTGAGTCGCTCTGGCAATACTTCTCAGACTACTCATCTCTGTGGCATTAATCCTATTTTCATGCTTCTTCTGCCAAACCCAACATAACACATACATAAGTGTAGGAACCCACACACCTCTATGCACAGCCAGACGTGTCTTTTTTGACACGTTCTGGCTGTTCATAAAGTTATGCAGTGTCCCATTCATTTGTTTTCCTGCCCTCTGCTCAATGTCACTGTCATACTTTCCATCTCTTTTAAACTTTAAACCCAAGTACACAAACTAATTTACTTGTTCCACTATTTCTCCCTTAATCAGAACTTCACTCTATATTTAATTATAAATTTAATTCGCAATTTACTGATATTTCAGAAAACATCAACGTGTTTGAATGAAATATTAAATGCCAAGTTTTTTTAAAAATTTAAATATTTTCATTTGGTATATGTCAATATTTGTAAATTCCCATTTAATTAAAAAATATGTAATCAATTACCTATAAAACTAGAGAAAAGAAACGTTATGTTATGTTAAATTCCAACTTAACTTTAATTGTTATAGCAAGAAATGGCATTATTTTTAGATATCTTGTCTCATATAAACAATAAATAAAAAAATACATACTGTTATAATTTATTGCAGATGATTACAAAAATTTACTTGCAACATTATGGAAACTGGTTAGAGGGATAACATAAACTTTAAAATTCTATTTAATAATCATTTAAACATTTATGTAGTATTTTAAAATATACTGGTAACTTTTACACACTAAAGACTAAGGCCCTCCGCTCACGGGGCGAGAGTCGAAGCGGTTGGAGCGTCGTACTCTTACTAATTGTTTTATGCAATATATCCTCCGCTCACGGGCGAATTTTTCTCGCAGTCAGCTAGCAGTCTTTCACCAAGAAGGTTAGGTTATGTTTAAAAGTGTTAGTAAATATATTTTAATTAAATATGTTTAACAAGAGTAGGTTAACATTATGTTCGAAACTCCACATAAAACAAAGAGATGAAAACAAATAATTTAGATAAGCAAAATAGGCCCTGAATTTCAATTCGACAATAATTAAAAACGGGTAGATTCTAACATACCAGTTAACTAAATTTTTATATAAAAAAGTGTCTAGTTTATCTTTAAAAATTTTGTTGTGTAGATTTACATGGTATTTCAAAAAAAGATGACCATGTCTCTATGATAGGTAGAAAACTGAAAAATAATTGGGGTTTGCTTAGTGAAAAATTTTCGTAATGCCATCCGTATTCAAGATAAAGGGCGTTGAAGAAAAAAAATGTACATACATACATACATATAGTCACGCCTTTTTCCCGTTGGGGTAGGCAGAGACCACTTCCTTCCACTTGCTACGGTTCTTACACAAATCTTTTGCTTCCTCTACTTTCATCAGTGCTCATCGGTTGTTGGTACTCTTGAACTGGCCTTTCTTCAAAACAATATTGATCTGATCGAGATATATTCGCCGAGGTCGACCTCTACCAACTTGTCCATTCACACTCGCCTTATAAATTTGTTTCGTCAATCTTCATTTATCCATTCTTTCTACGTGTCCAAACCATCTAAGAACTTCACAGTTTGTCATGTTTTCTTCTCTTTCAAAAACCATTACATTACTTACATTTATTTTCATCTCTTTGATTTTCAGGGCATCATGCATAACACTAACCATCCCCTGCAACTCCTCTGGGATGTATCAGCTTCTAAATCATATTCATAAAAAATTTCATTATGTTTCCAGTAGTTTCGACAAAATCGTAATAAATGTGTATACATTTTTTTTCTAAGCAAACCCCAATTATTTTTCAGTTTTCTACCTATCCTAGAGACCTCACCTGTTTTCGAAACACCTTGTATATGAATATGATATAATTGTGAATAATTTATTATTTAACAATTTTGTCGAAGGCGGGTCTGATTAAATTTAGTTCTCTTATTTTCATATTAAAGTTAAAATGAAAATGAAAAAGTATTGTATTAAATAATTAAACATTAAACTTATTTTAATGATATAAATAGGAAACAATTATATGAAATAAAGAAAGGTTTTAATACACAATTCACTCGTTTCAATCGTCACGCTCGATTTTTTCTGTTCTTAACAGTTTTCATGGTTTGAGTCTCTCTCGCCCCGTGAGCGGAGGAGGGCCTAAGAAATTAAAATCAAAATGTCTTAATATTTTTTACTTAAAAAACAACTCACTGTTGAGGTGATAGGCTTTTTTATTGTTCTACATATTGGTTTTTTAAATTAAAAATATTACTTAGTTGAACAAACGGAAATAATTGTCAAAATAGTTAAAATGAAAATTAAATTAATCTAGCAGTATATATTTGCAGAAATTACTTTGTGATCTCATTAGTTAAAAATTGATGAAAATGACCTTAGTGAACCACAGTACAAAAAATCCGTGCATATTTAGGAAACATTTATGCTACGGACAAATTATTTATAATAAACGGTTAGATTAACTTTACAGTTTTTATTTTAGATTACAAGCGTTCTGAAAGCGCAAATGTTACAAATTTTTTTAATGGTTCAAACATTCTCTTGTTTTTATCTACATCATTTATTGTGCTACTTGGAACAATATCCTCCAACACGTTTCTGTTTTACAATCTTTAAAACTAGATAATATTAAATGCGCAGTTATTTTATTCCGCGTTATTCATTTATTGTGTAGAAAAGATAAAACATTGGCATATTAATTTTGCGAAACTCTTTATTTTAATAATTAGGTACTTCTTATTTCACCTAATTTTATTATTATCTGGTTACATTAATAGTTTTTTAGTGTGTTCAACATTTTTTTGGGTTTAGCTTTTTATGTAAAGATTAGTTCTATTTTTTGTAAAATATTGATTAAATTAATTAATTAGATTAATTTAATCATAATTTTCAAAAAATACTCGTGATTAGTTTAAATCACCTAAAATGTTACTAGATTTTCACTTTGTCGCAATGTGTTTTCTTTTTCAAATGGGTAACATGCACGTGACGTCTCAGCTTGACAACGGTAAAAAAAAGACATCACATGTTGAGTTTCTATCTGTCAAAAAGTGGCCTCGGCTACAGGTAACATAAACCCTACCATTTAACACTTAAATATTAATGTTTAGTATTTAAAAATCATTAATAACACCACAATATTGTTCCTTAATCCTAAATAATTGTCAAAAAGCTCACTCTAAACTCAAAAAACACAAAAACGCTTAGAATACCAAAATCGTTAACCAAACACACATAGCCTTATGAAAAATATGTCATTTGTTGTACCACGTGCTTGTTACCTATCTCAAGCGGTGACGTCACGTGTATGTCACCCTTTCTATCCAAAAAGTGGACATGTGATGTTCGTCGCGTCACCCGAAAAATTCTTATGCAGTAAAGTATTTTATATCATAATTTTTTTATTAACGTATAAAGAACTACAAATCTCAAATCCCTCCAAAAAGTTCATTCGTTTTAAATTATGTTGTAAATTAAACAATAATAAATTATTCTAAAAAATGTTGGCACATTATATTTTTTATATAATTTTGTTTTATATTATACAGCTTAAACCTTGAAGGTAAAGTGATAAATATTGGACAACTTGCAGTATTCAGAGTTATTTTTATTTATTTTAATGTTGTAAAACGTTTATACTCCCAGATGTCAAAATACACTACTGAATATATTATTACTATGAAAAATTTCAAACAAAGGCAGCTTAATTATGTTTATTGTTGTAATTAATTGTTTGTAAAAGATGTGTGTTAGAACCGTAACAAGTGGAAGGAAGTGGTCTCTGCCTACCCCTACGGGAAAAAGGCGTGACTATATGTATGTAAATAATATGTTACATATTCAGGTTATACACAATACGATTTAGGATTTTTTAGTTAATATTATTAACAATGCCTTTGTTTGTCGTATGTATTGATAAATCATAGTAATAGTATTATTTCTACAGCTTAAAGGCTGTATAATAAATATAAATTGTGTGCAATTTAAAGTGAATCTTGGGGTAGAAACATATGATCAAATTAATGTTGCTTATACATTCCAGTCCAATACTTATGTAACAATAACTGTACTATGTTGCATTCCGAAGAAGCAATTTTAGGTGGTGTGGGATTTAAGGATTTTTGACCAACCTGCTCATCGCCGCCATGCAGTTTGGGTCCCACAGAATATGGGACCCTGGCTTTTTGTGGCGATGGTGAGCTAGCGATGGTCAAACACCCTTTTCTTGATGTCTAGAAGCTGCGAGCGGTGGGTTCGACCGGGATGTTCTCTCACGCGGGAAGTGTCTCCAGGCGCTGGCAGCACTCAGACATACCAAGTGGTTCCAGGTTTGTGTCTTCTCTCACACCGTTGTCTCTCACCCGAAAGCATTTTCGATTTCATTTTAACATTTAGACTTAACGTTGATACAATTATTTTTTAAATTTTCATTGGCAGGACTTGCGGAATTTTCGTTATAGCATTTGGGTAGTTAATTAGTAAATTAATTTACGATATTTTTCAACAAGTTTTTGTGACTAAACTCGTCACAAAAAGTATCGCATAATTGGAATGTCAATATTTTTTTAACTTTTTTTTAGTGATAAAGATAATAAAGTTTAAAGAAAATTTTGGTTATTGAAAATAAAAAATTCAGGAACAAATTGCAAAAATAACATTTATTTACCAAAAACAAAAAACTCTTAACTAACAAAAACAATGGAAACATTTTTTAGCATCTGTTATTGCCACCCTTGGCTCTAGTGACAGCTCATTCATTTTGGATGGCTTCTTATCAAATTGCTTATACACTCTAAACTTTTCCATTCGTCATTAAAATGTGTTCCAGCTCAATTATGTTGATTGAAGCAATATTACATTTTACTTGGTCTCAAACATGCTCTATAGGGTTTAAGGACTTACTGCTGGCTTCCAACTTTATCAAGATACTCAGTTGTTATACAGCAACATGCGGACAAGCGTTATCATGCATGAAAACAAAGTTCACATCAATAACAGGAACAAACGGTGTCGCATTTTCTTCAGGACCCTCATATGCCTCTCCATACCATAATGGAACCACCGCTAAAATGGGATACGTCTATCGATTCCAAAAAATGCAAATGTGGACTTATCTGTAAAAGGGATATTAGCCTAGCCCTGATGTTCACATTCCAATAAGCATATTCTCTTGCGATTCTCAAACGTGCTCAGGTCAACAATGATTCATGAGCAGGGATTCCAACATTTTTTAACCTAATCCCAACAGAATATAAATTAAATATATATAAATAACAGTCATCTTGGTCACCTTGGACGCCCTGAAGCTGGCCTTCTATTGTAACCGCCATTTTCTCTGTTCCTTCTTAATTTTTTAAAAACGCTCTAATACCAATAATATCCGTTATCTGCTGCTTTGATCTTTCATCTTCACTTAAGGCCACAATTTTGGATGTTTGTTCTGGTGTCATACATACTTACATGCAAGTCACGCCTTTTTCCCGTAGGGGTAGACAGAGAACATATCTTTCCGCTTGTTACGGTTCTTACACACGCCTTTCGCTTCTTCTACTTACATCAGCGCTTTCATATATGCTCGTAAGTTGTTGGTATTCTTGACCTGACCTTTCTTCAAAACAATTTCGATCTGATCGATATAGGTTCGCCTAGGTCGACTTCTACCAACTTGCCCATTCACACTCGCCTTTTAAATCTGCTTCGTCAATATTCTTTCATCCATCCTCTCTACGTGTCCTAAGCATTCCTGAATCTATCTTTGTTACCACATCTTTCACACCATAGCGTTCCCTTATCTCACTAGTCTTCACTTTATCCATATGAGTCACTCCAGCTATACTTCTCAGACTACACACATCCGCAGCATTGATCTTACTTTCATGCTTCTTCTGCCAAACATTCACTACCATACATAATGTGTAGGCGCCAGCACTCCTCTATGCACAATCAGTCGTGTCTTTTTTGACACGTTTTGGCTGCTCGTAAAGTTATAACTGTATTCCTGGCCACACCCTTAGTTCAATATCACAGTCATATTTTCCGTCTCTCGTAAACTTTGAACCCAAGTATACAAACTCATTCACTTGTTCCACTCTTTCTCCTTCAATTAACACCTCGCTTTTGTCATGCTTTTTTATTCTCTTTCAAAAACCATTACTTTCGTCTTGCTTACATTTACTTTCATCACTTTTATTTTTGAGGCATCATGCATAACATTAACCATCGCCTGCAACTCCTCTTCAGATAAAGCTAATATGACCTGATCATCGGCGTAAAGGAGACATTTGACAATCAATTGATTCATTCTCAATCCATACGCACTCTCTTTAAAATCTTTTAAACAACCGTCAGCCATGGCGAAGACACTTTTTTCGATGTTAAACCAGTCCGTGACAAATTAGTCATTTTTATCCAAATGCACTTTTTTTATGACACTATCAATATCCCTGTCAACTGATATTTAAACAAAAATAACAGAACGAACGTTTATCGTTTTTTTCTTTTTTGTTTTTGTTCGACAAAAAAGTCAGAATTTGGGTTTTTGACAAATAAAGCAGATGATGCTAGTAAATTAATATTTTGTGTCTATTTTCACGATTAAACTTTATAATTTTTAAAATTATGAGATACTTTTTGTGCCAAGTGTTTATTAATAGGAAAAAATAATATTTTTTAGTCTCGAATCATTTTCTGAAATCTCGCTCATTTCCAAAAAAGTTAACGTAATAATAGTGGATTTATATTTCTTTAAAATGAATCACAAAAATATGTAAAAAAAAAATCGTCAACTATTTTGATTTTGAATTTATCTGAATATTACCGCTAATCAGACTTCTTTACATACCTCATTAAAATATCGATTTTTATTTAAGGTCTGCTGATGTTAGTTTGTATATAATTTTTGATTTGATGTTTAAAAGTAATATTTTATAAATAGTAAAACAATGACCCAACAATGTACGATAGCATATTATGCTATCGTACATCAAAAATATATATTGACAAATTTAGCAAAATTTAATTATTTAATCATGATGATTAAAAGTTTATTCATGTTTACATTAGAATATACACATTTCTGATCAGGCACTTAACAATATCGTTTTGATAACAAACTAACATCAGCTTATAAAAGAATTTAAAAAAGCCACAAGAATAGTAATTGCAAATATAGAAATAAATGAAGTAACCAAAATTATATAGATTTTTTTGCATATTATGATTTATGGTTAAATTTAACTATTTGTTTTACTGCCGACTATTTGCGATAGAGTAATGAACATATTTTAATTAGCATTCTTGTGGTGTGCAAATAAAAAATTTAACAAAAATATTATAAATTTTGCATTTTTTAGGCGAGGGCTTTGGGTCTCCATTCTTGTGTTTTAATTATTCGAATTCTGCGAGACTTGTGTGAAAGAGTTCCTACATGGGCCCCACTCACATCTTGGGTAAGTTTTGTAAAAAATAATTTATACTCAAACAGGAATTTTTGAAGCCGCGAGCTGCGCGAAGTTAAGAGAGACAGAACAGGCAATAATATTGTCTCTCATTTCGCATTACCATTATCTTGAAGGATCAATGTGTAGTTCTGGTTACATAAAATGTTTTAATAGAAAATGGATCCAAAATCTATTATCTATTTCAGTGGCGGTCCGAAAGCTCAGAAAAATTCTTTTTTTCGTATTTCAAACTAAATAAAATTATTTATGACCCAATATCGGAAAAGCCATTTCGTACAAGATTTGCAAAGACGAAACTTATTTCTTTATTTCTATATAATATTCACTTATATACAACTAATTCAAGTTAACATTTTTGGGTAATTATATAGAATACCTGCGCCGCGGCGATTTTACTACGGTTTTGTACAAATTGTTAATTATGGTAAGTTTCGGTTTGCACCCATAACGAGGTTAGGATGTCACACTGGTTCTACTTATGTTATTTTTCGTAAATTCTAAAGTCGAGCAAACTTAAATCACTCCACGTTACGAGCAGCACCGTCGCTTCAACCTACAACCCCCACCACCTTCCTTAAACGTTACCGCGCATTCCCAAATGTTGCTGGTAGCCGTTGGCCGTTAATTCTGTATTATTGTTATCGTCTGCTGTCCTTTACTATCAGTCAAAGACGCAACGCTGGTTTTAATTTAGTTTAAAACTTTGTATTAGATTTAATTTAAAATGGTTTCCTATTGTTGTGTTCCGAATTACAAAAATTCGAATGCCAATTCAATATTGCACAGAATGCCTGTATAAGATCCTGAGGTTAGTCTGTAACAAACTTGTATTTTTATAACTACATACAATTCATTTTTCAAATTGATATTGTTTTTGGACCGAAACTTAGCCAACTTCTGTCATGCCGCCTCTTCTCATAATAAATAAATCAATATAATCCTATTTCTTAATTTATTCTACACCATCTCTTTTTTTATTTATATTTATTTAACTGATTAGTAACTGACATAGTGGGTGAGCATGGCCTTGGTATAAGAAATGAAAGTGGGGAGCGGTTAATAGAATACTGCGAAGAAAAAGATCTTGTGGTCACAAATACATGGTACAAACTACCACCTCGACGACTATACACATGGAAGTCTCCATAACACAACGACAACCATATAGTTCGCAATCAAATAGATTACATATTAATAAACCGGAGATTCAGAAATACGATAACCAAAACCACCACACTACCCGGAGCCGACATAGAATCAGATCATAATCCGTTATGCGCTAACGTCAAACTGCGATTGTCAAAAGGCAAGAAAAGGAAAGTCACCAAAAGAATCGACCCAAAACTACTTAAGGATGCTGATACGAAATTCAGCTTTGAGCAGCATATAAATCACCAACTGATTAATTCCTCAAACTCGGAAGACGTTGAAGAAATGTGGTCGAGCATCAAAGAATCATTCGAAACAGCAAATAATACATTTCTTCTGCAACCAAGAGTCGCAGCAAAGAAGAAATGGATGACGGAGAATATCTTACAACTAATGGAGAGTCGCAGGGAATGCAAAGTCAATAAAGACCATGATGGTTATACTTCTTATCAAAGAAGAATTCGAAACGAGAAGATTGGCAAAAGAGAAATGGCTAACGGAGCGTTGCGAGGAGGCTGAAAACTTTGTTCGTATGGGGGACAGCTTTCAACTACACAAAAAAGTAAAAGAAGTTGCTGGCATCTACAACAAAAGACCTACAACCAGTCTTAGAAATGATCAAAACGAACCGATCATAGACCCAAACGAGTTACAGGAAACCTGGAAATCATACGTGGCCAACCTTTTCAATGACGACAGAACGCAGAATACGCCCGAAGTTATTAACAATACACCGGAGGGGCCGAGCATACTGGAAAGTGAGGTAAGGTATGCCATAAAACTAATGAAGAACAACAAAGCTCCCGGACCAGACGATATGTATGCTGAGACTATACATATGCTAAACGCAAATAACATGAAAAAATTAGTCAAGTTTTTCTACATCATATATGACACCGGACAACTCCCTAAAGACTGGCTGAGATCCACACTCATCACTCTTCCAAAGACGGCCAATGCAAAATTGTGTAAGGATTACCGACTGATAAGCCTCATGAGCCATTTTTTAAAACTCTTTTTACGCATCCTACATACTAGGCTATATAAAAAATGTGAAGCAGCCAGTGGGTCCAGTCAGTTTGGATTTAAGAGTGGGTTTGGCACGAGAGAAGCTATATTTAGTTTACAAACACTGGTTCAGAACTGCTTCGACCAGAGAAAGGATGTATTCATGGTGTTCATTGACTACGAGAAAGCGTTCGACAATGTGAAACATGACCTGTTGATAAGATACTTACAGGACTAGACAATAAGGATATCAGAATAATAGCTAGCTTGTACTGGAACCAATCTGCCGAAGTAAGGTTTCAAAATTCTAAAACCACCGAAGACATTGTAATAAAGAAAGGGGTAAGGCAAGGATGTATTCTCTCACCTATGCTATTTAACCTGTACGTAGAAAGAGCGTTTGCCGAGGTAATGTCAATGTGTACAATTGGTATAAAAGTAAATGGCATCCCAATTAATAATATTAGATACGCGGACGACACAGTAATCTTAGCAGACAACGCAAACGACCTTCAAGCACTTCTGCATATGGTTCAAGAGAAAAGTGAGCACCTGGGCCTAAAAATTAACTTAAAGAAAACCAAGTTTATGGTGGTTAGCAAAAATAACATCTCCGCCACCCCTTCATACCTAAACGGCATTCTAATAAAGGAAGTCACTAAATTTAAATACCTGGGCTGCCTCGTTACCAACAAATGGGAACCAGAAGTCGAGACCAGAAGCAGAATTGAACAAGCTCGTTCAACTTTCCTTAAACTTAAAAAATTCCTAACAAATAATGATCTCAGTTTTCAACTCAGATACAGAATGGTTAAGTGCTATGTCTGGTCCGTCCTGTTGTATGGTGTCGAAGCCTGGACTCTTAAAGTAACCTTGACAAACAGATTGGAGGCATTTGAAATGTGCACTCTTAGAAGAATGTTTAGGATCCCTTGGACAGATCTGGTAAAAAATGAAGAAGTCCTTAGAAGAGCCGGTCTGACCAGCCGTGAACTATTCGACGCCATTAAGAAGAGAAAGACTTCCTATCTGGGTCACATCCTGCGTGGTCCTCGTTACAAATTCCAACGTCTTATCCTCCAAGGAAAAATCGAAGGAAGAAGGGGAATAGGAAGAAAAAAACTTTCATGGCTCAGGAACATTCGACAATGGACAGGAATACACGACTTTATGTCTCTCCAAAATGCTGCTCTAAATAGAGAAATCTGACAGGATGTAAATAGACGGTCGCCTACGCAGGAATCTGCTTGGCACTTTAAGAAGAAGAAGAACTGATTAAAATATTATTTGTGACATAAATAAAACATTTAACGTTTATTCTGAAAGTGGTACTTATTTTCTGTGTGGGTTAAAATAGTTTTATAACTACCCAGACCATAGAGTAAGTAATTGATCTGTTAAAATACTTTCTGGCATTCAATACTTCGAATGAAGTTAGGCTGAACTAAACGTACAATCATACCAAAGTTGAAGTACATTTATGTGATAGTAATATTAAAAAAAAATCAAATTCTTTAATCATGAAATTATTAAAATCTATAACAAAGTGTTAATAAAAACGTATTTGGGGGGGACTTAAAGTTCCAACCAAACTTTCCCGTACATGACCCCCCCGAGAAACTGTCCTGGAACCGCCCCTGTTCTATTTATGCTAATTAAATTCTAAAGGTAATCATGTTATGATTAAAAGCTTTCTTAAAATATTATCTATTTTAAAGGCAATGGAATTATTGACAGAAAAAGTAATCTCATCTGTACCCGGCCAAAGCCATCTTTCACCTGGAGATGCCTTGCGTCGTATCATGGAAGCTGTCGCCAGTGGTATTCTTCTGCCAGGAGGAACAGGACTTGCCGATCCCTGCGAGAAAGACTCGCCTGATGCTTGCATTGCACTATCAGCACAACAGCGCGAAGATCTCACTTTCTCTGCTCAACATGCGCTAAGATTGATTGCATTTAGACAAATTTATAAGGTAAATGTGTGTTCCTATGAAACAGTCCTGTACATTTATCATGTATTTTTATTTCAATAGGTATTAGGAATGGAACCTTTGCCGCCGCCTAAAAACACGTTTAGAGACAGATTTGGACGTAAACGGCGAGCAGAAGAACACGAAGAAACCGATGGTAAGACTTTGCACATGTTCAATACTATATGTAGGTAATATATAGATCTTTAAGCTTTGTTTCTGGCATAGGCTATAATATCGTCGGTGAGCAAAGCCGTGTATTTACAGAATGCTAGAAAAAGTCTTGGCACGAGTGGCGCATGTTTCTGATTTATTATTTATTTGTGAACATTATTTCTCAAAATTTAATAAAAATATTGGTAAATTTAAGTCACATTTGTATAAAATAATAGTCATAGAAATTACTAATACATTTAGTTAAAACAATGTTTAATAATAGCCAAGATAATCAGTTTTTTCTTCCTCCTGTAAATATGCGAAAATATAGATACGCGGTTTTGCAGTCTCACCGACGATATATCACAAGATAGTATTGGCAACAATAACAATCCCGTTCAATCTCCTTCGACGTTTTATGCATTATTGTAGACACTATGCCAGACACGAAATGATCTGTGTAATAACATACTTCGCTGCAAATAATTTAGATATAAAATCAATCTCGCGAACGTTGGAAAAAGGCGTCGAGAATGAGTCAAGCCAAAGAGTTCATTAAAGAACCATCAACCAATTAACTCAGTATAGACGATCAACCAGAATCATGGTTGAGCTCATGACAGGCCATTGTTGACTACAATTTGTAAAACCTACAGTAGAACCTCCATAATATAAAGACCAAAGAAAACGTTGAATAGTTTGAGTTATCGAATTTATAACTTACTAGTTCATTTTTTACTTAGTGAGGTTCGTTTATGTGCTTTGTTTAGGGATCATACATAGTTAGAAGAGCTACGTTAAATTAAAATATTACTTATAAATGTTACATACATAAACACTTTATTTTAGGTTTAAGGGTATTCAATTTTATTTAATCTACACCAAAAAGTCGGTAATTTTTTTTATTTCAAGCAATTCAAACTTTCCGAATCAATTTAATTTTGAAAATTCGCAAGAAGTGTACAGTTCTACTTATAACCATCTGGTAAACATGTGTAAGCAATAACAACAAATTTCTACACGAGAGGTCGACCTCTACCGACTTACCCATTCACACGCCTTATCAATCCCTTTATAATAATAATAATCGTCTTTATTGTATCACAGCCCTAGATACATTGTAATTTGATTTAAACTAGACAAAAATAGTGGTACATAGCTGAAAAACAAAAGGCGAAGTTCAACTTAGCACAATTGCTACTAAGTTGCTTTTCCACTAAACCTCAAAAATTTCTTTTTACCTAAACTAAGACAAGATAAAATTAAGTAGGAGAAAAATTAGGATATGAGACTGGTATAATTAACATAATGCAAGAAAGGAAAAGACGTACATTACTGAGACTTGCTTTGTTTGATCACTTAATAATAAGAATGTACGAAGTAGGTTATAATTATAGTTGGTTTTCCAGCAGAAGGTGGTGCATACATTTTTTTAGTAATACAGAAATATTTGCATTTTTTATTTCTTTTGGTAGCAGGTTAATCAAATGGCATACGTTGTATCTAAATGATCGTTTGAAAAATTCTGTTTTGAAACTAGGTGGGGTAGTACCTTTAATCTTTGTTCAAATTATGAACGTCAGTACGAAAAGTGATTTTCTTGTAAAAGTAAGGCGACGTTTTGGTTAGTAAAATTTTTTGATATAAATTTGCAGCATTTAATTTCCGTCCATTTTCCAATTGTAATCCAACCCGATTGACGTAACTTATGAGATACTCTTTGATATTTTCTTATTCCGTGAATAAGCCATAGACATGAAATTTGGTGTATTTTTTGGGAATACTGTTTTGTTAAACTTGGGTCATATAAGTATCCGAATAATTTAATCGCGATAAAACCAGTGCATCACAAAAAGCTGTTTTTGTCTGTTTTGAGAGTACATGTCTGTTTCCATTTATAAGTTTTATCGAAGAATATGCTAATTGTATTTGCTTGTTTATGTTTCTCAAATCGCAAGTTGGAATCGAACTCCCAGACTTCTGGATGTAATATTTCGTCAATCTTTCATCCATCTTCTATATGTGTCCGAACCATCTAATTATTCCTTTATCTATCTTTGTTACTACATCTTTTTTCACACCACAGCGTTCCCTTATCACACTATTTCTCACTTTATCCAACAGTGTTACTCCAGCTATAATTTTATGCGCAGCCAGTCGTGCTTTTTTGGCACGTTCTGGCTGCTCATAAAGTTATGTATGGTCCTATTCATTTGTTTTCCTGTCAACACCTTTCGCTGAATATCATGGTAATACTTTCCGTGTCTCGTAAATCTGAACCCAAGTATTCAAACTGTTTCACTTGTTTCACTTTTTCTCCTTCAATCAGCACCTCGCAGATTTCCATGCTTTCTTCTCTTTCAAAAACCAATACTTTCGTCTTGCTTACATTCACTTTGATTTTTAGAGCATCATGTACAGCTAAATTTATGGTGATATCTAAGGGTTATTTTATTGCTTTGCTGGTCCAAAAAAATGTCAGACTATAAAAGAGGTTTTTTTTGCTTTTGAGATGAAGGAACACAAAACTTAATTAAGTTATAGAGATTATTAAGTTATCGAGGATCTACTGAATCACACTTAAAAAACTTCATTATTGAAATTTTTTTTTAAAAAAAGTAATGACCAGTGTAGTAACAGATGATTTTTTGGCTACAAACTTAACATTGCAAATGAAGCTACTTTTTTTTTTCAGGAGACAGTGGAAAGCAATTTAAAACAGAATCAGCCGAGAATGCTATTCACGGAGTAAAATAAGAAAAGGGAATCTGAATAGTTATTTTTTACATTTGCAAGTGTTTTAATGTAAACCATAGATAGATTATAATGTGACTTTCATATAGATATACTGCAAAAGTAGTTCAAGTGATCGACGTGTATATGAATATACAAAAAAGTAACTTCTTTGTTTTCATATCTTAATTTAATTGAAATAATTCTGTTGTTTCTTAATTAATTTTTTGTATTAAAATCTTGTATTGTAATTTAACCTGCAGTTTTTTTAACACTTAAGTAAAATCATAAGATGAAAGGTTTACTTCTGGAATGTTTAAATCTAAAAAACCTCTTCTGGCAGTTTATAATATTGTATCTCAGTAATCTTTTTTGTTTACACCGGCTCCACACATAAGTGTTATAAAATAGGCATGTTCGTTGAAATCCCGACGAATGTGTGGGTATTTCACTAGGCTTATGTTATCTACATAACCATAGGTATACTACTATATAAAGAGTCAAAATTTGTAGGAAGTAATCTCTGGAAATGAACCGATTCTTTCACTATCCCTTTTTCTCGCTTTATAAATTCCCATTGAGATAGTACTTCCATTTCCTTCTTATATCCTTTTTCTTAATCCTAATTATAGGTTTGGAACGCTTTACTTATTTCCCAAAGTCTTGGTATAGTATAATACCGCTTCACAGCATTTAAAAGAATATGGTTATAATTTATTTTAATTTATGAAACTACTAAATGTTTCAATTATTTACCATAATTTAGTAATAAGACTAGTTTTAAAGAAAAACCTAAATATCTTAGCCGATCTTTGTCGAACAGTAAGGTTGATATTTGCTTTAAAAGAAAGCTGCCACTCTTTATATTGTTTTGATGTTTTCAGGTTTATAAAATAAACAGTAATGGCGGTGGCATTTCTTGTGAAAATAGTTGGTATTTATTTATTTCTTTATGTATATAAAACAGTTGAGATATCTCGTAGGTCTATGTTATAAACGAAAAGGTGCGTGTGGCTATCAGAGAAATAACATACAATAAGTTTCAAAAGTCACAATATTTTACTAAAAAATATATCAAAACAAAACAAAAAAGTATTCACATTTATCCAACAAACGTTGTAATTAAGCGTCGAATGATGTAATTGGGCAGGTAAACATTTTGATGGGTGACATCTTTCCTCTCGCTATCTCGCAATTTGTGGGAGTTATTTCGTGAAATGTGTAACAGTAAAAGGAAGTCGCGGAAGCAGGCGCTATTTGATTTGACGAATGAGCGCGCGGTTAGAGTTGGCCGTCAGATAGACGTCAACCAATTTTCCGAGAGGTCGGTACTGTCGGCCATCATCTGTGCACTTAAGTTACAGTGTTGTGTATAAAGTTTGCTGTTATATGCGTTAACTATATAAATATTTACATATATATGTTGATAATAAGTCTCAATAAAGTGCAGATAATTGATAAACATTATTCTTTTAACAACTATGAATGAAGAGGCTTTACTCCTCGTCTTTTTTTATATTTTTTTATTCACTGTGAGACAAATTATATAGAATGGGGTCGCTCACGCACTTTTTAAATATTAATTTCCGTAATAGCAATGTTCATAGTGTTGCAAATCTTGCGGGTAAATGGTGCATGCAGCGTTGTTTGCAGGTCGCGGCGGTACGCGTTAGTTCGCTGCCGAGAGAGGTGGGCACGTTTGCGAGATCGCGGAGGTTTGCACTCTTCCATTTAGTTACCTGTACCGCAGTTGACCGCACCACCATCGCATTTACCGCCACGCTCTATCGCTCTGGTTTGCGCGCCGCTTAATAGTTTCAAACCTATGGCATTATACAGAGTGGGTCACAGAAAACAGTCCGCCCGATGTTTGGCAATATTCATTATAATTTAAGGAAATGTACTATATGGCACATCATTAGAAAGGCATTTAGATGGAGTATTCTAGCATATGATCATCCATGATTTTTTTCGATATTTACACCGTCTTTGCAAAAAGTCTTAATTAATTTAAAGTGCAACACCTTTTAAAAATGCAAAGACTAGGTTTTGATAATGTGTCAATTTTTTCTGTCATATCAAAAAATGTGTAAATAATCTCAACTCATTCTGCAATTGAAAAAAAAAGTGTTTAATGTCCAAACAGGAATAAATATATCTACCTATATGTATTCAATTCTAATTTAATGATTTGGAAACACCTGACCTCATTCAGTTATATTTTATTGTAGATACCTTGTTCAGGGTAAACTCAATTTATAAAAAATATATTTCATGAAGCTCTTTGGATAGACTCGGTTTTGTTTGTGTGGATATTGTATATGGACGACCATATTAAGGAGCCATATTCCAGCCAAGATCTAACAAATGCATTATATAGTTATAAAGCTGTCTCTGCTACAAAAGTTCTTACAGTTGCGATAGATGAGACCAATTATCCTTTTGGCCGTGCATGTCATTGTGTCATATTGGATAAACTCAATTTTGGGTCAAATATGACACCAAGATCCCTTGTTTGAGTTCTTATTTGAAGAGGACTGTTATTTATATGGTAATCATGTGGAATTATATTTTAGGGTGTATTGTGAGTATTTACATTTGTTTGTGTTGAGGTAAAGATTGTTTTCGGTACACTAAACATGCAAGATGTCAAGGTCTTTTTGTAAAATTAAGCAGTCCTTTGATATAATGGGGCGAAATATTTTCAAATCATCTGCAAAGAGTAAAAATTGGCATGAGAGATTATTTCCTGTCATTTATAAAAAGTGAGAATAAGAGGTGCTAAGTTGCTTCCTTGAAGGGCACCACTGTTTGCAATAAATTGGAATGATTGGTCAAACGCCTTCCAGAGTCTGTATAAACGGTATCTACTTGTAAATTTTTATTAAATGCATTACTTACTGTTTGTGTGAAGCACATTAGGTTGGTTATTGTTGATCTTTTGCTAAAGAATCCGTGTTGATTATTTGAAATCAAATTTTTAACATCAGGAAAGTTGGACAAGCTTTGATCAGCCTAATTATTTGCCGACTTAAACAGCTCAGCAAATGCGGATGTACAGAAATTTTTACCAATGTTGGTGCCATATTGGCGCAGTAGCGTGAACGAGAACGAGTGCGAGCATGACTGGGGGAGCTTATAGGGCATCGAAAATGAAAAATTGGAAATCATAATACGTTTTTCGCTGGCTCCATCTTGCAGAAAATTAAGATCCACTTACAACCACAAGGTATCGTATAATTATCCCTCCTAAATTTTTCGTTGGGTTCCTATTTCAGGAATTTAGGTAAAATATGATTAAAAAAAACTACTCCAAATGTTTTAATTTAAACTTTTACCGTCTTAGTATTTTTTAATAAAACTGTTACACAGTATCAATTTGCATAATAAACCTATATGAAATCCGCGCTTTGAATAATCAAGCTCTTTAAAAATTTGTGTTGTAAAACCAAAATCGCACTCAGTATTTTATAATTTAAATCCATTTAGAGAAATGGCTTCTACATAAACAATTTTTTAATTTCGTTTAAGGGTTCTTATTTTGTTCTGACATAATTTAATAAAATTTCGTAAAAGTAAATGATTTTAATTGGTTCATTAAAAAGTTAATGAAAACTAAAAAAAGCATTAAAAAAATTTCAGCAAATTAATTATTACAAAAATTATCGTATAAGAAAAACTTTCTAAATGAAAAAAAAAAACAAATTCTTAGGATTTTCAAATTCAAATAAAGAATCTGTAAATGAGCAAAATAAATCGTAATAATGGAAAAAGTTTAAACTATAAAAGTATTCCTTTTCAATTGTCATCATTAAAAAATTGTTATTCAATATACAATTCTTTTGTCAAAGTATATTATACAAAACTTTATTACATTTGTTTCTATTTGAGAGCCTTTCCAAAGAGTCTTAACATCAAAGATTTTTTAAAAACTACTTATAGTTTAAATGTTAGTAAAATAATACAGATGCACGTTTGATAAATAAGTTTTTTTTAAAAAAAAAACTATTATTATTTGCTTTGATCGAATCATATTTACTGTTAATTTATGATAGGTGCTAGTGTAAATTCTACGGACTGGGATTAGAACGTCTATAAAACCCGACGATTGTCGAGTAACCCTGCTTCACGATTACAAAGTACGCGCGAAAACTTAGGGAGCTATAATGTACAGGTTAACATTAAGTGTGGATGTGTAGAAGTTTTTTGCGCAGACCGAATGGAAACGAAAGAGGTATCTAAATGTTAAATTTATGAAAAACGAGAAGAAACATGGCTTGCAAATTCCAATTTAAAGTTTTCTTCGCCGAGTATTGGCTGCGACAGGAATACCGAACAAGGTGTTTCGCAGTGTTCGCGATGAGGCTAACGGAAGGTGTCAAGGTTCCACCAGTAGAAGAGGTAAGGAAAGAGTACTTTTCTAATTAGGTTTTCAGTTACAAAAAGCACTCGATAAAAGAGATATGATGTTGGAAAGGTATGATGTAAGATTAAAGTGCATAGGATTTTAGTATAGAATACAAAACATTTGAGGAAGAGAGAAATATCATTTATACTGATGAAACACATTTGCACAGTTCTCATTCTGGGACGTAGGGATAAACAAACTCAATTCCACCGGTTTCTCAAAATATTCTGATAATGTACACAGATACTTTTTGAAATTGATATTTAAAACTTAAATTTGTAAATTTATTTCATAGTTTATTTAATACCAATAATTTTTTTTAGTTTGCCAATGGCGAAAAGAGCAACCTTTAATGATCTCAAAAGTGTCCATTCGCAATTTTTTTGTTTACTTTCAATTCTATTACATTTTCTGATAGATAAATATTCGGTAACCACTACAAAATATTTACGATACGCCATAGGTCACAAATTCGGTTAAAATCGGCACTCAAAGTACGCTTCTATGGAATATGTAGTGAGAACGCTAATAAATGTGCTTTTCATTCGTGATTTATCTCTTTTTCACTTTCTGTAAAGTTGAGCATTAATTTTGTGAGCATTGTTTTTCAGTGATTCAAGCAAATAAGTTTAAACAGTATTCTTTGATTTTGTTATTAGAGAATTTTATTAGTTATTGCGCTATTCAATTCAATTGTTTTAATATTTTTTACAAATTTACTTTACTTTCAATTTTAGTTACAAATACCTGGGTACTATGTTGAACGAGACTGGAGGACACTCGCGAGAAATAAGATGCAGAATAGGTCAAGCTAGAGCTGCGTTTACAAACATGAGGAAAGTATTCTGCACTGGAGACCTGAGTGTCAAACTTAAGATCAGACTAGCCAAATATTATGTTTTTTCAATAGTTGTGGAGTCGTGGACAACGAACAAAGATGACTTAAATAGACTCAAAGCTTTCGAAATGTAGGTCTACAGACGGATACTCAGGGTATCTTGGACAGAACGGATAACAAACGCAAAGATATTGAGGCGAGTAGGTAAAGAGGCAGAAATAGTGAACACAGTAAAAGCAGGAAAACTTGCTTATCTGTGTCACGTTATGCGCGGAGAGAGGTACCACATGCTACAGCTAATAATACAAGGAAAAATACTAAACGAAGCGTGGGAAGAAGACGCACTTCATGGCTGAAGAACTTGAGCGAGTGGTATCACTGTTCTTCAATAGAATTGTTCCGAGCAGCCGCATCCAAAGCAAGAATCGCCATGATGATAGCCAACCTTCTAAAAGGAGACGGCACGTGAAGAAGAGAAAATGAATGATGTTAATATTTCTACATCTACCGTAAATTTAAGTTTTGCATTTGTAATAAATGCATTTAACATTTAGTTTATTTTGCTCGATTGTGTAGCCAGTAGGTACATATATTACTGTCAATTGTGTCAACATAGGAGTCCCATTGTACATATAATCGTTAGCATTATAGCTTTAAGAATAGCAAGGAAATACTCTAGTATTGTAAATATTTCATTTTCGCCTTAAACATTTCATTAACACCTTTGATAAAGCTATCAAACAGAGATGGATCGTTGAAAAATTTTGTACAAAAATCAATAATATAAACAAAATACAATGTAAAACCCAAGCGAAGATAAACATTTTTAGCTACAGTTCACACTCACTTTCTAATAATGGCATACACAAAAATCAACTGACAAAGAAAACATTTTATATTGACACATTTAAAAATATGATTATATCTTTAAATTTTGCGACCACTTTATTAAAAAGTATTCATAATCTTTACAATTCTACCTTCTAAACTTTTTTTATTCTTTATTAACATACATTTATCATTTATTTGAGTTAAAATATTTCATCTTGCTATTGTTATAAAACTCCACTACATACTAATCCTATACGATAATATCACAGAACAAAAACAGAAATTTCCCAAAACGAATTAAAAAACCTTTCCAAACAGCCATATTTATATTAGATAAATATATAAAATTAATCTATGTTCTACCATAAGAGCAGATATATCTTTTCATTCATCATTCAACAAACTTGTATTCATTTATAAAATATTTTTTACATATTTTAGTCATTCATATAAATGCACTCTCCCTTGAACTGTGGCACTTTTTAAGTAGTCTAAGGCAGGTGCTAGAACATGGATGGGTCTTTTCCATCTGGAGGTGCCACATTCTAAAACAAAAAAAAATCGTTATTTAACTCTGCCTAATCTGCACAAATGAAATAAGATGTGCTAAAAGAGAAAATTTTACTCTACATTTAATAAGAAATAAATAATGTCGATGCTAGATTCATGGCTTTAAATTTATTTTAAAAATTTAACAAAAATTTCTTCTTAAATAAGATATGTTTTGTTCTCACTTAACTAAACAAATACGAGCCATAACAATCATATGTGCTGACGTTGTTGAAATGTTCAAAAAATATATTTGTCGTCCCCATTGAAAAATCGAGTCACAGACTCTCTTTCTAACATAATCTTTAACGACTCTAAAATCAGTATTATAAATGCACTTATTGATAGAGCTACTGTGCTTTGATCAATGAGTATTGTGCACGTCACGTTTTAGCTTGACACTGGTAGAAAAAGTGATGTACATGTGACGTCACTTCTTAAGATTCTATCTATTTGTCCAAAAATTGGTTCGGCTACAGTTAACTAATCCTGATTTTTAACGCTTGAATATTATTGTTTAGTGTTTAATAAAATATAGTTTAGAAAAACTAAAAAACACGCTTTTTTAGTTAATCAAACTAAAAAGTAAAAAATATTTCTTAACATAAAAAAATACTGTCGAGAAAATTAATGTCACTGTTCTAAAAGCGTGGGGTGTTTTCATTCCGAAACGCAGTTAGTTTAAGAATGTCATACAAAGCACCCCACGCTTTTAGAACAGTGACATTAATTTTCTCGTCAGTAATTTTATTCTTATGTTAAGAATTATATTTTACTTTTTAGTTTGATTAACTCTAAAAACGTGTTTTTTAGTTCTTTTGAACTATAATTTATTTTTTACTTTTTAGTTTAATTAACTCTAAAACTCTAATTATGTATTAAATGGTAAAGGCACAAAAATATTGCATCGACCGGGAATCGAACCCGCGTGGCAGGCGAGCATTCGCATTAAACCTAAATATATATCAAAAAGCTTACTTAAAACTCAAAAATACCCAGAAAAGCTCAGGAAACCAAAATCATTTACCAAACATACATAACCTCATTTGTTGTACCACATGCACGTAACTCATCTCAAGCAGTGACGTCACGGGTACGTCACCCTTTATAACGATGTCAAAAAGTGACCACGTGCTGTATGTCACCCATAACTGACTGATGGTATTGCAACAAACAAAAAACTGCAAGAAATTACAATTTATAGGTTCAGCAAAGGTAACATACATATAGTAACGCTTCTTCCAGAGCTGGTAGGTAGTGACCACTTCCTTCCACTTGCTGCGGTTCTTACACACATCTTTCGCTTCTTCTACTTTCATCAGTGCTCTCATACATGCTCGTCGGTTGTTGGTACTCTTGACTTGGCCTCTTATCAAAACAATGTCGGTCTGACCGAGATATGTTCGCCGAGGTCGACCTCTACCGACTTGCCCATTCACACTCGCCTTATAAATCTGTTTCGTCAATCTTCATTCATCCATCCACTCTACGTGTCCAAACCATCTAAGCATTCCTTTATTTATCTTTGTATCAACATTTTCTTTTACACCACAGCGTTCATTCTCACTATTCTTTACTTCATCTAACTGAGTCACTCCGGTAACAGTATGTGGTAAAAATTCGGGCTGACCTCCTAGTATCACTAAAAGAGAACATCGTGTTTTGGTCAAAATTTGCAAAATTGTATGTTTGATCAAATTCAGTTAATCTCTGTAACAATGGACTGTGTCTAGGAAGGAATCTAGATTTGCAATTAAAAAAGAAAACAAGTAGAAAATATAACCAATTTTGTAATAAAAGATGGACTTATTGTAGTGTGTAATTCCTAATTTTCTAATGTAGAACTTGTAGGATTTCTTACTTTAATTCTTTTCAATCGACTGAATTAAAGTTCAAAGTTGAAATTCTACGATTGCATATATTATTACAACTTTGGTTGAAATATCTTTCCTAAAAATTCACAATTTTGCGAGAACACTAAGAGTTTATAAAAGTTAAATAATTATAACACTATAAAATCGTAGGGCTTAAGATAACTAGGACAACCAAAATTAGTCCCTAAAGAAGCTTGATTCCAACATTAGAACAAAATTTTGGAAGAACAAAAAAAAAATGTAATAGTATTATCGAGGCCGACAAGTAGTCCGTCTTGAATGTCATTGAAACTTTATGGCATTAGATGAAAAAGTCTTTGCGTAAAGATCATCATCATACAGTTCTAGCATTAAAGAAAAAAACCATAGAAATTTGGAACTCTTTCACCCCCGAATATTGCAAGACTTAGTAGACTCCATGCCAAAACGCAAACAAGCTATTATTACCACAAAAGGTGATGTTAAATAATTCTAGTGCGTCCGAATCATTATTTGTCAGCAAATTTGTTATAATCTTTTATGTAGTTTATGCAAAATAAAAAAGTAATTCTTTACGATCAGACTTATGTTAAGTGGAGAGTATGTGACTCAATTTTTCATTTGGGAAGCCAAAAAACAGTTTAAAATATTTTTTTAACATTCTAACTGAAGTCATTGTATTCCTGTTTTGGAGATATTATCTGCAGACAAATATAAAATTGTTAATTTTAACATCTGAGTAAAGTCTAGCATTCATTATTTATAAAGTATCTTATATTTTTTGTTCATTTATGACAGACAAGCAACTCAATATTATCTTACCTGATTGTTTTCTATATGAATTTGTTGAGGAGAAAAGGGATTGTAGGTGTTAGAGTTTGGGGGTGAAGCTCCTAATTCGTTAAAATGAGAAAGTTGATTTGTTAACTCAATAGTACCCTCTTCCACTACAGTTACTATCACCCACATTGGATCTAAAAAATATATTAAGTTATGTATTTCTCTGTAACAGTATATTGACTAAAGCTATTAAATGTATAAATTATAGTTTAAAAATACTAAGACTCTTTATAAGAAAACCGAACTAAAAAATAATAATTAATAAAAAATATTTTACAATCAAAAGCGTGGGGGTGCGCTATATCAATTAATATATTTGATAATAAACAGATATTGGTAAAAGTAAAGTATCCAGGAAGAAAACGTAAACATCATAAAAAACACCCCACGCTTTTGATTGTAAAATTATTTTTTAGTTCGGTTTTCTTATAAAGCTTGTTGTCTTAGTTTTTTTAAATTATTATTTATTTTTCATTCTTTAGTTCGTGTTTTTTTTTTAAATTATTGCTACTTATCGACGATCGTCATTTCGGTATTAATTGTAACGCGAGGAGGTATTAAAATTACTAGAATTTAAAATGGTGATATGCGTTAGCGATATCTGTTGGAGAGTAGTTTAAGCATCGCCATCAAATTTTTACTTCTTATATTAATCTATTTAAATTGAATTCATGGGGGATATCAGGATAATCCATATAAAAGACTTTTTTAAATATAACTGATCCTGGCCAGGATCTTTAAAATTTTTTATAAAATTGTTGTATTTTCATAGGTCCTTTAAAAGTATACAAAGTTTTAAGTCAATCCGATGTTTTTAAGTGGGTGAAAATCGTGTCCAAAGATTCCGTTACATAGATAGCTAATATAAAGCGTATAAAGACATTAATCTGTCAAAAAAATGTGTTATTACTGCTCTTATTTGAATAAGGCTATATTTTTAAAATTATTAAGAACGAACACTAATTGAATGCTATAAACCAAACATGAAAACTTTAAATAGCAAGTATTAAATAAAAAATCAGTTATATACTTTAAAAAAATAATAATTTCGTTTATTACCACCAAAATAAGCTCCTTTTGTTGTACACAGTCTCCATTTACTTTGGTAAATACCTGGTATGGAAGGACTAACCATATCTATAGACAAATGGACTCCCTCACCTGGATTTAAGGATGGAACAGAAACCCTTTGGCCTCCTAAGTTACATCCATCTGAACACTGAACATAACAGTTCGTAGGCCATTTTTCTGTACCACTGTTGCATATATGCCACGACTTTTTAAACCTGAAAATGTTAACAATATTTTTCTTACTCGGTAAGTTTAACTTCATGATTGTGGTTTATGAATGGTTAATGAATCAAAGAAACTTTATAAAAAAAAAATTACAATCAAAGATATTATAAATAAAAATGGATTTCATAGGAGTAAATTGCTTATTGAAAAATTAAACAAAAATCGTTTTACTTTGCTAATATAAGCTCTAAGTATTCTTAAATCTTAAAATAATTTTATTTAAATTTTCTCTATTTAGAAGATAAAATAACATTATAATTACGTCAATGCTAATTCACAGGCCATACATTTCGTGGTAGTAGACATACAACTAAAACTAAGTTTTTTTTAAAGCACTTATCATTTTAGGCATTACTACATAAATAAATTACTTGTGTAATTTACTAGATAAGCTGTTTAGGGTTTTAGGGTCATGTAAAAATTTATATTGCTATAATTTGATAATATAAACTCACTAATTAGGAATTTTAATTAATTTATATCTAGTTTTTTTTATTTTCCACATATCTATATACAAATTAAATCTCATTTAAAGTTTTAAAAATTGCTCCACAAAAAATAAGTACTGCTAGCATGTAATGATTTTATCAATTAGAATTTTAATGATTGTTTCCTTAGGTAAAATTTAATTTGTAAGTTAAAAAACACATTTAAAATATTTAATTGAAAAGTGTTCGCCTTGTTATGTCAATAAATAGTACTCTTTATGTGGCAATAATATGAGTATTTCTGTAAACTTAAAGCATAAATAAACAAAGCATCATAAAAAAATAGGTAAGCAGATTGTATGTACCTGACATTCGGTTCTATATTTTCATTTTCATTAGCAATTGGATCTGACATCAATTTCATAGATGGAAGAGGATTTGCGGACTCAATGTCAAAATATGAGCAAATAGCAGCTTGAAGGTTCCTTAAAAAAGTATAATTGCTGTGTTACTATTTCCTATTTATTACTTTAAACATTGTTTGGCTATAGAGTATGCATTAACTTTTTAAAATTACAATAAAGGGTCTAAAATATTAAATTTTTTTTTTAGTTTTTTTGAAAAAATTATGTTTGACTAAAATCCTGACTTAGATCAACCTTCAGTTATCCTTTTTTCTAATTAAATTTATAATTTATACAATATAATGTATAAATAAACACAACATACTAGGATTGCCACCCTATAGTCTGGCTTGGCTATTTTTAATTAAAAATCTTTTAATTACATTTTTTTTTTGAAAATAGCGGTGATTCTTTTTCCTGAAAATTTTAGTACCAGTTCGAAATAAAAGTTGTATCCTATTTGAAACTGCTTGACGAAGATAACATCAAAGTACTAGTGAAACTGTTCAATGCAGTGTACAATACTGGAGTGATTCCCTCAGACTGGCTCAAATCTACCTATGTCACGATTCTAAAAAAACACAAAGACGAAAAATGCTCAGAATATTAATATAATATAATATAATAAGCCTTATGAGCCACACCCTTAAAATTTTCCTCAGAATAATTTACAATAGGATCAGACAAAAAAGAGAAGAAGACCTTGAAGAGACACAGTTCGGTTTTAGAAATGCAATTGGAACTAGAGACGCACTCTTTGCACTCAACGTTTTATTACAAAAATGTTGAGATCAAAAAAGGACGTTTATAAGTGCTTCGTGGATTTTGAAAAAGCATTCGATAGAGTACAACATATAAAATTAATAAAGATATTAGAAAACAAAGGTATTGATGGCAAAAATTTACGTGTCATTAGGAATCTTTACTGGAATCAAATCGCAAGCGTAAAAAAGCGTAAAAAAAACTGGGAATAAACTCACTAACAATGTATCTATAGAATGAGGAGTAAGACAGTGGTGTATTCTGTCCCCAACATTATTCAATATATATTCAGACCAAATATTTATAAAAGCACTACAAGATCAACCATAAGGGATTAAAGTAAATGGAGAAATACTAAATGTGCTAATATATGCGGATTATACAGTAATTTTATCAGACAGCATCAAAGGTCTTCAGATCATTCTGGATCATATCCAGGAGGTGGGGGAAGAAATAGGCATCAAAATTAACGTCAATAAAACCAAATTTTTAATCTGCAGCTGTAAACCACATGTGGGTGCTATTCTTCAATTAAAAAGTATTCCAATTGAAAGGGTTCACCAATTCTTGTATTTGAAGACCATCATAACGGACCAACTGAACCCAGACATAAAAATTAAACCTAGAATATCAATGATGGAAACAAATTTTACAAGAATATGAACATTTCTATGCAATGACTACCTCAATGTAGAATTAAGACAAAGAATGGTTAAGTGATATGTTTGGTCAAATCTGTTGTATGAAGCGTAAGCACGGGCCCTAAAATTGTCAAAAATGAATCGCATTAGAAATGTGGATACATAGACGAATGCTTAGAATAGTTTGGACGACATGCATAACCAACGAAGAAGTGCTAAGGAGAATCAATAAGGGTAGGGAATTATTGTTAAACATAGGAAAATGTCTTATCTGGGTCATGTGTTGAGAGGAAGTCGATATAAAATCCTGAAACTGATTATGAATGGAAAAATTAAAGATCGAAGAGGTGTAGGAAAAAAAAGGTTTCTTGGCTTAATAATCTTGAGATTGGACCAATATACGAAATGCAGGACAACTCCTACACATGGCAGAAGACCATGAAGCCTTTGCTATGGTGATCGCTAATGTCAGATGATACTGACAGGGCACATGAAGAAAAGACCCTAATTAATCTAATTGTTTTTCCTTATCAAAAGTATATAAAAATATAGATAATTTTATTGCGACACAGTGGTCAGATTTATCTGAGTAAAAGTTTGCAGATCTTAGGGTTGAATAAAGATTAAATATTTGAGTGAGAGCTAGGCGTGACAGGGACATACTGCACATACTAGCCCATGCAATAGAGGTTACAGACAAATAAAGACAAAGTAAGACCTTTTAAAATAAATTAAAGAGTAAGACCTACAAAACGATTTGTGTCTCATTAACAGATGATGCCCATATTTTCATCAACGAAAAAATTGAATTGTTTCAGAGTTACTTACTTATAGCATAAAAAGCAGCACAAGTGTTAATAATGTGAGACATTAAATTTTCTACAAGAATGCTTAAATAATATTTTATGCCAATAGGGTTAACTGGAGACCCAATGTACTTACAAGTTGATGAAATTTTACAAATTACAAATAGGGTGAATAATAATAACAATCATATTGTATTTAAACAATTATTTTAAATTTAAATTAAAACAACTATAACAATTGATTAATGGTTTTTTTAAATTTTTATTAATTTTTTCCATTTATTAACTCTACTTAATAATAAAATACGTCAAATTTAAAAGGTAAGTGGACATTACTTACACATTATTAATTATAATTGTTATTAACATTAATATCATTTACTCCAAAACGGATTCTCACTGGTTGGTATATTTGTCTTTTTCTATTATTATTCTATTACACATGTAATGCTTCTCTCTAACTTAATTATTTAATCTTTATTCAACCATATGCCAAATTTTGCTTAGGCAACTCTATACCACTGTGTTTGAAATAAAATTATCTGAATTTTTATATAATTTTAAAAAGGAAAAACAATGGGATTAAATTTCTCATGCCAGCTTACCTATTTACTTCTGACAACCCAGTATTAGGAACAAGAAAAAGGTAGGCCTACATCTGTTACTTTCAACTGGTATTAAAATTTTTAGGAAGAAGAATCACTCTGCAATTATCGAAAAAAAATGTAATTAAAAATACCCATATCAGGATATGGGGCAGTACTTGTACTTTAAGAAAAAGGAAGACCTGTCAAACTGGTGCAAATGCTAAATCAGCTGATTTCAAACTAAAACATAGCCTGTCAAATTATCTCAGTAACTTTATGAATACAATACCAATTGTTCATGTCCAAAAAAAATGCAGCAGTAGAATAATTAAGTTGACTACCAAGAAGTTTTTGCAATTGTTGGACTAATTCTTCCTTATCAGTAGTTCCCATGCAACTAAACTGTTGCAAAAACGATTGTTCTATGTCTATACTTCCATTATTTGGTACTGGTCCTTCTGGGGTAGTATTATCTACGTCCATTTTTAGAAATCAATGCTGAAATTAGAGCTAAAATATTTAAGAAATCGACAATGACCTCGCAATTTTTAGTGACAATGTCGAGAAATTGTTAACCTTCAGGAAAGAGCAGATACATTTCCTGTAGAGAAAACTGACAACCTTAATTTACAATGGCAAATATTAAAACGTAATAACTTACGAAGAGTTTGATAATCCAAATAAAGCTTTTGTCACTTTGCACAAAAATTTTTCCAAAATATCATCACTTCCAAATGTCACTTTAAACCATTTCTGTCTTTAAAATAAAAAAAAACAAGAGACCTGATGATGTCACCAAAAGTAGATTATTGGATTCTTTTACAACAGATCAAACTGAATACTCCAATAAAATGTGTTATTTGTTTTTTATTCAATTCATTTTATTACAAGTTTACTAAAAAATAATTTAAGATAAAAATAAATATTGTTTAACATTTAAGAGAAAAAAACAATTATACTAAATAACTACTCGATTTAAATTATTTGGATAAACTAATGACCAACAATAGAATATATTTATTCAAAAATTAAAAAAAAAATTTATATCTTTTAAAAATTAGAATCAAACAAGTTTTCTAAAAGTTGTAAATTAGTTTGGTTAAATTTTAAATATTTTTGATCATTTTATTTGCTAAAAAGTGACTTGAAAATTAATTAATTGACGTAGCGATTCTAACATGGAACCAACAGCAATCACCGCATGTCGGCGGGCATGTGCTGTGATGGAACCGTTATGTCGCCGTCTTAAAAGTGACACTGACAAGCTATCTTTGTATTTGTCATTTTTGTCTTGCGATTTACCAGGAGAAATCATGTCTTCTGAGCTTGATAATTGGATAGAAATAGCCAAACAATGCAAATATTTACCTGAAAATGATCTTAAAAAGTTATGTGATATAGTGTGCAGTATTTTATTAGAAGAATCTAATGTTCAACCAGTATCTACTCCAGTTACTGTTTGTGGGGATATACACGGCCAGGTTATAACCAAATATATTAAATGTGTTTTGTATTAAAATACATTTGTGTTTTATAGTTTTATGATCTCGAAGAACTGTTTCGAAAAGGTGGTCAAGTGCCCGATACCAACTACGTTTTTCTAGGAGATTTTGTTGATAGAGGCTATTACAGTTTGGAAACATTTACTAGACTTCTTACATTGAAAGCTAAGTATCCAAACAAGATCACATTATTAAGAGGCAACCACGAAAGTAGACAGATAACACAAGTTTATGGTTTTTATGATGAATGTATGACTAAGTATGGAAATGTTAATGCTTGGAAATATTGTTGTGGAGTTTTTGATCTACTAACAATTGCAGCTGTAAGTTGTTTGTTATTATTGTAGTTAAGATTGTTTGACTTCAACTACCACTTTAAATAACTGATGCTGATAGTGTTGTTTTTATAATTTTTTACTTAAAAATGATAGTTAATGATAGTAATAGATTAAATACTAAAGTACTAAAACTTTAAAATCAACAACGAACCAACATCCTAGTCTTCATCTTCCTCTTTATTTGAGAAGTAACCATAAGTGCAAATAAGTATAAAATTATTTTGTGTTTACTACAGCTCAAAAAAAGTCAGATGGTATTGTTTTAAAAATTAAAAAAAATAATTTGCAGCAAATTGTATAAGTTTGGTTTTAATACCTTTTTTTTCATAGTTAATAGATGAAAAAATATTGTGTGTACATGGAGGACTCAGTCCTGATATAAAAACTTTAGATCAAATAAGAATTTTAGAAAGGAATCAAGAAATACCCCACAAAGGAGCATTCTGTGATTTGGTGTGGTCTGATCCAGAAGAAGTAGATAATTGGTAAATAAAATATTTATTGTTATAACTACTCAGAAAATATTTAAAGAAATAATCAATTTTTGGGAAGCATTTCGATTTTTAGAATTTTTAATAAGAATTTACCAATCAAACTTAGGTACATCAATCAATCAATAATGTTGAAAAACTGCTTCCACAAATTTTATCCATAATTAATTGTAACCATATTTTTTATTAATTATTTAGTCTTTAAAATGTTTTTCATTTATTTGGAAATAACCATGTGAGCATATAGTTAAAAAAGTAGAGTATTTTATACAAGATTAATTAACTGTTTTTTATAAACTTGTATAATTGTGACAATTAATCATTTCCAATTTTCAAGAAATTATAGATATTTTTATTATTTTAATGTTATGTCATTAGCAGGCCACTAAAATCATATTATAATTAATATTGAATGATTAGAATAATTTTATTGTATCTGCATTTCACAGGTTATATTTCTACAATAACCTCTATACAATTAGTTTTTAAAAAAAATCAATGTAAGTTGGAAAAAAGATTGTGATTGTTTTTAAACTATTTTTAATTTTAGGTCAACAAGTCCTAGAGGGGCAGGTTATTTATTTGGAGCCAAAGTTACTCATGACTTTATGAGAATAAATGCTTTAACATTAATCTGTAGGGCTCATCAGTTAGTACATGAAGGTAGAGATGAACACAAATTTTACTTTTATTTCCCGTTAAACACACTTTTCATTGCATAATAACTAATTATTAATAATTTTGCATGCTTTCAAAAAAATAATGCATATCTTACACTTAACTATATTTAATATTTTTTTGCACTAAAAGACATGTGAGTATTATTTACCAGTTGACTAGTTTGTTACTGAGCGTTAGAACTACTTACTACTACTACTAATCTTCATCTTCATTAGTTGGGTACCCATTTCATACCCAATGGCTTTGAGATTGCTTTTGATGTCACGCTATCTTAGCCGTGGTCTTCCGGGGGCCTTCTTGTTTGTGGGTTGCTTTGCCACACTAGTTTTACAAAACATTTATCTGACTTTCTTTGTACATGTACAGCCCAATGTAAGCTTCGGGATTTTATCTCATGTACAATATCCTGGTCTTGGTAGAGTTGATTTAGTTTGTGATTAGTTCTTATGCGATATCTCTTTTGTAAGTGTCCATGTTTTACTTTAGTACATGATGATAGGTCTAATTACCATTCTGTACAGAAGAACATTTGATTTTCATGACAGATTCTTGCTTTGAAAGGCTTTGTTTAGCGCATACATGCATCTATTTCCACTAAGGATTCTAGTCTTGATTTCTTCCAGTATGTCATCGCATTTAGCGTGGCGCCTAGGTATGTAAAGCTCTGAAATCTTTCAAAGTTAAATTCGCCTATTGTGACATTTTCACCAATTCTGTCTCTTATCCTTCCTCTTTGACCTTGCCTGGTGACACTCATGTACTTGGTTTTTATTTCATTGATATTAAGACCCATTTTTTTAGTTTATTTTTCTATTTTAATGAATTGTTCCTTCACTTTTATGGTGCTTCTCCAGACTATATCAATGTCATTTGCAAAGGCAATCGATAATCTATTCCCATCTGCTGTAAAAATTTGCATATCAATGCGGGCTGATTGTACTGCCTTTTCCAGAGCAATGTTAAACAGTAGTAGCGACATAGCATCTCCCTGTTTAAGTCCGGTGGTTATCAAAAATGGGGTTAACAGAGCATTTCCAACTCTAGCCACGCTACTAGATCCTCCCACTCACTTTCTGGTTAGACGTATAAGCTTCTAGAGAATTGGTCATGGCATTCCAAAGTTCTACTCGCAAAATGCTATCATAAGCCTGCCTAAAGTCTATAAAGAGGTTGTGCAGCTCTTGGTTAAATTCTCAGGTCTTTTCCAGCATTTGCCTAATAGTAAATATTTGGTCTACAGTTGACCTGTGTCTTCTAAAACCGCATTGATAATCACCAATGCAGCTGTCAACCAGAGGTGTTAGTCGGTCCAGTATTATATTGGCTAAAACTTTATGTTACATTGATCAGCGAAATTCCTCTGTAATTTTCACACTTTATTCTGTCTCCCTTCTTATGAAGTGGTATTATAATACACTTCTTCCACTCCTCGGGAAATTGTTCTTCTCTCCAGATGCATTCTATCAATTTATGTATTCGCTGGTGTAATATTTCCCCTCCATATTTAAGATATTCCGCGGGAATGCCTGGTTTTAAATATATTTGTTTTTTACTGATCATTATTTTAAAAACTCGTGAAAATACTGACAACTAATTTTTAGGATACAAATATATGTTTGATGACAAACTTGTAACAGTGTGGTCTGCTCCGAATTACTGTTATCGCTGTGGCAACATAGCAAGTATTTTGGAGTTTAATACTGCAGATAAGGGTGAAGCAAAACTATTTCAAGCTGTGCCTGATTCAGAAAGAGTTATTCCTAGTAGAAATATCACACCATACTTTTTATAATTAATTTTAAATATATTTTAAATACGTTTTTAATGTTATGTATTATTCACCTTTCCCAACATATTCATTTTATATGTACAATTAAGTTGAGTTTTTCTGCATTCCTCATATGTTCCTCTATGGGCGGGGTGGCTTTAGAATACATCTGTGATAGTTTTGATACTCTTGGTAACTCACATTTCTGTTGTAATATTTTAAAGTGTAAAGGCCCTCCTTTCATTGTTATTGTACTGAACTGATAAAAAGGCGGAAAGAAGAAACCAGGAAAAAAAACATTAGATTTGCTTAAAAACAAGGGTTGTCAGTAAATAAACTGATAGGTCACTAACTTATCAACATGATGGTGCAAATACTGCCTCTGTATAACAGGTGCTATAAAAAGCTGGTAGCGATAGAAGCCCTCCTTACCCCCTGTCATTACACCTCGTGGTAACGGCTGAGGCTAGGATGGCAAGAGAATCTGGAATGGAACATACATATTCTCTTAGACAACCAAGCGGCAATCCAAGCAATTGGAAGCTGTCAAAGCTGACCAAGTCTTGGCTAATCTGGCAGCAAAACGAAGCTGGCTAGAAACCCATAGTCTGAGGCACATTAAGAGAATGATGGGGCAACCAAACCTTGCACTTGCTACTCAGGCCTTAAAGCTGGATAGGAAAAAGCTCAAGCTGTTAACAAGGCAACGGGGCACTGTTGTCTGAAGAAACATCTGCATAACATGTGGGTCTTTTTGGAGAACCCAATAGGCAGACTATGTGAGGATGGGGAGGAAATAGCATCCCACATCATATTGACTGTGAAGCCCTCACTAGGTGACGCAGCCAGTATGGGGATGATACGACCCGGACTGATACAGCACGGGCCAAAAACGAGACCTTTTACATTTAAGTAAAAAGCTTAAGTTCGATCAAGATTAGTCGGGAGACTAGTTGGTTAGGGGCCAGGTGGTAGCAGCAGAACACAAGCCATATTTTCGGTTTCAATTATTAATCTGGTTCTTATAACAACACATCTATTAGGATAAGAATTTATTGCTTTTTTGAAAACTAGACAAATAACCCATAATCAGATGAAAGTGTAAAGTAGTTTAGTGAGATAATTAAGAATATCTGGCCAAAAGTTGAGGCTCATCAAAAAGATTAAGATGGCTACTTGCACTTTGGCTATAACAGATACATACATAAAGTCACGCCTTTTTCCCATAGGGGTAGGTAGAGACCACTTCCTTCTACTTGCTACGGTTCTTACACACATCTTTTGCTTCCTTTACTTTCATCAGTGCTCTCGTACATGCTCTTCGGTTGTTGGTACTCTTGACCTGGCCTTTCTTCAAAACAATGTTGATCTGATCGAGATATGTTCTCCGAGGTCGACTTCTACCGACTTGTCCATTCACACTCGCCTTATAAATTTGTTTCGTCAATCTTCCTTCATCCATCCTTTCTACGTGTCCAAACCATCTAAGCATTTCAGATATGCATTAGGAATAGTATTTCTAATCACAGTTTTAAAATATATAAAAAACATCTTATTAAAAGCCATAAAATATTCAAAAGAAACCGACCAGTGGCGTATCAATTTTATTTTTAAATCTATTAAAATTTGTCGAAGTGTTCCTAATGATTTATATTTAAATACGTTAAAATCTTGCAATTTGTTAAATATTATTTCTAATGTCGTGTTCAATCACAACGCTTCGTTTAATTACTAAATAAATTTTGAAATCAGTAATTTTAGTTAAATTGCATATTCTTTTAATTATTTTATCTCGAGTTGAATTAACATTTTCAGCTTTTAAGCATGATTATATATTAAAAATTACTTGTTGAACTTGAATATGCAAATCTCGATTTTTAAATTCCGAAAATTGTGCCTTATTTTCATTATTATTAATTAGAATTGCATTAGTAAAATGATTTCATCATTAATTTGGATATTACCATTGCTTTGAATTACATTATTATCAGGAATTTTATCATTAATCTGAATATCGTCAATGTTAAGCAATTCGTTAGATTCATCATTTACCTGAAACAGTCTCCAAAAATCCATTTCACAAATATCACAAAAAAAATAAAACGCAAACAATAAAAATCTCCCGAGAAATAATGAGAACCAGCGTGCGCTAATGTTTTCAAGTGAACACCTACGAGCTAGATAGTCGACCGATGATTTGATGAATGCGTATTAGCGACGTTGATATTCTTAAATAAGCTGTGCTACCCGTATCTTATAGAAAAAGGCGGCCGATATGTTTTGCTAAATTTATCTGTATTACTTAGTATAGAATAAAGCGCTTATTACCGGAATATCGCAGTGCCCTGGTAAAATCATCTTTTTTAAACTGAGATTGGAAATACTATACATGATATACTACAGGGTTGACTATACATCTAAGATTGTCTTCGAAAGAGAGGTTAGGCTTTGTGAAATATAGTTCGGATCACTAGGTTCGAATCAAATAAAACATTGAAATTATACCGACACGACAAAAGCAAACCATGTGATAAGTAAAAGAATGAAGGCACGGCATAATAGCAGAATTTCAGCAGGGTGACTGTGGGGTTTTACAATCCACAAAATAAGAAAGAAATTTCACCAAACATTGACGACAGCTTGAGAAGGGCCATACATTAATGATGCTATCCAACGAAGCACAAAAACAAGTACTATGATACCAATGATTTTTATCGGTAGATCAGGTTTAAAAGGGGGTGTTTAGGACCAAAAAAGATGTTTTTTGTAGTAAAGAAAAAAAAATGGTGCATTTCTACAATTATAAATAGTCGCCAAGTATGCTACTTACACATTTTTGCTTCAAAGACGCCATATGTTATGAACCGCATTTCTATTACAAATAAAAATGAAACTGTGTCGATGAACTAAAAATAGATTTATAAATGTTCGCAAATTCTTTTCATTTTTTGGAACAAAATAACGTATTTTTGTATCATATTTATTTATTTTTATAAACAGTTGAAATAAACTATATTACATAAGGTTTGTAATTAAACTTTATGTAAGTAACACAGGACGAATACTGTTGTCTAGTCTTAGAAAAAGGGTGAAAAAAAAATTACATTTTACCAATAATTTTAAATGGATATACCTACTCATAAGGTGTATGTTGAAGGATGGTAAATAAAGAATTGGAGTTAGTGCAATAATTTAGTCCTGTTCAGTTGGAAAGTCTTTTGAAAATATTGTAATAATTTCAGGTACCTATACGTAAGCTATAAGATATATTTATATCACAATGGTAATATACATAATTTACACATTTTTTAAATATATTTCGTAAAACTTCACGTGTGTGCTTTATTATTTAAGGACCTTGTTCACAAATGACGTTTTCAAAGTCTGCAACTGCGTGGTGTACAGTCAGAACTACTTGTGGCAAGAAAATATTGCACCAGCTGAAAAAATGGAGGGCCAACCAAGAAAAGGCTGTCTTTTTTGGTGCCTATTTATTAATAATAATAATAATAAACGTCTCACAAAACGGAATATACATTATGTAATACGAAGAGAAAAAAAATTGAAGTAAAAGGCGAAGTTCAATTAACGTGCTGATAGCAAATCACCAGTAACTTGTTCTTTCACTTAACCATAGTTTCATTAATTAACATTTTTGTTATTAGGAGAGTAATGTGTAAAACTTTTGTTTTTTGAATATGGTGAATTTTTTAATGAATCTCACTCGAGGTTGCAAGTAATAAAAAAAACTGTGGATTAAATCTATAATAAATTAAGAGTAAAAAATAATTTTTAAAAACAAGCTTTTATTTAAGTGCCCTAAAAAGAAGAAAATAAACTTTAAATTAAATCAAACCAATCAATTTAGTACATGTACTACACAATTTATTAAATGATATAAAAGCTTGTCGCGAGATTTGCATATTTTATAGGAAACATTTTCTTTCATAGAATTACTTACATTGAGTATGTCAAGAAAGACTAGTTAGTACACAGGTAAATTTTACGACAAGCTTTTACATCATTTAATAAACTATGGAATACACATACTAAATTGATTGGTTTGATTTAATTTAAAGTTTATTTTTTTATTTTTAGGAAACTTAAACAAAAGCTTGTTTTTCAAAATTATTTTTACTTTTAATTTATTTTTTACTTTTTAGTTATCGCCTGACAGGTTTCTTAGTCTGTTCATCTCATTCAACGCATCATTGCTGCAAGGTCGTTTGCCGGTTAATTTCGAACGATCTTCAATAAGGAAACCTAATGTTTTTACCCTACTTAAGGCCCCGTAAGCTTGATCTTTGATTTTTAAGTTTTCCTTCTTCTGAACAGATTGCAAACCAATGCTGTTCTATCTCGCCGTTTGTCGAATCATATCTTTAGACGCATCATCTATCCGATGACTGACGATACATTTTCATTTTTTATCGTGTTCAATCACAACGCTTCGTTTAATTACTAAATAAATTGTGAAATCAGTAATTTTAGTTCAATTGCATATTCTTTTAATTATTTTATCTTGAGTTGAATTAACATTTTCAGCTTTTAAGCATGAATATATATTAAAAATTACTTGTTGAACTTGAATATGCAAATCTCGATTTTTAAATTCCGAAAATTGTGCCTTATTTTCATTATTATTAATTAGAATTGCATTAGTAAAATGATTTCATCATTAATTTAAATTACATTATTATCAGGAATTTTATTATTAATGTAAATATCGTCAATATTAAGAAATTCGTTAAATTCATCATTTACCTGAAACGGTCTCCAAAAAGCCATTTCACAAATATCACAAAAAAAATAAAACGCAAACAATAAAAATCTGAGAAATTATTGAGAACCAGCGCGCGCGAATGCTTTGGAACGTCTAAAGATTTGACCAACTCTTGTTCAAGTGAACACCTGGGAGCTAGATAGTCGACCGATAGTGCCCTGGTAAAATCATCTTTTTAAACTGAGATTGAAAATACTATACATGATACATTACAGGGTTGACTATATATATATATTGAGATGGTATAATTTTGAAGTAAGAAAATTTAGAACAAATTACATAGAAATAATCACTATTACATTGAAAGAGCTCTGATCGAGAATCTCAAAAGATTCAGTAGAAAGGTTTCTAGACTAGGAAAAATAGACATGAAATATTAACCGTTTAATATCAAGTCTATGTATTAATTTAACATAATAACTGTAAATTTTATGTATCTGTAAGAATAATGTTAATTTGGGTAATTAAATAATTTTATAGCATTACAAAACTTGCTTGTCAAAAGGTAATATTGTAGAAAGGATTTTTTTTTAATTTGACCTCTACAGAGACAGGAAGTATACCAAGATAATCCAGGTGGTCTCTTCTATCTGAAAATAACAATACCGGTTAATATTAAGAAAAACAAAATTTAAAAGAAATTAATAGTTATGAGATACCCTGTATTGTATCAGTGTTCCTTAAACAAGTACCAATATAGTAAACTTTCTGAAACTTTGGTAATTTATAGAGAATTATCATTGCCAACCCAGAATTAACAATATTTATTTAACAAAATATGTAAAGATTATAAGATAGTTTATCCAGAAGTTATAATAATTTGATTCCTATTTAATTTGAACTTATAATGTAAAATACAAAAGTGTAAAATCTTACCTTATTAAGAAGATTTTGTAGTTTGAACTTAATTACCAAAAACCCAATGATTTAATTGGTTTTAATAATTTGAAGTCATAGCTTTCTGAGATTTTAAGATTCATATAAATATGTTAGCACCAAAGAGATCGGGGTCAGTCCTTGGCATTCCATGGCCCAAATAGTGTGAATCTTGTGTGTTTTCTTAACAAAAGGACGGCCATTATTTGCTAAAAAAATAGTTAATTTGTGAAGTACATCATCTTGAAGGTAACATAACTGTTATTCGGATGTTTGGATACAGTTATTAAGTATTTTTATTATATTTAAATAGTATAACTTTAAAAGAACTTTTTGTGATAAACAAACCTCTCCAGAAAGGAGACGGCCATGTTTAAAATCGCCATATTGTGTAAAAATTTCTAACAAGTGCAGTTATAGTTAAAATTAATAAACTCTACATTTTAAACAACAGTGTTAGTGAGCTGTCTTACCATTCATCTGAAGATATCGATTAATTTGGCCAAGGTAACACTTTTTTAACTTATGTGAGAAAGAATTTCCTATTTAATTCAGGATTGATCCAGTCGGCTGTGAACATCATTTTACACATAGATCACGGATCATTAATATTGACATATTTGACACAAGACAAATATTCCAAGCGTTGCCATATCTTGTGATAAACAATACAAACTTTTTAAGCATTGCCACATTTTTTTTAATTTCCATAAAATTTTTGTTGTAACAACTTTAAGTAAAATTCATTTGTAAAAAAATTATTAATTAAAAATGAAAATAAAAAGAAATATAATTTTTAAAATGATTTAATTAAGTTCAAATCGTCATTTGTACATTTAAATAGTGTGAAAGTGAATGCGTGGTTGCATAATTTAGTTAAGTTCATTTATTTGTATACCTTTTAACACTTTACAATCTTTACATGTTTGTTTTATTTTGTTAAAATTTTAGTGTTAATAAACAAGTTATCATTTTATGTCAATAATCCTTTTTAAATTGAACCGACAATATAGAAACTTTCGGGTATTCTATATTGATTTTGTATTCGATATAAAATATTTCGTGGCAATATATATATATATATATATATATATATATATATATATATATATATATATATACAAAATCTTGGCAGCGTGCCTCTTGCAAAGGACACAAGAGCAACTCGAGCACAAAATAGGAGAATATCAGGCAGGTTTCCGGCCAGGCCGCTCATGCCCGGAACAGATCTTCAACCTGAAAACAATACTAAAACAGAAGGCTATCAGGAACGCGCCAGTTGTTTGTACCTTCGTGGACTTCAAAAAAGCTTACGACTCCGTCGATCGACAATCCCTTTTCACAATCCTTGAAGAATTAGGACTCGACCCCAAGACCTTACGACTTATCAAATTAACACTTACAAACACGACGTCGAAAGTCAAGTTCATGGGAGAAAACTCAGAACCCTTCCAAATAAAAACAGGCTTACGACAAGGAGACGGGTTATCCCCAATTCTTTTTAACCTAGTTTTGGATAAAGTCATCAGAGAATGGGAGAAGGAGCTGAGAAACCAAGGACATTGGAAACCTATGCGACTCGGACGGGTCAAGGATAACCTAGAAATCTCTTGTCTTGCCTTTGCAGATGACATAGCAATACTAGCAGACAATGGGACAACTGCTACCAAACAAATAGAAGTTCTTAAGGAGTGTGGTGAAAAAGTAGGACTACAAATCTCCTTCCAGAAAACCGAGTTCTTTTGCTCAAAGATAGACATTCAGAGCCTTGACACCAAGTACGGCAGGATCAATAGAGTTACACACTTTAAATATCTAGGAGAGATCCTCGAACCAAACGGAGGAGAAAAGATGGCCCAGCAAATACGACTTCAGAAATTAAAAATGGCTTTCGGAAGAACCTGCAAAATTTACAACAAGAAATGCTTGTCATTACACACCAAAATTAGACACTACAACACAGTTGTTAAACCCCAAATACTGTACGCAAGTGAGACCCTGTCTTTATCCACCAAAAGAGACATGGAGTATATCCTAAAAGAAGAACGGAAAACCATAAGGAAAGTGCTGGGACCCAAACACACAGATAAGGGCTACAGATTACACTCCAGAAAAACCACCGAAAATCTGTCCAACCTAGCGGCCGATGTAAGAAAGAGGCGATTAAGATTCTACGGACATATTAGTAGACTCCCTCCAACTCGCCTCGCAAACAAGATCTTAACTTACATCAAGGGGGTCAAGTCGACGACACCATGGATAGCTCAGGTACAGGCTGATTTACGGAAAGCACAAATAGACCAAGAAGAGATACAGGACAGAAGCACATACAGACGTAAGATTTACCAATGGAAGGTTGTACCAGAGAATGAAGTGCCCAGGAAGACCGGAACAAAATGGTCCCAAGAAAGGAAAGAAGACATGGGAGAAAAGATGAGAGAAATCTGGAGGATTAGAAAAACTACCTCCCAAACGAATCGTTTTGCTTTGCGTGATCCTAAGGGGTCTACTCGCAAATAATAATAATAATATATATATATATATATATATATATATATATATATATATATATATATATATGACATTTAGCTAAGGGTGTTGACAGAAAAACAAATGAACGGGGCACTGTATAGCTTTATGAACACCCAGAAAGTGTCAAAAAAGTCACGTCTGGCTGGGCATAGAGGAGTGTTGGTTCCTACACTTATGTATGGTAGTGAATGTTGGGTTTGGCAGAAGAAGCATGAAAATAGGATTAATGCTGTGGAGATGAGTAGTCTGAGAAGAATAGCAGGAGTGACTTGGTTGGATAAAGTAAAGAATAGTGAGATAAGAGAACGATGTTGTGTAAAAGAAGATGTGGTTACAAAGATAGATAAAGGAATGCTTAGATGGTTTGGACACGTAGAAAGGATGGATGAAGGAAGATTGACGAAACAAATTTATAACGCAAATGTGAATGGACAAGTCGATAGAGGTCGACCTCGGCGAACATATCTCGATCAGATCAAGAGTACCAACAACCGACGAGCATGTATGAGAGCACTGATGAAAGTAGAGGAAGCAAAAGCTGTGTGTAAGAACCGTAGCAGGTGGAGGAAAGTGGTCTCTGCCTGCACCTACGGGAAAGAGGCGTGACTATATGTACGTATGTATGTATGTATGTATCTATATATATATATATATATATATATATATATATATATATATATATATATATATATATATATATATATATATATATATCTCCCTTTATTTCTTGTACATCCCAAGAGATCCTTAGGCGACCCAATTCGTTTTCTGTGATTTTATTTGGTCTTAATATTCCTCGCATAATTTTTCTTTTCATAATTCTTAGGTCTTATTTTTTTGTCATGCTCATGGTTTTCTTCGTGAATAATTTGCTTTTTAATATTTTTTGTTTGCATAAAGGGCTTTACTGTAGTGAATATTTTTTCTGCTTTTTCAAAATGATGTAACATTATTTTTTAATTTTTAGCTTCATCACCATGTAACAAAAAAATGGAAATGCATTTACAAAAAGCCTTTTTTATTTTTTAGCTGCATCATCTTTGTCATGTTTTTAAAAACAATAAATGTATTCGTAGGTATAAATTTTTCATCTGTAAAAATTTTTTTTAACAATGTGCTAAATATTTTTCGTGCGGACGCTTACGGTCGAACCAAAAAATAAACGTCTAAATGTCCAAAAACATTTAGATACAGGTGCAGTGAAAGCTGCCAAAAATCTAAAAATTGTGTTCGGAAACTTGTTAGATTCAAATAATCGGTAGTAAGTCGGGAAAATTATTTAGAGTAGATAGTTTGAAACGAGACTTCAACGGTTACGAGAGTAGGGAGTTGGGTAATCAAAGCGGGAAGTCGGCATCTTGGCATTCGTTTTATTAGAATGGATTAATTTCGATGACTTTGGCTCGTGTTCAAGTGTGAAAGTGTGCATCGACAATCGTGGTGTATTCCTTTTAAAATTTGCATATTCATTTCGAGTAAGTTTTGCAACAACACGTCTCTTTTTTCGATTTTTAATAAAGGTACCTACTATAAAATAATATACGTAAAGTTTTAATAAAAAAGTTCTTGCAAAATGTTTGTCAACACCGTGTTAAATAAAAGGTTATTCAACGTAATGTCATAAAATCGAATTGCAAAAACATTTAACACTGCCAATTTGTAATGTTGTGGATAAAATTAAAAAAAGATTCATAAACGAAACACGAACATTTCTTTTCAATTAAAAATTATTACTGCTGGATACGTAACAAACATATTTTGAATATTAAAAAAATTTACATCGGTTACCTATGTTTAATATATGCACAATAAAATTCAATGCTGATCTATTTATACTGTATTGAATTCACCAGTTTATTCATTATCATAATTTATAATTTTATTGTCAAAAGCAAGATTTGAATTTATCAATAATGATGGTTTAGACTTATTGGTTTTTCATCCGTAAGTTAGGTTAGGTATGACTAACGTTATCAAATAAATACAATCAAATATGTACCTAAAAATAAAAAAATAGGAAAACCTAATTGTGTTTATAGTTTTTTATGAATATTTGTTTTAATATAGCTGGTAATGAATAAAACTCTGGGCAGGTTTTTTTAATATACATATATGAATATAGTCATGCCTTTTTCCCGTACTGGTAGGCAGATACCACTTCTTTCCACTTGCTACAGTTCTTACACGCATTTCTTTCGCTTCTTCTACTTTCATTAGCGCTTTTATACATGATCGTCGGCACTCTTGACGTGGCCTTTCTTCAAAACAATTTCGATCTCGTCGAAATACTTTCGCCTAGATCGACCTCTACTGACTTGCCCATTTATATTCGCATTATAATTCCTTTTTCGTCATTCTCTTTACGAGTCCAAACCATGTAAGCATTCCTTCATCTATCTTTGTTAATATATCTTCTTTCACAACACGGCGTTTCCTTATATCACTATTCCTCACTTGATCCATCAGAGTCACTCCAGCTATACTTAGACTACACATCTCCACAGCATTAATATTACTTTCATGCTTTCTCTGCCAAACTAAATGATCACTACCATACGTAAGTGTAAGGGCCAGCACTTTTCTATGCTCAGCCAGTCGTGCCTTTTTGACATGTTTTCGCTGCCCTTAAAGTTATGCAGGGCCCCATTCATTTGGTTTCCTGCTATGCTTTCTTCTGTTTTAATAACCATTACTTTCGTCTTACTTACATTCACTTTCATCCCTGTGATTTTTAGAGCATCATGCATAATATTAACCATCGCCGATCATCGGCGTAAAGGAGGCACTTTACGATCAAATTATTCATTCTCAATCCATACGCACTCTCTTTCAAATCTTTTAAACTACCGTCTTTGTTTAAATTAAACACCTTTTTCAATGTTAAACCAGTCTATGTAAGCTTCGTTTATCCTGACACGAGCAATCCTCGTAAAGTGATTTCAGTGCTTGTATCAAACTACCTCTCACCCCATAGATAGACAATTGTCGACCACAATTAATTCCTTACCACTCTGTCATAGGTCTTTTCCAAGTCTACGAAAGCATAGTAGACCTTTTGATTTTTAGCCAACAATTTGTCGACTATGCCTCGTAATGAAAAGACCTGATCCATTTTAGTTATCTCAGAGATTTAAGTTGATATTTTGTGTTAAACTATTGGATTGAAGCTGGATTTAAGGTAATGCCAATAAAGACCAGGTGTGTCCAGGTATCAATTTTGGTTTGTTTTTGAAGTTTTTCAGTTCTGTTGTCACTGGAGTTCTTGTTGCAAAGCCTATAACTGAAAGTCGAAATATCAGTTTCGGACATATTGTATTATGTGGGTGAACGTGTTTAACCAATCAAGGATTATATATTATAATCCAATTAACTTTGGTCACTTCTATTTTTCTTAATTATGGAATGTTGATACTTCAACACTGGAAGGTTCTGGCTAAGAACAGATCTATCTTTCAAACGCTTTCTCTGTGTTGTTGAAGTTACTATGAATAATCACAAATAAAATGATGGATCATTGGACAACAATACCAAACTTACCACTGAAAAAAAATCATCTTTCACAAAGTGCTTGCTGCAAACAAACAAACTTTTCTATCTTTAAGATCATCTTTCATTTCTAAACTGCCTTAGGATTTAAAGGAAAGTTATGCAAATATATAATCGAATTGCCATTTGTAGAGCATTGTGAAACAGAGTATATTTTTCGCGATTTTATCTCCATATTACCTTTATTAATCTATGAATTTTCGGATTTTGTGGTTTATTAACAACACCAACTCTTCACAAAAGATCGTTCAAATGTAACACTTTCAATGCTTAAATTGCTCAAAATAATATATAAAGCTCACTTTTCACCCATATAAAGAAATGGAGGTTGTTTGTTGCCCACACCTCGAGAAGTTTATACGTACAATAATAGATGTCGCCCACTCCGTGATTATTTCCTATTATTGAAGTGATAACTTCTTATGGCACGCTGTGAACTTTTCGGGCGCTTGGTCGCGTTTCCAAAAGCGTAACGAAATTTTATATTTTTAAAAAAATACTCGGGGATTTAAACCTGAATACCCTGACATGCTAAACAGATAGCTGTACCATTTAGCCACCACGCTCTCTTACTTCAAACGTCCAAGTTTAGTTATACAAAAGAAATATTTGTGACGTCATGTCTATTGTAGAATGTTAATTATTTTACATAAAATATATTTAATATTAAATAAAATTTTGTATTCATTCACAATCCTCACCCAAATGATAATCTTAATTCTAATAATAAAGTAAGTATTTTTTACGTTAAATACCTTCAATATTTAATAGTTTCTACGCAAATTATTTGACGCACACCCTTATTTTCGACCTCTGCTGACAGCCGCTGTCACCTTCTACGAAAATACTATGGCTATAGCGCCCAAAGTTTTGAGAAAAAGGACAAAGGATATTGTGTATTTTTTATTTCCTTTTTACTTTTACGTTCACATGAGCAACTTGTTACTGCATAATTGTTTTATTTAAAAATTATTACATATATATTTCTTTTTAATCTACTTCACTTCAGATCTAACCTTACGACTACCAGCCCCATCTACATACCACATTTTGGTGGACACTTTTTCAATGAAAGTCCTATATAACATTGTTCTCATTATCACTTCTTCTTAAAGTGCCGTATTCATTAATGAATGTTTTAATCCCTTCTACACTCCATTTTAAAATCATATTAACCTAATAAGAGTGGCCATTAGCTCGAGGCAACTTTTTGACAGACAGATAGAAGAAGAAGAAGCTGACGCTGACGTCAGGTGATGTGAAACCATAAGTTTGCCCACTACCAAATTTTGTTTAACGCGTCTATAGAAATTTTCTCTTTATATAAGCGGGGGTCCTACAGCTTCTGCCGCATTCCTCATTTCGATCGCCAAACTCTGTTATCTCTCCATAAATCCTCCTGGATTGCTTTATCTCTTATTGTTTGCATAACTCCGCTTATCCATGTAGTTGCTGGCCTTCCACGTTTTCTTTTGCTTTCTGGTATGTATTCTAAAGCACGTTTGGGCCACCTATTCTCGTTCATGCGTTGCACGTGCCCATACCATATTAACTGTCGAGTTTCTATTCTTTCTGAGGTTCTATGAATTCTATTTGTCCTCCACCTAATTTCATTATTTGGAATGTGCATTCTCCTTGATATGCGACAGGCTCTTCTTAGGTAGTCCATCTCCACACAGATCTTTCTTTTTGTCTTTTCTGTAATTTGCCAGCATTCTGCCCCATACGTTAGGATAGGCTCTACAACTGCTGTGTAGATTGTCTTCTTAGTCCTTAAGCTAATTTGGTTGGACCAAAGTAATGAGTTGAGAATATGTACCGTTCTCTGACCCTGTTGTGCTTTGTGTTTTATCTCACGTTCTGAAGATCTTTTGTGCGAGATTAGGCTTCCCCAATATTTATATTCTTCGCACTTTTTAATTTTCGCAATTCTACATCCTGATCTTCGTCCCCCTTTCCTACTCGCATATATTCCGTTTTTGACATGTTCATGCTAATAGAGTTAACATGGGCTATAAAAGTGACTATGATTTTGAGAGGGGGCGTTACTATGGAAAACCATGTACTATACTAACTCCTTAGTCAGTATTATGATGGGACGTCTCAACATTTTGGTGGGCAAATACAGAAGTGTAGCCTAACTAGTTCTATTTCGAGGGTGATGCAATTGTTTTAGTATGATATCGTGGAAATAGATTTGTGTGAGTAGTGTAGATGACATTGAACTTTAAATAAAATAGCTATACATTTACTGATACGTAGAAAAAGTTGCTTAAAATTTATAGTTTTTTTTGCTAAATTTAAGTAAATATAGCGTATATTATTTATATACTTAACAACCAATTTCTATTTTTATGACGTTTTTATAATTTTTTTACCAGCGGTTAAAATCATTTTTGAATTTTTTTACTTAAATTTCTAATGGAATCTTAAAGTTTTGCGTGCCAAGAATTAAACAATTTATCATTATCATAGACGTGTGGGTTAATAAATTTAACAAGGAGTCTAATTTTTTCATTTTTTTTAGAGCTACTAAAAACATCATCATATCATACATCTGTATGATATTATAATCGGCAAAACTAACAGGGTGTGGCACGGAGAGTGTTGTTTAGAAGTTTTTAGTGATACAGTTATAGTTAACAAAGAAGTACGCGCGAATATTTTTAAGCAGGAATATGTAATCATTTAGAAGGAGTTATAAGTTGTGGTTTAGTATTATTTTTAGTTGTTAGTAGTTGTATGAGAGCGTGGGTGTACGGCTGTTTTTGTTACTGTTATATTTTTCTATTTAAAAAGGGGAGACCGCAAAATAAGAAGAACAATTCTGCGGAAACAAAAGAGGTAATTGCTAACGTAATTAATTTTTTTGAAAAATGGGGCAAAACATGGCTTGAAAGTTACAATTGAAAATTATTGTCAAATGGTATTGTTTTACAGAGTCTACAATGAGGCTAAAAGAGTAAGGAACCTTGTATTTCATCTCCAAAAACATCTAACGAAAGGCGTTGCTACAGAAGTTTTATTTCAGAAGGGCAGGGACAAAGAATTTAAGAAATCATTAATGATTTTTATAAACTCGTATTACAGACGCAAAGGCCGACTGTAAAAGCAGTTTTACAAGAAGTACGCGAAGGTTTTGTAGGTGGAGAGTCAACTTTAAGCAAAGTACTATTTAAATTAGGTTTTCGGTGAGAAAAACACCCGATAATAGAGATGTATTAATGGAAAATTATGATGTAAAATTAAAGCGTAAAATTAAAGTGACGATATAAAATGTTAATAATTAAGAATGTAAGGGAATAATTTTTTATTCTGCCACTGGCGAAAAGAGCAGCCAAAATAAAAATCAGACAGTTTAAGAAGCAGAGACATTTTAGAGAAGTCTTATAATTCGTTGTGCCAAATTTTAACTCAGTAGCGTTTTTGTTTGCAGGAATATTGAGACTCCGTTTTTATCGAAAAATTAAAAAAAATGAAATATCCTAAAAACTATTAATTTTAGTTGTAGGACATAAGGGGGAAAATATTACATTTAAAATCAGTATTATCGACAACCTATTGAGGTAAAATTTTATATTTTATCTATAACTGCATTCCTAAAAACTTCTAATTAAAATTTTTCGCGCAACAACCTGTATTAATTAAGGTGATTTAAATATTTAACTAAATAAAAAAAAATGTGTGCAGTTCACACGCAATAGTAGTTGAACTTCAGAAAACTAAACTTCGAGAAAATAAGATGAATATATACACTCACCATAAATGACGCTTGCTCAATCGGTTTGGATCGGCAATATACAGGCGCACACATATCGAATATGCTTAATAGACTATAGCATATTTCACAAATATACGGTGATTTCGTATTATCGTTAGAAACTCGATAACCAGTATTCAACTGTACGAAAGTAAATTCACCTAATATTTTTAAACAAACTTCGTAGGTAACGAATTTTATTTTATAAGAGACTTCTTGTTTGGAAGGGTCAATAGGATTTAAGTTTAAAAATGAAAACAACCGAAAGGCTTTGTGTGAAAAAGCTAGAGTCGTGCACAAAAGAATTGAATTTTTGAGAAATTATACTCATTGTAAACGAGAATTCTCTTTATTTGTTTATCTGGACGAAACTTGGATTTTTGCTAAAGGTGGAACAAAAAGAATTTGTCAGGACGATAATATAAAATCTATAAAACACACCGACGGTGAATAAAAAAGACACATTATTGTGCATGCAGGTGGAAAGCACGGGTTTGTTGACGGGGCGGATCTTTTATTTTCGTCAAAACCAAAATCGGCCGATTATCATGACAATATGGATACAGAGATGTTTGTGAAATGGTTAAAAGAGAAACTATTACCATCGTTACATGAACCATCTGTCATTGTATTAGATAATGCTCCGTACCATTCGAAAATTTTAAATAAGCCACCAATAAACTCCTGTACGGTACAGAAAATAAAAGAATGGTTAACGAACGAAAATATTTCATTTTCACAGTTTTGTTTTAAGCTGGAATTATTATCGATAGCTAAAAGGCTCAAAAGAGAAAAATTTTACAAAGTGGATCAAATAATACTTAGTATGGGCATCGTGTGCTTTTAATACTGCCACTCCTGGAATTTGGGAAAAATGTGTCACAAAATGTGAAAATTTAATAGAGGAATTGTGAATTCGCGAAAACCGCATCGAAGCAGTTAATTCTGTAATCATTTAGGTACAATCCAAACGAGGAAAGTGACGGCAGTCACTCCGATTATGATGACTATAAATCTGATGCTTGATAATACTGTAAGTACTACATAAATAAACATATTTATAAAATTTGTACCGATAATTTATTTTTGTTGCATTCCCTTTTAACATAATTAAATATGTGCCTTTTTCTAACCAAAAAACTCATCGAGAGCTACATCAACGATTTTCGGGTTTAAATCTTAGGGAAATTTACTAATATACCTCTCAACTCAGTGCGCCCGTTAAGTCGATGCCTCGGTGACTAATCGAATACCGTCGTATATTGGTGAAATGAGCTATAGAGTGGGAAGGCTACGAAGCAGTGCACACAGAGGAGACCGAAAGTATGAAACGCTGTAAAATGTATTCTATCTAATTTTCTCGCAGACTTAATCCTATAGATTTATGCGTTTGTCTCTTTTTAGTGTCGCTTTTTCGTTTCATGTAGTTTTAAATCACAACATTTCCAAAGAAATTTCATTTCCAAAAGGAGAAACTAAAAATGTGGGCGCCATTATTAAGTATTACCCTTTTTATAAACTTTATTGATATTTTTTAATTTTTAAATGACATTTTTTAATTTATTTAATACTTATATATTTACTGAATATTTCACGCGTATTAAAAGCGTTACGTCCATGATGTTTACATCTTGTCGTAGGAGAATTAATTTGTTGCCAAAAATAATACTTTTTGTTTACAGTTTAAACATAAGAAATACATAGATACAGTGTATTTTAGATTTTTATTTCATTTAGGTTTAGTGTAGGTATATATTATAATTAATTGGCACGAAGGACCATGTATAAATTGTAATTATTATTGTATATATTTGTTTAAATAATTGTATAATTGTTAGTGTACATTTCAAAAATTGTTTGAGTACAATATTTGAGTAAAAAAGAAATAAACAATATCGACTTTAGTGCACGAAATCTACACGAAATAAATAAAAGTGTCTGTGTTAGCAAAACATAGACACGCATTTTTTTATTTTTTGTCTGTCTGTCTGGAGCAAAATATAGACTTTAGTTCATTTAAATCGGATGTTAGAAAAAAAGTAATTCTCATTTAAAGATCTTTTTAGCCTCAGTTTACAAGACAAATAATAATCGCTATCGTCGAAAACCTATAGACGTCAAAATAACGTTAAAAAAAACACAAATAAATTCGGTTAGATTTTATTTAGTGATATATTTTAGTCCCTAAAAAAATCAATAGGTGGCGCTGTTTATTTTAAGAACGCGTTTTAGAAATTTTTAAAACAATCCACCTGACCGGTCTCATTTTAAAATTTAGCTCCTCAAAAATTCACTAGATGTCACGGTTCATTTTTAAAACGCAAAGTCTATAAAGATTTTCTTTGATGTTAAATCGGATGTCAAGAAAAAAGTTATCCTTATTTAAAGATATAAGATATAACTAAATTCCATGTGGAAAAAATCGCAGGCAACTACTAGTTTACAATAAAATGTGGCATGAACAAAAGAAAATAAGAAACAATATAAAAATCTTAACGTATAACAAACAAATAAGTATGCAAACATACAGTACATTAAAAAAAGGTTTCTTATTAATCTACTATCAACTAGGAAATTTTATATATATTTATGACTTTCTAAAAATAAAATAAATGGTGGAGGCACAAAATAATCAAACAGATTTTCGACAAGATACCATTTTTCAGTAAGACTAAGTTTTTATAGATTAGTCTGTAAAGGTATATAATTATTTAAACATTGTTATTCCTGAAGTAAGGAACGGGTAAGTGGTCTACCACCTAAAATGGTACTAAGATTGCTGCCTTTACCCCATTAGATTTACTCAAAATCAAAGGTGGTCTATCTAGGTATTATTGGTAAAAACCAAAAATAAGTTAGACTACTACCAGTAAATAAATGGCCAACATTTAGACCACCTTTTAATTAAATAAATTTCATTAATTAATTGTTCCTTTCAGAAGCCCTTCTATAAAATACATCCTACTACTTTTATAAAAGCGAATGTTTGTGAGTATGTATGTATGGATGTTTGTTATTCTTTCACGCAAAAACTACTGAAAATGAATTTTAATGAAACTTTACAATAATGTAGCTTATACATCAGAATAACACATAGGCTATAGTTTATATAGATATTGTGTAAACCTACTACTATTATAAACGCGAAAGTTTGTGAGTATGTACATATTGTTACGAGCCGACCCTGTGTCTGTCGGCGTCAGCGAGTCGATTACAATTAGGGGACTGCTTTATTATGCCGGTGCGGCGATTGGAACAAAAAAAAGACCGGCAAATTCTAGAATACTGCGTTTAATGGTTCCGAAATGGTAAAAGAATTATTCTGACACTCTCTAGAAAAAGGTCCAATAGTTTCAAATAATGACGATTCTTTTAGAACGATGATTTGGAAATATAAAAAGGACAGCGTCGCTAAGAAGTCAGTTTTAGTTTAATTAGTTCGAAGTCAAGTATCTAAAGTAATTGTAAAGTGAATATCTAAGTGATTATTAAAGTAAAATTTATTGTGTGAAAATATTGGAATTTAAATTGTTTAGTTACTGTACTGAGAGTTTAGAATTACCAAACCCGAAAGGAAAATATCGTAACAATATGTATGGGATGTTGGCAGCAATCAGAATCAAAATGACATTAGTTAAAATCAAATTAGCTACTAAAATTTCAAATTGGCACCAAACCCAATCAAATTGACAACTGTCAGTTTTAAGTTACTTTATCAGTGTCAAATGTGTATTATGTTATTTTGAAAAAAAATGAATTTTAGTTATTTACTATATAAATGGGATGAAGGCATCATTATGTAAGTGTGTAAGTTATAAACGAGTGCGTACGACGAAATATGTAAGCACACGAATGAGTATTACATTTTGGTATAAAGATAGATCGATGAATTACTTGGAGAAGAAAATGAGCTACACGAAATACAAATCATACGCAGACTAAGTCACGGGTACCATCCAGGATAATAATGATACAGTTTTTAGTTCTTTCTTGGGTTCGACGATTAAAACTCTTGATCAAATAACCAAACAATGTTTATTTCAACACAATAAATTCTACTTTTATTACCCACTTAGATATTCACTTAGCTATACAACTTTTACAACTCTATATGACTATTTACATTTAATAATTCGTACACATAAGCTAATACTAATAATCGTTATTATCGTTTCCCCTTTTATATTTCCGATATCACAGTTCCAGATCTTTCTACTTGTTTCTTCATTATTCGACGCGGATTCGAGACATTGCGCGACTTTCCTAGGCCCCGTCGGCAGCTACAAAGGAGAGCGGTCGAACATGGACCCTCGACGCCGTCGACCTTTCGGTTGCTGACAGGACCAGATTTGTAACAATAATGTTAATATAAGACTGATTTCGTTACTATTTTGTATATTTAAATAAATATTTAAAATTAATAAATATTTACATTTATATATTTTAACTTTATTATATTACGTAACTGACGAAGTATTCGCACGGGTCACCTCTAGTCTGTAATATGTTTAAAATCGTTCTTTTACATCTTTTCAAATGGCATGTCGTAAATGGAAGCCTTATCAAACTATAAAATGCAAACATTATTTGTCATATAATTTTAACACTTGTTTTTTTAAAATACCTTTTTAATCCTCGATTTGTTTTGCAGAAATGGCAGCGGCTGCTACAACTCACATTCCAGAAACCATAAAACTTCAGCTACGCAAGCCGAAAAATTGGCATTGGGAGTTGTCAACTTCAAAATCTTCTCCCAATATTATTCTGCCTATCATACAACTATACGATTACAAAGGACATATGTTAGTAGAGGCAAAGGATTATGGAGATACCAACAGAAATATTTGGGGCTCAAATTTAGAATTGAACGATGGTAATAAATGTGGAAGGCCAAGAAGGAGTAGAAGCTTGATGAGATCTAGGTAAGAGTGTTGATTTATTTATTATATTTCAGTTGCATTCCTGATTTTTTCGTTTCACTATTTCTTTACGTCAATTTAAAATAAATTAAATGGATAAATACCTTTCTTGATCTCTTGTAAAACGAATCAAATGGATATTTTCGTCTCCTTCGCAATATTCACAGACTGGCGCTTTACACTTTATACGGCAATTCATAGGGTATTTTTTCATTCACGTTGTATCACCGTAATTTTGCACATCCGATAAAAGCACTAGACAGACAATTAGGGATGGTTCAAAATTGCTGGAATAGCTCCACGTAACCTAATATGTACCCGGAGCTGTTGTGGACAGCTCCATCATGAATGTCATAACAGCTCCGGCAGGAGCTGTTTTCTTTCAGACAAAAAAGCAAAAATGCTTTTATTTTTAAATCCCAACATGTAATGTTGAAAAATTGATGAACAGTGTATTTTTAAATTTTTTTACTTTTACTAGCAAATAAGTGAAAATTAAATAAGAATAATCATTTTTCTTTAACTGTATTTTTTTTTGTTTCACCGACTTTTTGCCTGTTTTGCACAGAATTTTTAATACATAAATATTTTTATATCTGTTTTATATAAAAATATTTTATAACTAGCATTTAAAAAAGATTATAAATACCTTTTTCGTTTTTATATGTAAATAGTAAAAAGAATAAAAAGTCATTCTTTACAATACAATATTTACAATTTTTCAATATATTATTATCGATAATAAATTACGCTGGATTCGTTTCTGAGTTTCCGGCTTATTTTTTTTGAAGTGTGGTTTTAGTTTGGAAAAGAAACCGGTAGAATTGAAACTTGGAGCAGAGGAATCTTACCGTGAAAAGTGGGGGACTGATGTTACTTCCATATTTACCTCTATATGTTGGTTAAACACACTATTAAAAGACGAATAGTAACTACGAAATACCACCCGCATATATCGCTCTACTTCTTTACAACACACGAGGCTACATTCATGTCAGTAATTTCTTATGCTTATTGTCACTAGAGATGATGCCTTCGCATCAAAGGGGAATATCAAATGCTCTTAAGGTAGTTGTCATGGTGTAAGCATAGCGTCAGAAAATTCTAAATTTTTGTATACTTATTAAGGACATGATAGTATACAATTACCCTTAAAATTTGAAGTCAATTGACCTCCTCTAACCCGAGAAAAACTCAATTAAAAATTGGATAATTAACATGGAGAGTTTATGCTCAAGTTCTGTACCAGTTGATTAGTTATAGAAAAAAAACTAACTGTCTGAAACTTTCAAGAAACTAACAGCCTTTTAATGTTTAAAAAATATAAAAAAAAATTATTGACCAGCTAGTTATTAATAAATAAAACTAAAGTTCAACAATTTATAAAAAAGTATACATACTTGGCAACGTTGACCGCGAGTATAGATATTACTTGCGTGGTAAATTCAAAAGGACTGATGAAAAAATCTTCTTCATCTTCTTCAATCCTGATTTTGCGAGTCGCCTGTTCAATTATCGTCCACTCGCGTGAGGCTGTCGCTTCATCGTTTCCTGGAGCGCCCAACGTCTCTTCATCCCAATGGAGACTTGTCGCGAGCAATTCTCACAAGTCTGCGGTTGTCCATTCTGCCCAAGTGTTTGTTCCATTTCTTCTTTCTGTTTGCTACCCAGTCATTAATGTTCTTGACTTTACAGGCTGTTTTGATATTCTCGTTACTCTCTCTATCCAGCAGTGTCGTTCCAGTGATTCTACGGAGTATCTTTATCTCAGCTCTTTTGGTTTTCGCTATTTCTGGCCTGGTTTCTGTGGTATATGTCATCACCGGCATCACGACGGTTTTGTAGATCCTCGATTTAGTGTCAGTTCCCATACTCTTATTGCACCATATTTTATTCAGGCAGCCAGCTATTCTTAGTGCATTTGTTGTTTGATCCCTCACCTCTGCTTCAATATCACCAAAGCCGAAAAGTTCTATGCCAAGGTAGGTAAATTTCATTTTCTGCTTAGAGGGGTTTTTGATGTTGTTAAGCACTTTTTTTTGGTCGGTGATATTTCCATGTTTAGAAACTTGGCTGTTAGGTTGAATAAGTGTAATAACCTTTGTGAGTCATCTTCATTTTCTGTAATGAGAGCGCCATCGGCAGCATAACACACTATTTTGATTTCTGCATCTCCCATTTTGTATCCCTTTAGTCCTCGAACACTTCGAATAATTTCTTCCATCATTAAATTGAAAAGGGTAGGACTCAGGGAGTATCTCTGGCGAATACCGCTACCCGCTGGTATTGGTTCTGTAAGGTCTCCTTCTATTTGTGCTCGTATTTTATTGTTTGTGTATATGTTCTCTATGGTTTTGTTGAGATTGTATGGGATTTGCCTATTGTAAAGAAGATCTTTCAGCTGGACACGGTCAAATGATCTAGTTACATCGACAAAACATACAAACGCTGGCTTGTTGTGTTCAATCGATTTCTCCATTATTTGTCTTAATACGAACACGGCGTGAAGAAATCAATATTCAAACTTATATTTAGTAGAACATATATATTTATTACGGGTAAAACATTTCAAATTTTAAGTAATACAAAAAATAGTATTAGTATCTTTTTTATTAAATATAAAGTGAACACAGCATAAAAAATTTCAGAATTATCGGAAATTTAAGCTCATAACTTATAAATATTAATAGTAAACAATAAAAATGTTACGTGACATAAATATTTCCTTCAATCATATTTATTTTCGTATTGTAATACGCTTAATTCTAGTGACTTCTTATATACAAAAAATAATAAATATGTAATAGAATTTTACGTAAAACTAAATATGCAGTGCATGAATTCACGTATCGATCTATACTGTAGGTACATCGATTCTTCTCCAATATATCAACTCTTGGGGTATAAGCGACGTTGCCGGGTAAGAACTTTTAAAAGTATGTGGAAGTATTAGTGTATGCATACATATGAAAACTGTATGGGTAACGTCTTTACGGGTACAGTCTTGCATAAAAATTATGATTTACTTCGCTACAAGCTTGTATACTTTTCTGACAATATTGTACCGCGACAACCTCGTTAAAAACAAGAGTGCACTATTTTGGAATAGTAAAAGTGTTAGCATTTGCTTTAATAATAATTGCAGATAAAAAGGAAGTAGTAAATATCATATTTTAATTGTATAGTAAAATTTTCGCAGATGTACAAATGGCAAATCCTTTTTGCCTACATTGTTTGCAAGCCATTGCTTGTACTTATCGATCATTTTTGGTACGAGGGCTGCTATTTATATGACCGGATCTGCTAATTTGCTAATTATATTCCGACATAGCTGTTTGACATCACTGGTTATTGAATACAATCGTGGCAGTCGTTCGTTCACAGACGTATTTCATGAAAGTCGTCCAATACACCTGCGGTTTTATTTTTATTTTCTCTTTAATATCTTTCAAAAAATCAAATTAGTTACTTTAATTAAAACTATTAGTAGATGTTAATGTTTAGTTTAAAATCTGAAAATAACGAGGAACTTTTGCAACATCTGGGTAAAGTAATTTAATACTTCATAATATAATAACTTTAAACTTACACAAAACTTTTCTTATTTTCCTGTCTAAGAATCTTTCCGAATTAACACCATATTTTTTTCTTTTTTTCATATAACCTAAAAGCGATTTGTTGGGTTCTGCCAACTACAAAACTTCTTCGACAGTTTCTATAAATCCGCAAGGGAGGAAGCATCAAACACAAAGAAGCGATAATTCCACCACCGACAACAGTTTTAAAGACAGTAACGGTGGGAAAGATGCGGAAACTTTCAATGTGATGGAAAATTCCACGATTCGAGAAAATCGAGGTGGACAGAAAAGGGACAATGTTAAAATCATTGGATCGAATCTATTGGAAAAGTCGAAAAGCGAGTTATTATACGAGAAAAGAGGTAAGACGCTTTTAAATTTTAGATTAATCACGGATCGACAGATTTTGAGGGTTAAAATTATCGCAAATATTCGTTAATTCTCCATTAATACGAGGCGGACTTATTTTTTTTTAATTTGTAGTACATATTATTTTTCTACATACTTTTCTTCTCTGGATACATTTTTTTCCCAACGTATAGGCATTTTTTTTATACCGTCTTCGTAGAAAGTTCGTAGGCGGTGGCCGAGCCATTGGAGGACAAACGCTTCCACCTCATCATCGTTCTGGAAACTTTGGCCTTCCAAAGCCTCCTTCATTGAAGCAAACAGATGAAAATCACAGAGGTCTGGGCTAATTGTGCTAATTTTTCTGCGTTGATCAGTAACGGTCGTGGAACCCAAAGTGCACAAAATTTTTTAAATTTTAACTTACTAGAAATAATTTTTTGGACACTGACATAACTGATTTGAGTGTGCGCACCATTTCATCCATAGGGATGTGTACCTATCTCCCTGAATAAGATCTCTGACTGCGTTAGCGTTGTCATCAGTCACACTTGTCCTTGGGCGGCAGCGATGACTTACACCCTTGCTCCTGAAATTGTTCGTTCTTTAAACTGTATTTTCAGCCTCCGCGGGATATCTGAAAGATTTACGTCCTCAAGTGCCAAAAACTTTACGATGATGCGTTGCTCCACAGAGACAGGTACAGGCTTCTCGCTCATGGCTGCACAGACACTGAGTCAAGAGTCACGCGATTTGAAGGTGTAAAAGATGAGTTCGTAAGTAAATCGATCGAAAAATTTAACAGTTTAGATGCAGCAAGTTAAAGAATTATGGAAGCCATTCAAGGAAGGAATCGTGAATGTTGCTGTTGAAGTGTGTGGTGTATGTAAAAGAAGGAAAGGATGTAAGTTAAAGAATATGTATGTAGGTAATAAACACCGAATGCGAATCTGGACCTCCTTTAACTTAAAAAGTTGGCCACATTTTGAAAGGTTTTAATTTCGAAACCATTGGTCCTATAAATACTGTTCTGGCATTAAATTGTTGGAAATTAAATCTACCTTAAAAATGAATACAACAATCTTTAAGAAATATCAGTCTTCCCGGGTCAAAATCCACCAAATCTGAGAAAAGGTTAAAATGCGATTTAGTAGGAATCGTCACGAAACGAAATGCATCGGTGATTCAGTGGTAGAATGCTCGCCTGCCACGCGAGTGGCTTAGGTTCGATTCCCGGTCGATGCATTATTTTTGTACTTTTACCATTTAATCCATAATTTTCTTAGTGAGTAAAACAAATCGAACTAAAAGGCGAAAAATAAATTATAGTTTAAAAAAACCAAAAAACACTCTTTTAGAGTTAATCAATCTAAAAAGTAAAAAATAACTCTTAACATAGGAATAAAATTACTGACGAGAAAATTAATGTCACTGTCAAAAAAAAATGAATGTCAATCAATATCACTGCTTTGTATGATATTTTTAAACTAACTCTGCGTTTCGGAATGAAAACACCCCACGCTTTTGAGAACAGTGACATTAATTTTCTCGTCAGTAATTTTATTCCTGTTAAGAATTATTTTTTACTTTTTAGTTTGATTAACTTTAAAAGCGTGTTTTTTAGTTTTTTTAAACTATAATTTATTGTGTTAGATCATACGTGAATATTTTTTTGATTATTGCAATTAAGTTTTGAAAAATGGAAACTGCAGCAAATGTGTGTAATATAGATTTACTGATTTAAGTGTTAACTATTTATTTTACTACTTAAATTATAGGAAGACAATAGTGAAATCATGTGTTCAGAGTCCAAAAGAATATGGAAAGTAAAACGTCAAGGTGCAAATAAAATACCGAAAACCAATGCCAATTCCGTCAGAATCAAAATAAAACGAGCGAGCCTTACAGTAATCGCATATGACGTGTAACATTTGGCATCTCACCTTAGTAATAAGCAATTTTAAAATTATATTCTGAAAAAAATGGGTCAAGTATTATTTGAAATGATTTTTCATAACAAACAATAATTCTTTTTAATGAACATTGTATTTTATTTAATTGACTCTAGGATTTACAGAAATCAACCTCATTTGTCAATTCAAATAGCGCGTGCTTCCGCGACTTCCCGTTACACAATTCCTGTTACATTTCACGAAACCACTCCCACAAATTGCAATATTGAATGAAACTTTCTGATGTAATTCGTTCCTTTAGATTATTTGCCTTGAAAAGATAATATAAAATAAAAATTTAAATATACAGATTTCATTTTGAATTACAATCGGAGTTAAAGAAAAAACGTAAAAAACATCGTTCCTTACGGGGGTCCCCCGACTGCACAATTTTTATTTTTATTTTTGAGAATGACTCGTTCGTTTGCCGGGGTCGAAAACTTGGATTTAACATTGCCTTTTTATTACAAACAACATGTCAAAAAAAACAAAATATCTGATTTGATGTTTAATTTGACTGAACTAATATAATTTTTAATCAAAGCTTGCAGAATAATGTTTTGAATTTTCAATTCCATAATGTAGCCTTTCTTAATGGTTATTTTCTGATATAATTCTGCAGTGTTTCTGAGTAATTATAATTAATTATTTGAGTAACACATTTACTTCAGGCATAAATAAACTTGGTAGATTAAATCACAACACTTTACTAAAGAGAACGAAAATTGTCTCTTAATTACTAGGTCGTTTAGTTCCTAGCCTAGATATATATTTCTCTAAATTATTAATATTAAATCATACTTTTAATATGACATATTTACACACATATTTAATGGTAGTATTAATTCGAATAATCGAATAAAAATGTGTCTGTGTTAGGCCACGTTTTAAATATTTTTTTTATGGTAAACAATGATACCTCTTCCCCAATCCATTCAGCTATCATTTAGAAAGTGTCTCACATTAATTCCAAAATGAATGGAAGCTTCATCTATCAATTTTTTTGTAACCAGCTGCAGATATTTATAAAGTGGTCTATTTTTCAGTTTTAACAACTTATTGAAGCATATCTCAGTTTATATTGGCTCGAGTTTTAGACCTTGAAGTAAAAAGCCTAATTATATTATTATCTTCTTCTTCAAGTGTTATCTCCTCTTAGAAGGTTGTCTATTATCATAGCTAGTCTCACTTTTGATGCTGCAGCTCTAAACAACTCAATGGAACTACAGTTATACCATTTTCTCAGGTTATTTAACAAGGAAATGCGTCTTCTTCCTCTGCTTCTTTTTCCCTGTATCTCTCCCTGCATAATATTCTGCAACAACACATATTTCTCTCCCCTCATCACGTGGCGCAGATATTGCATCTTCCTTATTTTAATTGTGTTCAATATTTCCTTTTCCTTTCTCATTCTTTTTAGTACCTCCTCATTTGTTACCATGTCTACCCAACTTATTCTTAAGATCGTTCTATATGACCACATCTCAAATGCTTCCAGTCGATCACTTATATTTTTCTTTAACGTCCAGGATTCCATCCCATATAGCAACACCGAGAAAACGTAGCATCTCAATATTCTGATTCTAAGTTAAGATCTCTACTGCATAACACATTTTTCATTCTGTTAAATATGGTTCTGGCTTGTCCAATTCTTGATTTAATTTCTTCAGTGTACTCATTTCCTTCATTGACAGCTGTTCGCAAGTATTTGAACTTACTGACTTTCTCTAACTAGTTCTCCGTTGACTCATAGGTTTTCCTGTTGCTGAACGGATTTTTTAATGGTCATTAATTTGGTCTTTTTGATATTTAAGGTAAGTACGCTCTCCTCGCTGCTCGTCACTACTTGATCAACCAAGCTCTGTAAATCTTCTATTGTTTCGGCAATAAGTATGGTGTCGTCTACATACCGGATATTGTTAATGGGTATTTCATTAACCTTTACTCCCGTTGTTGTTTCCTCCAGTGCTCTCTAAATGATTTCTTCCCAATAAAGATTAAATAATAGCGGCGATAGTACACATCCTTGCCTTAGACCTCGTTGTATTTTTACTTCTTCTGAGAGTTCCTTATCCACTTTGATATTAGCTGTCCGATTGTAGTATAAAATATTTATTATTCTAATATCTTTCATGTCTATATTTTTACTTTTAAGCAATTGAATAAGATGGTTATGGCGAACTTTATCAAATGCTTTGTTATAGTTAAGAAAACAGATATACATCGGTTAATTGATGTTAATGCATCTTTGAGTCAACACATTAAAGGCAAACAAGGCTTCTCTTACATATTGTGAAAGGCTTTCGCGGCCATCGTTTGTTGGTGAATGGTTTTTGGGGTATTTTGGCCGTCGTAGGTCTGAGTTTATACTCGGCGTTTCGACATCTCTAGTGGATGGCATTTTCTGGATTTATAATTGTCTGCTTTTTAAGGCTGTCTATGAAATTTTTATGTCGCGATCGTAGGTTGTATACGTTTTGGTGGGCGGGGCATATTTGATGGCTGTTCACAAATTGGTCACGTTCCGGAGATTCATTATTTTTATTTTTGTAAGGAAGCAGCCCTGTATTTTTAAGTACAGGTACCCATGTTCTATTAATTTTAAGTGTTTCCTCAGATTTATTAAAGTTCTGCTGGTGTTTATGTATTTCAATCGTTTCTCTATAAAGCCTCGGGTAATATGCAGATGTGGTGCATAAGACTTGGGTGTCCTTGAATTTAATTCTGTGATCATTATTATTAGTTGTGTGCTCCGCGACAGCAGATTTTTCTGTATGTCCAAGACGGCAGTTGGCTTTGTGTTCTTTGACCCTGGTGTTAATGGATCGTTAATTGAACGTCAAGTATAAATTCAGACCTACGACGGCCAAAATACCCGAAAAACCATACACCAACAAGGCTTCTCGTGTTCCCATTGCATTTCTAAATCCAAATTGGGTTTCGCTAATATCTTGTTCTAATTTCCTAAAAATTCTCTGCTGTATTATCTTTAGGAATATTTTGAGAGCGTGAGTCATTAGACTGATAGTTCGATGGTCGCTACATTATTTTGCGTTAACCTTTTTAGGTAATGTAATGAAAGTCGATTTAAGCCATTCACGGGAAATGATTTTTGTGTTGTATATTGTGTTATATAGTTCCACCAATATGCCGATTATTATGGTGTCTTGTTATTCCCTACTTCTTGGACGTTTTTCATTGGGATTTAATCCATGAATGCACAAAACAACGCACGACAACAATAAGATTCTCTTCTGCAGTAACTGACTTTGACATACTTGAACGAGAAAGCTCCGTTACCGACCCAGTTTTTTCAAATCTTAATTTTAATGTAGGAATACGTTGTCTAGATGAAAGTTGGATGTTTGTAAAACGTTCCGCAAGCAAATCACAAACATCACTTTGGAAAACAAATACACGCTGTTCTGTAGTTAACTTACTATTCATTGTAACAACAAACAATATAACCTTAGACTGCTAGTGTTAAGTGACTTATGGCCCACCCTATATTTTGAATTTATCCAAGCTTCTTTTTATAACGTTATTTCAAAGATAAATATTAAATTTTTAGTTTTAATCTTGTGACATTTAACTTAAAAAAAAATGCTTGAAATTTTAACATACTTAATAATTTCCTTAAATCCAAAGTTGGTGTGTCTAAATTGTGTAACGCAAATGGGGAATGAAATTGGGGTCAGAAACCAATGCCGTATACTTTTTGCAGGTCATTTGTCGGTGTCAAACGTGGAAAGAAGCAGGACGACAATGGAAATGGTGGAGAAAAAGAGACATCAGAGGTCGAAAAGCGATGATCTCTTTAGAAGAAAACTGAGGTGGGTGTTATTTTTTAAAATGTCGAATTATTACATTAAAAATCTTTTACTTAGTACAAAATGTAAATTGTTAATTTCACTGCTACTACTCCCTGCAAAAGCTTTTGACTGGTCCTTTTCACGCTTTTTGGCGCCTTGTCATAACAATCACATTACTTCAGTAAAATAGTGCACAAAAAAGGCTCGAAGCAATAAGTTCTGGTGTAAATATTTCTACATACATACATACATATGGTCACGTTTTTTTCCGATAGGGGTAGGCAGAGACCACTTCCTTCCACTTGCTACGGTTCTTACACACATCTTTTGCTTCCTCTACTTTCATCATTCAACGAAACAATCAACTATTAGCTCAGTTAATTCGTCGTCTGGAACAATTTTATTTTAGCAAACATCTATATCCAAAGATTACATGCCAAATACTGTACTGACTTTTTTAGTAAAATCAACGGGTTTTTGTTTAAAATTAATTGATTTGAGTGGCAATAATTTGGCATCGGTGTAAAGTTACATATCTGCGGTTTCAAAACCTCGATAGAATTGGAAAATATATAAAATAGGTTTTAATATTTACGAAATTTTACCAAAAATTTTTATTTACTTAAAAATATAATTGTACTCGCTTCGGCGGTACAAATACTAAAATTGGAACGATACAGAGAAGATTAGCATGGCCCGCACCTGCGCAAGGATGACACGCAAAATCGTGAAGCGTTCCACATTTTAAAACATATATATACAGATGCCTCGAAAACCTCTTTAGGCGTAGGAGCAGCTGTGGTAATTGATTCGCATAATTTCCTGTATAAACTTCCATCCTGCACAAGCATTCTCTCAGCAGAACTGTTCGCTATATATCAAGCCCTAATACATGTTAACGCAAACAGCCTCCAAAACAATTTCCTTATTCTTACAGACTCCCTCAGCTCCCTATACTCCATCCAACAACTATACTCCTAACACAGTTTGGTTTAACATATTAAAAAAGAACTCTTCGTGGCCGGAGAACAACATAAAGATATAACCTTTATATGGATCCATCCCATATTGGTATTAGTGGGAATGAAGAAGCAGATAAGTGTGCTCTTAAAGCTATTACAGATGATAGTGCAGTCTCGATTTCAGAAGTGGTTAGTGCGGATATAAAAAGTGTGTTAAACCAAAAAACGTTCATTCATTGTGGCAATCTCAGTGGACTGAAAGTGAGTCAAAACTCCGCGAAGTTAAGCGTCGGTATCAAAAGTGGAAACCCTTTTCAAAAAACAGAGAACAACAAGTGGTTATTTTGCGTTTACGGTTAGGTCATACTAACTTAACTCATAGTTACTTAATAAAACGTGAAGAGAATTCAATATGTGACTTATGTAATGTAAACATATCAGTGAAACATATCCTCATAGAATGTCCGAAACATCAAGCTCAACGGCAAAATTGTCAACTACCTGATAAATTCAAATTCATATTTCAAAATGAAAATTGTCTTGAGCTAATCAATTTTAAATATGTGATTAGCTCAAGACAATTTTCATTTTGAAATATGAATTTGAATTTATCAGGTATCAGGTATATATATATATATATATATATATATATATATATATAAATATATATATATATATATATATATATATATATATATATATATTTATATATATATACTTAATTTGTAAGAAATTATAAGGAAAACCTTTATAAAATGTTAAATTAATTAAAAAATTTTAATGTGATAAAATAAAAATAATTAGCATTCATCAGACTATTACTAAACCTGGTACTTACATGATGTTCTTATAATTATAAACAAAATTATACAAACATACATACATAAAGTCAACGCCTTTTTCTCATAGAGGTAGGCAAAGACCACTTCCTTCCACTTGCTACAGTTCTTACACACATCTTTTGCTTCCTCTACTTTCATCAGTGCTCTCATACATGCTCGTCGGTTGTTGGTACTCTTGACCTGGCCTTTTCTCAAAACAATGTTGATTTGATAAAGATATGTTCTCCGAGGTCGACCTCTACCGACTTGTCCATTTACACTCGCCTTATAAATTTGTTTCGTCAATCTTTCTTCATCCATCCTTTATACGTGTCCAAACTATCTAAGCATTCCTTTATCTATCTTTGTAACCACATCTTCTTTTACACCTTTTACGTTCTCTTATCTCACTATTTTTTACTTTATCCAACCGAGTCACTCCGGCTATACTTCTCAGACTACTCATCTCCGCAGCATTAATCCTATTTTCATGCTTCTTCTGCCAAACCCAACATTCACTACCATACATAAGTGTAGGAACCAACACACCTCTATGCACAGCCAGACGTGCCTTTTTTGACACTTTCTGGCTATTCATAAAGCTATGCAGTGCCCCATTCATTTGTTTTCCTGCCAACACCCTTCGCTCAATGTCACTGTCATACTTTCCATCTCTCGTAAAATTTGAACCCAAGTACACAAATTCATTAACTTGTTCCACTCTTTCTTCCTCAATCGAAACTCCACAGTTTGTCATGCTTTCTTCTCTTTCAAAAACCATTACTTTCATTTTGCTTACATTTATTTCCATACCTTTGATTTTCAGGGCATCATGCATAACATTAACAATCGCCTGCAACTCAAATCATTCATTTTCAATCCATACGCACTCTCTTTCAAATCTTTTAAACAATTAATATAGGGAATAATATAGGAATAATATATTAATATGGGGAAATAATAAATTTGGTACTTTGGCTAAAAATTTACAGTCCTTGACGGTGCCACGGGTACAGCAATTTTTTCTTGAAGATGAAATTAAATCACGTTTTAATAATTAATAAACGATCCCAACTTATAAACATGTTTGCCACTTGTCGGCGTAAAAGTCTAGAAGCACGGTCCCTACACAAAGATTTCAAGTAATTGAAACAAAAAGTTTCTTCATTTTCGGATAATGTTTGAATTGTTTCCGTTCTCCGATTCGAGTGATTCAAACCGTTTTGCTCCGAAGCATCAGATCTTTTTCAATTTCAGAATTCTTATTACTTTTCACAGAAGTAAAATACTTTTTATTATTTATTTCTCTCCTATTGTAGATATAACAGCAGCGAGGAAAGCATAAAAAGGGCCGAAATGGACGGCTACAGAAATTTTATCACTCCGCACATTCCAGACGAGGAAACTCCAATCCAACCCGACGACGAACATAAGAATGAGAAACGTAAAAAAACCAACAAAAAGAGGCTCATGCAAACCGTTGAACAGCTTTCCTCTGATATTAATTCCAAACAACTAGAGGTGAGTAGCTTAAATAGTCCGGAAATATAATTGGGGAAGAGAGGGGTTATATTTTAAAATAATTATTTTTATAAAAAATTTATGTAAAAAAACGTAATATATATTGCTTCGTGTTCGTAAAATTTACACTGGGAGTTTCCTAATTTATTATAGCTAACTAATAGGGGTTATATTTTAAAATAATAATTTTTATAAAAAAATGATATAAAAAAATGTAAGATATATTGCTCCGTGATCGTAAAATTTACACTGGGAGTTTCCTCATTTATTATAGCTCACTAATAATTTTGTAATTGGATGAAAGAACAATGTCAAGAACTAGAAAAACTACAAAGAAAACATGATGTCTACAATATAGTCAAGAAGATAAAAGAAATAACCGGAAATGGAAGGAAAACTCATCAAGAGGGCGTCATAGTCACAAATAATAATGAACAAGTAATAGACCCGAGAAAGATAGAAGAATAATGGACAACCTATATACAAGAACTTTTCGAGGATAATAGATCGGAACCAGAACAAAAGAACCAAGAAGAAAAACCAATGATTATTCTTACCTCAGAGGTGAAACATACAATAAAGTTATCAAAGATACGTAAGGCCGCGGTTGAGGATAATGTCTATACTGAGATGCTGAAATTGTTGGATGATAAAACCTCAATCTTATGACAGCCTTCATGAACAAGATCTATTGCACAGGCATCCAACCCCACGATTGGGTCCAGTCTATATTTATTCCGATACCAAAGAAGAGCGGAGCAAGCAAGTGCTCACAATATCGTTTGATTAGTTTGATGAGTCATGTACTAAAGATAGCCTTAAGAATCATACACCAACGAATATATTTAAAATGCGATCAATATATAGGAGAGGAACAATTTGGATTCCGTCTAGGCTTTGGAACGAGAGACGCGCTGTTTGGGCTTAATGTACTCCTGCAAAAATGCAGAGACCAAACACAAGATGTACACCTATGTTTCATAGACTACGAAAAAGCTTTTGACCGAGTAAAATATACAGAACTAATCAATCTCCTATACGAACAAGGGCTAGACCAAAGCGACATCAACCTGATTAAAAACTTGTATTTGGAACAAACAGCATCGATTCGAGTAGAAGATAAACTCACCACCAATATACCCATCAAAAGAGGTGTGAGACAGGGTTGCATACTCTCTCCGACTCTCTTTAATATATACTCAGAAAGGATTTTCCAGAAAGCGCTAGAAAACATCCAAGAAGGCATAAAAGTGAACGGGAGACTCGTGAATAACATACGGTATGCAGACGACACAGTAATAATAGCCAATAGTCAAGAAGGACTTCAAAACCTTATTGACGCAGTAGTAAGGGGAGGCGACACTTTCGGATTTAAAATAAATATAGAAAAAACAAAAACAATGACTATCTCCAAAAAGGCAAATGTGAACACCTACATAAACATATATAACAAACAAATAGAGCAGGTCGACAAGTTCAAATATCTGGGATGCCGGATAACACGAGATTTAAACCCGGAAACAGAAATCAAATGCCGTATAGAAAACGCAAGAAGCGCATTCCTTAAAATGAAAGACTCTTAACAAACCCTACATTATCGCTAAACACCAGATACAGATTCGTAAAAGCTTATATCTACTCAATCCTCTTATATGGTAGCGAATCATGGACGATGGGAATACGATCGATGCGTAGAATAGAAGCCTTCGAAATGTGGGTAATGCGTAGAATGCTCAAACTATCATGGACAGAGCATATCTCCAATAAAACCGTTCTAGGAAGGATGAAAGTGGACAAAAAAATCTTGGGAATGGTCAAAAGTCGCAAGACAAGCTATCTGGGACACATATACAGAGGCAAGAGATACGAGTTCCTACAACTGATAATGGAGGGCAAGATTAAAGGTAAAAGAGGACCGGGCAGGAGACAGAATTCGTGGTTAAAGAATGTTAGGGATTGGACTGGCCTGAACTAATAAGAGCAGCACAGGACAGAGAGAGATTTGCCAAAATTGTAGCCAACCTTCAGTGAAGACGGCACGTTAAGAAGAAGAAGAAGAATAATTTTGTAAAATAATGCAATATGGCTATTAATTTACAGTACTGAAACGGGAGGCCAACTTGTGTTTGAATCTATAACAATTGGCACTTTTATTTAACATAATAATTGACGTTTGGTTTTGGTTAGATGTTTGCAAGTTCGTAAATGATGTTATCTACTGAAGAAATGGTTATTTATGTACCAAGGACGAAAAACTGTGGATTTTAAAAAGCTGTGATGAAAGATTCTTTTGGAAATGGGAATACCAAGACTTTTGGTGCACCTCCTTCGGTAATTATGCTCCTTCGGCACAGTGACTGTAAGAGTCAATGATAACCTCTCAGGCGAGTTTTCAACAGCTTCCGGAATGAGACAGGGATGCATTCTGTCTCCTCTCCTTTTTAACATTTACAACGAGTAAGTCGTGAGAGAGATCCTCGAGAACTGGAATGGAGGAATTGCAATTGGCGGTAAAAAGATTAGCAATCTAAGATGCGTTGCGAACTCTAATGCAAAGATTAGAAAACCAAAGCGCAGTATATGGTCTCGAAATAAACAAGTCTAAGACCAAGGTGACGATCGTAGATCGCCTTTACAATAATAGCCCAGACATCACAGCGATTACTGACGTATTTATTCCAATTATGGACTGTGAACAGGAGGACTCTTTAGATATTAAAACAACTTAATGCCTATTCAACAGTTATTCACACATTATTATTGTTATTATTGTCGAAATTTCATTTGAAAATTCCTCCTGTGTAAACCAACCCTGTGTCTGAAAGTCAGTTAAGAATTTCCCTTGTGTGCACGGAGCTTAACGAAGTGCCTTCTACGCGACGAAGCGAGCTGCGCGCGCCGGATCACAAACAGTTGAATTTAGTTCGTGATTGAGTGAGCACGGCTCTCTCTCTCTCGAGCAAAGTAAATATGTAAACTAGTATACAGTCTCAATATCTAAATTCTCTTTGTTATCAGTGCTCTATTGGTTTAATCACCCTAAAAGTGAAATTAAAAAACAAGTAAGGTTTTTCTCTATTGTAATCTCTCAGAAAAGCTACACGTGTAATCAAAATAATAGTTTATTTTTCTCTTTACCGTTGCAAGTGCATACGCGATAAGTATCACACTGCAACAAGTTGCATAATAAGTTTTCTTTTGTCGCCATTAGTTTTGAGTTCGAGTGGTGGAAAGTGCGATAGTTAAAAGTTCAAGAGTTAACATTTCGGCGGCATTTTTCTTTACACTGTTGTCGGATCTGCTGCATTGTCGACTTGCGAATTAAACCTTGTGAATTAACGCAGCTTTCGAAGTGTAAATTTTGGAGTTAATTTTACCTTTTTTTGTTATATTGTTAATAAAATGTCGCTTTGAATAACGGGTCCTATTTCAAATTATTCAACCCGAATGTTAGTTCAAGGATTATACCTTGTAGAAGCACCATCATTCTTACTACAGTTCATGTATTAATACTTTAACTCACAATTATTTTTATTTAACAATAAGGTTATTTTCCTTGCACTTATTCCAAAAAATCACAAAAGATAAACAAAAAAATTAGCGTGACCAGTGCCATTAAGACAGCGTTCTCTTATCTCAATATTCTTAACTTTATCCAACCGAGTCACTCCGGCTATACTTCTCAGACTACTCATCTCCGCAGCATTAAACCTATTTTCATGCTTCTTCTGCCGAACCCAACATTCACTACAATACATAAGTGTAGGAACCAACACACCTCTATGCACGGCCAGACGTGGCTTTTTTGACACTTTCTGGCTATTCATAAAGCTATGCAGTGCCCCATTCATTTGTTTTCCTGCCAACACCCTTCGCTCAATGTCACCGTCATACTTTCCATCTCTCGTAAACTTTGAACCCAAGTACACAAATTCATTTACTTGTTCCACTCTTTCTCCCTCAATCGAAACTCCACAGTTTATCATGCTTTCTTCCCTTTCAAAAACCATTACTTTCGTTTTGCTTACATTTATTTTCATCCCTTTGATTTTCAGGGCATCATGCATTACATTAACCATCGCCTGTAACTCCTCTTCAGATAACGCTAATATGACTTGATCATCGGCGTAAAGAAGGCATTGCTACGGCAATACTGTTTATTTCTGATTGGTTTACACTTTTGCACATGACATAACCCACGCAATGTGCTATGCTTGTGCACAATACACTATACGAGTTCTCACGGCTTGGTTCTCTTCAAAGTATAGAATAATAAAACAAATATAAATGTATACCCGTAAAATTTTTAATATCACAAAAGCCATTTATAATGCTCTGTATTCTTTCGCGTTACGCCACTGAAATAAGTTTTTTTTTTATTGGCTACACCCCACGATGTTTAGAGATAAATTACAGACGATATTTCTTAATTTTATCCCTACCCGTTGCTTTTTGACCTTATTATTTTTTGCACAATTAATTACATTAATTAATATGTTTGATTGTTCAAGTTAATGAGGCAATAAAAATTATTAATCAGTACACGTAATGTCATAAAATTTGGATTTTAAATTATTAATCTTTTCTTTTGATGTACTTTCATGTGTTTTTGCCTTAATTTAGAATTACCATGTTTGCAAAAAAAGATCATGTTTGATGTTTATTAGGTGGAAGAACTCATACATACGAAAAGATACACAACTAGGACAAGTAGCGCCGGAACGCTGATTATTCCGGAAGAGAATTTCAAAGAGTTTAACGATAATACACAAAGACGGCGACGGAGACGTCGCGACGCCAGGGCTGTCACGTCGGTGTTGGAATCCGTAATTGAAAATAAAGATCAAACCGGTGAGTAAAAATGTTAATAACCATACAATGCGATTGCACTCTTTTAGTTTTCGTTGCTTTATTTATGTCGAATAAATTATTTGTTGTTTATACTGATAGAACCTATTTATATTTTTATGAGTCAGAAATTTATTTGATTATACATTCATTACAAAAAATATCCCATAATTGAAATGTTCTTATTGATAATAAACATTATTTTCTTTAATAATATTTAGTAAATCTTCAGAGAGGTTTAGTTAAAAAAACGACGGGTTGCAATCTGGGAGTGCCGGCAGAAGTGAAAACTTAAGTATTAACGTTGTACGCCCTGCGCCGCCTAAACGAAACAGCCGGCGCAGGCATACATTTTCGCCGCGCCGTAGAAAGAGAGGGGGATACTCCCTCTCCTACGCCACGCCAGCTGTCTACTCTCCATCCGTCTTACGAATTTTCGATCAGGTCACGTGTCCTGACGCGAGTTTAACATTTTTTACCCATTACAAAAAAAGTGTACAACGCCGCTAAAGAAGTTTTCACTTCAAAAAATGAAAAATTCAGGAAGAAATTGCAAAAGAGACGTTTAATTACCCACCAAAAATGGAAAAATCCTAACTAACAAAAATAAATCTTGGAACAATGTGTAACTTACTTGTTATTTTAAAGAAAAGTAGTCTATAGCTAATTTCGCCAACATACGACGGTATCGGATTAGTCACAGAGGCATCGACTTAACGGGCGCACTGTGTTGAGAGGTACATTAGTAAATTCCCCTAAGATTTAAACCCCATAATTTTTTGTTTATTATGTTTTTGTTGAGAGGTTTTATTTTTATTTTTATTGTGAACAGAAATCGTTGATGTAGCTCTGGATGAGTTTTTTGATTAGAAATTGGCACATATTTAATTATGTTAAAAGGGAATGCACCAAAAATAAATTATCGGTACAAATTTAATAAATATATTTAATCATTTAGTACTTGCTGATTGTAAATGATAACAGGATTAATTGCTTTGATGCGGTTTTCATGAACCCACCATTCCTCCATTAAATTTTCACATCTTGTGACACATTTTTCCCAAATTTCAGAAGTGGCAGCATTAAGTGCTCGTTGCCAATTTTCCAAAACAGCCTTATTGGTTATATTTAAAATTTCCGAATGGTACTAAGCATTATCTAATACAATGACAGATGGTTCATGTAACGATGATAATAGTTTCTCTTTTAACCATTTCACAAACATCTCTGTATCCATATTGTCGTGATAATCGGCCAATTTTGATTTTAATGAATATAAAATCAACAAAACCACGCTTTCCATCTGCATGCACAATAATGTGTCTTTTTCCTTCACCGTCAGTGTGTTTTATAGACTTTATGTTATCGTCCTGCCAAATTCTTTTTGTTCTACCTTTAGCAAAAATCCAAATCCAGATAAACAAATGAAGAGCATTCTTGTTTACAGTGAGTATTATTTCTCAAAAATTCAATTCTTTTGTGCACGACTCTAGCTTTTTCACACAAAGCTTTTCGGTTGTGCTTATTTTTAAACCGAAACCCTTTTTGTTTCAAAATTCACCAGACTCATTTTAGAAATTTTAAATACATCTATTTCTTTTTTATTTTTTTATTTTTTTTAATATTAAATTTAAAGAGACATGTTCTTTTTTTCACGCATTTTGTACGCAATGTCGCGAGTTTCAAACTTGTAAAATTCGAGATAGTCAACAGTCTTTCATTGTCGGCGGGTTTTATATTTTTCAACTTATTGTTCACTATATCCATCTTTCACACTTTTTAATATTAAGGTTAATTTTGTTTCACCAAGACCCATCGCATTAATCACACGCTTACGTATAGATAAAATTTGTTGCAACGGACCTCCATTGTCCTTTTTAGTCCATTGAAAAGTTACATTTGGGGTTGCGTTTTTTAGAAGACGCAATTTTATTTTTTTGATGTGTAGGGGGGGTCAGTGTAAAGCTAAAACCAAGTTTGTGGGGTCGCCACCCTTGTCCCACGGCCGCTATCTTGAAAATAGGCGTTGAAATGGTTTTTACGATATATCTCTTAAACTTTTTATTTAATAAAAAACATTTATTAACATTTTTGTTGCAAATTAAGTTCTCTACAACTTTGGTCCAGTAACTTTTTGTCGTAGAACTATAAATAAAAAAGTTATAAGCGAAAATCTTCAGAAATTCGAGAAAAAAAATTATATTTTTCGATATAACTTTTTTTCTTATCATGATGATGAACCGCCAACATTAACACCCTTTCCTTCTCCAGTTCTCCCACTGGTATTTAATTCAGAAAGCCGATCAGATGCTGAGCCGCAGCCTGGTCCATCGAAACGACTAAGGACGGAGTAGTTCTAATTTAGAAAATCACCGTGGATTATGCCTGTTGGGGATACCACGTTAGAAAAAACGCGCCTCTAGACTCTACCTCGTGGGTGGTGGGGAAAAGAGTCAATAATTAATTATTAATAATATTGCAAAATTTGTAATTAAAAAAGTTATAATAACAAAATAAAAAAACAATAACTGATGACATATTATTAGTACACACGTATAATATAGGTATAGTTAAGAATATTAAAAAATAGTACTCACTTCGGAGCGCTGACTTGACTTAATAAAAAAATAATGCGAATAAAAGTTGTTTCTCAAAAAACGATCTACAAAAATGGTCAGATATCATTTTTTCGTAAAATGATAAAAAAGAAAGTTATATCGAAAAATATAATTTTTTTTCTCGAATTTCTGAAGATTTTCGCTTATAACTTTTTTATTTATAGTTCTACGACAAAAAGTTACTGGACCAAAGTTGTAGAGAACTTAATTTGCAACAAAAATGTTAATAAATGTTTTTTATTAAATAAAAAGTTTAAGAGATATATCGTAAAAACCATTTCAACGCCTATTTTCAAGATGGCGGCCGTGGGACAAGGGTGGCGACCCCACAAACTTGGTTTTAGCTTTACACTGACCCCCCCTACACATCAAAAAAATAAAATTGCGTCCTCTAAAAAACGCAAGGTAAGGTCTAAAAAATGTAACATTTCAATGGACTATTTTCGCAGTAAAATAAGCGTGTACATTTAATACACACCACATACACCACTTGAAATCACAATCAGTACTATACGATTTTAATGTCGGTACCCAGTACAATAATAACCCAGAATTACTTATTACTTTTCCAGAAATCTAACAAAAATGAATTAATACAATAAATAAAGTCATTAAGAACAGATTTGGTAGCAAAATTACCCGTGCTAACAAATAAAAATTTTGACACTTAATTTTCAAACAAGAAGTCCCTTATAAAATAAAATTCGTTACCTACGAAATTTGTTTAAAAATATAAAGGGAATTTACTTTCGTAGTTGTTTAATGTATAGTTGAATACTGGTTATCAAGTTTCTAATCATAATCCGAAACCACCGTATATTCGTGAAATATGCTTTATATTAAAGATAATAAACTCAAAAAACTCTATGGACTCTTTCACAAGGATGCGATCTTGACTTCTTAATTAAGTTCAAGTCAAGGAAACAGGTAGATCAGTTAACGGATCTATCTTTTTTTTAATATCTAAAAATTTTTGAACTAATTTTACTTAAACTAAAATGATTTAAAAATATCATATAATCTTACTAAAGTAAAATGCCATTGAGCTCAAAGTAATTTTTTAATAATAAAAATTGCTAAAAAAAATTAATTAAACCTCGAACAAATTTAACAGTATCTATATATTTTAATGCCGAGTTTAACGAGCTCCAATGTTGTTGTCACCTTTTTTTAAAATAAATAAAAAGCTAAAAAATTTCACCACCAGTTTAATAAATAAAAAAATATTAATATGATAAACGAGTTGAAAGTAGTTCAACTACAGCAAAGTGTGACATGTAAAAAAAATGATAAATGCCGCATAAATAAAAAAAACAGTGTATTCATGCGATGGCAACCATCCATGTGGAACAAGGCCCATCAATCAAGCTTACATCAACAGCCTTCCAGTTCTTACTCCTGGGCAACTAATTCTGTAATTCAGGATATTCGGTCATTCCTCGGTTAGCCAATCCTGTATTCACTAATCCTCTATTCGCTAATCGTTATTTCTTTTTCTCATTCCGCTATTCATTAATTTGTAGTTAATTCTTAATTTTTAATTCGTAATTCCTACTTATCAATTCGTAATTTGTTGGTAACTAGAAGGGGAAAAAACAAAATAAAAAAATTATCGATATATGGACCATGGAGGATTCCCACTTTCCATAATTAACAACTGCTTGAAAAAATTAAATGAGGTACAACACTTCCTAAAAATCTGAACAAAAAAAAAAACAGCAGCTTTCATTGTGAAAAGATTCAAAGGCTGGACCAGAAATAATCTAAAATACATCCTTTCTTTAACAAAGCTTACAATCATTATACAAAACTCACTAAATATAATTTCACCTCAACTACAAGTATTAAACTAAAATTATAATTACTACCAATGATCGCCGTTTTGAACAAAACCAGGATTTTTATACTGTTCAACAAAGTTGCTTATCAGTGATAGCGTTCATTCGTTCTGGAAGACTTCTTATCAAATTCGTGGCACTTTTGGCTCCAATGATAGCTTTCATTTGTTCTGGAAGACTTCTTATCGAATTCCCAATAAATTCTAGATTTAAACTTTCTCATTAGTCTAATAAAGTGTGTTCCGGCCCGACTAGGTTGATTGAAGCATTATTACGAGTTTAACGTAATCTCAAACACGCTCTATAAGATTTAAGTCTGGATTTACTGCTGACCACTCTATCTTGAATACCAAATTAAGTTTATATAGATTGATTGGAGTAATATGCACGAGAACAATATTAACAACAATAAGAGAAACAAACGGTGTCACATTTTCTTCAAAAATATCTTTGATATACCTATCAGCTGTTAGAGATCCTCTACGAAATACTGTCAACTCTGTGTGACCTTTAAAGCAGATACCTTCTTATACCATAATGGAGCTAAAGTTATTAGCTGGTCTTACGGGTGCACTGTGCAAATGGCTTACCTTCGCGTCTGTAGACTGGGATACGTCTATTCAGGCTTAATGCAATACGAATGTTCGTATCTCCTAAACTAATGTAGATTTCGTTTTGAAACTTTTTTGTTTAAATTTATATAGTTTTAGCTTTATTTTGTAACTAAAACAATTTAAAATATTAGTGGCCTGGGTGCGACCCGAAAGGTCCACGTGACTAACTTCCCAGTGGAAAGAATGACAAAATATCAAATATTTTGTTGTTATAATAATTATTATTATTAAAATTATTATAAAAAATGATTTCAAATTGTTTATAACAAATTATAATTGTCATTAACAATATTCTGTTTATGTGAACCGTATTTTTTCAAACTTTTTCTTATCATTTTATAAGCGGCAGCTATTTTCAATTGTTTATAACAATTGAATTTTTAGTTATTACGATAAATAATCATTTGTTAGTAACAATATTCAATTGTTATAAACAATGCTTAATTATTACTAACAATAATTTTTCACTGCTATAGCGTCTTCAATGGTACTCTCTCAATACTGACACAAGTTTAAAATTCTCTAACTCCTATTTTTGTTTTCTAAAACTATCTCTTTTTATAAAATATTGCCGTCATATTTTTCATAAAAATATTCCTATTATGCAATAATCATATTATTCAAAAGATCTTAAAATTCTTTATTAAAAATAGCATAATTTAAAAATTGCAAAATTCAGGTAGTTTACCATTTTTTTCAGTTTTTTAATTTTCCATAGTCCCACGTCAATATCATTTTTTGTTCTCGAGATAATCGAGACGAAAAATAATACCGAACGCACATACGAACATACGCACATACGTTCATACACACGTCCACTTAAAAACTATTGTATTCAACTCTGGGGACCTTGAAATGTGGAGATATGTCAAAATTCGGGATTCGCAAAATCCGACCCATTACCTACTATAACTTCCCATTGTGAAGTTAAAAAATTGTCGAAGTTATTAAAACTTGATTTGAAATGTTTACTTCCAGTTTTGTACAGGAAAAATTAAATTTCCAATCTGATTTAAAATTTGAAAAGAACACAAGAGTAGGTACCGTAGTCTTTATCAACATTTTTCTTTTTTCTTCACTGTATACCATTTAGATATTTTAAAATCTGGAAGCGTCAACGGAAAGTTTATCTCAATGCGCCAACTTTTATTAAGAATAAAATTTTTATACAAATAAACATTAAAAGTTTTACCGTATGTTGCAGACTTTTGACACTCACTGTTTCATGACATACCTAACATTTAGATAAAAAAAATCCGACTTTGACTGAAAAAGAAAACTTTGTTTGTCGGTCAGCTTAATGCGAAAATTCTACATTATGATGTAGTTGAAAAAAGCAAAAGAAAACGATGTGGAAAGACGTATTGTGAACTGAAAATTGTATTTATTTGTATTTTACATTTACGCGGGCGATAAACTTACTTTGGTTCCCGATAAATAAGACGTTCAATTTCACAAATGGCACTATATTTATTATCGCAAAAAAAGTAAAATATATTTTTTCAGCGGTGCCACTATCGACAACAAGGTCAACGCCAACGTTGGCGATCAAAAAGGATTTCAAGATGTCGAAGCATCCAAGAATAAGTTTATTTGAAGGAGATGAAAAACGCTTCAGACAGACCAGCGATCCGACGATCCTACTTCGAGGAAAATACCGAAAAGTCGGAAAATATGCCGCTTCCGATCAAATACAACCACTCAAAGAAACGGAATCATCGGAAAAAAAGAGGTAAAATTTTCTTGGCGATGTGTTTTTTTGATACGTAATTTTAAAGGCAAAAATATCTGGAAAATACCTCGAGAAAAAATTTCAAAAACATTTACTATTTAATAAACAATAACATGACAATTATTAGCAATCCAAGTAAGGTTAACAGTTTTTTGTACACCTGTATTAGATGAGCTTCAATTATATAATTACATACATACAGTGTGTTTAAAAAAAGGTGACCCCGGTGAAAAATAATTGGGGTTTGCTTAGTAAAAAATTTTCGTAGCGCCATCCGCATTCAAAATAAAGGGCGTTGAAGAAAAAAATTTGGTTATTACTTCATAATAAATATAATTACTTTATAATAAATATTCCGAAATCGGTACACAGTATCGAGTTTCACCAAGAGTACCTTTTTGGTGTAAAATTGAATAATGTTTAAATTCACTTGAAATTTTAATTAATAAAGCTAACCTTTAAAAAGTTATGTTCAATACTATTGGTACGAACCGTGTAACTAGCGCCCTCTATGAGAGTCAGATATAAACCTTTTTCTCGAGAGTCTGGAACAATCCTTCTACTTTCTCGAACCCGCTAGACGAGGTGTTCGAGAGTTTACCAGACGGAGGCGGAAGCCGACAAAGCGCTCATTAATATGCACACTCTCGGACGCCGACAAATAAACAGGTAACAATATTAATTTTATCGTGTGTTTTAATGACCTGTTAAAGTGTTATGAACATTCCTTTGGCTACTATATTCCAGAATTTTACCCAAAAAATATATCTAAGAATCCTGGAGCTGAAATTTTTATTTAAAAACCTATCGTTAAAGTAACATTCATGTTTAATTTTCACCAAAATACAGAACAAACAACATGTTCTAGAAATTACGGAAACAATTTGAATACAATAGATTCACAAGTTTCATCATTTACAACATACTCAAACTGAGCGGGAAAAAAAGTATGAGTGTGTACTTTCTACAGAGGTAGGAGAAAAAATATTGTTTTGTTACGTCTACTGATTTTCATAATTAATAAATCAAATAGTAACTAAAAAAATAACCGACCGTAATATAGCTGTTTCGCTAAATGTTTAGAATGTTCAAATTTCACCAATAGGAGGCTGTTTTATGTCATTTCCCATTAACAATTAAGGATTTGTTCTAATTTTTTATTATAGAAAGTGACATTTTTTTCCTATCTATTAATAATTTTTACATTGACGTCCTTTATACCATTGTATTTTGTAAAGATATGGTTTTTTTATGCATTAATGAAAATTAGGAACAGAAAAAGTCTAGGCCCAGACGGTATTCCAAATGAACTTTTTAAATACGACGGGAGAAGCCTGAAACAGCAGCTAACAGCCATAATTCGCAAAATCCTTTTACATCAAAAAATTCCGGACGAATGGCGCCTAAGTACCACAATCTTACTGTTTAAAAAAGGAGACAAGAAGATACCCGCAAACTACTGAGGCATAAACCTTCTAAATACAACCTTAAAGCTAGTAACAAAGATTATAACAAATAAAATAAATGAACTCACCACATTGGACGATGAACAACAAGGATTCAGATCAGGAAGATCTTGTACTGATGCGATATTTGTCCTGCGAAAAATAACTGAAAAATCCATCCAGTATAACAAACCAGTCTTCATGTGTTTTATAGACCTGGAAAAGGCGTTTGACCAAATACAACTGGAGGACGTGGTACACCTTCTATACAACAGGCAAATCCCATACAACATCATAAAAACCATCGAAAATATTTACCAGAGAAACAAAATACAAGCCAAAATTAATGGCACAACTACCGAAAAAATTCCTGTAAATAGTGGTATTCGACAAGTAGATTCGCTTAGCCCCTTATTGTTTAACATCGTTATGGACGAAATAATAAAAAACACTCGTAACCTGAAAGGGTATAAAATGGGGAACAAAGACGTCAAAATCCTATGCTATGCCGATGATGCTGTTCTGATTGCAGAAAACGAAGATGACCTACAGAGATTACTATACAAATTTAACACAACGGCAAAAAGTCTAAAAATGAAGGTATCCGCAGCAAAGACGAAATGCATGACCACTTCAAAAACACCTATCAGATGCAAACTGGTTGTGGATGATTAAATTATACAACAGGAGATGAAATTTAAATACCCAGGCATAGAAATATCAGGATACGGTGACATCGAGGCGGAGGTAAGAAACCAAGCGGCAAAAGCAGCACGAACCTCAGCTTACCAGAACGATACAATCCTCCGAAACAAATATATCGGAATCGAGACGACCAAATCCCGAATCTACAAGGCGGTCATCCGACCTATATTAACAAACACAGCGAAAACTAGACCAGATAGATCGAACACAAAGAGAATATTAGAAACCACCGAAATGAAAATAGTGCGCAGGATCGCTGGGAAAAAAACTTTTTGACAGGGAGAGAAGCGAGGACATTAGAAGAACATGTAAAATATGGTCAAAATAACTAGAGACAAGTCGCCCTTAGGGCGCCGAAGCGTTAGAAGACCCCGCAAGAGATGGAGCGACAACCTTTCTAATAATTGAACGGCAGAGGATACGAAGAAAAACAAGCAAATTGCTTACATTAAAGAAAAAAAAAGATGTTTTTTTATAGCACTGATTTTTGTGTTTGGTTAATTAAGTGTTAGTTTTGGACCATTAGTGTGAATAGGGTATTCTACTATGTTTGAAAAAGTACTTCGAAATGTTGATTTTCTTAATAAAAAGCCACAACAAAATATATTTCGACAAAATAAACACACTTTTTTGCCATAAAATTAAATTAAATTTCGAACCTATTTTATTCCCGCGAAAACTCTGTAGGCCATTTTGGTGATGTAGTATTGGTAAAAACAACAGTCGTGTATGTACGACCGGCACTCATTCAACGTTAACAGCTATATGCAACCATCATTGAATCGACTTTTGGCAGATTCGTACTATCTGCATTTTAATAAATAAATAGGTACAAATGAAATGCACTGACGAAATAACCCAATTATGACTCCTTGAAGTTAAAGTTGATAGATATGTACCTGGCTGTTTACACTGTACCGACAGTTTTTGCCTATATGACGTCACACCGTGGCGGCTCGTGTTTTAGGTCACCGTGATATACAGATTAAAAATAACGACTTTCAATTTTAATATAATATAACAATATTGTGCATTTATGACCCAAAATTAGAATATTTAAGTATAATTCTACATAAATTTTAATTTTTATTAAATTTCATAATTTATTTTTCACTACCGAAAGTACCCTTATATTATATTTTGTTTGCAGTAAATCAGCTGAAAGCAAAAACGCATCCTGTCCATTCTACTCACACAGTGACGTTTTCCCGTTTAAATCGTTATTAGAACGTAATAACGAAAAGGGTGTGAAATGTGATCCAAATAACAATTATTTAGTGAACAAAAGTTTTATGGACGAACCGTTATTAGGAAATTTCGACAAAAATCGTGAACTCGCGAACAATGATGTCAATAAAATTTATCGAAATATCGCCGTATCGTATTCCCCGATTAAAGAGAATGGGGAACGGTCTCGTAAACGGCACAAAGTGAGAAGGAGAGCCAGAACCGTCGACGAGTCGAGTTCTTCCGGTGAAAGAGATGCAGAAAAAAGGAAAGGTAAGTCGATATATTTTTTTTATATTGATTATGGACTTTTTCAAAGCACTTTTATGAAATTTTATGTCGACTCAATTTGAATTTTATCGTTTTCTTTCTTATTAACACATTACTTAAAAAGGTAAGGTCGAAATTCGATATAAATTACTACAATTTTTATAATTTTATTTACGCAAATTGGGTTATTAATAAATGTTGCATTAACTTATAGCCTACAATGGAACTTAAAATTTTGCAATATTACAATAATCTACAACTATCTTTGTCGTGAAGCTGTACGGTCCTTCACAATTTTTTACAAATGGGTTTAATCAATTTTTCGCAGTCTTTTACATTATAATATATATAATCTTATTAAATAACAAATCTTTTTTTCAAGATTTACTTTTGTAAAATAAAAATATAACTTAAAATACCTGTTTATTTAAAAACATTTCTTATTCTTGAAGTTTTTTCCTACAACCAATAGATTCGGTGAAAAAAAAATTAAATGTCCTATTTTTTTTTTTTTTTTTATGAAAATAGTCGCAAAAAGGGTAGACCTATCGTGTGGGCCGCGGACGGCCCGCATTGCGACTATTAGAAGGGGAAGGGATTATAGAAAGGAAATGATTGTGGACACGCTTTTTAAAAAGTTGCAGGTCATAGTTCTCTAGAAAAACTGATTTTGGAAGCTTATTCCATTCCGTAGCAGCCCTGTAAAAGTAGGATTCTTGATGAAGATTGGTCCTTGTAGTGTCAATCTTGAGAGTAAATGGGTGAGACTGATCAGCGTGCCGAGTTCTTCGGCCGAATGTGGCCAATGGTGGTACAAGAGTTTTTATTTCTCTGGAGCATCTGCCATGGAAATATCTGTAGAGCAATGACTGGTCTGCAACTCTTCTTCTATGTTCTAGAGGGTGAAGGGTATCTGTGAGAGTTGAGCTGTTTATCAAGCGAATGGCTCTTTTCTGAATGGAATCTAGAAGACGAAGAGAATGCCTATGTGCTGAACCCCAAATGTGCGAGCAATACTCCAGTAGAGGTCGGATTTGAGCCTTGTACGTCGTCAACAGTTGATCAGGAGTAAAAAACTTTCTGGCTTTCCACAGAAAACCTAGCCTCTGGCTTGCCGACTTTGCGATGTTAACAACATGGTCATGCCAAGACATATTATTGGACACCGTGACTCCCAAAATCGAGATGGAGGGACTTGGTTCAAGGGTATTTCCGGACATTGTGATGGGATGATTTGAGGAATTCACTTTCTTGGAAAACGTGGCACTTTGTGTTTTTTGGGCGTTGAACTGAACAAGATTGTTGGTTCCCCACTCGACGATTGCTTTAAGATCTCTATTGATGGAATCAACCTGTTTCTGCCTGAGTCTATTTGTATCATTCACCGAAAGTGATCGATAGGATGTGAAAGTTGAGACAAGTGTGCTATCGTCTGCGAAACTGTAAATGGGGTTCGTGGTGGTTTTCAAGAGGTCGTTGATGTGTAAAAGAAATAAGGTGGGGGACAGGATGGAACCCTGGGGGACCCCGGCATTAGTTTTAAACGCATCAGAAGAAATACCGTCAACTGCCACATGTAAGGAGTGATCTTGCATGAAGCTCAAGAGCCATTGGCGCAGTTTGGTTGGGAGACCGTAGGCAGATAATTTACTTAACAATGCCTGGTGCCAAACGCGGTCAAAGGCTTTAGATATATTTAAGGCTATTGCACGGGATTCACCAAACTTTTCAATAGTGTTTGTCCAGAGCTGAGAGACATAAGCCAGCAAATCTCCAGTAGACCGAAGTTGTCGAAATCCATATTGTCTGTCATGGATTATCTCAAATTTCTCCAGATATTTGATAAGTTCTGTGTTAATCGCTTTTTCCATAACTTTGGATATGACTGAGAGCAATGCAATAGGGCGATAATTTGCAGGAATAGTCTTCTTTCCTTTTTTCGGAATCGGTTGGACTTTAACGTTTTTCCACATGGACGGAAATACTTCTTTGCTGTATGATAACTTGAAGAGTCTACAGAGAACTGGGGTGAGCTCTTGAGCATAGGTCTTATAATAATCAAGTATAGGCAGACGATAACTCGTAGAATATTATAGAGCACCGGTTTCAAAATGTGTTTTAAGTTATTGTATGGATTGGAATTATAAGGGATAACATAATTGGGCTAAATTTTCTGCCTTACCCATTAAATCGAATTTCCCACACCAGTTTTCTCAAAAATGATCGTCCTGAACTACTTAAGGACATCCATCCATGATAAGTTTACAACACACCGATACTTGATATTAAAGATTTAAAAAATTGTATTCAAATAGCGTGTGATACCATAAGAAATACGTAGAGCATTTTACGTTCATGTTTTTTGGCTGTGGGCGGTCATTTCCAATATTTATTATGAATCGTATTTTATTCTTGCATTTTCCATCTTTACTGTTTTCCAGAGCCATTTGCAGGAACCTCGTCAACATTTTAAAATCTCATTACAATATTGAGTACTGAATACATATACTAATATTTTTAAAATAAAAAATAAATAATAGGAAATTATTTTAAATCCTCGTATTTATTTTTGCGTTGGAAAATTTTGTATTATTTATTTTCTAATATTTTAACAGTGGCTTGGACGTTTTCTTACTACCGTGGTAAAACAGATTTCTAGTTGATCAATCATATTTTTATCGAGGATTTTGAAATTAAAATTTTTATAAAATCTAATAATAATTCAAGATTGTGTTGGAAGTTTTAAATATGGTTATTAATGCAAAATTATTGTTTATTACCTTATATCATTAAAATATTTAGTTTAAAATTATGAAAACGGCTCCGACTTTAATTTCATTAAGTATTTTATTTCAAAATTTAATATTTCGAAATCATTATTTATTAATTTAAATTGTCAAAAATAAAGTATGTGCTTTGTTTTTTTTTGCAAAATGATTATCTATAAGTTTATGTCATACATAAGAAATTTACGGAAAAATATTGTGTTTTCATTTCTATTGGCAGTCTCAATTTTTTTTATTACTCTCTACATTGTTATATAGTTTTTGCATAAATTAAGTATATAAATATAATTTTCGAATAAGTTGCGATCGATCTTTAAACCCCCCATGCAATTACTTTCCAAAAATTTTATTTACTGACGCTCCATGGCTTTCCTCGTTATTCGCAGTCTACCGATGCTGTCGATGAAATATCGGTTAAGGTTTTTCCGATGATATTACTTTCGAGAGCCGTTAGCAGTGAAAAATACATAGACGTTTCTCGTGCTGCAATCGTAAAATTCCTAATGAGAAAACTCTTAATTGGCTATTAAAAAAGTTTTAAAGTTTTTTTGAAGGTGTGTGGAAACGAAACCCTTAATATAATTTAGGTAACTTAAGTTCACGTCGGTATCGTAAGTAAGGTTTCAAGAAAAGTGGCAAATATGTAAATATTGTTACGATTTTTTTTTCCTTGGATCCGTTAATTCTAAACTCCCAGTACAATAACTAACAAACACTTTATAATGATTTCAAAATGCTTGACTTTAAACTCTAACTTCAACTTAAACTTTTAAAACTAAAACCAAACTTCGATCTATGATTCCGTTTAAATACCTCCAAATCAACGTTCTCGAATAATCAGCATTATTCAAAGAAATTCTAGAATCATCCAGTGTCTTCTGTGTATTTTCTCATTAAATATTCACCCCAAATTGTGATCGATGCGCTGTCGCGATAGACAACAGGTCCGGCTCGTAACAATATTAATCATTATTTGAGTGTCGCTTATCTTCAACAATTCAAAAAAAGACGCATATTGCTTGTACCAATAAATATTGAAAAGCCTTAATTCGTTTTAACAGCAATATTTTAATTTTATTTTTTCCTATTTCGTCTACAATACGATGATCTGTGTTAAGAACGTACCAGTAGTAACAAAGTTGACTGTTTGTTTAAAATATATGATTTATTTGTTGATTGTCAGTAGTAATATAACTAGAGGTCAAATTATTTATTATTTATATATATATATATATATATATATCAAAAATCACCACCAACGAATGAGATACATTCAAAAACTCAGGAAAACTATGAGAACTCGATTTAGAAAGAAGTACTTGGCAAAACTAGTAAATACTGGTAAAAGAAAACATGGAATTTTCAAAATCGGAGACATCGTTTTGATTGGTTCTGATAAAACGAAAAGAATCAATTGGCCACTTGGTAAAATCCAAGAAATATATCCAGGAAGAGATAAGGTATGCAGAGTTGCAAGGGTCAAGACTGCTAATGGAGAACTCATTAGACCATTCCAACGATTATACCCCTTAAAAATATCTTCAGGAGAAGAGATTGGGAAATTGATACAAAGAAATAAACAAGAAGAAATCTCTGAAAGCAGAAGCAAGATGGTATATCAAGAAAAAAGAACTGAAGAAGACGAAAGAAAAGAACAGAGACATGAAAACGGAGAGGAGGCTGTTTTTACAAGGAGTGGCAGAATGGTGAAAATACCAGATCGTTTTAAATGTTGAATTTGCGAGGGGAGTACGTTGGAAATGAGATTTTATCATATTTAGTAAGTAGGTGCACGTTGTAAAATGTTTTTCATGTCAACGATGTAAATAGAACTATCAAAAATAAAATATATATACTTGTCAAAAGTTCTACAAAAATTTATTAATATTTCAATACTTGTCTGGTTTAAATAAGTTACTGTGATAGATTTCTACGAACATAACAATCCAGTTATAACATTTGTCTGCGACTCGGGAAATTTTCAAAATATTCATGAGCTCGAAAAAATTTCCGGATATTAATTTGACCTCGCGTAGTATTCGGTAAGAAAACTCCACACCGAATTGAGGTGGAAAATATAATATTTTTGAAGTTTATTTTTCGATTCTCAACAATGCAAATTATTTTCTTCATCAAGTCACCAGCGAAACATAAAATGTGTGGTTGACTTAATTGTTGAGTTGCCATGGTAACCAAGCGAGACCCTAACCTCGAAATCATTATTTTACTTTTGAAACTGTCAAGTGGCACGACGTGAAAAAATGATTCTCTTCGGTCAAGAAAGCAGAGAAAATATTCGCCAGGAGATTGAGCAGTTGACACCCGCGAATACCAGGAAATCGAAGTCAAGCGTATGGAGGCAGTTTACAAAGTTTTGCGCAGAAAAAATTGGCGCTTATTGTCGAAGACTATGGGTTCAACATGCGAAAAAAGAGCTCCGAAGACTACAAGGAGAGTGTTATCAAAGTCAAAAATGGTCTGTTATTGTAAACGTCAAAAAATTTCCAGTATATTTCGCTGTTGGGTATCCCACGAGAAAATTTTTTTCACTAAAATACCTCCGTTGCCGTGGTGATCTGTCAAAATAACGTATTTTGATTGGTTCAAAATTTCAGGTGTGGAATTTTCAAATATATTAAGTCTTGTCAGTTTGTCATTAAATTATCTACAAAAAATTAATTAATTAATTTTTAATATAAAAATTAATAGGCGGGGAGCCGGTGACACTTAAAGTGCACTTATATGGATTCTGAAATTTAGCATAGGAATTAATAGTATATAATCATAGGTACAACATAGTGCCAGAGTTTTTCGTGGTAGAAATATTTTTTATAAATTTTTATTTTTCTAATAATCATAAGTAATTCATGGAAATTAATTTCTTGTAGACCATTTTGTAGCAAATTTTATAAATTTTCAAAAAAAATTGATGTGACAACTCTCATCGTGGCTAAAAAGTCTGTCACATCGACTTTTAATATCTAAGTTCATAAAATGTTTTCCTTATCGCGGAATTACTTTATTTATATTTTCCTTTTTAGTTCTTTTAAAATATCTTAGTGTGGCAGCTCAAAACTTGACCAAAATATCTGTCACACCACTTTATATTATAGCTCTAACCCTTCAAAATCATGAAAATGAGGAGAAAGATACAGAATCTCAAAGAAACAGATGTTATGGATGTGATGATTTAAATGATTCTGAGTAAATTTTTGTCTAATTAAAATAATATATGATGTTTGTCTATAGCTTAATCGTATGACCTTTATTTTTTATTTCTCTTGTTGCTGCATTTATTAAATAACTTAAGTATAGAAATTGACAAAATTATGAATAAATGGAATGCTGAAATTTATAAATGAATAATGTTTAACAGCAATACTGTATTAATTAAACGACCTTTACTTTCCTTCCTGGTATTAGTTTATAAATTTCTTCAATAAATAAATTTAAAATATAAAAAAAAACGACGGGTTGCACTCTGGGAGTGCCGGCAGAAATGAAAACTTAAGTATTAACGTTGTGCGCCCTGCGCCGCCTAAACGAAACAGCCGGCGCAGGCATACATTTTCGCCGCGCCATAGAAAGAGAGGGGGATACTCCCTCTCCTACGCCACGCCAGCTGTCTACTCTCCATCCGTCTTACGAATTTTCGATCAGGTCACGTGTCCTGACGCGAGTTTTTTACCCATTACAAAAAAAGTGTACAACGCCGCTAAAGAAGTTTTCACTTCAAGAATATTATGTTTCTGAAGTCATTTAAATCTAACTGGTGTGACAGATATTTTTAAAATAATAAATGAACAAGCACACTGATCGAAATGTTGTAACGTTCAACAGGGCTTCAAAGCAATTTATTGAAGGGACAAAGATGAGCTAAACATTTTTAAGGCTTTTAGGGTAACTCAGGTATAAATATATCATAGATAGTAAGGGTAGCTTAGTCCAAAAGTTAAAAGTAAAAAGAGAAAGAATCATAAATACATATTATGAACTTTAGATATTAAAAGTCGGTGTGACAGACTTTTCTGCCACGATAAGAGTTGTCACACCAATTTTTTTTGAAAATACAAAAAATTTGCTACAAAATGGTCTACACGAAATTAATTTCCATAACGGTGCAAATTACTTATGACTATTAGAAAAATAAAAAATATTTCTGCCTGGATAAACTCTGGCACACTGGGCCTATGTTGTACCTATGATTAAATAATATTTATTCCATTAAATTTCATAATCCATATAAATGCCGTGCGTATATATTAAGTATTGATTACTCCTCACATAACTGTCTTCTGCAATTAATAATGAAAGAACTATAACTTCTGTCAATGTTGCACCTTAAAAGCAGTTTTTGTATAAGCGTTCTTTTCTTATCATCTACTTTAACGGAAATAAAATCTTTTTTACCAGGCATTGTTCGACAGTATTTTCTCGGAAATAAAACATTTTTTTTTTCTCGACTGGTAGTTAGCGGTCACCCCGTGGATCCTGATGCTTTGCTTTTCTCGTTTGTCGTCTGTATGTTCCAAATTTTACCACTTATATTATAATTATATATTTTTTAAAAAGTCCTTTCATTAATAACGTCAATTTTTTAGAAGCCCATGACTTGGCAACCAAGCCTCATACAAAAAAAAAATAGGGTGTTCTCGTTCATACCATTTAGAATTAGATTTAGGTGTAATGTGAACGAATTTTGGTACCTCGCATTTTTTTCGCAGTCCGCTTTATATAAAATGCCCCTATAATCTATATATATATATATATATATATATATACACCCTTGAACCCTTTTACCCTTAGGGTGTCGGGTTATCATTTTATTCTTGTTTTATAAACTTCTTCCATTCTTTTCTGTTTCTTGTCAATGTCTTTGCTTCGCTCCATTTTTTATTTCTTCCTTGTAAAATCCTTCCTATTATGTCGTTCCAGGTTTTTCTAGGTCTTCCTCTTTTTCTCTTGTTTTGTGTTATTGCTTCATAGATTTGTTTAACAGGTCTACTGTTTGGCATTCTCTGTATGTGCCCCCACCATCCCAATTGTTTTTGTTCTATGAATGAAATAATGTCTTCTATGTCTAGTTCTTCTCTTATTCGTGTATTTTTTATTTTATCTCTCCTTGTCCCTTCCTTACTTCTTCTCAGATATTTCATTTCTGTTGCTTGTATTCTACTTTTCGTTTTATTTGTTAATACCCAAGATTCACATCCATATGTTAATACAGGTCTTGAATATTTTTAGTTTTGTATGTCTTGAAATTTCTTTTTTGTTAATAAATTTCCTGTTCATTGCATAATACAGTTTTATGGTTTTCTCGATTCTGTCGTTGATTTCCGCTTCTTGTCCTCCCTTTTCGTCTATTGTTACTCCTAGATCTTTAAACTCTTTAACTTGTTCTATTTTTATATTATCTATTATAACATTTATTCCTTCGTCTCCTATAGTCATCACTTTGGTTTTATCTTTATTTATTTTCATCTGTTTTCTCTTTAGTGTTTCATTCCATACTTCTATATTATATTGTAATTGTTTTTTATTTTCAGCAATCAGTATTATGTCATCTGCAAATGCTCCTTCAGCTATCTCCACTCTTTGCATGTTTTGTATCCAATGCTCATTTTTTTTATATTTTTTTCACATTCCTTGATGATGTCGTCCATGAAAATATTAAACAGCATTGGGCTTAATGATCCGCCTTGTCTCAGACCCTCTTTTGTTTTAAAGCCTTCTGATTTCATGTTATTCTTGATAACATGATTTCTATTCCTTCCATATATTTTTTTTATCATATTTATGGTTTTGTCATCGATGTTTCTATTTTTTAACTCTTTCATATTTCTGTTCTAGGTACTCTGTCAAAAGCTTCCTCTAGGTCTATGAATGCTAAATATATATTTTGGTTTTCTGATCTTCTCTTTTCTATTATTTGTTTTATCGTAAAAATGTGGTCTTGTGTGCTTCTTCCGAGTCTAAACCCACTTTGTGGTTATATTTTTTTTCTTATTTTGTTGTTCCATTATTTTTGTTATGGTATTTAGTAGCGTGATCCCTCTATAGTTATTGCAGTTTTTGTTGTCTCCTTTTTTGTGTATTGGTGTTATTAGAGCTGAATCCCATTCTTCTAGCTTAAATCAAATTAAAATATTTAATTATAGCAATGCGTAGGCGTATTAAATAAAAACTAATTACCTTTTAATATTGTGAAATTATGATAAAATACTTTATTCAAAACATACCATTTAATTTTACCCAATATATTCCATAAACAACGAAATGCATAATGAGTCTCCGCATTTGACACAAAAACAAGATTATATTGTACATCAAAGATTTATCTATGATTTTAGCATCAGTAACGACTGAATAAACTTAAAATGTGAGACAATTTGCACAGTATCTCCATATTCCGTTCTCATTCTGCTCCAGACTAAGATGTAATATATAAAAGGAGTTTGCTATGTTTATATGAGCTTGACTAATATTGACTTTGGTGTGAATTTGATTTTCGACGTAAATCACGCGAAGAATGAACCCGACGGAAACTGCTTGCTTGGTATGGAGCCGAGTCATGGGCGTTTTGTTAATCAACAAAAAAGGGCTGTAATTCACCAATAACTTCGCAAAGCACAGCGGGTAAATGGATATTAAAATCGATCAATTTTCAACAGAACAGACGTTTCATAAGGCAGCTTCTAATTAATAATTTAATGAAATGAAGCACAGTGCACGCTAGATATGAGCAATACGAATTTAGATTCGTTATTTTCAATTGTTAAACGTCCTTCTTGTTGTCAAGAGAATACCGAATGCAGGCAGGTAAGCAGTTGTTTGTAATTATTCATTTTAATTGAAAATAACTGGTTTTTATTTTTTCTAATAATATTCGAGATAAATATCAAATAAAAAAAATTACAAATGTTTTGGTGAATGCTCACGTTTGTTAATATGAGCATAAAGATCGTGATGGCAAGAAGACTAAAGACAAATTTACAGAAGTCAAATCCACAATCTAGAGAACCTGTTCACAAATTGTTATTCCTGTTGAAAGTCTGGTGGTGCACACGGTGTAATGTGATTCTTTTTAACAGAACCAAGGAAGAACCTTAAGGAGATAACTCTTTAGAGAATAATTAGGAAAATACTTGTAAACAAGTTGGTCTTCGCAGAAAATTAGGAGAAGGCTAATGCATAATTCAATGATGTAGCCTCAATGTTTTCTTTCACCAGATCCAATGAGGGCTAACGCGTATGAATTTGCCGCTAGTGTAGCGTGAGGTCTGCAAAATGTCATATTTTACTGTTTGTGGGTGGGCTAAGCGGGTTTATTTCTAATTAGAAAAGCCGTGTGGTGTCATTGGACACCCGGACATTTGCGCTTTCCATACTCTTTTGGACTCTGAACACACGATTTCACTACTGTCTCCCTATAATTTAAATAGTAAAATAAATAGTAACCACTCAAATCAACAATCAACAATAGACGAATGTAAACATTAACTACTTGTATCAAGTTACATAAGTTATACAATTTTATCAACTTACTTTTCTAAATCTGTATTACACACATTTACTGCAATTTCCATTTTTCAAAACTTAATTGAAATAATAAAACAATATTCGCGTATGATCTAACACAATAAATTGTAGTTTAAAAAAACTAAACAAGAGTTAATCAAACTAAAAAGTAAAAAATAATTCTAAACATAGGAATAAGATTACTGACGAGAAAATTAATGCCACTGTTCTAAAAGCGTGGGGTGCTTTTATTCCGAAACGCAGAGTTAGTTTAAAAATGTCATACAAAGCAGTGATATTAATTGACATTAATTTTTTTGACAGTGACATTTATTTTCTCGTCAGTAATTTTATTCCTATGTTAAGAATTATTTTTTACTTTTTAGCTTGATTAACTCTAACAGTGTGTTTTGGTTTTTTTAAACTATAATTTATTTTTCGCTTTTTAATTTGATTTGTTTTACTCACAAAAAGAATGCATCGGCCGGGAATCGAACCCGGTACCCGCGTGGCAGGCGAGCATTCTACCACTGAACCACCGATACATTTCGTTACGTGACGATTTATACTAAATCGCACTACCCGTAAGCCGTGTTAAGACACTACGTTGTCACGTGCCTATTTTTTCCCTTCTACAGTTCCATTATTAATTGGGTCTCTGATAGTCTGGTATTTCTCAGGTGCTCGTAAATAGTTTCGCTTACCGTATTTTGTTGTAATTTAAATTTATCACTCGTTGTAAATAGTGTTGCATACCTTGTAGTGTTAGGATTTAATTATTAATGGCTGTGACATTTTTGTTAATCGATGGAGATGGAGTGGGAGTCCTTGTTATTAGATTTCGCCTTGATTTTTGGCCTCGATTGTGGTGTGTTGTCAGCTATATTATTGTTTGGTTTGCATTTCTGTGTGGATGGGCTGGCTATCAACACGGACGAGTGCGATTATGAGTTTGGAACATAGATTTGCAAAGATGGTTGGCTGACGCGTGTCCCGTGTCATATTTCTTGATATCCGGCCTGGGAGTCAGTAGTTGAGGGAGTCGCTTGTTGTCAGTCGTCGAAGTCGGGTGAGAGTTTTTGGAACGATTTGATATTAACACGTAAGCAGAACCTCTATGGTTTTTTCTTTCATATCTGGCTGTATTTGGGCCATCTTAATTGGATTTTAAAGAAAAACCATTTAATTTTTAACTTGACCATTCTATCTTACCTTTGTTGTTGATATTTTGGATTTTGGTGTCGAGTTAAAATATCCGCATGCGGGATCTGATGGAGGGAAGCCATTGTTAAGTAGCAGGTGCAGTTCCATAATCAATCCGGCCACAGGAGTAGGCCCCAGGAGTATGCCACAGGATTAGTGAATTCGTATACCCAAAGGTTACAAGTGTTTTATTTTAGAATATTTAAACGACGTGATTTGTTTTTGACACCGCGATTAAGTTTTGTTTTAATTTATTAATATGGTACACTGTTGAAAACTATTTATTGCATTGGATAATATGCCAAGGCTGAACTTTGATTAAAGTAATATTCTCAATAGTTCTTTGTGTCCAAGTAAAAACGTTTTCTTCATACTTATTTGTAAATATCCTACAATATTGCTATTTTGAAGGACAGCCATCGTAAAAAGAAATATTTTTAAATAAGCTCGATTGTTTTAACAGTGTAAATCTTTATGTAAATAAAAAAAAAACGTGATTAAATTAGCTGCCGTACGTGAACGTTGATGAAGTTGACTTGTATACGTTTTTTTGGGTAACCTGATAAGGTTTGTCATTCTTACCTTTGTTTTAATTATTTTATGGAATCGTAAACTTTGGATTTTTGATTTATTGTTGTCTCATAAAGTTGTAAATTTTGAAGTTTCGATTTATTGTTGGCTGTTAATTTTGATTATATGTGTTATATTTTTGTTATTGAGCTGTGTATTTTAATTTATTGTGTGAGTAAAGTATTCAATATATTTTTGCTATAATTTTATTTATTTGGTTCACCATAATCTTAGTTGTTTATCGTGTGGCTCTGCTAGTGCCTATAAGACCTAGGGGTTTCCGGCTTGAACCGTCTAAGTCGGTGGCGCGGCTCACTTTTATATATTTTTTTTCTTCTACCCTCTACGGCTGAGCTCGGGCATAATTTGCCAGTAGAGAGACCACTGGCAGAGTACTCTTTAGAGAACGAAAAAGACGTGGCAACGTTCCAATAATGTTGTAAATATTTTGCAATGCTTGAGATTAATTATGGCAAATATGAGCTACGGATTAATGAATGTTAGTACTTTGAGACAGTTTTATGTTTCGGATAATAATGACCTTTTTTTTCCGAATAAAACGGGACCACGCAACACTGCGGCATGCTCGATATTTTACAGTACGGTTTTACGGTATTAAATATGATTTAAATGTTAACTTAGTTTTCACGCCTGTAATAACAGCTATACTTCAGGACCTTACCCGAGAGTGGCGCCAACTGGTGAGCCCAAAAATGGTAACCCTTATTGCATGCGGTAATATGTGGAATATGTCATTTATGTCAAACAAACACAAATTTTTTTCTTAATATACGCTTAGGGTAAGAATTAATTTAATAAGAAGCTATTAAATATAATATGGTTACGCCTACGAGTTGTTAAATAAGTGGTATACACTCAAAAATAACAGTTTTCATTTATAACTCAAAAATTACATTTTACTATACTAGACCTAACTATGTATTTTCCACTAATAAGTATTTATTTTTATTACCAACTGACTATTTATTAATTAATATTTAACAATTAACTAGGTTAGATCAGGTTAGAATGAAACGGTGGTTCGGAGGGAACCCACTTATGCCTTTTGGCACGTTGTGATACCGTGATGGACGGCAGTGCCTTTCCCCTCTATTGTGAGAACCAGTTGGATATCAATCAATTCTTAAAGTGCCTATTCGGTCCGCATGTTGGCAATCATTCTGGCTATCATTATCTTGTTTGCTGCGGCACGGAATAGAGAACCACCTTCTCAGGTTCTTCAGCCACGAGATACGACTTCTTTCCGGTCCTCTCTTTCCCAATATCTTGCCATGGAGAATCCGTTGTAGAATTCCGTATCGACGTTCGTTACGCATAATGTGACCAAGATATTTTAGTTTTCTGGTCTTTACAATATCCATGACTTCTAACTTCTTGTTTATTTTTGTTAGCACTGATTGGTTAGTCACATGGTCTGTCCATGGAATCTTCAGAATTCTGCGGTACAGCTACATTTCAAAGGATTGTAGTTTTTTTGTGGTAGCCTCCGTCAACGTCCATGTTTCTATTCCATACAGCAACACAGCATCGAAGAAGCCTTTTTTTGGTGTTCATTTGTAAATTTTTGTTTTTGAAGAGTGATGCCATTTTTAGAAATATTGTTCTCGCTTTCTCTATACGGCAGCAAATTTCTTGTGAGTGGATCCCACTGCTCATTTATCATGGTCCCTAGGTATTCATATTGTTGCGTTCTTTTGATGTTTTCATTAATAACTGTCAGTTGTACATTATTGTTAGGGGATTTGCTAATGACCATATATTTAGTTTTATTGATGTTACGTTCAAGCCCATATTGGTGGCTAGTTTTAGTTATTCGCGTCATGAGATATTGAAGGTCTTGTAGATTATCTGCGAGAACTACAGTGTCGTCGGCAAATCTAATGTTATTCACTCTCTCCACATTAACGAGTATTCCTGCTTCGATTTCATCCAGTGCTTCTTTGAAGATTTGTTCGGAGTATGTATTGAACAATAGGGGGGAAAGAATACACCCTCAATCAATTAATTTTACGCGGCCGATACGCGTACTTATATATCGTCATGAAACATTCTCCGAATCTCCAGAACACACGAATCAAGAATTATAGATACTGGCGAATGCGCCGGTACATTCTGTTTTTTTGTGTTAAGAAAGAAAATGTTATTGTGCCGAAAAATTAAAAAGGATAAATAACTTTAATAAAAGCAAAATTTTGATAGTTAATAGGCAACTTTTTTCTTTCACTATTACATAATTTTTTTTTTACCTGGTGATGTTTACCGTTGAAAATGACCTGACCAACTTTCGTAATTTTTTACACTCTATAGAGAGGCACGACAGTTGTGAATTAATGACTCCTTTGCGGTTAAACTTAATCGCTTAGTGGAGTATGCTTTGGATTTTCCTGTAAAAAAGTCTTTGTTTTGCACAGATAAATCCTTTAACAAAAATAATTATCTGAGATTAGAACGGCCAAACTGGCGATAAATTTGTTTGTTTTAATTAAAATTAATTCCCAAAAACCAGGCAATCATCTATTTATTACTGTAATAAATAAATCAAGTTAAAAATCTTTACACGACTGGAAACAAAGTTAATACTAAAAAAGAACGCGTAAATTTCTTTGTTACGTTTTTTTTGAGTACATAATAATTTTTTTTAATGAATTGCTACTAGAAACAAATTAAACCAACATTTTTAATAATATTTGAAAACCGGAGGGCATAATATCTATTATAAATAATATTAATTTATACTCTCTCAAATTATACACTTTTCCGAAGAAACAAACACATCGAAAATTAATTAAAACTGGAAACTAAAATAATAATTAATTAATACCGTTGCGTTTTTACTGCCCCCATGAAAATATCTTTTTAATAGCAAAAACTAAAAAATTACTTTGCAGCTACAAAAGTATTATTTATACAGGTTAATCCTTTAATTCATTATCATCATCATCTTGAGCTTATACTGTCCACTGTTAAACAAAAGCCTCTCTCAAATTTTGCCACGTATTTTGATCTTGTGCAGATTGGATCCAGTTTCCTGCAATCCTTACTTACTCCGTGGCTTTCTACGCAGGGTGGGTTTTTGTCGACTTTACAATAGTCCTCCACTGTTGTCTGTCGTTCATGGCATCGAGTGGATTTTGGATTCCCATTATCCTTAGGTCTTTGGCAATATTGTCTCTCCATCGAAGTCGTTAGTGGCCTAGGAGTCTTTTACCCTCTGGTGTTTCCTCCCATACAAGTTTAACAGGGAGATTATTCGGTAGTCTTCTCACATGTCCCGCCCACTGTAATCGTTTGGATTTTATTCCTCCTGCAATCCATTTTATGTTATCTGTCCAGCGTGTGGGTGGTCTGCCTCTACTTCTAAAAGCTTCGGATCTTGGTCGCAATTCTATAATCTTTTTAGTGCATCTACTATCTCTTATTCTGGCTACGTTTCCTGCCCAGTTTCATTTCAGATGTAGAATAGTCTCAACGGTGTCTCGTACTCCTGTTTTGTTTCGTATGGTTCGATAAGGGATTTTGTCAAAAGGTTTGATTCCTAGCGTTGCTCTTTCCATTTTTCGTTGTACCAGTTGTATTTTGTGAGCATTCTTCTTCGTTAACGTTAGCGTTTCCGCGCCATATGTCAATACAGGGATGACACACTGGTTAAAGACTTTTCTCTTGAGACATATTTATTGACAGCTTGGACTTTAATACTGTGCTTAACTTGCCAAAAGCCGCCCATGTTAAACCTATCCTTCGTCGAATCTCGTGTGTTTGGTTGTCTCGTCCAATGTTAATTTCGTGTTCTAAATATTTATTTACGTATGTTTATTCTATACTTTGGTTTTAATTTTTAATGTGTCACTTAGTACCAGATTTGTCATGAACTGTGTTTTTGTTGTTCGTCGACGTCTGAGGGTCGACCACGGCTGGGGTGCATATTAATGAAGCGCTTTGTCGGCCTTCGTCCAATAAACTCTCGCCGCGCCTAGAGACTTCTATCGCTTTCGCGAAATAGTCTGGAATAATGATTGAGAAGTATAAAAAGGACAGCGCCCGTGAAAAGTTTTTAAAAAGTGTTTATAAGTTATGAAATTTAAATAGTTGTTAAAGTTGTAATTAGTTGAATATCTAAGTGATTTATAAAAGTAAAATTGTGTAAAAGTATTGTAATAAAAATTGTTTTGTTACTGTATCGAGAGTTTAAAATCACCGAACCCAAGAAAGAACTAATTATCGTAACAATATGATAAGTATAAGGAACGCACATGAAGACTATGATGCCTTCTAGTGGTCAATTTTTCAAGCTTTGTGGGGGGAGTTACATAGTTCATATACAATGTGTCCACGGATGGGGTTTACAAGACGAGAAACTTTTTAATGTCTAACATCTTTGCTCTCGCTTTCTTGCATGTGTAACATATTTCCTTTAGCTTACTCGCAATTTGTGGGGCTCATTTCGTGAAATGTGTAACAGTAACAGTAACATGTTACACATCATATGCGACTACTGTAAGGCTCGCTTGTTTTTTTATTTTTAGTTTTAACAAAAAATGTCATACTTAATAAAAAGGTTTGCTTGTTCTGAAATCCCAACAAACTAAAAAAAAAGTATATTTTACTAAACCTGCTTCTTTGAGTCAATTTTATGTAAAACCATATAAACTTTTGCACTAAGTTTAAAAATGTAACAATAATCTAGTAAGTGACGTTTATGTCATTACCAAGGCAATAATATTTCAAATTGTCGTGCAACAGTAACTTTTAATATAATCAATAACAAAAGTAACCATAAAGAAAAAAAAATAACAGTAAATAAAAAACCCTATTCGACATAGCCTCCATCAACTCTCCACTCCATTTCTAAATTATTTGTAAGCGTTTCTTAGCATGTCTGGGGTGATTTCATTTACTGCATTAATTATTGATTGTTTAAGATCTTTAATATTGTGGTTTAAATTTGTTTGGTAAACTTTCTGTTTTAGGTAGCCCCAAAAAAAAAATCAAAATTGTTAGGTCGGGTGATCGGGGCGATGTCAGTTATAATATTTATATTTTAAATTAAATTAAAACAAACATTTTTAACACGGTCTTTATTAAAAGTAACGTATTCTAAGCAGAACAAATATTTCGTGTCGTAATATTGGAGTGGATGCGAAGTTAAAGTTTTATCGTTTTTCTGAAAGCGCACTAAAAACTGCGATCACACTAAAACGTAATCAAGTGATAAATGCACTGTACCAGTAATTATGACATGATTATTTTGATCTTTTATTTTACATGTCCTGATATAAATAAATTTTGATCTTTTGTATCATTTTAGACTTGAATTAAATCAATTACAATGGAACAAAATTTAAATATTTTTTGCAAATGTTTTATTTATTGCACTACTGCCATCATAACGATTAGTCAAATTAATGATGGAGAACTTTAGGATAGACAGAAGTGCTGCATTTACAGTTGACGCGCGGTCCATACCGAGATCCTTTTAGCAGTGTTTATACTAGAACAAGCTTAGCGCTCATAAAAGTAGTATACTTTAAGTAAATAATCATTGTAATCTATTTTCATTATACCTACCTAAAAACACTATATTTACATGCCTATTTAGCGCACCGAAAGTGGGCTTTTTCCGTGCGCCCGCCCGGAAAATTTCGCGGTGCACTAGTGTCAACAGCTGCCTACCTGCATGTCAAAATAAAGTAAAAAGTTATTGACAGTTCTCTAGAAATCGCACATTTTTTGTTTATTTTCTTAGCAACGTTGTAAAAAACGCTTGTTTTTGACATTTTTTGATATTTTTAGTGATAATATCTTAACAATTTGTGGTTTTCAGGTAGATATAATGAAAAATATCATTCATTACACGTCCATAAATGCTTTTACCGTGATTGCACGACTTTCCGTTTTCGCGCGCGCACGGAAAAAGCCTATTTTCTTGACTCCTAATGAAATGAACTATTTTGGCATTTTAAATGTATTCAAGGATCAATTATTCGCTGTTTATGAAAATACCACCACTTTTATCACCATTTAAAGGTGATTTACAACCGACTTGTTTTACTGACTATATGTTTTTTCCCAAACGATAAACAAAACATAACGTCGTCAAATTTATGCACGCAGTATTTGTTAACAATTCAGCAGACATTTTATTTCTTTGTTGGTACTGCAACTGGTAACATACGACCAACCAGCAATTTTGCTTTAACGTACTTAAAAACTAAAGAATAAGTTTAAGACATCTTCTTCACTGGTGTTTCTTAATTTCTATCTCACCAATCATTTGTTCGTATACACTAATCACTTCACAGTACTAATTGACAGGGGGCTGCACTTTTTCATTTTCCATGTCGATCCTGGTTATTTAAATTTGCACCACTTCAATGTTGTGGAGATTGTGTAGCCTAGTCTCGTACCGTACTTGCATCTTGCGGTTGCGCCTCCCACGGGAAAAGCCTATTTTCTCGACTCCTAATGAAATATACTATTTCTGATTAGTTACGTTTTTAGTTATCCTGGTGTTAAGTATAGGCAGGTGTGCCCCTATTGGCTATTACCTATTATTTACTGAACGAGCATCCTTTAACAGTTATTATTACCACAAACATAATAATTGGGATTTTATTGGTAATGTATTATTGAAAAAGGGCTCATTGATACAATAGACCATTTATTTTAAAAGAGTAATGCATTCTGTATGGAATTTCCCATTATCTCTTTTCGGTACAAAACCTTAAGCACGATTCAATAAGCGTATCTTGTTCCGAAAACTTATTATCTCAGCGAACGATCACGTATTCCTTACTGTTCTGTTTTCTATCGCACTATTTGCTATTTGATAATGTCTAAGTTATACGCCTCTACTTCCGAGCAGAATATCCGCTAACTTGCTTATAACTTATGCTTTCAGTTGTAATAACCGGCACTCTCCCTGGGAATAGGGATTTTTTACTGACCTATAGTTTCAACAGTTTTTTTATTGTATTCTTCTTTTTGATTTTAATTTTCCAAAGATCTGGTTTAATTTTTATCCTGTGAAAATTTATTTATGTAAAAATACATTTAAAAAAAAAGAATGTTAAATTTGAAATGTAAAATAAATTGTGATGTATGACAGAAAGAAGATTTAAATGGATACAAACGTCAAGCAGTATAAGCTTGTCTTCATGTTATAAAGTTTGTTTAGTGATATCCACATAATTTAAAATAAAAAATTTCTGTCAATGAGCAATATTAAGCAGTAAAACAGCACATGGATAATTGGTTTGATGTAAATAATAACCATTAATCAAAATAAATTAATAAAATCCTAACTGCTTAACTGTGCAAAAAATATTATAGAAAATATTGTTACGGATTGTGGTCAGCGAGTACGTCCCTGGAGCCATTATATGACCTGAGGGCACGAGGCGGTGTATCGTTTACATGATGTATAGTTTTTTTTAGTGACATCAAATGCCCGACAAATTTAAGACCTGCGATGTTTAGAATATTTGTGATAATTTCCCGAAAAAAATGGTTCTTTCGGGAACGTTTTGTTGTACTTATTTAGGAAACCGCGGTGTCGCAAAAAAATTAAGTTTAAGTTGAAGTATAGTTTTGTAAACATAAAGACTTGTAAATATCTAAGTGATTATTATTAAAAGAGTTTATTGTATTACATAAAGAAAAATTGGAATGCCATCAAAAACATAACTTATAAAAAACACCAAGTCTCGCAACTCAGTTCTTCTACCGTAAAAAGTTGTGAGATCCATGTAATACGAAGTCGGTTAATTTATTCAGTCCCTACTTAACGGTCCTTCTGTTTTAAGTTATTACATAATTAGCTAACCTAATAACATCTTATAGTGACCATATCAATATTAAAAATCTTTTATGTTTTAAATAGATTGACTTGGCCATTGCATGAAAACACAATGCATCTCACAAGTAATACGTATTATATTAAATTAGATTGTTTAGTGCGATTACCAAGTCAATCTATTTATTTATAAGGGGGACGAAAATGGCCTGAACTGCTTCGAAAACAGGATAGTACGGCCGTACCGCTTTAACGAACACAAGACTAAATATCGGAACAATATTGACAAAAATTAAATTACGATGAAACGTACCACCAGCAATGTTATCCAAATTAATGTTTATTATTGCAATTGTTTTTACTTGTTGCAAAATTATTATAAAAATAGTTTCAACATTGAATAGTTCAGTTCAAGACAGAGGTGATTAAATTTGTTATTACTAGTAAAAGGACCTTCATAGTGTAAATATTCATTCGCCAAGAGTATTATTCTATCTTTCGATAAGAATATCAGCATAATTACAGACGGGAATATTTGACAATAGGTATAGTAGTAGTAATGGATTGCTCTCTTCGTCGACGAACGCCGACAGCGCTGATAAATTGTGGCTCTTTTCGAATTCAAACGCCGAAGAGACATAATAAGCAAAAAAATATAACCAAAGGTGTATTTTCTAAAAGTTTTTAAAAGTGAAAACTTCTTTAAGCGCGTTGTGCAATTTTTGGTAGGAAGAAAAATTGTGGTTTCACTTCACTTAAGTGACGTTAGCGTCATCGACAGATGGGTGCAGCTGACAATAGCTGTCAGCAGTGGTCAAAATAACATTAAAAAATACAAATGCTTTGTTTTTGTTATTAATCTTTCTTTATAAAATTATTAACATATTTAGTACTACACGGTGATCCTATAATTTAACAATCAAAATAATTATTAAACTTAAACACAATTTAAACAATTCACGGTATACGTATTTTGTATTACACATATTAAAATTTCCACGTACTCAAAGGGTTCCGAAGCAACGGTGACGTCATAGCTTCTTCTTCTATCGGTCTGTTAAAAAGTGGCCTCTAGCTGACGGTTCACTTTTATAAGATTTTTTATTATTCAATGATTTTAATTTACAAATTATACAATTTTAATTTTAAATACTACAGTTAAGTTGAAAATTCCAAAAAAACCACCGTTATTTTATGGTTTAAGTTTTCACTTCTGTCAGCAATGTCCCAATGACTGCCAATTTTTTTAAAAGGAAGATTGTTTAGTTACTTTTTTAATTGTTATGTACGTTTAGATTTTTTTATAATTTCTTTTCATATTTTTGAAAAGGTTCCTTTTTTGTAATAGTTCTGACCGTTATTGTTTTACAATTGACATATTTTAAAAGTCGACCTTTATGAATTCATTACTTTTAACAACTAATAAACGACAACTAAGATACCTTAGAAACCCATTATTGAGCTATTTATTACTTTATTGACGTTTAAAAGGTCTGGTCAAGATCATCATGAATTAACACATGTACGTGGTAGTACTTGTCCCTTTTACCGACAATTTTTTTTCTCTGTATTTTACAGAGAAATACATTTTATATAAGATTTCAATACCGCTCCATGTTTTATTAAAACTCCGAAAGTAAGAGAGATTATAAGATTTTATAGTTTTATTATTATTTTTTTAATAAGTTTTAATTTATTTTTTATCAAAAAAGTCACGACTGGCTCTGCATAAAGGATCCCTACATTTATGTATGGTAGTGAATGTTGAGTTTGACAAAAGAAGCATGAAAGTAAGATCAATGCTGCAGAGATAAGTAGTCTGAGAGGTATAGCTGGAGTAACTGATGGATAAAGTGTGGTATGTAAGAAGATTGGTAACAAAGATAGATAATAAAATTCTTAGATGTTTTGGACACGTTAAGAGGATGGATGAAAGAAGATCGACATAATAAGGCGAGTGTGAATGGGCAAATTGGTAGACCTAGATGAATGTATCTCGTTTTGATTGAAATTGTTTTAAAGAAAGGCCAAGCATGTCTGAAAGCGCTGATGAAAGTAGAAGCTAAAAATGTGTGAAATAACCCTAGCAAGTGGAAAGAAGTGGTCTCTGCCTACTTCTACGGAAAAAGGCGTGACTATAGATTGTAGATCGTAGGTGGGGGGGGGGGGGTCGTGAAGGCTATGCAGCCTTTCAAGCAGCTCGACCTATCAAATCTTTTGTGCATAACCCTTAATCTATTCGAGGCCCGGGATTCAGAGACTTCGTACAAAATTTATCAATTTCCTGGGGGCTAAGTTCCTGACATCGGAGGGCTTTAGGAAGGCCCCTTCCAGAAACTTTAGCTACTTGCAGAAAAGCGCTGGGCATTCGCAAAGAACATGTTCTGCAGTTTCAGCGAAGTTCTCGCAGTAGCAGCAACTATCACTCTCTGTTTTGCCTATCTTTTTCAGGTGATACCTCATATGGCAGTGTTCAGTAAGAAGTCCCGTCACCAGTTTTAAGTCTTTCTTGTCCTACTCGAGAAGCTGTTTAGCTTTATTTATCGAAAGTCTCACTAGCCTTTTCGCTTGTTTTTGTCCCGGCACTTTATGCCAGTGAGATTTCATTTCATCTGTTTCCAGCGTTAAACCCCTTTTAAGTGGGCTTTATAAAGTCCACAAAAGAGTTCTGGGCCGGAACATTTTGTATTTGCTCTATGCTTGGCAAGGCAGTCTGCTTCCTCGTTGCCTATAACTCCCTCGTGACCTGATACCCACATCAGAGTATCTTGATTGTTTGCTGCCAGTTGTCTCAGAGATTGTTTACAGTCCCAAGTCAGCTTAGACTCACAAGTGTATGACTTCAGAGCTTTTAGCTTTTGATAAAATATAGATATTTGCCCTTCGGGTGTTCTTTTCGATGCACTCCTGGGCACATATCTCTATGGCATGTAATTCTGCTTGAAAGATGGTTGGGGTGTTACCAATGGGTTTTGAGAGCCTAAAATTTGGCCTTGTAACGCCCACTCCAACCCTTTATCCATCTTGGATTCATCAGTGTACCACACTAAAGCATTCCTTCCTAGTTGAGGTCCGTTCTGTACAAACTTGGTGGTTTTTAAGTCGTGACTATAATGTATGTATTTTAATTCTGAAATTTTCTATATACTTTTTGGACATTTTTTGGATTTTTTAAGGCTTGGTTGCGCGTTTATATACAATAGATAGGGACTTTTTTTTGGTATTATTAATATTAATAATAATAATTACTCCACTGTAACAGTGACAGGTAGAGGTAGGTGTGTTGTGAAAAAATGTCACCATTTAAATAAGATATAGTTTATTTGATTATTGTTTACATTTTTATTGTTATTCGATTAAAATTGTTATTTTTAAGTATAATTTAGTTTACCAAGCACGTACTACGAATAGCTGGACTATAATGGCAGAAGAAAGAATAACTTGAAAATTATTAAAAAGCATTTAAATCTTCGTGCGATTTACCATTAACAAAATTTAATATCGTGTTTATCGTTGTGTACTCATATGATAACAATTATTAGTGCTGTGGTAAGACAATGGGAGCATTATAGATTGTGCTTAGTTTCTTAAAACTATATTAAACGTAAATATGGTTAAAAAGATATATTATACAACAAAATATTATTCATAGAATGACTTTAAAACATGTAGCTTAGGCTTCGTCTATTAACAACAATAGAATCATTAAAGGGAAGGTAAATGCCTTGGAATTAAAATAAAAAAATTTGGAGCAATTTCGAGCTGCAGCCCTGATTCGACATATTTACCATATTTTTAAAGATAACTAGATCTTAATCTCTTAATTAGTAAAATATCAAACACAAAAGGATGTGAAAATAATAGCCTTAATTTGTCGTCACCCGCATTAATTTAAACGGTTTTTCATTGAAAGAACAATACCTATACTAAATGGACTCAACAAAGGGAACAACCGTTGTCAACGTGCCACCTAGAGGTTTTCTAAAATCTTTTTGTCGGCATCGAGGTTCACCGTCTGCGGTAGAGCTCGCCGCCTCTATGACTATCCTAAAATCCCAACCCGGTTTCCAATTCTTCTATGGATCCCGTGCTTTGTTGTGTCGTCATTAGTATGTTTCAGTTTTGGAGAATTGCGCATGCGTCGCATTTAACGCCGGTCCGTTTTCGCCGCCGCCGTCGTCGTCGCTGGTTGCCGGTCCCACCACCGCCGCCGCCGACCTCGCCTCTTCACCTTGTTCTTCCATCGAGTCGTTCCGACGTTGCCGAGTCACACGCTTTGTAGAGCGTGTAGGAAACTTTTAGAATCCATCTAATGAGTAGCCCATTTTTTTACAAAATATATTTAATTAAATATTGCTGTATTTAAATTTTTCATTTCATCAATCAGAAAACTTTTTTCATCGGAAAAAAAACCAAAAATTTGGCTGGACTTAAGATAAGGGGATACGTCTAAAGATTTGTTTGTATCTACAGACATTGAGGGTGCCTGACACGCGATGTTATAGCCAACTATAGACACCGTTTATTTACATCTAAAGACAGCATACGTGCAAGAAGAAAACAAAAGATGTCTGTACGGTTGCGATGTTCTATTCCAACTACATGCATGCATACTTGAATCACGCACATGTCCGACATGCTTAACGTTCGTAGATATAAACAAACCCTTAGGGGTGACTCAACACAATGCCCTGATCACGAATATTTGGGTTATATTTGGCGCACTTGTGCTGAAAATATTGATCTCGTTAAAAAACACTTATCGTTGTATTTTATTATTGATTTTAAAATAAGTATTAAGAAATATTTATTATAGCACAAATAAGCTTCATAAAAAATTTGATTAAAATGTCGCTGAACCCCCCATACTTCTGATATCCTTAAAATTTTAGTATGTTCAGCATGTTGAACAAGAATATTAAAAAACATTGTTAAATAACTTTTGTTATTGTTCTATATACTTTGACTGATTGTGTTTCCATATGCCGAAGCCATTAGCGAAAATTTCGTACCACAAGTATGGGACTTACTTTAACAAAGAAATTGAAATGTGGCAGAAATTTTCAGAGCAGCTAACAACTGAGTTTTTGCAGAATGCGAATACCTATACCTCAACAAGAAATAAAAAACTTGATTGATAATATCTTGGCAGTCATTGGGACAGAACAAACTTAAAACCATGATTTTTAGAGAATTTTAAATTAATTGAACTAAGTTTTGCAGAGCTGTTTAAGTATGACCTAAACAACGAAAATATATTTTTAAATCGGGTTTATCCCTAAAGTTAGTTCAGTAAAACCAACACTTGAACCAAAATGTATAATATTAAATTTTCAAACGCAAATATTGATCCGAATATTGCAAATATTTGAAAATAAATACTTTGTTTCTGATATTATTCTTTCTATATAAAAATATTATCTTAAATAAATAAATATTACCTAAAAAATATTTATTTAGTACTCGCTGTTGTACTGCAATGTGATTCCAAAATTAAACAATTATTAGAATAATAATTAAACTAAAATACAATTTACACAATGCACAGTATACACACAAACGTTGAAATTTTCACACAATCAAAGAATTAGAAAATCAACGGTAACGTCATAGCTTCTTCTTCTATCTGTCTGTCAAAATGTGGCCTCGAGCTGACAGCCCACTTTTATTACGCTATTTATTATTCAATGATTTTAATTTGCAAGTCATGAAATTTTACTTTTTAATACTGAAATTAATTTAAAAATCCAAAAAAACCACTGCTATTTCATAGTTTTAAGTTTTCACTTCTGTCAGAACAATCCTATAGTGCCCAAAGTTTTGAGAAAAAGTACAAAGGATATTGTGCAAATATTATTTCTTTTAAATTTTACGTTCACTTTTTTCATCATATTTATTTTATTTAAAAATTATTGCATATCTATTTTTTCTAGACATACTTCAACTAAAACAGTTTAGTTCAGTATACCACATTTTGGTGGAAACTTTTTTAATAAAAATCCCATGTAAGATTGTTCTCCTCATCTCTATATCCTCCATAATAAAATCATTAAATAAAAAAACAAGTGAACCTTAGTAATAAGCAATTTTAAAATTATATTCTGAAAAAAATGGTTCAGGTATCATTTGAAATGATTTTTCATAAAAAACAATAATTTTTTTTAATGAAAATTGTATTTTATTAATTGACACTGACAGTGACAGAAATCAACCTCAAAACGGCGAAATGATGGCCAACTCTAACTGCGCGCTCATTCGTCAAATCAACTCTCGGGAAAAATGGTTAACGTCTATTGTTGTCGTCTATCTGACGGTCTACTCTAACTGCGCGCTCATTTGTCAAATCAAATGTTACTGTTACAAATTTCACGAAATGACCCCCACAAATTGCGAGTAAGCGAGAGGAAAGATGTTAAACATGCAAGAAAGCGAGAGCAAAGATGTTACACAACAATAAAAGTACGCTGTCAGCTCGATGCCACTTTTTGATAGAGTGATAAAAGATGAAGAAACCATGACGTCACCCATCTGTTGCTGACGCTGACGTCAGGTGACGCAAAACCATAAGTTTACTTCCTACTAAATTTTGCTCAAACACGACTAAAGTTTTCATTTTAAAAAAATATGTTATGGTTTGAATAAATTTTGTAAAAATTAACTTGTTTTAATTTATCAACTGCAAAATCTCAATTTAGTTCAAAATTTCCAGTTTAAAATAAAAATAATTAGATTAATTCAATGTATGAATACTTATACATGTTGGGCATGAAAATCTTTTTTTACTTAGTTTTCAAGTTTTAAAACATTGAAACAATGTATCGTCAAAGACTTGCGAACATTCAGAGTTATAGAAGTTTGGTTAGGCCTAATTTTTAGGGGCCATGTTAATCTATTCTGTATCGTTCCAATTTAAGTATAAAAAAAACCACAAAAAACCATAAATCATAATAGTAATAATTATTATAATTGTTAAATTTGACAAAAATAATTAAATAAGTTAGATTCACGTTTAGATCGAAAATGCGGGGTTGCTATCAAACTTCACGCGATCATTCGCGAGGCTAATCTTAATTTTGGCTAAAAATTTCATCAAAATCGGTTTGAAAATATAAATATTTATTTAATTATAAATATATATTATAGTGTACAAATGTTGTCATGAATAAAAATCAGAAAGCGATGTATACTTGCTAGGAATTTTTATCTTTTGTCAAGGAAGTAAATAAAAATGAACCGTCGAAAATTTCAAATTAAAAAATAAAAAAACCAACACTAAAGATATTTTGTTCGGTACAAAATTTTTATTAAACTGCACCATAAATATAAATATTACATTAATAAAAAAGAACTTTCAATTCATAATTATTATCGTATGTCTGCGCCACGCGCAGCTACAACTCTGTATCTTCGTTTATCGCACGAGATATTTGTCTCGGACCTCTTTGTCGCACGTTTACAGTCGCATTAACATTTTATTTTTTAAAATTCAACAACCATCATTCAGGACAGACTTTTTGCGTGCAACCCTGCATCATTGTGTTCGCAATAAAACGGTGCTTATATTTATGTTTAATTTATAGATTAAACAAGTAACAGGCAAATATTGGCAACCCTACGTTTGCATATTCAATAGACTTTGTACTTACGGTTGGTGTAAAATTTTATCGGTAAACTCATCGGTAGAAATAAAAAAAAGTGATTTTTAATTAATTATAACCTGACCAGGATTTTTTCAGGTAACCAATTTTTTATATATTTTTTGACATACTAAATTACTGATAAAATAATTTTTATCCGTTAAACAGATGGGTGAAGGTCGACTTTACTTCGGATCCTCTACTATATAGTGAACGATTTCGGTGCGTTCAATTTGGCAACGCGGCGGCCGACCACCGGCAATGGCACGTTAGTCGCGACAGTTCTTTAACCAGGCAGCATTTCCAGCAGAGTAGACTAGTCGGCAGTCTCGCAGTTGTATTTGTCATGCAGGAGGAATTCTATCTCACTCCGGTAACTGTCGTAAACCACCGACTAGCTGAATCCACTAAAGACTGAATACAGACATGTTTTTTTCGTTGTGTCGTTTTATTTTAACTCAAACAAAAAATTATTTACGAGTTTAAGTGCGTGCTGGTGAATAAGTTTTTTCCTTTCGTTATTTGTTTTTTATGTTATTTTTTTATATTTTGGTTTTGTGTGGTTATTAGATAATACGTTATTTTAAACTGGGGCATCGTGTTCCGTGAAGGTGCTGGGTTGCAGCGAAACAGGTACCTATTTTATTAGTTTTTTTTTAAATATTTTTTCCAAACTGGGGTCTCTTCAACTTTGATTTATTACAATGATATTTCTTAAAGTATACCTACCGGTCATTACTTTTGTTGATGACTTCTTGTAATTGTCGTTTTTGGAATGTTGTGCAGATAAAAGTGTGAGTCATCGGGTTTCTTATTTTCTTCTTTTGACTTTTTTATTTCACTGGTGAATTCTTGAAAGACTGAGTAAATAGTATTTTTTGTTTGTATTGTGTTTATCAACGTGTTTATTGATTTACATAGTGTACTTAAAAAATCTCATAAAAATCGTAATTTTCCCATTTGCACAAAACAACAAAACGCCTCCAATTATTAAGGTATTGTTTTAATTGTAAAAAAATGCTTCGGTAATATTTTTTAAAGGTTCACGCGTAGTATTTTAATTCTTCTAAAAATGATTTACAAATTGTTTATAACTTAACAAAATTATGAGCATTTGTATTTATTACAAGAAATAAAAAAAGCTTTTGATATTAAATTTGTTAAGAAGCATAAAATGAGAGGATTAAGTTTTATCCACTTATTTACTCGATTATTTTGTAGATGAAAAAATCACTTAATTTTTAAATTAAACGGAGTATATAAGAGTTTGAAAGTTTCGTCGGTTTTTTTAAATCCCTTAAGGTGACAGCCACACCTTCAATTCTTTTAAATAGGGAAGAGTGTATCAAGTGACAAAAGTTCTACAAAATATGTACCATAAATGTGTATAACAGAAATGGTTAACCTTAAAAGATTTTAAATCAAGGTATTAACTACTAACATTAAATTAGTTGATTAATAAGTAATCATTCATTCAGAATTAAATTTTTAATTATGTATGTGTCTTTTTGAAAATTATGTAGAATTTATCTACTAAATTGTTGCAGCGTCCCCACTCCATTTTTAAAAGAAACTGCTGAAATGAAAGGAATTGGTTACCAATGGCGTATCATAGTATTACGTAATGGTTACCAAATATTTATCTATATTATTAAATGTTATCTGATGATTTTCAAAACAATATTAAACTCTTCTGGAAATCCATAAGAAAAGCCAGAGGTAAAAATACTACCTAGCAACTGGAAAGAATCAGAAACCAAGATGGTAGTATGGTAAAAGGAGAGGAATGCATATCAAAGAGATGGAAGGAATACTTTGAAAGTTTATTTGAGAGAGAGGATACACAAGTACAGGCCCCAGGCTTCCGAGTAAATATTATACAAAAGGGGAGACAGGATAAATCCCTGCTTATCTCCCTTGCGAATTTCTATATCATGTGTTTTACGATAGTTTGTTTTTATATGTGCAGTTTGATGCCAATATAAATTCTGGATGCAGCATATGTCCTTGTCATCCACGTTTGACGTTTTCAATATGTCAACCAGCTTTTTGTGCTGTACTCTGTCAAAGGCTTTCTCATAATCAACAAAACAAAGAAAGACGTTCTTCCTCACATCGCAGCCATTCTGAATCAACACTTGTATACCAAAAAGAGCTTCTCGTGTTCCCATTCCATTTCTTAATCCAAATTGCGTGTCTGTAAGATTGGCTTAACATTTAATATAAGTATATTCTATTGTGCAAGACTTTAAGGAATATCTTCAGTGCATAACCCATTAAACTTATTAATCGGTGTTCATGACAACACTGCGTTTTTTTTTTGGGTAGCGGAATAAAAAGCTTTTGAGTGAATGGTTAGAATCTTTTTAATTACTTAATAAGCATTTATTAAGTATTAATTATTGTAAGATCATGAGTTATGGACCATTGCTGTAGTGCATTTTAAAATTCGACTATAATATATTCTTTCAAAAAGGGGTCATTTGTTTTTAATACATGTCATGAGGAGCTGGTACTATCTGTATTTTGGAAACTGCTCACACGATATTTATGAAAATTTGTTAACATGGATCACAAATCATGGCGAATTTAAACAAAATATTTTGGGTCATACCGTAAGTGAATAAAAACTTTGTTATTTTAAATGAAACACTCTGTTTATTTTTACATTTTCGGATTCTACATAAAATGTTAGAATCACTTTGTGTAGCATACCTTGTAATTAAAAGTATACTTTTCGACATATTAATTGTTTATTGTTTAATTCTAAACGAGTCATGTCTGTTACTTTGTAGAAGTGCCAATAATTACAGTTGACAATTTAAGCAGCAACAGGGCAAAAATAATTAAATTTCTTCCTTATTTGTTGCCGTAGATTTCGAAAAAACAGAAATTGACTACATTGTTAGCTCCAGGGCTAAAGTAATACATTAATTAATTTGAACAAGTCCTAGTTTGCTCAGCATCAATTAATCCTTTGAAAAGCAGATTGTTTTTGGGAATTGACTCGAGGCTTGCAATTAAAAGAGAAACGATTCAAAAATATAACACACAATTTGTAAACGGAAAGTCGACTTACCGTAGGAAGAAGTCTTGTAGATTCTGAAGTTTGGATGTACAACTTAAAGAGTTTCGTAATCTAGATCTCTTAAACCGCGATTGAGCTAACGTCGAAAACAAAGTTTGTAATTTACTTTTAGCATTAAAGATAAACAATTGGAAGCTAACTTCTTGGAACAAATCACAAATCAAACGAAAAAAAAATGATTTGAACATGTAAATTAACACGTGGCGATAGCGGCGAAAACAACAAACAAAAACAATTTTTTTTAAAATAACAAAAAAATAATCCTGTTATTATTAATTTTAATTAATTAACATACCGGATTGGCTAGAGACATAAATATTTATTTTTGGTAATAATAAATAATTTCATAGGAAAACTACTCACTTCCATATTTTTTATTATTATCGTTACTTCGTGATTTTTATCTAATAAAAATATCAACATTTTATTTTTTTATATTGAAGCTTTTCCGAGAGCTTTTAAGACGAAATGAAAACTATTTTTATTCTACCTTTGTCTAAAATGAACTGTTTTTAAATAAAAGTAAATTAAAAGCATCATAAGAGACTAATAGCGAGACTAACGAAAAATTAAATATCAAGCTTAATTAAAAACTTTCAAGCTTTCCACTTTTAATAAAAATCCTTTCGAACCTGCATTTCCAGTTTCTACACACGTAAATACTTTCCATGATAATGGAAGGTATAAAATATCTCTTTTAACTTACACATTATATTTAATCGTGCTGTTAAAAAAATATAAATAAGGATGAGGATGCAAAACAGCAATTTACGTAACAAGTCCGGAAAAAACTTAACGAGTAGACAAAATTCTGCGAGTCCAAAAAAACTGTTTTCGGACGTGTTGCGTACACTACTTTTCGGCAATCGTGTGGAATAACAAATCAATCAGACTAATTTCTTTATTATCTGGAGGCACGGCCGTACCATCCTTTTCTCGAAGCAGTTCAGGCCATTTTTGACCCACCTATAACTTCGTTGTGGATAAAACTAGAAGCCTGAATTTTCAGTAACCAACCAGGCATTGCATAAACACGGTATATTTCTTATTTTTTTAATTTAAACTCGTACTTTAAAAATTATAACTAGTTAAAGTTTTTTAATTTGTCACTCACTGACTGACCGATCATCAAAACTCTAAGGCACTTTTAGCAGACATAGAGCAAGACTGCCCTGTGTCGGTCGGAGACAGCTAGTATATTGTTGAAATAATTCAGTAACAAACGTATTTAAAATATACTATTTTAATTCGAGAGGCAGTGACAAACAACTTGAAACTTGCAAATTAGAGTGCCTCCTCTCAAAATGCGAGTGGAATCTCCATTATTTGTAACAATTTTTAGACATATCGAAATGGACTTATCATCAGTAGTAGCTACTCGTTACAAATTAGAGTGGCTATAAGTGCGTTATGTATATCACCTTTACGAGGATAGTTCACGAATTTTTGTACCCAACATAGTTGCCGATGAATGACAAATGCAAATAAAGTGTCAGGCAAAAGCTTATTGTATGACATTAGTGTGTGCCAATTAGCATCATCGCATCAGTTCTTGTACGTTAAATATTAATTTTTTGCCATTGAGGTGTGCGTGATTTTATAAAAATGGACAAAATTGTAATGACCAAAGAAAATGTGAATTTAGTCTAGGACGGGGTATTAAATGACAAAAAAATTACATTTAAGGCTATAGCAGAGATATGTAGGTTTTTTGTTGGAAGCGTTGACAAAATTTTGAATCACGATTTGGGTCTCAAAAAATTCTCTGCACGTTGGGTTCCACGAATGCTGACGGCAGACAAGAAGCTTATTCGCCAGGTTGCAGTGGAGAAACATTTGGAAAACATTAACAGGGATCCCGAAAAATTTAAACGAACATTTTTTACGGTCGACGAAACATGGGTCCATCACTTTGATCCAGAATCCAAAAAACAATGGCGAAATAAGAATTCTCCTTCCCCTCGAAAATTTCGTGTTCTCCCATCAGCTGGTAGGATCATGGCTACAGTTTTTTCGGATTTTGTTATTTTTGTGAATTATTTACCGACCGGGCACACCATAACAGGTGAATATTATGCGAATCTAATACCAAAAATACGCGAACCGTTTAGAGATAAGAGAAGAGGAAAATTGAGTCAAGGTGTGCTCTTTTACCAGGACAACGCTCCGGCCCAAAAAAGTTGTGTTGCAATGGCTGCCATTCACAATGTGGGATTTGAAATTTTTGAACAACCCCCTTACTCTCCAGAGTTGGCCCCCAGCGACTACCATCTATTTCCAAAATTTAAAGAACATATTCGTGGAATCCGCTTTGCTGATGTCAGCGGTAGATGAATGGCTGGAGAATCAAAGTTTTGAATTTTATTCAAAAGGGTTTAAAACACTTCAACAACGATATACCAAGTGTATACACGTTGCAGGTGACTATGTTAAAAAATAAATAAGTTTATTTTTCTCATGTGTTTACTGCTATGTTGGGCACAACAATTTGTGAAATATCCTCGTATTTGTGTGAATTGAGTAAAAATATTGTTACGAATTCTTGAGTCCGTCTCTGTTGACCCTTTCTGTCGCGACAATGCGTCGATTACAACTGGGACTGTCGGCGCGGAGACCAAAGGAAAGTTCCCGCAAGTTCTCGACGAGGTGTCTAGTAAATTACCGTTTCACTAAAAATATCAAAAAATTGTCAAAAAACAAGCGTTATCTACCCTGTTGCTAAGAAAATACACAGAAAAATTTGCGATATCTAGAGAACTGTCAATAACATATTATTTTATTTTGACATGCAGGTAGGCAGCTGATGACACTAGTGCACCGTAAAATTTTCCGGAAAAAGCCCACTTTTGGTGCGCTAAATAGGCATGTAAATATAGTGTTTTCAGGTAGGTATAATGAAAACTAAAATATCCCTATACATCGCGTTTGTGTGTATTACAAATCCTGCTCTAACAGCAATTGACAGCAATCTTGAAATGGAGTCAAAAGTGACAAAAATAAAAAATCAGTACTTAGTGATGTGTAATGTGTACCTATGCAACAGAACAGACATTTGATATTAAATAGACCTAATTATTTATTTTAACATTGGTTCGTATATAGAAAGGAAAGTCAAAAGCAAATTCCCATTGAACAAGGCTGTGTGAAACAATAAAGGCTTTGATAGATTCTAATTAATTCACCAAAATTTACTATCCTTTAAATTCGAAAGCAATACAATTAAATTGTGGTATCACGGCATTAGAAGGTCTCTTGACGTCTTATCTAGTGCCGTAGGCAGAGTGGGACTTTAACATTTGAGTATTTGTGTGGTTTATTTGGGACACCAAGCAATTAATTAACTAATTTTGTAATATGTTTTACCGGTTTTTTCACATTTTATCATTACATAATAAATATTACAACGTTTACTAGTACAAAGGAATTTGTTTAATGTACAGTGTGTATACTTAAGTTCGCAGCATAAAATTGTTTTTTATTCATATTTAAATGTATGAGCCAACAGGCCAATCTTAGTTTATGAGTGGTTTTATCAGTTACAATTAACTAAATAACAATGGTATTAATAACATTAGTATTAGTTTTAGGGTTAGTAAATGCCCAAATATCTATTATTTTATTTTGTTTTAAATATTTCATTGTTTTATTTTATTTTGGTTATATGTCATATCTATATATTATATAATTTTTAAAAAAAATTTGTTATTTTTTTTTCTTCGTTTTGGGCTTACAATAATATGGTATTGGGTAGCACTGCTACTTACAGAGATATGTTAGACGTTTTTACAAAGTGTTATAAAATATTATAAATACTATTATCATCTAGTGTCAGTAGATGTTTGATATTTATGGCAAATTTAATATTTTGACAAATAAATTTTTTATATAATTCATTAATTTCTAATTTATTTAAGGATATAGTGCTTTATTAGTACGCATCCTACATATTAGTCGAATAAAGTAACGATTATTTTCAGCCTGGAACTATGGTTTCTTACGAACTTTTGGTTGTATGTCTTTATAAAATCTTCCACTCGATCATATTTTGTTGCCATGCAGTATAAAACTGTTTTTTAAATAGGGGAATGTAATCACTTGCAGGAACTTTGTAATTTATGTACATGCCACTTGTTCTGGCTTCTTTTGCAAGTATATCTACCTCTTCATTTTCTGGTATGCACATATGAGCTTTTATCCACGTTATGTAGATTAGTTTTCCTCTATTTAAAGCTTCAGAATACAAATTCATGATGTCAAGAAGTATATGGTTCATAAAGTACCATAAAGATGTAAATTTAAAAGGAAAGATTTAAAGGACCACCAGATTATTCTGGTAAGCGAGAACAGCAAAAAGTAAGACAATTGGGAAATGAAAATAGTTTGTCATTATATTTCCCCTTTATTTTCGATGGTAAAAATAAAGAGCTGTGTTCGAAGTTATATATAATCATTGAAAAAATTAAGTTTGGAAAAGTACTTTCTTCGTTGGATTAATTCTGTTATAGTAAAAGAAAATTCAAACCTATTTGTAATTCAAGATATGCCTCGGTCATACTTTCTTTTGAAATCACAACTTATCAAGATGTAATTAGTATCTAAAAAAGGAAGTCAATTAAAAGATAAAAAACCAAGTCAACTTTATGGAGAAGTGACTGGACATCTAAAAAAAAATTAGTATGTGTTTTGACACGGCTAAAAATAATTACTAACTATTGTTGAACAAATCATAAGTACTGTGTTGAATCGCCGTTTATATTTCCTAGCCCATAATGTGTTTTCGTTGCTTAGGTTACTAGGAATTACGAAACGGTTGTCACAATTTGACTTATCAAAAGTAATTAGTTTTGTCAATATAATATAAATACATAAAATGTAAAGAGTGTGCTACCTGTGTTTAATTTTACACATAACGAAAGAAAAAGTTATTAATCTATATTATTTTTCATAAATTTTTTGTCGATAAATGTGCACCATTAATTTTAAAAGTTTTAATTTGAAATAACTACTTTCTAATTTATTTAAAAAATTGCATATGCAAAGAACTATTTCATCACGATCTAATTATTTAAAATTCTACAAAACATCAATTGAAACAATTTTTTTAATGAGATTATTTTTAAATCGGCTATTTATAAATTATTGTTTCTTTTTCTCATTTAAATATGAATAATATTTAAATATTTACTCGCGCAAATATCAAATAGCTAATTGATTCAGTTGTTATCACTTTTTTTTACGATTAAAAACAAATTATTCATCAATTGTGGTGTTATTTGTCGAGTATTTTAAAAAAATACCTTGAATAACAATAAGAAAATGTTTTATCAGTTGATATTATACAAGGTGCTGTAATTTATTGATGTTCATTTATTATACAGGGTGGCCAACCGAAAACGAAACAGAGCCATTTGCAGGAACCTCGTCAACATTTTGAAAAAAACGCTCAGATCTGTCAATTTTTGATTAAAGAAGGACACTCTTTTCCGGTGTTTTTGACTCCACTACTTTCATCCCCAAGCGAGGGTAAGAATTACCCCAAAATTTTTAAATGGCATTGGGGGTCAAATAAGATGTTCTTCAAAAGCTCTTATAATTCTCTACACAATAGTCTTTAAATTTTAAAATTTCGCCCATTACTTATTGAGAAATTAATACAACCATGAACTTCGTGAGAAGGGCTGGATTGTGCGGTGAGCCACAATTGACGCAGTGGAGGGGCGACCTACGCCCCACTCACATGATACCTAACCTTACCTATTGAGAAATAAGATTTTAAATGTAAAACTTATTTTTGAAAATCATCCACAGAATGACGAAGATCATTGGTATTTTCAACAGGACAGTGCTCCTCCGCATTATGCGTGTTTATCAGTATTTAGACCAACGTTTTCCACGACATTGGATTGGGAAAAGAGGCAGCATTGAATGGCCTCCACGATCGCCAGATTTATCGCCCCTCGATTTTTTTTATCTGAAAAGTAAAATCTATAAAACACAACCAGCTTCGTTGGAAAATTTGCGTCAAAGAATCGTTGATGAGTGCTGTCGAATTACTCCGGAAATTCTTCGGAATGTGCGTGAACGTTTTGAACAAAATCTTTATTATTGTATGGAAGCGGGCGGTCATCAGTTTGAACATTTAATCAATTAAGTAGTAAGTGAGCAACTTAAAAAATTGGAATTTTAACAGGTAATTTTTTTCAAAGTATTGGGAGGAAATGTAAAATTTAAAGACTATTGTAAAGACAAAGATCATCTTGCGTTCATGAACTGTGACCCTATTTCTTTATGGTACCTATTTAAGACTGGCATAGCAGTGACTTCGTTCTGGATTTGGATATTGTTATTAACATTCGATGTGTTAATATCTTCTTTATCCAGCTGTATAGCATCATCATCGATTATCAAACAAATAAGTTCCCTGACAAGTCTAGCTGCAACTTTTTGAGGGCGAATCTTTGTGATGTGGAAAACCTCTTGCTTTGTCACACTCTATCATACTTTATTGACCCTCTTTCCCCTTAATGTGTGACGTAATTTATGAATGGCTCCTTAGCAACAAATTTTCGTGTTTTTTTTGCTGACTTTCCACTACTTGATATATTATCATCATCATCAACAGCTATTCCATCCATTATCGGATGGAAGCCTCCTTCAGGTGCGTTTCTGTTGGTTGTTTTTTGCATCCATTCGTGACCAGCTATTCGTTTGATGTCAACGGTCCATATGGTTTGAGGTCTGCCTTTAGTTCTCTTGGCCGCCATTCAATAAATCGCTTTGTTCATCGATTGTCTTTTATTCTTCCTATGTGTCCAGCCCAGTTCCATGTTAACGTGGCAATTTTTTAAATTACATCTGTTACCTTTGATCTTCGTATTATGTATGTGATCTTGTAGCTTGATGTTAAGTATTTTACGTTCCATCGCACGCTGAGTTACCTGGAGTTTGTGGATTATGCTGTTGTTGAAAGCCCACGTTTTGGTTCCATATGTTAGGACTGGCAGTATATACTGTTTAAAAGTTTTTGCCTTCTAAGGTGTTTGGTATGTTAGATTTAAAAACTGTTTGTAATCATCCAAATGCTGCTCATGCTAAGGACAATCGTCTGTTTAAATCTGCCTTTAGGTTATGTTTGGATAGTTCGATTTTTTGTCCTATGTATAAATATATATAACCTCTGTAGTCATATTGTCCTAAGTAATTTCCTCTTAACTATAGCAATTCATTTGTGAGGTATTTCGTCTTTGTTAGATTCATTCTTAGTCCGATTTCTTTTGACTTTGTTTTTAGGTCTAATAGCATTTGTTGTTATTCTTCTCTATCATTTGCTATTAAGGCAACATCTGCGAATCTCAAGTGGTTGAGTTTTTCGCCGCCAATTGTCACCCCTTTATCTTCCCACTCCAATGCACGGAACATGTCTTCGAGGGCCAAAGTGAAAAACTTGGGTGAGATAGAATTTTCCTGCCTAACTCCTCTTTGTATTTTTATTTTTTCCGTTGTTATTTGCGATGTTGCGTTATCGTATATATACTGAATGAGTTTCGTGTATCGATCATCAACTCTGTTGTTGCTTAAAGCGTCGAGGAGTGTCCATATCTCTACAGAGTCAAATGCCTTCTCGTAGTCTACCATTGCGATCCAGATTGTTATTTTGTATTCGTTTGATTTTTCGATTAGTGTTCTTATTGCTTGTATATGGTCTATGGTGCTATAATCCTTTATAAATCCCGCCTGTTCCCGGGGCTAATAGCCGTCCAGTTGATGTATAAATATCCCAAAAAACACGCTTTAAATTGTACTAAAATCTCACATAATCGCATTTTGTAGATATATATTAAGCGGATTACAATAATTATTTTTTAATCAAACTTTTGTATTTTCTCCAACAGTGTTGCTAGACAATTAATTTACTGTAGTGTAGCATATATGTCACAGTTTGCATTTTAAATTTCGTACTATCGGTATAACTGATCCCGACCACGACTTTCACATAAAAAAGTGGAGCTTTCGGATTGAAATGGCAATCTCTTAACTACTGTAACTTTATTGTTGCTTTCGTTGTCTTTCTCCCCAGTTCTCTAGACAGAAAGAACAATTGAACAATACTGGGAAATTGTAGACAATTTTCTTCGAATCGTCCATGTCCCAGTATACACGAAAACAATTCTCGCCTGCCATAATTAAAGATAAGCTTCATTGTATTCCGTATAATTATATCTAAGAAAAAAAATAAACAAATAAATTACGAAAAATACCTTCAGGTAAAAGTATTAACAAACATTTACTTATTTGATTTTGTAGTGCCCTAAACATATAACGAGCGAAACATTGTCTTACAGCTTACAAATTAGTGAGAAAATTATTTTTGACATAAAAGACCTTGCTAATGACGTATTTTAAAAACAATAAAAAGTGTAGGCACCTAACGCTCCAAAAATAGCATCCTTCACTGGAGTCTTTTGTTATTCGTTTTTTGCACAGTTAAGGGTAAAACTTATTTTAAATAAACCAAAAAAGTTAAGTTATCCTTTATAAAATCGTTAAAATTTTATCCATAAGCCATATCGAATGTTTTCTTAATGAACAAAAATATGGTGATCAAAGCAAAACAAATTTAAAAGCCATTTATAATCTTTATTTATAATTAAAAACACCAATACAAAAAGACTTTAAATCTAATATTGTTCATGTAATACCTTGTCAAAATTGTGCATACATACAGGGTGTTTCAAAAAAAGGTGGTAGGTTAGGTAGAAAACTGAAAAATAATTAGGGTTTGCTTTGTAAACGCCATCCGTATTTAAGATAAAGGGCGTTGAAAAAAAATTTGGTTATTACTTCATAATTTTCAAATTAAAATATTCCGAAAACGGTACACAGTATCGAGTTTAACCAAAAGTACCTTTTTGGTGTAAAATTGAATGATGTTTAAGTCCACTTGAAATTTTGATTAATAAATTTAACCTTAAAAAAGTTATGTTCAATACTACTTGGTACGAACTGTGTAACTAGCGCCCTCTATGAGAGTCAGATATAAAATAAATTCATGGGATGTATCAGATTCTAAAACATATTCTTATAAAATTACATTACAATGTTTTCAGTATTTTCGGCAAAATCGTTATAAATGTGTATACATTTTTTTTTATTCAACGCCCTTTATCTTGAATACGGATGGCGTTGCGAATTTTCTTTACTTAGCAAACCCCAATTATTTTTTAGTTTTCTGCCTATCCTAGAGACGGGGTTACTTTTTTTTAACACCCTGTACATAGGTCAAACTAAACAAATGCTCAATGATCGAATTACAGGCCACAAAAGTGGTTGCAGGAGGTGTATAAGATCTTGGGCTTTGCAAATCATTTTATAGACAAAGATCATCGTATTGACTACCAGAATTGGAGAGTTCTAAATGTTGAAAAGAACTTAGCAAAAAGACTCCTCTTAAAAATGGTTCACATTAACAAAAATAAATCAAAAACAACTGAGTTCAATTTATGCTTTCATACAGAAATGAAGTAATCAACTTAAATAATAATTTTTCTTTATGTGTGTGATGCGTTTTCTTTACTAAATATGAACGTTTACCTATGAAATATACCAATTTTAAGCAGTTATTTCATGTGAAATTATACTGTGTTGGTAACAGTGCCAGGAAAGCAGTTGACCAAGTACCTAAATTATGCTCTGTTTTTTCGCGTTGAAGTGCCGAGAGCCGTGTCAAAACTTGAGGTAACATATTCTCTGAAATATGGCAGGGAAAGAGAAAACGCTAAAGAAAAAATAAGACGTACGGAAAACAAACTAAATGTGCTAGTGCAAAATGATCCAGAGCTCTCACTAAAAAAAATTAAATGTTTCAAAGGTTTCTCTGTACAAGATCTTAAAAAGGAATAACTGCAAGAGTTACCACTACTTCAAACACTATGAGCTACTGTAAGCAGGTTACGAAAAAATAGTTTTTTTATTTATTAAGATGACGAAGAGACTGAATGAGAACGAAGAAAAACATTTAATATACAGTTGTAATGATTAAAAAAATCCCAATTATCCAACAGTGTACAAATAGCGTTTAAGGTGTTGAGTAAAATCCATTTATTCAGATTGTTGTATATTTTATTAAAAAAACGCAGATTTAAAAAGAATAGTTATCTACGTGATACACTGTGTACTTTATACGTACTCGAGCATATTCTGTGCAATGCTATATAATTTAATTGTAATTGAACAAAACGGGACCGGGTATAAAATTAATAATGTAGAAGCGCCTCAGCTTTAGCTGCAGTTACACCTTCAGCGGTAGTCGTTTAACTGTAACAAAGTAGCGGAGGCGACAGACTATCTCTGTTAATTTTTAAAAAATAAAAGAGAATTCGCAATAAATAAAGAGCCACGTTGTTAAACAACGGTTAAAATTATATTTAACAACATTTCAACTTTGAACTGATTTTTCACCTACAGTTTCTTTCATTATCAATTGCATAATATAAAAACTCGTTCAGAGCCATTACCGAGAATATTGTTTGATATGCCATAGACATACCTCGTTTTATAACTTTATTATCTTTAAAAATACCTGTCTAAATCTTTAATGTTGATTATATGTCTTTATTCTTACTACTATGTGCAATTTCATTATTTTCATTAGCCCGTGGTTTTCAAAACGCCATATTTCTATTTATTTAATGAAATTTCTAAATTTAATACACCACACTACCCCACTGATACCACAGACTATCTTTTCAAACATAAACAAGATAGCTTTATAAACAGCCAGAAAGTGTCAAAAAAGGCACGTCTGGCTGTGCACCTCTATGGTTCCTACACGTATGTATGGTAGTGAACGTTGGGATCGGCAGAAGAAGCATGAAAATACGATTAATGCTGCGAAGATTACTAGTCAGAAGTATAGCCGGAGTGACTCGGTTGGATAAAGTAAAGAATAGTGGGATAAGAGAACGCTGTGCTGTAAAAGAATATGTGTTTACAAAGATAGACAAAAGAATGCTTAGATGGTTTGGACACGTAGAAAGAATGGATGAAGGAAGATTGACGATACAAATTTATAAGGCGAGTATAAATGGACAAGTCGGTAGAGGTCGACCTCGGAGAACATATCTCGATCAGATCAACATTGTTTTGAAGAAGGGCCAGGTCAAGATTACCAACAAACAACGAGCATGCATGAGAGCCCTGATGAAGGTAAAGGAAGCAAAAGATGTGTGTAAGAACCGTAGCAACTGGAAGGAAGTAATCTCTGCATACTCCTATGGGAAAAAGGCGTGACAATATGTATGTAAACAAGATTACTTATAGCTTTTCAACCGCGTATTGTGATTTGTTGAAAAGGTATGCAAGATAAAATAGACATAATAATACGTATAGTTCTTCCAAAGTCAGTTTAAAAATATCTAAAAAACATATTATTAAATGCCATAAAATCTTCAAAAGAAACCGACCTGTAGCGTATCAATTTTATTTTTAAATCAGATTTATTTTCAAAAATTATTTAATTATTTATTGAACGACATCGTGAGTGTCGAACCACGTTTCATCTAAATAAAGTATATTTCTATTACTTTTTTTATAATTGAAGATCTGTCTTAAATAATTTTGACGAAGTACCACAATACGAGACGATTTCATAATACACATTTGACTATCTAACTTCTTATACTTAAAACCACATTCTATTAAAATTTGCCAAAGTGTTTCTAATGATTTATATTTAAAACCGTTAAAATCTTGCAATTTGTTAAATATAATTTTTAATGTTTTTCTTTGTACGTATTGTAAACCGTTTGTCGAATCACATCTTTGGATGCATTATCTATCCGATGGCTGACGATACTTTTTCGTTTTTTATCGTGTTTAATTACAACGCTTCGTTTAATTGCTAAATAAATTGTGGAATAAGTAATTTTTGTTAAGTTGCATATTCTTTAAATTATTTTATCTTAAGTTGAATCGACATTTTTAGCCTTTAAGCATAAATATATATTTAAAATTACTTGTTGAACTCGAATATGCAAATCTCGATTTCCAAAATTGTATCTCATTTTCATTATTATTTATTAGAACATAATTAAGATGTATTTCATCGTTAATTTGGATATTATCATTACTTTGAATTACATTATTATCAGGAATTTTATTATTAATGTGAATATCGTCAATATTAAGCAATTCGTTAGATTCATCATTTACCTCAAACGGTCTCCAAAAAGCCATTTTACAAATATGACCAAAAAAAAATAAAATCTCCTGAAAAATTATTGAGAACCAGCGTGCGCTACTGTTTTCAAGTGAACACTTGCGAGCTAGATAGTCGACCGATGATTTGATAAATGCATATTAGCGACGTTGATATTCAAAAATAAGCCGATATGTTTTGCGTAATTTACCGGTATTACTTAGTATAGCTTATTACCGAAATATCGCAGTGGCCTGGTAAAATCACCATTTTTAAACTGAGATTGGAAATACTATAATTACTTGAAAGTTTTTACTTTTTTGAATTTAACAGACGTGAAATCGGGATTTGACGTTAGAAAAACACATCCATTTTTGGCAAATTATCTTATTGCGCCTTTACAAAACCGTTTTCAGACATTTTACAAAGTTTTTTGACTTATTTCCCACAAATAGGCTGTATGGGGTCGGCTTCAGAATAGCCCCAGGGTAAATCCTGCCTGTCGTAAGAGGCGACTAAAAGGATAACCGTAGGTGGAAGATGGTCTCATCGCCCGGTGAAATACCACCATATCGACTTTGTGTGCTGTGAAATGGATCATTCCATGTTTCAGTGTTCGGTCGATACTTTCCGGTCTCCCTCTTTCCTTTTCCCCAATTCTTCCTTTATTTTCAGGTGCATCCTAATAATGTAATAATGATGAAGTCTCCTAGAGTAAAACACTCCGGAAGCAAAATACCTCTCCATTCGGATTTCCGGGCGAGAGGTACTCGAGGGGACTCAACATTAAAGATTAATTTTTGCAACATCCGTGGACTCAACAAGAACATCAATGACGTCCACCATCACCTACAGACGAAAAAACCGGATATTCTGGCTCTAACAGAAACACAAGTAAACTCGTCCACCAACAAGGTCCATATGCTTTGTCCTGGTTACGAACTCCATTCTCGACTCAGGTTCAAAGGTGGAGTCTGCCTTTACGCTAAGGCTAACCTTTCATGCCAGCGTGAAGAGAGTTTGGAACCGAAAGACTTTGATGTGATGTGGTTTAAGCTATCTGATACCAAAGTGACTAAGTTCCTCTGCTGCCTTTACCTATCACCTAACGAACCTTCATATAACAACCTCTTTGAGTTTTTATCACTCAATTTGGACTACATTCAGGAGAACCATCCAACAGCTGAAACCATAATCATGGGGGACTTTAATGTACATAACGCTGCCTGGCTCAAATTCTCTAACAAAACTGATGATGCAGGTCGTCAAGCTGAGGCCTTCGCCATCACTCATGGTCTAGAACAACTGGTCGAGCTACCAACCCGCATCCCTGATGTCAACAACCAGGCTGCCAATACACTAGATCTTTTCCTCACCACCAATCCTGACCCGTATAGAATAGAAGTTTGTGCCCCACTTGGAAACTCTGATCACACCCTTATCTCCACAACATGCTCTTTCCATTTACCATCGAGCAGCACAATACCACCCCGTCTCATGTGGCATTACAATTCGGCCGACTGGGAGGGTCTTCGTATGTTTTTCTCAGCGTTTCCATGGAAGAGAGTTTGTTTCTTCTCAGTAGATCCAACACGATGTGCTGAGACAATTTCTGAAATCATCATGTTGGGGATGCAAACTTACATACCGAATACCGAAAGAAGAACATCATCCGATAAGACCTGGTTTAACAGAAACTGCTCTAGAGCTGTGGCTTCCAAACAGGCAGCATACCATCGATGGCAAAAAAATCCGGGACCTGAGACCAGAGCAGCATATGTTGAGGCTAGAAGCATATGCAAAGAGACAATAGAATGTTCAAAAGATGCTCATAATGCCAAAATAAGATCAAAACTTGTTGAATGTCCTAACGGATCCCGTTCATTTTGGTCTTTCGCCAAAGCTGTGGGAAGAAACTTCACTTCCAGCTCTTTTCCTCCCCTAACCAATGAAGATGGAACACTAGCAACGACTGCCCAGGAAAAAGCCAATATCTTTGCGCACCTATTTGCTGGAAATTCCACTCTGGATTCTTCGGGAAAACAACCCTCGAACATTACACCTATTGACAGTCACATGCCCGAGATCACCTTTCGCCAACGTACTATCAGAAAGATTTTGCTGGGTCTCAACACCAACAAAGCCTGTGGATCTGACGGAATCCCGCCGATTGTTCTCAAGAAATGTGCCCCTGAACTAACACCTGTTCTTTGCAAGTTGTTCAACCACTCTTACAATTTGGGAGTATTTCCGTCCAATTGGAAAATTGCAAGAGTACAGCCAGTCCCTAAAAAAGGCAAAAAGACCCTACCTAGCAACTACAGACCTATCGCACTGCTATCTATTATTTCAAAGGTCATGGAAAAAGCCATCAACATCGAGCTCATGAAATATCTGGAAGACTCAGGAATTATCAATGATAGGCAATATGGCTTCCGCCATCAGAGATCAACTGGTGACCTGCTCGCATACGTCTCACATATATGGCAGCTATCTATTGAAAAGTATGGAGAAACTTTAGCTGTGGCATTAGATATCTCCAAGGCGTTCGATCGAGTTTGGCACCAGGGACTCCTCGCCAAGCTTCCATCTTATGGTTTGCCCCCTCAGCTGTGTTCTCTGCTTGCTAGTTTTCTCTCAAACAGGTCTCTCCATGTAGGGGTCGATGGAGTTTCATCTGACACTCTACTCATAAATGCTGGTGTTCCGCAAGGATCCATTCTAGCACCAACACTATTTTTACTTCACATCAACGACCTGTTGAAAGCAACTTCATGTCCCGTACACAGCTTTGCCGATGATAGTACCCTCCATACCGCATTCTCTTCCAGGGCCCCTATATCAGCCCGTGAAACCAGAAATGAACGAGGAAGAAATGTTAACAATATAAATATGGACTTAGCAACAATTCTCGAATGGGGATCCAATAACTTGGTAGAATTCAATGCAAACAAAACACAAGCATGTCTTTTCTCTAGAAAAGCCGATCTCACTGTGCCTAACATAACTTTGTCAGGAGTAACCATACCACTGAAGTCATCCATATCGATGCTTGGTATTACTATCAGCAGTAACCTTTCCTGGGAAAATCACGTGAGGTCCATTGCCAAAAGTGCATCCCAAAAACTTGGTTTTTTGTTTCGTGCCAAGAGCTATTTCACCTCCAGTCAGCTGCTTATGATCTATAAGGCACAGATCCGACCTGTACTGGAGTACTGTTCCCATATTTGGAGTGCAGCACCTAAACATATCCTGAAGCTACTGGATTCTGTCCAAAAAAGGGCAATTCGTCTCGTCGGTGATGCCTCGCTTACAAACTCGCTCACTTGTCTGGAACACCGTAGAAAAGTTGGCGATTTGTCTCTATTTTATAGATATTTTCATGGGCGATGCTCTTCTGAAATATCAACAATCGTTCCTCCATTGGCAGTCTCTTCGAGATTAACCCGTCAAGTTCAGTCTTCACACCCGTTCGTGGTCACTTTGGAGACCTGCAGAACATCACTTTCCAAAGACTCATTAATCCAACGAATTGCGAGGCTTTGGAACTCATTGCCTAGGGAGGTGTTCCCCGAGGCATACAACCTCCAGAAATTTAAGAAGAACACCAACTCCTACCTTCTTTCCCTTGGTTCCCACGATGTTCTCTGAACATTACAGGATATCCCTTTTCGTGGGAACCAGAACATAAAAAAAAAAAAAAAAAAAAAAAACAAATGTAATTTTACTTCTAACATCGTAATAAAATTGACTGAATAATCTAAAGGAAAAGATTAAAATATTATACTCAGGGTTCCGTGACTCCTTGATTTCTTGGACTAAATTTGAGAAGATGTATATATTTCTTATGAAATTCTACTTTAAAATGAATCGGGAAGGTATGTAGTTCTTCAAATAACAACGAAAGAAGGATAACACCACTGAATAAGTGTTGCTGAATAACAGGGAAATAATGACCTTTTTTGAAGATATCTCGAAAATATTGATTTTCGCATCGTTTGGTTTTCAGATTCGTGTTTTACGCTTTAAAATAATACCTATTTATTTTGATATTGAAATCGTCATCACTACACCACTGGATGAAAATATAGCAAACAAAGAGATATTCCAACTTACTGGTGGTTTTTACACACTTGGCAATGACGAACCATTTCTTTCACTAAATTTCACTGAATTTTACCAATAATATGTTGAAAATCACCGATAATACTCCAAAATCCCGTTGCAACAACGCTACTAATGATAGCCGAAACTGTCAGAATTCGTAGTAACCAAAAATCTCTTGTCGCTTATTGAGCAACACATTTCTATGATCTAACGGAATGAAATAGTTCAATGGTTCAACATTCCATAAAATGGGTTGTATTATTCAGGTTGTTATAATTCATGAAATATTAAGAAAAAGCATTATGGTCACAATATTATTGCAAATATAATCAACAAATACTATGAACGATTCAATAACAATCACAAATCTCTTGCCACAACTGGAGAGCAGTCAACATCACAGCACAACACATTCCAGTCAGCCGTATCAAGATGATACAGTCGACCAGAAAGTGGGGATGTATGATCCTGTTTAAAAGTAAATAGTTCTGTCTCCTCTGATAATAGGTCTATGGTAAAATCATAACTATTTGCAATTTAGATTACCGTTGAGTGAGATTCAGTTGTGTTGTTTGGTGAATTTACAGGAAAAATGATTGTTGAAAGAGTCGTGTTGTAAATATTAATATGTAGGTCAATGCCTCATTTTTAAAGAATGATTCAAACAATGCAAAGATAAACTGGGATCTGATGTTGTGATAACTGGATTCATAATTTGTAAAGAAATATTTTTACGAGAATGGGCCGAGCAGGCTTTGCCTGTTTGCGTCTCTACGTACGAACTTTAGTGACTCCTATCGACAAGATCTGGAAACATCGCTAAATATAGAAAGAATTGAAAGTCTAGGAATTACCAGAAGCAGAGGCTGGAATATTTAACGCTGATTGAGATGCGAAAGGGGACAGTTCTTATTTGTACAGGTTTAACAGTAAAGTATACACCGGTGTATTTTGTGTTGCCAAGAACGGCTATTAGTAAATTGTGGAATGTTGTTTTATTAAAAACGGACGCAAGTTTTGTAACTATATCAATGGCTGGGGTATTCACCTGATGGTATCGTATTTGAAGAAGTAAAAACCTAATGCTTTAAGACTAATATGGTTTTCTCATGGATGCCATTGTCAGAGCTGGACCAAATTGAAATGGGACCACACTTTCAAATACAAAAAGAATCATTAAAATCGGTTTACCCAGTCGAAAGTTCTGAGGTAACAAACATAAAAAAATACAGTCGAATTGAGAACCTCCTCCTTTTTTGAAGTCGGTTAAAAATAATAAATCTATGCATTTTTTTTATTTCATTGTCAGTTTTATTCGCGTGATATTGAATATAATTTACTTTGTAGATTGTAAAAAGCTTCAGTTACGCTACTGATGCATGCGCAAAATCAATGTAAGATAGAACAAAGGTTTTTTTAGGAAAAACTAATTGTATGTTAAAACGCGATAGCGAGTTTGTGTGTGTGTGTCTACGTACAATTTAACTGGAAGCTTTTAAATACAGAGATAGGCAGCGGGAATGTTTAACTACGTATTATTTCCACAGGTCGGCACTCTAAAAATTAACCTTTTTTAATTTAACTAGTAAAAACGTAATTAAAAATACCAAATGCATATTTGAAAGTATTTTTCTTTCATTTTATTATCAAACATGTTCAGCGCGAAAATTAAAATCGATCTTTCCTAGCAAACAATAATTTTAAATTACATTTCACCTTTTTAATAATTAAATTGATATGTTTACTAAAAATTTAGTCCTATGCCAAGTGCAGATTTGATGGATATTTCAGAATTTCTAGATATTTCAGATGTAACCAATACCGTGTACTCAGTATGGCTAATGGGCCCGACGACCCCAGGGCGGTATAGCGCGTAGAGCGCACTAAAGATGTCTTCTTCTTCTTCAGCCCTCATTTGTCCACTCCTGGACGTAGGCCACTTTTTATCCGTTTCCATGCCTTTCTGTCCCGTGCTGTTTGGAACCATCTTTTCCCCGCAATCTGTTTGACATCATCCAGCCACCTCTTCTGAGGTCTACTAAGCTACGTTTGGTCGGTCTTGGTCGCCAGTGCGTTACCCGCGCCGTTCAACTGTCATGTTTCTGTCTGGCCACATGTCCCACCCACTGCGATTGCTTTCCGAAATCACTTCATGATGTCCACAACCCTTAGGTTAGGTTAGGTTAAAACGGCGGTTTGGATGGAACCCACTTAGGTCTTTTGGCCCGTTGTGATACCGTGATGAACGGCGGTGCCTTCCCCCTCTACCGTGAGAACCAGTTGGAACTTTTAATAAAAATTGTAAGGTCCTTGATGCTACCTGAGCTGAGATTAGTTAAATTATCAAAGTTCGGTTGCCCTAGTATCTAAAGACGTTTTCTGCCTATAGCAGGGCAGTGGCAGAGAAAATGTATGTATGTATGTATTTTGCCACCTCAAGTTGGAATAAGTGTATTCTAGTGGAAGGTGATTACTTTTAAAGGAGACACAATAAATTTGGATAAATAAAATATTTTTTTGTAATTTTTTTAATCATATTTTGTCCACTGCAGTTTATGGGAGGATTATGATGATGCTAAACTGTTTCAAAAGAAGCGTTTCCAAATTAAAGCGTTTATGAAGAGATTTCTTGTTCGAGTTAATGCAGAATAAGCCAAGTTTTTAATACATCGGTCAGTATTTTAACTAACCTCTATGGATTTTTCCTGGCTTGTTCATCAATTTAATAGACGTTCTACCGACATTCATGGTTCAAACACAAGAAGCCATTTATCTTAGTTATTTTCGTTCCCAGCTTCCAGATTGTCGAATTTTCACGAAAAATTATCTTGATGAATGATGGTTTTTGTTACTTATGAGATAAATCAGTAGACCGGTTTAAGTTTTTAATGCGTGTTTGGAGATAAAAATTAAAAAAGAAGGAAACATCTTAAATAAAAGTTAGTTTCATATTATTAAAGGTTCTATTTACAATCTAATTAAAAAGTTCTAGGTATTTGAACACTCTTTTGGTCTTTATTGACATATAGGGAGAGGGCGTTTCAGAGTTAGTTACACAGATCAAAATACGTGAAAGAAAGCATTTCGCCATTAGCTTTTGTAAAACGTTCGACCATAGGGGATAAGTTGATTTAGTGTATACTGATTTTCTAAGGCTTTAGATGAAATTAGATAATCCTTTATAAACTCTTTATTATGGTCTTTAACAAAACGTCTTTAAACTTTTAAAATCTTATCTTATTCAACCGATTCTCAGTAGACGTGCAAGGAAGAGGATCGGCAACGGCACGGCACATGCTTGGCAAATATTGTTTAGGAAGAATAACGCACGCGTGTGTGAATTAAAACCTGCATCCATAAGAATTAATAATAAAGATATTTTGCCGAGTTGTTACCTTGCTTGCGCCGAGCACTTGCCCTGCACGAAAGTGAAAATCGTCCTTTAAACAAAATGTTTATTGCAATGGTTTTTTCTTAGATATCTTTTTGCAACAAAACCCACAAGTGTCTAACTTAGTACCGTATATACATTCTGACGCCGGGCGACGACGACGAGTAGCTGGTAGTGGCGTTGAAGCTTAAAGCTGTGGAAATGAGCTGAGGTGTGGGCAGCTTCACAGGAACCTCTGATACTTCGACTCACTCTTGCTATTGACGACGTCTTCCGCAACGTAGATGTTAGATACCTTCGATAATTTAGTCAAGCTGGCTCGATGGGTTTTTTTCCTACTATAGGATGAAGGGTTCTTCGGGGTGAATCGCGGTGAATTTTGTTATCACAGTAAATAAAACAACACACTTGTCATAGAGAATATATTGTATATTTTAATACATAGAGCTTACAGTTTCAAGCCTCCTGTATCTTCAGAATAATTTCACTGGTTGTTAACTTTAAATTTGATTTATTTTATTTGATTGTATTGATGTGCATTTTACCACGTGGTGTTTTAAAGCGTGCAAAAGAAAATACAAAATACAATATATCGATGAGTGGAGTTTTCAAGAAAGATAAAAATAATGGGAATATATCAACTGAAATAAAACTGATTGACTGATAGTATAAATCATTTAATGGAAGACATAGTGTAGGAAGGCTAAGGAAAAAATAGACCGATAACATCAGCTGCAAAAACGATCTTTTCAGAGGGCGGAGAGTCTTTGTGAAACGATTGCATCAATTTTCCTTAAAAAACTTTATTCTTTCTAAAAACGGTCAAATCATCTGAAATTTTTGTTTTCTCAAATTTCTTAAAACTTTGTTATCAATAATTTATAAACAAAAATTATTATTCTCTGAATTAATTTTTTATTTTGAAATTACAATATATTAAATTCCAGTCTTAGTAGGTCATAGGATGAGTAATCCGAGGTATTGTCATATTTTTAGAACGAAGTTCCTTATTAGGTGTTGCGGAAACTGGGGCAAGCCAGCAAAAACTGTACGTAACAAGAATGTGTCTCTTCATCTACACTTACCTAAATAAAATTATATTGTTTTGGTATTCTTGATCCTTTAACATCTACAAGTTGACAGTGACGTTTATTGGTTATAAAAACGTAAACGGCTAAAAACATTGTTTAGTTAGACATTTAAATAGGTCTTAAGAGGTGATTGGGGTTTACAAAAGTAATTTTAATTAGTTTATAACAATATGCAGTGAGTTTATAATAGGTTCCAATACTAAAACTTAAAATGAATAATAGTATGATATTATACATTTTTGTAAATATATTTTAATTGAAATGTCCTGACATGGCAAAACTTTTATCTGTTTGAGTTGTAGTTTTACTAAATAAAATTTTATTTGAGCTTGTTTGTTAAATAGTGGTATTGATTCATATCTTATTAATGTTACTTTCTTTTATTTAATGTTAGACATTTAAAACAAATGATACGTATTTTAGAGTATTTACATAAATTAAAAAGTAATATTATGTAATAATCTTGGTTGATTTGCTATTATTTATAACTATTAAATAGTAAACTGGTTCTGGGGTATAACAAAAGTAAAAGTTAATTTTAAGCTTTGACATATAAGTTAGGTACCACGGCTCACCTCACCTCAACTATCTATTGTTATTTAACATTTACATACATATTTGTCGAATAACGTAAGGAGCTTCGTTCCTATCGGGTGTCCAATGACACCGCACGTTTTAATTTTTTTTTACCCAAATCTACGAATCAGTCCACTTCAAACAAAAGTAAAATATGTAAACAGTTTCTCTTGTATAAATTTTATGCTTATAAGTAAATCATTTAATAAATTCCAATATTTGTTTTGCTTTTTGTCCAATTTTTACTTTATAATGTTTTTTAAATGTTAAAATTGAATGAAATGGAATAAAAAATGACTCCCGAATCGACAGTTTCGTAGCATCTTTTCAGTTCTTGATCATTTATGAGATAAAATAATTGTTAAACACTTTTAATGATTTGCAAAAAACAAATAATTTCTTGATATGTGGTCTGGTAAATAATTGATGAATAAGAAAGAGGAGATAAACAAATGAAGAGCATTCTTGTTTACAGTAAGTATAATTTTTTAAAAATTCAATTCTTTTGTGCACGACTCTTTTTTACACAAAGCCTTTTGGTTGTCTTCATTTTTAAACTTAAACCACGTTTTAAAATTCTCCAAAGACTCGTTTTAGAAATTTCAAATACATCTTTTTCTTAAATTAAATCTAAATCGCATCACACACACGCTTGCGTATAGATAAAACTGGTAGCAACGGACCTCCTTTGTCCTTTTCCGCAGTAAAATAAGCGTGTACATTCAATATTAATGTATCTACATAAACTACTTGACATTACAATCGGTAAGTTCCCTTTACGTACCTTGGCTCCCTGATAACCACTCATAATGACACAACAGCAGAAATTGAACGTAGAGTCCTCCCTGCCAACAGATGTTACTTCGGACTCGCCACAAACTCAAATCCCATAATATCTCCAGAAGCACAAAGTGTAAACTCTACAAAACACTGATAAGACCGGTTTTAATGTACGGCGCCGAAACATGGACACTCAAGAGTGACGAGACCTTCTAGGAAAGTACTAAGAAGAATTTACGGGGCCGTTGAGGAAAATGGGATATGGAAAAAAAGGTACAACTTTGAGCTGTATAGGCTGTTTCACATGGGAAGATAACATTACTGAGTCATTCACCAGTAAAAAAAATGAGGTGTTGTTAAACATAGAAAACGAAAAAGGACACAAAATATTAAAATCCGAAGTCATGCACGCCATCTCAATCGCCAAAAATAGGAAGGCATGTGGGCCAGATGGATTACCGATGGAAGCAATCAAGTTAATCAATAAAGACAATATGGAATTAATAATAAGGTTATTCAATAAGATATACGAAACAGGTGACATCCCGCGTGATTGGCTAAAGTCTACATTTATTACCTTACCTAAGAAGCTACATCCAAAACAATGTAGCGACTATAGACTAATAAGTCTCATGTCGCACATACTGAAAACATTCCTGCGTATATTTCATGACCGTATTAGAAGGCCTAGATCAATAACAGTTCGGCTTCAGAAATGCGTTTGGTACAAGGGAGGCACTGTTTGGAATCAACGTGGTGCTACAGAAATGCCGAGACCAACGTAGGGATGTTCATATGCTTTCTGGATTATAAAAAAGCGTTCGACCGAATTCACCATGATAAACTTCTGGTAATGTTAAAATAAAAGGGATTAGATTGACAGGATATCCAGCTGATAAAGAAACTGTATTGGGGACAAAGAGCAAGTGCAAGAGTAGGTAATATAACAACAGACGATATTGCAATACAAAAAGGAGTAAGACAGGAATGTATACTTTCTCCACTGCTCTTCAACCTCTATTCCGACCAAATATTTAAAGAAGTTCTTAAAGAACTGGGACACTGCGGAATTAAAATTAATGGCTTACCCATAACAACAATTAGATATGCTGATGACACGGTAATACTATCAGACACAATAGAAAATCTGCAAACATTGCTAGACAGAATTAACACAGTTGGAAAAAGATACGGCTTGAATATCAACGCTAATAAAACAAAATTCATGGTAGTGAGTCGTACGGTACAGAATAACGTCAATCTAAACCACGATGGTACCCCATTAGAACGTGTCACAAAGTTTAAATATCTCTGAAGCATCATAACCGAAACACTTGATCCTGATACTGAAATAAAAAGCAGAGTAGAGATGGCGCGCGCAGCGTTTAATAAAACGAGACCGCTTCCTTGCAATGATGATTTGAACCTTAAGCTAAGACGACGGATGACTGAATGTTATATATGGTCAATACTGTTGTATGGTACGATGACGTGGACACTGAAGATCAAAACAATGAACCGACTAGAGGCATTTGAGATGTGGCTGCACAGGAGGATGCTGCTCATACCTTGGACGGACCATAAGGAAGGACAAATAAGGAAGTCCTCAGAAGGGCTAAAACTGACAGACAATTAATGACCACCATAAATTGCCGCAAAATTGCATACCTTGGTCACATACTAAGAGGAGATAAATATCAACTACTTCAAATTATAATGAAGGGGAAAATAGAGGGGCGCCTTGGACCTGGAAAAAGGCAATGTCATGGTTGTCATTGTTGAAGTCCATTCGTGAATGGACAAATATACGTTCAGTAGGAGAACTCATACACTTAGCAGAAGATCGAAATGCTCTAGCCAGAGTGATAGCCAACGTTCGGGAGACCGTATAGGGCACATAAAAGAAGAAGGCTGTTTCAGGGACCTGACAGTCAAGGAAATAAATTTGGGCCGGCTGCGATGGTTAGGCCATGTTATGAGGATGGAGGCAGACGACCCCGCCCGAAAGGTCTTACTGGATAGGCCCGTAGGACAACGCAGAAGGGGAAGACCTCGAGTGAGGCTATTAGATAACGTAGAGGCATATTTAAGAAATTTTCGAATAATGGCCTGAGGAAGATGGGCGCTGTACAGGGACGCACGGAAGGCAATACTTGAGGAGGCTTAAGGCCTACGAAGGGCTGTAACGCCGTACTGATGACGATGCTTGTTTTATTAACATTTTATTTATATTTTAAAAGGTCTGCAAAGTAACTAAGCTTTTGTACCATTTAGTGGAAAGAAACCCAGATAATCTTGGTTCACAGATCTTTTTCGTTTGAATATATTTAATGTGGAATGGTGTTGGCATTGTTAATAAAAAACTCGTAAAGCAAAATGAATTCTTTTTATGTACGAAATACATTACCGCACAAGATAACTCGATATTTTTTCGTTTAACTCAACCTCGCATAAAAATAATCTACTTTATTAAAAGTCAATATGCGGTAAACGTAGCATGATAATATATAAGGCCTTTGCTCCAATTAAATTTTCCTTGTAACCAGGACCCGACCCAAATAAATTCGAACATGCGAGGCTTTTCACATTTTCTGATTTCGATGGTTACTTAATTTTCCTTAACATGTTGATTTATGGCTGCATCGGCGTTCGTACAGCAATAAAGTTGTGACACAAACTCGATAATAGTATCATGATAATAATCAGTTTAATATTTATTTTAAATTAGATTACTCTAATGTGATTTACACGATAAAAAGACAAGAGTATAGTTTCCGTGTTTAAACAAATTTTAAACGCAATTTTTATCTTTTTAAAGTTTTGTTAATATTGGACGATTCATGAATATTATGACCAAAAAGTGACAGCTGGATGAGTTAACTTTATTACAGTTAGATAGATTTATATGTGGATTTATTGTGTATTTTTGGTCGAAAGGTTCAAGTACACGGTTACCGCATAATGAGTGGTGGTCAGGCATTAGCAGACTCCTCTTCATTGTTGACAAATCTTCTACTGCCGAACTATTTTTCCAAGTTTTAAAACGAATAGGGTGCGTGAGGAAGCAATTTGAACTTTATTATCTCATTGATTTATGGCCACAGCGATAACGGATGTGTGACATATTGCTTTATAAACGTTTCAGGAATAAGCGGCATAAAAACCATGTAAGTGTCTTCCTCTGATCGTTTTCAGAGGTTGGAACCACTGGGAGAAAGACTAATTTAAGATTTATGGTTGAAAGGTAATGCCACCGCCTGGTCGTCCAAACTGCAAGCTTACTTGTACCCATCGAGTTAGCGCACCTTAACTATTTACGGTTGGACATTTATCATCTCTAATAATGTTACCTTAGACGCAGTGGTAACGGAACACTTAACAAATCCCTTTTATAATATTTTTACAACCCAGCCCTGTTTATTTATCGGCATCCGAGAATCGACCACAACTAGGGTGCATATTAATGAGCCCTTTGTCTGCTTCCGCCTCCGTCTAGCAAATACTCGCCGCGTCTAGAGACTTCGAAATGGTAGGATTATTTCGGACTCTCGAGAAACAGGTGGAATAGTTTGGAATTATGATTTAGAAATATAAAAAGAACAGCGGTCGTGAAAAAGACTGTTTTAAAAGTGTTTATGAGTTATGAAATTTAAAAAGTTGTAATAAGTTGAATATCTATGTGATTTGTTGAAGTAAAGTTTATTGTGAAAAATTATTGAAATAAAAATTGTTTTGTTACTGTATCGAGAGTTTAAAATCACCGAACCCAAGAAAGAAGTAAATTTCGTAGCAGTATGGAACCCCAAATTAAATGATTACTAATGACATTGACATTGCAATTTAAATAAAAACAAAAACTTTAATTAGAAATTTTTTAAAAGTAAAACACTTTTATTATGTTGTATGCTCGACATGAATTTGTTTTTGGTCAACTGTAAGCTGAAAATCGTATAGCACAATAATACGTTATAACAAAAGGAAGCAAAAAAGTAAGATAAATAAAGGTGGATAAATTCTGAAGACCTATGAAGTTTCGTAATCCAGGACGGTTAGCATCGCAGGTAAACTTCTGATGATAAATGCCAAAAATAAGTAATTTCGTGGAACTCTGATGCCTTATAGTATGTATCTTATATTCAAAAGGTAGGCCTTTGTCAACATCATTGTACAAACGTTACGTGGCTCAAGTTGTACACCAATTCTGAATTCTTCCTCTGATCGTATCCAGCAGTTGTTTTAAAGGTTAAGAAATTCGGAAGGGTGACTAATTCCAGGTAAGTATCTGGTTAAAGGTAACTCGCACCCATTGAGTTTTGCGCACTGCGACCATTCTCGGTTGGGTGACTAGTTACTAACGTCTGCCCTCACAATGCTACCCTTTTGGAAGACGAGGTCCTCAGATCTCTTCGCAATCTTTGGAGAGCAAAGTTGGTAAGGGGTCCTCATTGGCTAGAGTTAGATAGAGGCTTGCTTATGTTGGGATAGGTATATAGGAAATAGAAGAGATGTATACTTCATGTAGACCTTTGTAGAATTGTTTATGCCCCCATATTTGCTAAAGTTTCTTGTCTCTAGCTCCATCCTTACTATTAGGTTTCACTGGCCAGACTTAAGGCCCTTTATACTTTTCAAAAGTTGTGGTTTTTCGTTGCAGCTAAACTGCATAATACGAGGATAGCCCCAGAAGCACCCGACCTATCAAAGAAAACGCAAAAAATTTGGCGAAAATATCTTTATTTCTCTACAGTCTCGATGTTATATATGCAGCAAAGTTCAATTGTTTCAATACTCTGTTAATAATTAGAATCGTCGAACCCTTCAAAACAGCCTTCAATAGCAGACACCCCCTCTTTACATACATAAAGTCACGCCTTTTTCCAATAGGGGTAGGCAGAGACCACTTCCTTCCATTTGCTACGGTTCTTACACACATCTTTTGCTTCCTCTACTTTCATCAGTGCTCTCATACATACTCGTCGGTTGTTGGTACTCTTGACCTGGCCTTTCCTCAAAACAATGTTGATCTGATCAGGATATGTTCGCCGAGGTTGACCTCTACCGACTTGTCCATTCACACTCGCTTTATAAATTTGTTTTGTCAATATTCCTTCATCCATCCTTTCAACGTGTCCAAAGCATCTAAGCATTTCTTTATCTATCTTTGTAACCACATCTTCTTTTACACCACAGCGTTCTCTTATCTAACTATTCTTTACCTTATGCAACCAAGTCACTCCGACTATACTTCTCAGATTACTCATCTCCGCAGTTTGTTTATTCTGACGATGGTTCTACAACGAACTCTTTGGCCTTTCTCATATCCAGCGTCTTGTTAGATCATTGCCGAAAATAATTCTCTATGTTAGTAATACTATTTGTTTTTTTGTAGCATTGAACTAAACAAAGGTTCTGGGCCAATAAAAGCACCACATGTTTTTCCTCGTAACCGTATGTCTCCTTGCTATGACCTTACTCTTTTAGGGATCCTAGGCAGCCTCAGACACCTCTTAATGAAACTTATATGAAACTGATTGCTTCTATAGCCGAAAGTAACCTATTTAGTTAGTTGATAAGTCAGTTAGTAAAACAAATTATGTTTTCGTTTAAATAATTTGTTAAATGTGACGAAAAAATCGTGTGAACGACTTTGTGCTATAAAAAATTCTCTTTCTACTTTAAAAAGATTTAAAACGCACTTAAACTAAGAAACCTTATGGACTTTATTGGTAGATCAATATAAGCATATTATAGGGAGATCTTTTTCTATCGAAAGATAGCTATTAAAAGAATAATTAATTTAAAAAACCTTTGATGTCAATTGAATTATCTAAATTAAAAAATAACTGTTTTAAATAAATTATGTTCCCAAGTATCCAAACATTAAAATAGAGCTAAATATGAGATTTCGAGTATGAAATATAACAAAAAGTTTTCATGACTATATTTTGAATTGGTTGCATGACTGCAGTGAGAGTATGTTTTGCTATGTGGTACATGAAAATCAAAGCAGAAATAATTTAATTGTTTGACCACCGTCATAATACTACAAATTATTGTCCAAAACAGGCATTTCAAATATTTATTAAACGTTATTTGCTTACTCGCAGAATAGCCAAATAATAGAGAGATCGATGAATATTGTAAATAATTTTAAATTACTGCTTGATTAAACGACAGTAGCGTGGTCAAAAATTTAAATATTTCACATTTAACTAGCAGTGCAAAATCACCAAAAATAAAAAATATAATAATTTGTTGCCAATTAGTCGACAAGAGTTAATAAAGTCAAATACCTGGGTATGAACTTGAACAGAAAGTTAAACTGGAGAAAACACATGTTCACTAAAAGAAAACAACTGGTCCACAAGTTAAGGAGCATGTACTGGCTACTAGATAAAAAAATCTAAATTGTACATTGAAATACTACAAAGATTCCAGTCCAAAACACTAGATTGTAGATTGTAGGGGGGGGGGGGGTCGTGAAGGCTATGCTGCCTCTCAAGCACTTCGACCTATCAGATCTTTTGTGCATAACCCTTAATCTATTTGGGGCCCGAGATTTCGAGACTTTTTCCAACGTTTATCAGTTTCCTGGGAGCTAAGGTCCTGACATCGGAGTGCTTTAGAAAGTCCCCTTCCAGAAACTTGAGCCTCTAACAGAAAAGCGCTGGGCATTCGCAAAGCAAATGTTCCGCAGTTTCAGCGAAGTTCTCGCAGTAGCGACAACTATCACTCTCTGATTTGCCCATCTTTTTTAGGTAATACCTCAGAGGGCAGTGTCTAGTGAGAAGTCCCGTCACCAGTTTCAAGTCCTTCTTGTCCAACTGGAGAAGCTGTTTAGCTTTCCTTGGCGAAAGGCTTACTAGCCTTTTAGCTTGTTTTTGTCCTGGCACTTTATGTCAGTGAGATTTTATTTCATTTGTTTCCCATCGTCAAACCTCTTCTTTCAAGTGGGCTTTGGAGAGTCCACAGAAAATTGTGTGTGCCGGAAAATTGTGTATTTGTCCCTTCCTTGCCAAGTCAGTGGGTTAGGAAGAGTCCAATAATTACGTGAATGATTTTGGTGATTTTTTTAACCCCCCTACCCTCTTGGTAAGTTAAAACACTAAGAATGATACTAGAAGTCCCATTGTTTATAACCAATGCAGCCATCCATTAGGATAAAATAAAAAAGTACGCAAAAAACACAGAGAAAAATTAAAAGTTTATCCGAATGTGTTTGCAAAAAACAGTTAATAAACCGCATGTAGTGCGAAGGTTTCAAACTAAAGGTCCCGTTAATTAATTTGTTCAGTGCTAAGAAGACATAAAAATGCTCAATGTCAAATATAATCAATATTGTAGGCTTTAAAAGCGGTTTATCGCTGGATGTCTTCCCTACATGTCATGTTTTTAAACTGTCACACCTATTACTTAATATCTACCTAACATTGTTTAGGTTACATAGATAAATTGTAACATAAGGGAAAGTTATAAAAAAAACGAGCGAACCTTCTCGCTTACAGTAGTCGCAAATAAACTGTAACATTTGACAACTCACCTTAGTAATAAGCAACTTTAAAATTATATTATGAAAAAAATGGGTCCGGTATTATTTGAAATAATTTTTCATAACAAACAATAATTCTTTTTATTGAAAATTGTATTTTATTTCATTGACACTGACAGTGACAGAAATCAACCTCAAAATGACCCAATGTTGGCTAACTCGATCCGCGCGCTCATTCGTCAAATTAACTCTCGGAAAATTGGTTGACGTCTATCTGACGGCCAACTCTAACTGCGCGCTCATTCGTCAAATCCAATAGCGTGCTCTCGCGACTTCCTGTTACTGTTACTGTTACATATTTCCGATGTTACACATGCAAGAAAGCGTTTAACTTATACATAAACGATTGTTTAAAAGATTTGAAAGAGAGTGCGTATGGATAAAAATAAATAATTTGATCGTCAAATGCCTTCTTTACGCCGATGATCAAGTCATATAAGCGTCATCTAAAGAGAAGCTGCAGGCGATGGTTAATGTTATGCATGATGCCCTGAAAATCAAAGGGATGAAAATAAATGTAAGAAAAACGAAAGAAAAGAAAGCATGACAAACTGTGAAGCTCTTATTAAGGGAGAAATAGTGGAACAAGTATATGAATTTGTGTACTTGGGTTCAAAGTTCACGAGAGATGGAAAATATAACAGTGATATTGAGCGAAGGGTGTTGACAGGAAAACAAATGAATGGGGCCTGTATAGCTTTATGAGCAGCCAGAAAGTGTCAAAAAAGGCACGACTGGCTGTGCATAGAGGTGTGTTGGTACCTTCACTTATGTATGGTAGTGATTGTTGGGTTTGACAGAAGATGCATGAAAATAGGATTAATGCTGCGGCGATAAGTAGTCTGAGAAGTATAGCCGGAGTGACTCGGTTGGATAAAGTAAAGAATAGTGAGATAAGAAAACACTGTGGTGTAACAGAAGATGTGGTTACAAAGATAGATAAAGGAATGCTTAGTTGGTTTGGACACGTAGAAAGGATGGATGAAGGAAGATTAACGAAACAAATTTATAAGGTGAGTGTGAATGGACAAGACGACCTCGGCGAACATATCTCGATCATATCGACATTTTTTTGAAGAAATGCCATGTCAAAAGTACCAACAACTAACGAGCATGTATGAGAGCAGTGATAAAAGTAGAGGAAGCAAAAGATGTGTGTAAGGACCGTAGCGGAAGTGAAAGGAAGTGGTCTCTGCCTACCCCTACGGAAAAAAGTCGTGACTATCTTCAATCTCTCATTCTAGCTACGTGGTCAGTTCCATTTCATATGTAGAATAGTCTCAAAGGTGTCTCGTACTTCTGTTTTTTTTTGTATGGTTTAATTGGGGATTTTATCAGAAAGTTCGATTTCTAGCATTGCTCTTTCCATTTTTTGTTGCATCTCCTGTATTTTGTAAACATTCTTCTTCGTTAACGTTAGCGTTTCCGTGCCATATGTCAATACTGGTTGAAGACTTTTCTCTTGAGACATATTAGCAGCTTGGACTTTAATACTGTGCTTAAAATGCCAAAAGCTGCCCATAGTAAAGCTATCCTTCGTCGAATCTCGTGTGTTGGTTGTCTCGTCCAATATAAATTTCGTGTTTAGTTTAAATCTTAATAATTACATTAACCTAAAGTGCACCAATATGAGAACTTAATACTAGATTTAATAAGTTAAATTTTAAGGTATAAAAGATAAAATTTACACGATGAGCCAATGAAAAAAGATCTGCGATATTGATCAAGCAAATAGTTCTTTTTCTTGGTAAAAACCAGAAGCTTAAAAGATAATAGAATCACAGTTTCTTCAGTATGGAAATAATTTGGTAACCTCGGTAAATTTATCTTCTGTTTTATTATTTAAAAAACGAATGTTAACAAAGGGGTAATATCATGTGCCTTAATTATCAAGATATATCTCCTTATTAATTAAATGACTATAACTTAGAAGAGATTATTAGCTTATTCCTGAGTAACGGTATCTATTCATACAGTAACACTACCACATCTCGCATTCCGTCAAGTTTAATTAATTAGGAATAGCAATTCATCAACAACAATATATCATTTAAATTAAAATTTTGGCGTTTTGGAATGGTTTATTTACTCGAGGTAATTGTTGTTTCAAGGATAAAATAGAGTATCATTTTTCTTGTATTACTTTTTAATAAAAACAAAGGTAACTAAATTATAACGTCGTTCGTTAGACGTGTACAGCACGTTACCCAGAAAATTTTTGTGTATTTCTATGTATGAAAATGTATACTGGCATAAAATATCATTTTTATAGTTTTATCTTATTTTAGTTCGACCACCTTGTTTTGCCATAAGCCTGTCGTTTTTTGGGTGGATTAACAATACAACCATAAAATATAAATACCGATGAAACTTTTAAATCCATATTCAGGAGAGAAAAATGAAATAATTTAATATTGTAAATGCTGTTAGAAAATTAAGTTTTGCAATAAAAGTTGCCGAACATCATTAGGTTTAAATGTTGTTTATTTAATTATTTAGCGTACGGGGTTACAGTACGATACATATGATAAAAGAATATAAAATACAAAATACATTTTAACAAAGAACTTTTAAATATAAAAGGACAAACATATTTATTATAACAAACTTTTTATCTATATCTTAATTGCGTAGCCATTCGATCGCCTCTGATGTGGCTTTCATAAAATCTTCGAGGTCACAAGCGTAGGAACGGTTAGGACATTCTGATACAATGTGGCGGATAGTTTGTCGTGGAGATCCACAATCACATTGTGGGGATTCTGCCCTGCCCCATTTGTGTAAGGAATCAGCACATTTCTCGCAACCTATTCTGCTGAGCTTTGAACATAGTCGGCGTGGCAGTTACTATCAGTTGAAACATCCTAGTTGAATGTAGTGGCCTCCTGCAGTTTCTGTCCATACGGTAGTCCATTTATTAGTTGCATGAAAGTTTTCATTCGATTCTAATGCTGATCGGATGGCTGGATGTCTTGATTTGAGCCGATTATATTGTCCTGCTAGGTATGGGATATCGGTATGGATTGGTAGGTCTACGTAAGCCATGATTTTCCTATATTCTCTGATAAGAACTGCAGTTCGTCGGATATCTGGTGGTGTGATATTACTGAGCACTGGGAGCCAGCTCGTTGGTGTTGGCCGTATAGTACCAGTAATCAGTCTCATTGTTTGGTTTAGTTGCACATCTACTTTTGTGGTGTGTGCACTGTTGATCCAAACAGGACAGAGTATACCAAGGCCAGAGCTGCTGCCTGAAGTATTGTCGCTGTGGCTCCCCATGTTCCAGCAAGTTTGGCTATGATGTTATTGCTCGTTCTTAATTTACCAGTCACGTTTCCAAGATGTAAATTAAATGTTAGTCATCGATCGAGTGTCACGCCTAAGTATTTTGGTTTTTTATTGTATGTAATATTGTGTTGGTTATTGTGGTATGTTCGCCGACGTCGACTTTTTCCGACTTGCCCATTCACACTCGCCTTATATACATGTTTCCTCTATATTCTTTTATTCATCTTTTCTACGTGTGCAAAGCATCTAATTATTCCTTAATCTATCTTTGTTATGACAACTTTTTTACACCACATTATTTTCTTATCTTACTATTCTTCACTATATCCATCAGAGTCACTCCGGCTATACTTCTTGGCGTGTTCGAGTATGGACTCTTCCTTTAGTGCCCAGGAATCAAAGAGCAGTGCAGGAAGTTCATCCGTTCAGAGGTGGTACAGTTGCTGTTTGGAGAAGCATTTTTTATGGGTGTACATAATTGTTAGTGCTTGATGGGAACATTAATCTCATATTGACGTACAAGTTATTAACAATGTTATACGTTTGTTTTATGCTGTTATTGGATCAAATTTCCTCTTTTTAGACAATGATACTCGACCACATCGTGTAAGAGTAGTCGAAGTCGCTTTGGACTTTCATGGTATCCCGCATTTTGCACTTCCTCCTCTATCACCCGACCTCAACCCCATATAGCATGCTTGGGACCAGCTACAAAGAGTCTTGAATTCCCATCAACCACCCCCACAGACACTTCAAAAACTTAGACAGCTTTTACCCTAACTTTGGAGAAAAATTAATCAAGGCTACTTCAACGACCTTATTGAAAGTATGCAGTGGCGTTGTTTGGCTGTAATTGATATAAGAGGAATTCATACTCGTTATTTACGTATGTACTTTAATTTTTAATAAAATTAAAATGGTACACAGCCTAAAATTGTTGTTTTTTTTGTTTAAAACTGAAAACGTATTGCGCAAAAAGAAAAAGAAAAAACATACATACATACATATAGTCACGCCTTTTTCCCGTAGAAGTAGACAGAGACTACTTCCTTCCACTTGCTACGGTTCTTACACACATCTTTTGCTTCCTGTACTTTCATGAGGGCTCTTATGCATGCTCGTCGGTTGTTGGTACTCTTGACCTGGCCTTTCTTCAAAACAATGTTGATCTGATCGAGATATGTTCGCCGAGGTCGATCTCTACCGATTTGTCCATTCACACTCGCCTTAATTTGTTTCGTCAATTTTCCTTTATACACTTTTACTACGTGTCCAAACCATCTAAGCATTCCTTTATCTATCTTTGTAACCACATCTTTTTTTTACACAACAGCGTTCTCTTATCTCTCTATTTTTTACTTTATCCAACCGAGTCACTCCGGCTATACTTCTCAAACTACTCATCTTCGCAGCATTAATCCTATTTTCATGTTTCTTTTGTCAAACCCAACATTCACTACCATACATAAGTGTAGGAATCAACAAACCTCTATGCACAGCCAGACGTGCCTTTTTTGACACTTTCTGGCTGTTCATAAAGCTATGCAGTGCCCCATTCATCTGTTTTCCTGCCAACACCCTTCGCTATAAATAAAAAAAGATTTAATTTATAGCACATAAACACTTGGTGACCAAAAATCGTAATTGGTTAAAACACAATCTCCGAATCTATGAACTTTCTTAACTTTTGTGGAGCAGTTTATTTGAATTAAATAAAACAATTTTATATGTGTAGGCTATAGTCTGTTAACCCTCTACATAAATCTGCTACTGAAAACGAGAGAACATTAATCGATCCGTATCTTTGCAAAGATTTATCCCGTTAACGGCGCCTTTGGAATGCAGCCGTCCGGTCTCGCCGGAAATGTAAGACAGGACCAGAAACCCGGATGTTAGGAGCGTTTCGAATCCATTGTCAGTAATTCTAATACAGTACGTCGAATACTCTGACTCCATCATTACAGTCGTAGATAGCAACAGAAACAGTAACGTTACCTTTAAGCTGTTATGCGCGTTAAAATGTGTAGGTAAGAGTACGTGAATGTTTAGAATTAAATGTGTCGGTTGTATAACATTTAGAACAGCTCGCGATTGACCTTGAACTTGGCTGCCACTAACAGAGGAAGTTACGTAAATGAAGAGGATCGGTGCATTATGGTGCGTTGAATTGAAATCACGTCGTTCCGGTATCATTCATTATTATTTACGAGGTGCAGTCAGAAATTTATGTAAACAATACTTTATCGTTCACAATAATTTTTTTAAAATGGTAGAATTTTAATACAATACATGTTAAGTGTTCGTCAGAAATGTTTATCCTCGCCAGTTTCTGCTCTAATAGAAGACATTTGTTAGTCAATCAAGGTAAAAACTATTTCTGCAATTTTTGAGCGTCTAAATTAAATCTTCAACAAGATTGAGTGTCGATCTATTTATTTCTGTTTTCCATTTGAATGGGGAACACGGGAACAACCAACAAATTTCTTTGTTGTCACGCCGCCCAATGTTGCCGTATATCTAGCAACTTGTATCTTGTTGACGGGATACATGTTGCCAACATTTTGTTGCCCGGTCTGTACTTGCCATTAAGAACAGTGAACACATACGATTACACTTCTGGGAAATAATTAAGAGTGTGTAAGTCACCTCACTCTGTTCAAATTCACGACAATATAGAGAAAACGATAGATACGAAGGGTGGATCTAAATAACAATAAATCAAATAAGTTGTTAAATATAGCAGCATAAATGTGATGTTGATTCCGTGAGAAGAACATGACAATTTTATGAATTTAATTGTTAATCAATGAGGTAAAGAAGTACTATGTCTATCTAAGGGAAGTGGAAATCCAATAAATTTTTTGGAGGTTAGGTATTTATTATTTATTTATCGTATGACGTTATATTATATACAAAAGTATTATAATTACTTCAAATTACAATTGTTATAAACAAAATTACAAATACTTTAAGCAGGATTATAGCATAAGTTGAAGCTATTGCATAGTTCGTTTGACAGATTTAAGATGTTGGCAATATTTTCATTAAATACTATGTCTCGACATTCTGAATAGATATGAGTCATTGTTTGTGCGAATGTTCCACATGGAGATTGTGGGCTGAGAGCCCATACCCCAATTGTGCAGCATGTACCGGCACCGGCCATGACCTGTGCGTAGTCTGTTCAGATTTCTCCATGCCTGGCTAAAGCCAAGCACAGGACGACTGAATTATGAAGCATCTATGTATTGACAGGTATTTGATTGGCTCTATTGATGAGCCCATTCGGAATTTTCATCAAAATTACAATTAATTAGGCTCACTGCAAGGACACATGATTGTTTACGAGATCTGTTGTGATAATATTTGATGCACCAGTAATCTCGTTATGAATTGGTAAGCTTGTGTTGTTACAGATTTTGGTTTATGTTCTATATAAGATATATTTCCTTCTTAAATCTGCTGGTTATAGGTTATAAGAAAAGCCTAACTTTCTCGTTGATGTCTGAGTTTGGATTATTTTTAAGCACTGAGTAAAAATAATATCTATTAGATAATAAAAATAATGGGTTCTGGTATAAAAAGCAACAATCAACATAACTTGCTCATCAACCCTTTTTGATTTCTTTCTTAGATATCATAAGTGAAATTCGATAGCCAAAAGCATTTCATAAGATTATGTTAGTTCGATTCATGGGTAGGCGAAATGTAATGTAAGGCGTACCGTTTTCTTGGAAATTTTTTTCTTTATTAATAAATTCAAAGTTTTATTTTTTTGCATGGTATTTTTACATAGATTTATTAGCATACTGTGGATCTCTTATTTTCATTCCACGACTTACTCTGATATTTACCAACTCGAGAATCTTTTCATCAACAAACTTTTCATTGTTACTTTTCAAAACATTAGATCAATATATACAGAATACAAGTTTTTTTTAAACGTGTAACTGACCCTGTATATGATAATACTAGCTGTAATTTTTATCGATAATAATAATAATAATAATAAATGTCTTTATTACCAATTATAAAAAAAAATTTACATTTTGTTTACATATATTTAGGGCGAGATTCAGTTTGTATGTAATAATAAATAAGGTACAATATAACTATATACTTGGTATTTAACATACATCTGCTCTTCCATCTAACCCCAATAGTTTCGTCTTGATTCCATAGTTATTAAGGATAATGGTTTTTCATTTTCAAAATTTTAATAATTTATGAATCTACAAGAAAGCTGTAACGCTGCTATTTCCTTCGGGAAAGGGTCGTCGATGTTAAAAATGATTAAACAAAAAAAACTTTACAGACTCTATCTCAGGAATGTGATATTTACTTCTCATAAGTAATACCACGATGTTCTGAATATTTGCGATAATTCTGTCGGTTTGTTGCTCACGAAATTGTGTTGCTAATAAATACCACGAGTCCGCTAGGACGAGTGGTATTGCTGTATGGCAACACAATTGAGTGAGTTATAAGAGACAGAATTATAAGAATATATTCAGAACAGAGTGGTATTTTGCAAGACTATTTCACGAAACCAATTACTTTATTATAAATATGAAAATTTCATTACAATCATAAGCAAATGTTTATAATCTTCAATGATATATATTACCATGCCTAATTCTAAATAATTATTCCAACACGAAACCTTTTTTAATATGTATCATTATTTTATTTTAATACTTGAACAATAATCAACATTACACTTAACTATAATTATTATATATAGTACAATTATAGAAATTTTGAATGGTTTGACCGTTATTTGGACACATTCTATTGTTGGACTCATTACTTGATGTACTTCCAGTATTTCTGAAGGTATTCAATATGTTCTTATGATGTTTCTCACTAAGCTGTAAATACGGTTTCATAGAGTTGGAACTCCGGTTATTTTCATTGCCTGTTGTTCACCAACGCCAGATTGTAGTAACTGACTAACTGCAGTTGCACGATTGGAATGATTTGTTATTTTGACTTTTTTAGTATCTAATCCTATCTTTTTTACAGACAGTTTTGTCCATTTTGACAGTGTGTTGACACCCACAGAAGAATTTTTGTACCAACTGTTTTTATTATTTCAATTCCACTTGCCATTCGCGGACAGGAACAGTCTGTCAATTGCAATAATTCCCCTTTTTGATATCAGTTTCGGATATTATCTCACAGGACACATTTCGGGATTGCTCAAGTTCTGAGTGAGCCATTTATTATCTTCACAACTATTATTGCCGCCTTGATGGGTTTTGGAGAATATGGGATTATATGCAATTCCATCAGTCAAACACCCTTTGTTGTTTGTTTCTTCTTTGAAAAAATGTAACATAGAAAAAGCTGCTTCGTTACCTCTCCAAGCAAGTTCTACTGCTGTTATGTGAAAAAACTTTTTCTGGAGGCCTTCTGGCGTATCCTCATCCCATTGTAGGCACATATTTTTATATTCGTCAGAAGTCATAGCGACAGAACTTACTTTCCGTTTCTCAGATACAGCTTGCAATAATTTCCTCTTACTGTCACGAGCCACCCTTGCCTCTTTGAAAATTATACTTCTGAATGGATCAATATCCCTCTGATACTCGCTAAAATATTTTTCTTGCAATAATTTTGCAGTAGTGTTCCATATTGTTTTAATAACACTCTCCTTGTAATCACTTCCGTCAATTTTCCTCATATTAAATGCCCAGTCTTTCAGAATGAACGCCAATCGTTCGGTGGTATTTTATGCGTCTAAATTGTAGTCACGATCGACACAGAATGTCATAAATTGTTTCCATATAACATATAACATTTTGATCCTTTTGTAGACACAGGTACGTTCTCATCTATGTTTTGGTTGATAATTTCATTTGAATTTGCACCAAAGCGACTCATTTTGACACATTCAGGTACAACTAATATTGATAGAATTGAAAATACTTGAAAATACTGAAGCTGACACTCCAATCAGAATTGAAAGACAGCTGGTGTTTTCGCGATAATACAAGTTGTCTTTGGTGTGTCTATGTTCAGAATTATTTTTTACTTTTTAGTTTCATTAACTCTAAAAGCGTGTTTTTTAGTTTAAACTATAATTTATTTTTCGCTTTTTAGTTCGATTTGTTTTACCCACTAAAAAATTATGTATTAAATGGTAAAAGCACAAAAAGAATGCATCGGCCGGGAATCGAACCCGGGCCGCCCGCGTGGTAGGCGAGCATTCCACCACTAAACCACCGATGCATTTCGTTACGTGACGATTTATACTAAATCGCACTACTCGCACTATTCTTAAAAAGTAAAAAATAATTCTTAACAGAAATAAAATTAGCTACTGACGAGAAATTTAATGTCACTGTTCTAAAAGCGTGGGGTGCTGCAATTCCGAAACGCAGAGTTAGTTTAAAAATGTCATACAAAGCAGTGAAATTGATTGGCATTAATTTTTTTTTTGACAGTGACATTAATTTTCTCGTCAGTAATTTTATTCCTATGTTCAGAATTATTTTTTACTTTTAGTTTGATTAACTCTAAAAGCGTGTTTTTTAGTTTTTTTTAAACTCTAATTTATTTTTCGATTTTTAGTTCGATTTGTTTTGCCCACTAAAAAATTATGTATTAAATGGTCTTCTTTTTCTTCTTCTTATTTAATTAGATCTGTCGATCTGTTAATTGGGTCACCTTGGGATCTCTTGGGACGTCAATTGCCAGATGTCCTTCCATCTCTTAGTTGGTCTTACTGGAGGTCTATCTCTCGCTGGCCTGTTCTGGAATGCTATCCGCGGTAGTCGATCTTTTGCCATTCGGGTTACATGAGCGTTCCATTGTCGTTTCCTTTGCCGCCCCCATCTCACCACGTCCTGCACTTGACATTCATCTCTTATAACCTCGTTCCTGACTTGGTCTCTTCTTGTCTTTCCGAGTATGCTTCTTAGGGTTTTTATTTCTGTTACACGCAGCATGATTTTTGTTTTAGTTGTCTCTTCTCCAGCTTCAATATTGTAAGTCATGATTGGCCTAACGCAAGTCTTGTAAATCTTGACCTTGCTGTCAATACGCATATATTTAATTGTCCATACCACATGTCGTAAGCATCTTGCTATTGCGGTTGCCTTGTTGATCTGACTCCGTAGATCCGTAGATTTATTGGATTGTGCTGGTCCGATATATCCATGCCCACGTACTTAAACTTGGATACTTGCTCGATAGGTTGATCTTGGACTACAAACTTACATCTTATGGGTTCTCTGATTAGGGTCATGCACTTTGATTTTCCTACTGGTATGTTCATGTTTAGTTGTGCTGCTGTTAGATGTAATTTATGGAGCTGTCGTTGCAGGTCATCCTCTGTTTCTGCGATGAGAACTGCGTCATCGGCGTAGCATATTATGTTAGTATTAAATGGTAAAAGCAAAAAAAGAATGCATCGGCGGGGAATCGAAACCGGGCCGCCCGCATGGCAGGCGAGCATTCTACCACTGGACCAACGATGCATTTCGTTACGTGACGATTTCTACTAAATCGCACTACTCGTAAGCCGCTTTATTAAACTTCGTTTTAAAAATTATAGGGCTGCCTTTATATGCTAAAAATTATAATATCCCTAACAATTGCCTTTTATAACAATAATATTAGTTTTTAAATAATTTATAAAAACGAATTATTTGAAACTTCAACATTTTGCCGGACGTCATTACGAATCCAATTAGCCTCTACTCATATTTTTACGAGAAGTAGCGAGAATTAAGACCTGTAAACTAGACTAACTCATGTGTTTATCAATGTAATCAAAAGTTATCTTATCTAATTTTACAGCGGTTTTAGAAATCACCATAAATGTATCACCAAAAATGTTTGACAAATACACTCTGTTGTAAATAACGCCCAGTGTTAATACTGTAATAAAGTTGGCAACTTTACCCCATGTATAAATTTTCAACAAAAGCCATTTATAATAATTTATCAAATTATGAAATGCTGCATTTTCATCAAAAAAACACACATTCGCGAGCAGGATATATTCGAAGAGATTCTGTTGCTGGTTTCGCCTTGTCCTTACTCGTATCCTGGACTCTATCTAACGCGAATTTATCTTTCCGTTTACATCCTCGGAGGCTCAAACCTAATAACAACGTTGAATCCCAGCATATAAATTGGTATCATTTGAGTAGACACCGCATTAATCTTGTGGGATAGAATTCTTGGCGTAATACATCGCAAGCATAAGGTAACAGGTTAAATTAAATCGCAATTAGCACTATTTTTTTATATTTTATTCGTTGCAATAAGATGTAAAGCTTCAGTTGAGTATACTGTTTTTTTCAAGATTTTTTTTTTTTGGCAGAGTTTATCTAATCGTAATGAAGTAGGGAAAAGTCTGAAAATTTGAACCATTTTTTCTTCGAACGCGTTGTAAATAAATATTTATGTATGAAATAAAACAACAATTATTAGGCTTTGCATTTATAAAATATTAATCAATGTAATTGTTAAGATATTTTAATTAACAAAAAAATGGGAGATCCGACCTTTATTACTTCTTCTTCTTCTTCATTCTTGATTTAAGGCGAGTCGTCTGTTCAATTATCGTCCACTTGCGTGAGGCTGTCGCTCTATCGTTTCCTGCGGCGCCCAACGTCTCTTCGTCCCAATGGAGCCTGGTTTCTGCGGTATATGTCATCACCGGCCTCACGACGGTTTTGTAGATCCTCGATTTAGTGTCCGTTCCCATAATCTTATTGCACCATATTCTATTCAGGCAGCCAGCTATTCTAATTGCTTTTGTTGTTTGATCTCTCACCTCTTCTTCAATATCACCAAAGCCGGAAAGTTCTATGCCAAGGTAATTAAATTTAATTTTTTGCTTTTTTGATGTTGTTAAGCACTTTGTTTTGGTCGGTAATATTTCCATGTTTAGAGACTTGGCTGTTAGATTACAAACTTTGTAAGTAATTTCCATTTTCTGCAATGAGAGCGCCATCGTCAGCATAACACACTATTTTGATTTCTACATCCCCCATTTTGTATCCGTTTAGACCTCGAACACTTCGAATAATTTCTTCCAATATTAAATTGAAAAGGGTAGGACTCAGGAAGTCTCTCTGGTACCTGGTATTGGTTCTGTGAGGTCTCCTTTTGTTTGTGTATATGTTCTCTATGATTTTAGTGAGATTGTATGGGATTTGCCGGTTGTAAAGGAGATGCAGGAGGTCTTTCAGCTGGACACGGTCAAATGCTCTAGTTAGATCGACAAAACATATAAACGCTGACTTGTTGTATTTTATCGATTTCTCCATTATTTGTCTTATTACGAACACGGCGTCTGTGCAGGATCTGTCCGATCTAAATCCCTGTTGTTGGTCCGCCAACGATGTAAGATTGTTGATTTTATTCCAATTTAGCTAATTGGTTCTGGTTGTTTGTACCATATGAAAAAAAATCGGTAAATCACATGAATCTAAAACTTTAAGCCCTTCATACAAGACAGGCAGAATAATAACCAACAGCGCGGATAGTCAAACTGAAGTAAAATCAAGGATTGAGCAGGTTTGAGTAGCATTTAAAAACATGAGTAGAGTCTTGTGCTGTAGAGATCTGAAGTTAACTCTAAGAATCCTGCTGTACGGTATGAAAGCCTGGACTATAAACAAGTACGAAGAAAGACGACTTATATATACCCTTTGAGATGTGGGCTTACAGGAAAATATTAAAAGTTTTATGGTTGGAAAAAGTATCTAACTTGGTAATACTCCAACGTCTTAATAAATCACCCTAAATTCTTACCACCATCAAAAGAAGGAAACTGCAATATTTCGGGTATGTTATGAGAGGCAAAAAATACCGATTACTGCAGAACATCATGCAGATCTTTTGATACAAGGCTGCTATTAAAATCGTTTAAAATAGATTCTTCACAATCACTTTTATCTTTTTTTCTTTTACGTTTACGTCCTTTTCCAGAATTTTGTTTTTTTATGTATTCATGGTGTTTTATTAGAGATTTTAGGTTGTTCTTTTTTGTTTTTCTTGTCTAAATTTAACCCTTAACCAGGTCCCGGGAAATATATTTCCACGGTTTTGGTAACATTTGATCCCACAATATGTCACTATACAAGTACAACTGGTTAAAAATTATTTTTAAAAATTGGGTAAGTACATTGTTTTGTGTAGGTAAGGTAAATTATAATACATTTATCGAATATAAAAACTCATGTTGATAAAACTTTGTACTGTTGTGATTGATTTATTAGTTAATAAATAAAAATTAAAGACTTGTGTCCTAAATTGCCGAGTCCAAACTAGAATTCATTTCAACACGTACATATTTTAACACATTGTAATTCAATGTGTTGTCAGCTCTCAACGCCAAGAAGTAGTTACTTTTGGTCCCAGATTCGTTAAGTTCTATTGGAAGAAACTGGAAATATAGTTACGCCCTTTAATAATATTTCTGAATATATCCGCTGCTTTTTATATCTTCTTATAATTGGAGTTACATCATTTAATAAAAGAAAAATCAGTAATAAGAAAATTGTGAATACATAAGTGCATTTGAAGAAAATAAATGAATTTTAGCAAAACAGGCAACGCTGCAGTGAGAAAAAAGTTAAGCCTTTAAGGCGATACGGCGAGTAGACGAATAAAAACTGCACAAATATTGTAATAAATTGACCTTGAATACGAAGTCGACTGACAAATACATTGATTTATCGCAACCTGATCAGTTACTTACGTTACTTACAATTATTTGTGTAACAAATATGCTTTTTGCACATGTTGCACACAATATTTTTTCTACGATTGAATTAAATTTGTATTTAAATCAAATTTTATTGAAGAATATTTTACAATGTAAAAAATATTACTGAGTCTTAGAATAAAAAATAAAATGAACAGTTTAAACTAACGTTATTATTAGAAAACTAGTTATTTTACTTTTTTGAGTTAATTTTAATTTAAATATTGCAGTTAAAACAATTTACTATGGTAACTGATGGACTAACTTAATTTTTATTAATTTTTTAAATTTTGTTTTCGTTTTTGACTGTGGAGATCTCAGGTTTTTCACTTAAAATTCTTTTTCGGATTGTTAAGAAGTTTCCAATACTAGTACTTGGTGTACCTTTTAAAATTTAAGCCGCTATTTAAGTTTTTCTAAAAATCTTCTTCTTAATGTAGCTCTCAGCTAGAGTTAAAGATTTCCATTCTCCATGGCGTTTTTATGTTAACATACATACATAAATACATACTTATAGTCACGCCTTTTTATCCGTAGTGGTAGGCAAAGACCACTTTCTTCCACTTTATACGGTTCTTACACACGTCTTTTGCTTCTTCTACTTTCATCAGTGCTCTCATACATGCTCGTCGGTTGGTGGTGCTCTTGACCTGACCTTTCTCAAAACAATGTCGATATAGGTTTTCTGTGGAAAGCTAGAAAGTTTTTTACTCCTGATCAACTGCTGACGACGTACAAGGCTCCAACCCGACCTCTACTGGAGTATCGCTCGCACATTTGGGGTTCAGCACAAGGCATTCTCTTCGTCTTCTAGATTCCATTCAGAAAAGGGCAATTCGGTTGATTAACAGCTCAACCCTCACAAATACCCTTCACCCACTAGATAGACCATAGAAGAGTTGCAGACCAGACATTACTCTACAGATATTTCCATGGCAGATGCTCCAGAGAAATAAAAACTCTTGTACCGCCACTGGCCACATTCGGCCGAAGAACTCGGCACGCTGATCAGTCTCATCCATTTACTCTCAACATTGACACTACAAGGACCAATCTCCATCAAGAATCCTTCTTTTACAGGGCTGCTACGGAATGGTTTAGTTTTTAGTTTTAGTTTTTCCAGAGAACTATGATCTGCAACTTTTTAAAAAGCGGGTCCACAATTAGTTTCTTTCTTTAATCCATTTCCCTTCTAATAGTTGCAGTGCGGGCCATCCGCGGCCCACACAATAGGTCTACCCTTTTTGCGACTATTTTCAGTAAAAAATAAATTTATCACCATGAAATTTTGGGCAGCTGAATTCAAACGTGTCCGTACCAACTTGGAAGACCAAAAACTGCAAGCACTGACGATAACATCGCTAAAATTCGCCAAATAGTGCTAAACGACCGTTGAATTAAAGTTAAAGAGGTAGCAGAGGATATGAATATGTCCAAAGAATGTGTTTGTCACTTATTAAATCAAGAATTAGGCATGAGAAAGCTGTCCGATCGTTGAGTGCTGCGTTTGCTCACGTCAGACCAAAAACGTGATCGAATGAACATTCCAATGCTCTGTTGGCGTTTAGGCGCAATAAATCGGAGTTTTGGCGCCGATGAATTACTGTGTCTAGAGGAAACTTGTAGACACTATTATACGTCCAAAGCAAAAATAAAGTCAAAACAGTGGATTGCGAATTGAGAATCGGCTTTAAAAAAAAAAAGAATTTTTTCGGATGGGAAATTGATTGTTTTTTGGGATAGTTGTGGAGTTATTTTAATCGATTATCTTTAAAAAGGCGCATACTACGAATTAATAATTGACAAGCTGGAGACAGAAATTGCGGAAACACGGCCATTATGCAAAAAACAATCTGTTTCACTAAGACATACAGCGGTTGACATGGCGAAAATCTACGAATTACGGTTCGAACTGCTTGACCCAGCTTTCTTACTCACCAGATTTATCCGCAAGCGACTTATTTTTGTTTTCTAATCTAAAAATTGCCTTGGAGAACAGAAATTTTTGTCATACGAGAAGGCCATATCCTTGGTAAACGATTATTTTGCAGAGAAACATTCCAAGTACTATTTGGATGGATTAAAGAGATGGGAACATCGCCGGAAAAAGTGTGTAGACTTACAAGGAGACTATTTAAAAAAATTAAAATAAATTTAAAGAAAAAATATCCATTGTCCTTTTCCGCAGTTAAATAAGCGTGTACATTTTCGCGGTCTATTAGGTATACATACACTACTTGGAATTACAATCGGAACTATACGATTTTAATGTTGGTACCCACTACAATGATAACCCAGGATTACTAATTACTTTTCTGGAAATCTAAAAAAAATGAATCAACAAACCAAATTAAAGCTTAATAGCTTAGTTAATTAGTGAATTTTGTTTGGATTACTTACCTACCTCTCTTATTATGTACAATAAATAAAATCATTTAAACAGATTTGGTTCCAAAATTAACCTTGCTAACAAATAAAAATATTGACTCTTAATTCCCAAACAAAAAGTCCCTTATAAAATAAAATTTGTTACCAACGAAATTTGTTTAAAAATATTAGGAGAATTTACTTTCGTACTTCTTAAATGTACAGTTGAATACTGGTTATCGAGTTTCTAACGGTAAACCGAAACCACCGTATATTAGTGAAATATGCTACATACTAGGTTATACCGTAAATGAAACAATGAAATAATGTTATCTGTTTTATCTGTATCTGGTTTTATAGCAGTAATGTATGTGTATGTGTCTCTAACGTGTTTCTTTTCTTTCAGGTAAAAACCAGTTTCGCATTTTTGGATCAATATCATTAAGGGGTAAGATTATAACTTTTAAAAGCCTTTAAACTTCATTTAACAATTATCCCAAAATACTTTATTATAGTATAAAATTAAATATCATATTCCAAAAAATGGAAGTTCCATGTTACAACGTGAAATTAAAATAAATATTGTGGTTAATTCTCTAAAATATATACTAAATATATAATATATAAATCAAATTTTTATTCAATAATTAATACGCGTAACAAAATAAAAATATTTTTCCATTAATTCTTTTCCATAAAATGTATTTATTATGCCATTTTTAAAGACAGTTAGAGAAACAATAATGTAATTTCGCCATTTATAGTGGGAAATATATCATTTAAAAATATTTAAAACAAATAAGAAATTAGTTTAAAAATAATTAGTAATTTACCAGCATTTACATAAAATCTAGTGACTATATCTTATTAAATATATTTATACAAAATTATGTCAAAAACGAATTATCCTTTAAGTACAAGATGTCTTTGTGATATTACATTACATTACAATCTAGATCTTTTGATCCTTTGTGACTACCGCTGTGTCTTCAGGGCATTAGAATTCTAGTCCGCTGATTTTGGCAAACCTCAGGATTTCTGTTGGCCCTGTCTCTTTTAGATAGCTTGGATCCATAATCATACGGCCCTAGGTTTGATACCTGTACACCGCTAGCATCGGGCAGTGACACAGAATGTGTATACTGCTCTCCTTCTCCTCTCCGCATAGTTTATGAAATAAACATCAAATATTTCTTAATTGTCTTTTAAAGTTTAGTTTTTAAATATTCACAAATAAGTAGGTATTTAGCTTGTTATCTGAGCTCATGATACCTCCATACATTTTTTTAAAAGCCTACCTAAGTACTTAATAATTTATTTTTAATGTGAATGTTTTTAAAAAATATCACTTTATGATTACCAAAGTGGTTTTTTTGCCAAACTTTTTAAACCTAATCACGATTTAATTTCTTTTACAATTCTTCAACGCCAAGTAAACAGACATATTGAAATAAATTTTAAACAATTTTGTGATTGTATTTGTAAATTAACAAGAAAAAATAACAACAAAATCATATTGCAAATAAACAAACACATAATTTAAATTTAATAAAATAATAAAATTTACAACAGATGAAGCAGTTTGCATTAATAATTATAGTATAAACTGTGGGGGGCGTATTCTTTTAAATCCCGACAACACAAAGTCCATTGCGTTGGCAATGTACTATTCCTGTCTTCCTCCAGAAAGGAAGCAGGTTGCTGATGAGCAACTGCCGTAATTGCTCGGGCTCAGAAAAAGCTAAACCCAGCAAAGCCAGCCTAGTCTGGCATGTACCGGGCATTGGCCGAGATTATGGAGACTGGTTTTCTTCTCTTCACATAATCAACAATTATTGTGTGTTGGCCAGCCCCAGATTGTACATGTGGTATCTAAGGGTACCATGACCGGTCAGTATGTGTACTGCAAGTCTGGCATCCTTCCTACTCAGTGACGTAATGATTCCGGTAGAGTCCTCTCGGAAGAATCCTCTAAGAGATAAGTATAATATTACATCGTGGCAAGTATAAACTTTTTGTATTTTTATTTTCATATGCAAATCCAGGGCTTTGATAAAAAATTTAATTGAATTCAAAACGTTGGCAAAAACAACAGTTCTTTCTTTGATCATTTGCATAAATTTTTTTACGACCATTTAGTATTAATCAACCAATCAAGTTGTCTATCCACTTAATGGATGTTGGCGACTACATGTTGGAATTGATTTTTGCCTCTTTCCACGCTGGCGAGCTCTTCTATCGTCCTTAGTCCGGTCCACTGTCTAATGTTTCTTCTCCATGACATCTGTTTTCTCCTAATCCCCTTTTACCTTCTATCTTACCCTCCAGAATCAGTTGTTGCAACTAGTATTTGTTGTGTTTGAAGATGTGACCAAGGTAAGCCGTTTTTCTTCGTTTAATACTTGTAAACAATTATCTGTTCTTATGAACTCTTTTCAATATTTCTTCATCTGTTACCCTGTCGGTCCAAGGTACAGTAGGCGTCGGTAAGTCCTCATCTCGAAGGCCTTAACAGGCATAGCGCTTCGCATATCGGACCCGAAAGGATATACAGTGTGTTTAAAAAAAGGTGACCCCGTCTCTAGGATAAGTAGAAAACTGTTAAATAATTGGGGTTTGCTTGGTGAAAATTTTTTCGTAACGCCATCCGTATTTAACATAAAGAGCGTTGAAAAAAAAATTATACACATTTATTACGATTTTGCCGAAACTATTAGAAACATTGTAATGAAATTTTATACGAATGTGTTTTAGAAGCTAAAACATCCCAGGAATTTTTTTTATATCTGACTCTCTTAGAGGGCGCTAGTTACACGGTTCGTACCATGTACTATTGAACATAACTTTTTTAAAATTAGATTTATTAATCAAAATTTTAAGTGAACTTAAACATCATTTAGTTTTACACCAAAAATTGGTAAAACTTGATACTGTGTAAGTACCGGTTTCGGAATATTTTGATTTGAAAATTATGAAGTAATAACCGATGCTTGTTAGAAGTTAGGATAAAGTTATTAATTACATAAAAAATCACTGGAAGAAAATTTAAATAAAGACTAAGAGCATAAAATTAAATTTAATTAGTGTAAGTGTTCACAATGTCCTCCGTTTTCACAAATACTTTTTTCTAAAAAATCCATTAATCTTCTAAACGGTTGGGGATCAGCTATGAGGTGATTAAAGTGACGTTGAATTCTGTCTTCCAGTTCTTGACGTGAATTTACCTCTGTAGCATAGACTTTTTTCTTAAGATACGACTAGATATCCTAGAGACAGGGTCACCTTTTTATGAAACACTCTGTATGTATGTCTTAATTTCCAAGAATTTTTTCATATTTCATGAACGCCGTACGAGCTATCTCAATTCTGTATCTAATATCTATCTCCGAATTCCAGTCCGTGTGAAGCCAGCTTCCCAGATATTTATACTGTGTTACTCTTTTTATATTTTGATTATTTATTTGAATTACAGCATTTGCATATAATTGGTTTTTTCTGCTGATTATCATAAATTTGGTTTTTTTGTCGTTTATGTTTATCCCGTATTGTTGTTGCTATTATTTATACTGGTGCACATCTGTTGAAGTTCTTCAACATCATTAGCAATAAGAACAGTGTCATCTGCATATCGGATGTTTAAGATTCACTCCCATTTTTTGGTCTTCAAAAGTTTCCGTAAATACAGTTTCGGAATATAGATTAAACAGCAGAGGAGATAAGACGCATCCTTGTCCAACTCCTCTACGAATTTCAATATCTTCAGCAGTAATATCTTGTGTTGTAATGTTTGGTGATTGCCACCAGTATAAGTTTTCGATGCATCTTATATCTCTGCCGTCTATGTCAGTTTGTCTCAGAATCTGCATGAGTTTTGAATGTTGAACGCGATCGAATGCTTTATCGTAGTCTACGAAGCATAGAAATATGTCCTTGTTATAGTCTCGACAGTGTTGTATTAGGACTTGAAATCCGAAAAGCGCCTCACGTGTTCCCAGACCCGACTTGAAGCCAAACTGATTGGGGCTGATATTTATTTAGTATTAATATCAAATGAAAATTTAAAACTGTTTTATTTTTGTAATAAAAAATACAATTTCCGCATGAATGGCATTCGATATAAACAGTAAATATTACCCATACAAATCTTTTTGGTTGTACATTAATTTTTTGACAAATTTTTACTTTTTATTGATTTATGTTAGTCACTTCGGAGAATCACATCCTTTTTGCTATGGATTAATGATAAAGATATACTCCTACACGTACCTATTTAACTTAACTCCTGTTTACGTCAAAAATGTTTCCAACAGTTTAAACAAGAAATTTTAATTAACTTGAAACAGCAGTTTCATTACTTGTAAGGGGTGAATTAATTAAGATCTGGAAAGTTAATTTAACAGTTTGAAATTTCAATTTTTAAAAGAAAAATTTACTTTTTAAAAGCAACGTTGAAAAATTTAAATAACATCTTTATCAAATCTTAATGCAAATCAAATACTGTACCAGTATTGCTCTCTAGAAACCGTGAATTTTACTGGAAATTATTAATAAAATCCAAAATAAAGAAATAATATAGTAGGTAAATTTTTATTTTATTTAAAAGTACTGCATTAACCTGTAGGGTTATTGGGATTACAATACATTATTTTGTAGTAGGGTTTCTTAAATATTGTTAAGTATATTGTTGCGAAATTACTTCCTTCTTGGGTTCGGTAATTTTAAACTCTCGATACAGTAACATAACAATTTTTTATCCAATGCTTTTACACAATAAATTTTACTTTTAAAAATCACATAAATATTCACCTAGATATTCAATCAATTATAACTTTTACAACTAATTAAATTTTATAACTCATAAACACTTTTTAAAACTAAAACTTTTTCGCGACTGCCTTTGATCTGGTGAAAGTGACACGCGGGTATTTTTTTTACAACGGAATCGAAATACTACACCTACCTCAGTATTTCTTTGAAACAATATTTTTTGTTCTTCCTTCGGGTGCTAGAATCACCAGGCACCAGGCACCGTGGTAGAAGCGGCTTTCTCTTAAGTCTACTCCCGCTACCTTAAGAGTTTGACCTTAAGCTTTGTTTATGTTTACACCAAAATCATAATATTTTCAAAATAAAAAAAATTTCCCAGCTATTTTTTTCATTTGATAAAAGTTGATAACTTTCTGACATTTAGCTGTAATTATTAAAATTGTCCCCAAAATTTTGCTGCAAAGTAATGTATATTAACAGCGTGAGTAGAATAATCAGATTTTTAATATGGCGGGCATGTCAATATCGTCTTAAGCCTTGTTTATGTTTATGGCGAAGCAGACGTTAATAGAAAACTGTACTCTCTTGAATTCGAAGGGGTAACTTAATGGTGTTAGGGGAATCCTAGGAATAAATACAGCCTCTCCTCGAAAACAACCTGTCAGTATAGTTGCCTCCATTACATTGCGATGCAATGTTTTCACTTGCAATCTGGTGCCATTGCATAATTTTAGTGGATTTATATTGCGCAGCAACATAATTGGCGCGCCAACTCTTAATTTTGCTATGGGAGACCGGGAGGCTTCAGTGTACTCAGGATCTCGACCGGATAATGAATGGCATCATCGGTGTTTATTAATGAATCGACGAATTTTGATATTCTCGACCCCTTCGAATGATCTCAAAAGTATTTCATTTATGACTGAGGCTTATTCGTTTTTTGGTGTTAGGATGACACGCTCGTATAACCATTCTGCAGATTTTTCTTGAATATTATTAATGTTTGGGTAAATTTTAGCTATAACCTCTTCTACAGTGGACACAATTGTACCTAACTCTGTAGGAAGAATTATATTATTATCCAGTTCCGGGAAATCACCATTTCCTATTTTAAGCAACAGGTCTGAGAACTGTCCGGCAGTAACATCTCTCCTAAGATGGACTCTCATATTTTTGGTTAGGCTGTTTTGTTGCTGAAGGCCACAAATATTCTTTTATATTTGACATTCCAATTTTAAAGAGTATTGCATTGCACCAAGCTTTTATGTGAGTTCAACGTTTTTTGAATAAAATCGGATTGAGTTTTCAAACATGTGACAACATAAAATGTAATTTAAATCAAAAGCACTAAGGGGTATTGATATCAACTTGCAAATCACCCCCAAAATAATTTTCTATCCCTTTTTAACCCCGTTAGGCGATGAGTTTCAATAAAATACGAAACACGTCTTTTTTCAATTCTGTTAAAGAATGTTTATGAAAAATTTGAAGTGGATTGGAATCAGGAATCACGTTGTCCCATATAAACTTTGCCCCCGTTTTTCACCCCCTTAGCGGCAGAATTTCGAAAAATCCTTTCTTATCGGATGCTTACGTCATACACCCTTGAAGTTTCAGGTCTCTACAATCATCGGTTTAGGCTGTGCGTTGATCCGTCAGTCAGTCATTCAGGACAAAGCATTTTATATGTATAGATAACCAACAATATTTTTCTTGGATTTCTTACATAAGTTTTACTTAATTTTTTATAACCACTATACTTTTAATGGTTAGGAAATGTAACAGGACCTTATTACAATATTCATCCACTAGGTAAGAACTTACTTCAAGCAATTGCTGACTCACCCTGTGCAATGGACCTATCTAAGGAAAAGTAACAAAGATGTGTAATTGAGCTTATGTAGTGCAGAACAAAGACGTCTATAATGATGCGCGATACGCTTGTGACATACTTGATCATTGACTAGCAAGTGGCTTTTGTTTAAAATCAGGTATTTTACCTCTTTTATGTTGTTAAATGTCAAATATTGGGTTGATTGTCCCAGGGAAATTGCCCAATAAAAGAAAAGAAGAAGAGGAAATGCCAAATATTAGAGGCTGTTTCTGTAGAGTTCATCACAGTTTATTTTCTGAGTTTTCTCACTGTTTTTAATTAATTGTAATATTTGAGTTTTATAAGTATTATAAACTAATCTGTCTTTTTCAATGCAATTTTCCAAGGTAAGGGTTTTCACCGTGGTTCTAATGTCAAATTTTACCTGCGTCCACAAGCGTCGTGCGCAACATAGGTTAAATGAGATATGTCTATTGATGCAAAAAAAAATTATCCTGATAAATTCGGATTGGGGTTCGGCGGCATTTAACGGAACATATCACGTCACGAACATTACTCTTTTTGACAAAAATTTCCTGAACCGCAGCTTCTCAATTTAAATATACCGATTTTCTAGCACCAACAGGATTTCTGGAATATATTTCTGCAGAACGGCAGGCGGCAGTGCATCTCCGATTTATTTATCGCCAGAGACTACTAGACGTAGCGTTGGCAACTTACAGTTGTAAAAGTTGGCCATGAATTACTGCTGTCGCCTGCCGCCCGCCGTTTGTGGTTTTTATTCCCCCGAGCGAAGCGGGTGGAACGAGGATATGGTCGGTTGCTGGGCCTTCCCGGGAGTCGCTCGGATCTCCATTAGCGCGACCAAAGGCAGGCAAGCAATTAGAATTTTTTCTAAAGTCCACATTTAGAATGATTTAATAATAATTTGTTTCATTTTTAACAAAAATAAAGCAATTATTAATCCATAAATACGAAATAATATGATCATATCGTGCTAAAATGTGTCAACAATTTATTAAACTATAACATTATCAGAATAATCACATTTTTGTGTGAACAAAACTTTAAATTCACGTGAAGTTATAAAGATTAATTTACAAGGTTAGAGTTTAACAACGACCACTAGTTTAAAGATTCCGTATATTTCAGACCATTGACTTGAACACTCTTGTGAAATGTTTCAAAATAAAAGAAAAATTCCAACTTCAACATGGTGTACCTACATATTAAAATATTTTTGCCTGATCTAGCTTCACGTCTTCGTGTCGTAATAGAAACGAAACTACAGATTGTTATTAAAAGTTAGAAGGTAACCTCGTACTCGTGCATTAATAGTTATCATTTTATGATTGTTATGACATTCCAGAGAAATGCTAACATTGATATACATCAGCTTAAACTGACGACAGCATATTCAAAGCAACATTGTTTTTGATTCTAAAGGAGCTGAGTGTACCTACACTCAAAAATTATTTTGATTAACTTTTTCCAAACTTCAGCTGAAATAAGAATTCAAATGTTATGTCAGAAATAGGAAGTAATGTTTAAAGTTTTTTTTACTGAAAATAGTCGCAAAAAGGGTAGACCTATCACGTGGGCCGCGGACGGCCCGCACTGCGACTATTAGAAGGGGGAGGAATTATAGAAAGAAGATGATTGTGGACCCGCTTTTTGAAAAGTTGCAGGTCATAGTTCTCTGAAAAAACTGATTTTGGAAGCTTGTTCCATTCCGTAGCAGCCCTGTAAAAAAAGGATTCTTGATGAAGATTGGTCCTTGTAGTGTCAATCTTGAGAGTAAATGGGTGAGACTGATTAGCGTGCCGAGTTCTTCGGCCGAATGTGGCCAATGGTGGTATAAGAGTTTTATTTCTCTTGAGCATCTGCCATGGAAATATCTGTAGAGTAATGTCTGGTTTGCAACTCTTCTTTTATGTTCTAGTCGGTAAAGGGTATCTGTGAGAGTTGAGCTGTTTATTAACCGAATGGCCCTTTTCTGAATGGAATATAGAAGACGAAGAGAATGCCTTGGTGCTGAACCCCAAATGTACAAGCAATACTCCAGTAGAGGTCGGATTTGAGCCTTGTACGTCGTCAACAGTTTATCAGTATTAAAAAACTATCTAACTTTCCACAGAAAACCTGAACTGAACAAGATTGTTGGTTCCCCACTCGACGATTGCTTCAAAATCTCTATTAATGGAGTCGACCTGTTTCTACCTGAGTCTATTAGAAAGGGGCTGAGATCCATGATTAATTAGTATGTTTAACATAATTTCTGGAATATGTAATTCGAAAATTCAACACCGAGGACAATGTTTAACAGAACTTTCCAAATTTTTGCATTTATATACGATTTGCTCGTGTTAAGTAGAAACCAATCAACACTCATAGAGTGTTGTACAGATCTGCTTTTGTTTTTGAAAGAAATTAGTGTTAGTGTTAATGACACAAAAACAAAGTATATGATAAATGCAAGAAATAAAGATAAATTTTAAAATATTAAATGCCTTGACTGTGAGAGAAATTACTTTGATAAAGTTAATGAATTTAAATATGTGGGTTCACTGGTCGCTAATACTAAAAAAGCTAGCTAGAATATTTTTAAATATCTAAGCTATTTTGCTTTTTAAAAACTATGGAAGTTTTAGCTACGTAAACATTAAACTTAAAATTCTTATTTATAAAGTGATAATAAAATTAGTCAAATTGTTTTATACGGATCCGAGACATAGACTTTAATTTAAAGAGACTCTGACCTTTTGAGAATATGGGAAAAAAAAATTCTACGGAAATTTTTTGGTGCAATATGTAAAAATGTTCAATGGAGAAGGAGAACAAATGAAGAAGTTTACGACAAATAAAATGAAATAAAAATCAGTGGTCTGAGTGCTACCCGAGAGGTCCACACGACTAACTAAGAATGAAAATATACCATATGTTTTGTTGTTATAATTATTAAAATTATTATAAAAAATGATTTTAAATTGTTTATAACAAATTATAATTGTCATTAACAATATTCTGTTTATGTCAACTGTATTCTTTCAAACTTTTTCTTATCATTTCATAAGCGGGAGTTTAATTATGATTAATACTCGTAATTTATTAGTAACAATATTTAATTGTTATAAACAATGCTTGATTATTACAAACAGTAATTTTTCACTGTTATAGCGTCTTTAATGCTATTCTCTCAATACTGACACAAGTTTTAAATTCTCCAATTCCTATATTGTCATCATATTTTTCATACAAATATCTCTAACGTGCAATAATCATTCAAAAGATCTTAAAATTCTGTATTAAAAATAGTATAATTTATAAATTCAAGTAGTTTACCATTTTTTGGATCCTCCATAAAAAACAGCTCGACCGATTTTGCTAAAAACCTAATCAGTTCTAAGTTGCGTAATTATGCGGCGAATGCAATTGGTCCCACGATATCATTTTTTGTTCTTGAGATAGTCGAGACGAAAAATAATTCCGAACGCACATACGAGCATACGCACATACGAGCATACGCACATACGTACATACACACACACAGACGTCCACTTAAAAACTATTGTATTCGAATCTGGGGACCTTGAAATGTGGAGATATGTCAAAATTCTGGAATAAATATTGCTTCCTCTACATTTTTTTTCAAAACAATGTTGATTTGATCGAAATATGTTCGCCGAGGTCGACCTCTACCGACTTGTCCATTCAGACTCGCTTTATAAATTTGTTTCGTCAATCTTCCTTCATCCATCCTATGTGTCATTAACATCGAAAAATATTTCGAAAACAGAGTGTAGAATTGTAGAAAAATTACTTGACTAAGAATACAGCAAATACATTCTCCGTGTTTAAATATAGCAGAATACCAATTTTCATAATAATCGGCTAACCGATATAGAAGTTGGTATGCTGCAGCACCGAATTCTCCACGAAAAACTACATATACATGCTAATTTTCTAGGTAATTGGTTGAACGGTGCGTAAGTTGATACGCTGCAGCTCCACCTGGTGGGGAGCTACAACAAAGAGGATAGCACAAAAACTTTCCTCACAAAAAATTCATATACATGCCCATTTTTATAGTGATCGGTTAGACGGTGTTGGTATCAGGAATCATTATCTGGAGCTGGAATGTTTTGTACTTTTTTCCGTTGTATCCCTTAGATTTCCGCTTCAAAAAAACACTGGATACTTTGAAATGTCAGTTTGATGGTTTATATTCAACATCAATTTTAATATAAAAATAATTTAATGATATTTGAAAGTTATAAACAACAAATTTTCCGAAACAGATTAAATATCTTGTAATCTTGTAATTCCCCAATCAATGAATTGTCTGTATAATTTTTTACAGTTTTTTTTATTTTGTTGACAGTTTTGCTTCATCAAAAATTTCTGGTGGCCCACAAGGTAACTCTCTACTATTTAACATGTTTATAGTTATACTTTTGATGCGTTTTTGATAGAAATTAAATTTCAAACAAATATGTCGAAACAACTCACTTGCTTAGCCCCAAGTACGTTGATATAGGCCGAAAATTCGTTCCATAATAGAAAGTACTTGTATTTATTGGACAAAATCTTTTACACAATGAAAATCCGTGTTTTAATGGACCACATAAATAAATCGGTAGCAGATATCTAATTTCCATATTAGCAGAAAGTTGTGTTTTTATGACGAAATCTTGTCATTTAATAGTCGTATGAAAAATAAATTAATTGGGTTGAAGTTCTTATTACTAGACCTCATAAAACTTGTTTCTGCTTTATATTTCTGAATTTTGTTGATGAGGCTTGGTTAATGGAGGAATTTTTGTCAATATTAAACAAAAAAGTGTACGGCAATGAATGGAAAGCAGGGAATGAAGATTAATTCGATAAATTCAGTCTGCTCTTATCCAGAGAATAATGAGCCATGTCAAAAAAATAAGTGAGGGTCATTAGAGATAATGAGATAATATCAATAATAGGAATAGTTTTTGTTGTATATATTATTTGTTTTGACATTAAGTTTAAAAAATGAAAGAGTTTGTCATGAAAATCGAAAAATATTCCGAAAACAGAGTGTATAATACTTCTTAGAAAATTATGCATAGGACAAAGTAAAAGATATAGCTCGTCAGAGCATCTTCTATGGTTCAGTTTTAAACAGCCTGTCTATAAAGTTCGTGTAATAGCTGAACCCGCTGTACGTTGCTACACCCCATTATTTTATTTTATTTTTTTTGGGAGTAATACCACCTGACTAACTTGTGATCACTACACGTCGTTCTCGACGTTGGGCTAAGAAGAAAATGTTTAATATATTCAGCTTAAACTTCTAAATGTAATTATAAGAAGACAGTATTATATTCACAAAAGGAAATATAATATAAATAAAGTTAAAATGGGAATCTAAATAGTTGTAGTTTTGGGAACGCTGTAACTTAAAATAGTGCATGTCAGGATCGCTTAGATGTATTTAGCATTTTGATTAAGGTAAAATATTGAATAGCTGAAGAAAGTTTATATTACAGAGATGTTATTTGCGGATGTAGTTTGAATAGTTGTAGAAAAAATTCTTAAGAATAAGTTGGGTTGGCTTTAATTTTTAAAGTAGCATTCAAGTCAGTATACTACTTGATTAATATTGCAATTTTAGAATTATAGTTATCGAAAAGGATTGTTTCGTTTTTAAAATAATATGTATAAGGATGAAACGTTTAAAACGAGTTTTTTGAAGTAAAACTTCTTTACGTGCACCGCTCGTAAAAGAAATACAGAAAGTGAATCGGCAAAAACGTAACGTCATCACTTTGGAATCTTACGAGAATGCGTGCCATATGTCATCCGCTTCCACTCCTTTCTTTTTCCTCTTCTGCTTCACCTCCTTCACACTACTCCATATACAATGCTACGCGCGCACTACAGGCGTATATGATACGTCGTTCTCTCGCCCCTCTTCGTTCTTTTTAACACGCTTATATTAGTTTCACCTGTATGTTAGTGACTGACTCTTTGGCCTCGATTTTGCCCTACTTTAAGCGATCAGATTTAATTCAAACTTCGCACACTTGTCAAAGACCGACGACAATACAATAATTCAATTAAAATATCCGATTATCCTGATTAGTTTCGCCAGGATTCATAAATTTCTTCAGAGATCCTTTGCATGAGAGTAAGAGAAATAGAACTAGTGCATGAACTACGCATGCGCGCAGTTCCAATGTCATAGTGTTGCAGAAATGCAGTAAATATTTTATTTAACGAAACAAAAATACGCGACAGTTTTCTACTTTCCAAAATAAGTAGTTTGTCTATTATCCAGTAGATGGTGCCACTAGCAATTTGCAGTAATACAAATGGTAGTTTGTATTTTGTGTTGCATAAAAGTATAGTGTTAATTTTTTAAAAAAACTAAAAAATACGCTTTTGGGGTTAATCAAACTAAAAACTAAAAAATAATTCTGAACATAAGAATAAAATTACTGGCGAGAAAATTAATGTCACTGTTCCAAAAGCGTGGGGTGCTTTATATGACATTTTTAAACTTACTCTGCGTTTCGGAATGAAAGCACCCCACGCTTTTAGAACAGTGACAATAATTTTCTCGTCAGTAATTTTATTCTTTTGTTAAGAATTATTTTTTATGTTTTAGTTTAATTAACTCTAAAAGCGTGCTTTTTAGTTTTTTTTATACTATAATTTATTGTCATTTATAAAATTACAAATATTTATAATTTAGATAAATTTTGTTTTAATATAAACAGAGTAAAGTTTCACTTTTGTCCCGGTTCCCTCGTACCAGTCCATTTTTTTTTAATTCCACATCGAAAATCTTGTTTTACTAATGTTGGAAAAGAAACTGTTTAATTTTGAGCTTTTGTCATTAATTTTAAGGACTGGAAAGTCATTGTAAAAGTGTTTCCTTGCTGAAATCAAGTAAACTTTACTTTTTTCTTTTGATTAAATACTACTCAGCATCATATGAACGGCTTATATTGGTTCGAAATTTGTTTTAAATAAATTTTATTGATTTCTAATGATTAATATAAGAATTTGAAAGTAATCCAAAAATTGATCCATGACTTTATCTTAAATGTTCGAACTGTAGCACTTGCTGTATTTGACAGTAACACAAACGTTGTAGAAATTCTTATTGAACCTTGTTTATGCATCCATCCATGACTCTACAACCCGGGGTGGGTCTCCGGTCCTGAGCGGCTTCTTCCCATTCGAGCACTCCCAGGGTTTGAAGGTCCTTGCGAATATTATCACGCCATCGCATTTTTCGGCGCCCAAGTGGTCTTTTGTTGTTAGGGGTTTCTTCCCAGACCATTTTAATTAGCCTTGAGTCCTTACTCCTCTGGACATGTTCCAGCCATCTTAATCTGTTTGACTTGATTTCTTGTACTATACTTGGGCTATTATATAGTTCATATACCTCAATGTTCGTGCGCATCCTATACCGCAACGTTTGTTGATCCCAGACTGCTCCAAATATTTTCCTAAGGATCTTTCTTTCAAAACGATTGAGTAGTAACGTGTCTTGTTTTGTCATGGTCCATATTTTGCTAGCATAAGTTACCACTGGTCTTATAATAGTTTTATAAATATTTTTTGTTTGTCGGGTCAGGATTCTTGATCGCAATAATTGCTGGGTTTCGTAGTAACATTTATTTCCTTGTGGTATGCGCTGTCTTATTTCTACTTTAACGTTATTATCTGATGTTATTAATGCCGATAGGTATCGAAAAGACTGTACGTGATCGAAGTTGTATTCATCCATGGTAACATTTTGTCGTATTCGATCTCGTCTTGTGTTTCGTGTCATATGCATATACTTCGTTTTCTCCTCGTTGACTCTCAATTCCATCTTTATTGCCTCTTTTTCCAGTTTTATAAAGGCTTTTTTCACGCTAATTGTATTTCTTCCCACAACATCTAAATCATCTGCATACGCTAGAATCAGTCTGGATCCGCTATTGCCGAAGATGCTCATACAGTTCGGTTCGTATTATTAAAACCTTGTTTATGGTTTCTTAAAAAGTATTGTTCATTTTTCCTTTAATTCTTAAATACTTGCTGGTTGCTTGGGTTACGTCTACCAATCCACCTCGTCTACGTACCTTTGAATATCTACAGCACAATGCGGAGGCTCACCACATACTGTTAAAGACATAACTTTCATCAAAACCTCCAGTTTCTCAGAGACAGTCCCAGCATTGACCGCTTCATAGATCTCAGAGCAACTCGCAGCTTGTGCGCCATTTTTTTGGTAAGCGTTAATGTTTCTGCCCCATAGGCTAGTACTGGCAGTATACATTGATTGTATGTTTTTCGTTTGAGACATATAGGAATGTTTGATTTGAAAACATCTCCAATCTTTCCAAAGAAGCAAATCGCTGATCGGTAACTACCTTAGCTGCTCGGGCTCACGAAAAGCTGAGCCCAGCAAAGTCAGCCTTAGTCTGGCATACGCTGCGACATGGGCCAAGGATATGGAGACTAACCTCCTCTCCACACATTCCACAAATAGGGGCCACAGTTCCGGCTAGGTCATCTCGGAGAGATGGCTTTTGCTGTCTACATTTGCCTCTGGTTTCTGTTTTCCAGTACATTAAGTTCTGGTCACTTAGCCAGCCCCAGGTTGCCCTTATGCATAGGCAGAAGGGAATTATTAAGGACGGCTCTGAGCCCACGGACTTAGTCTCAATTCCAGATTTCTACAGTTTATCAGCCCTCTTGTTGACTTTGATTCCCGAGTGACCAACAACCCAGATAAAAATGAGTAAAGAAGACTATTTGTTTTTTTAAAAAACCTATACTTGCTTAGCTGTAACTATACCTACATCACTGGTATGAGCTTTGAAAGTCACATTTCTTATTAAGTTAATGATTTTTTGCCGTTAAATTAACGAAATAACGACTTACCAATTTGATATTCAAATAGTTGTCATTTTGATTTTCAAAGATTTGCGTGGTTTTTGGTCGCGATTAGTACGAAAGTGTAACAGAAAACATTTAAAGCATTTAAATACACAAAGCATATCAAACAAATTGAACCCTTTTAATATTAGCAATTATTGTTTAAATTTCACTATTAATATAAATGAGAATAAGAATGTTCGCAATGTTGTTCCACAAATAAATATTATAAAGAAACGTGCTTTATTGATTTGTTATTTCACATGACCACAATTCCAGGACTTGAAATCTTGTCTGATCGTCCAAAAAACAATATTTCCCAGACTTGTTACGTAAATTACTGTTTTGTTTATACAATATCCCCTTTCAAATGAAAACTTTTAATCGGTATTTAATAACAAGATCGCTCTCAAAACAACTGCACAAACATTTGAAAAAATGTTATTTATATGTAATATAACCCACACTATGCTGTTCCAAAGTAAACCTCAAAAAAGTTCGTGATAATTTGAGATAGGACATGATTGCTGTTTTCACAGCTGTACCGGACATTTCACAATCAATACTTTGGACGATGGAAAAACTCAATGGTATTACAACAATTTGTTTTCCAAAAGTCACCAACGGAACTAGCAAAAAAAGAAAACAAAAACGTAACATCATCATCATCCTTTGTCATGTCAATACCAGCTCACACACAGTACGTCATATAATTGATTATTTGAAAGAAAAAAAACATCAAAATAATATCCAGTTACGTATTTCTTGTGTATTTTAAAAAACAGTTTTATTCGTTTAGTAAGTTTTTTTTTTGTTTTACAAGAGGAAAATCTTTTATAGACACTCAGCGCTTCGACTGCTCTGAAAAAAGCGCGTTTCCGCGTTGAATGGTGTGAGACTCATTGAACGCTCGTTCAACGTTACCCACTAAAAAAATCTTGAGTGTGATTTTTTGGGCTATTGTCTCTTGGTAGGAGACAATCTTACCACTTGTGTTTAATAAGTAAGATGAATTTTACGAAATAAAAAATACTCTCCCTGTCGATCAATACAATTTCTTTGGTTTGAACCAATATAAAAAGCAGTTTGGCCGTTTTCTTTGTAAAACATGTAAAACATATTTATTAATTACTCTTTGTTAAAACCACATTTAACTGCCCCAGTTATCTGTAGTAAACGTTAATTAGTTGAGATATTACCAGTCGGAATCACACAAAACACTCTTTTTATTATTTTAATTAAATAAAGTGTAAGGCTGTGTGTGCGTGTTAATAGAATTTAGAAAAGAAATTTTTATATTTTAATTTTTTTTTTTTATGAAAATAGTCGCAAAAAGGGTAGACCTATCGTGTGAGCCGCGGACGGCCCGCACTGCGACTATTAGAAGGGGAAGGGATTATAGAAAGAAAATGATTGTAGACACGCTTGTTAAAAAGTTGCAGGTCATAGTTCTCTGGAAAAACTTATTTTGGAAGCTTATTCCATTCCGTAGCCGCCCTGTAAAAGAAGGATTCTTGATGAAGATTGGTCATTGTAGTGTCAATCTTGAGAATAAATAGGTCAGACTGATCAGCGTGCCGAGTTCTTCGGCCGAATGTGGCCAATGGTGGTACAAGAGTTTTTATTTCTCTGGAGCATCTGCCATGGAAATATCTGTAGAGCAATGACTGGTCTGCAACTCTTTTCTATGTTCTAGAGGGTGAAGGGTATCTGTGAGAGTTGAGCTGTTTATCAAGCGAATGGCTCTTTTCTGAATGGAATCTAGAAGACGAAGAGAATGCCTTGGTGCTGAACCCCAAATGTGCGAGCAATACTCCAGTAGAGGTCGGATTTGAGCCTCTGGCTTGCCGACTTTGCGATGTTAGCAACATGGTCATGCCAAGACATATTATTGGACACCGTGACTCCCAAAATCGAGATGGAGGGACTTGGTTCAAGGGTATTTTCGGACATGTGATGGGATGGTTTGAGGAATTCACTTTCTTATAAAACGTGGCACTTTGTGTTTTTTGGGCGTTGATTCCCCACTCGACGATTGCTTTAAGATCTCTATTGATGGAATCAACCTATTCCTGCCTAAGTCTATTTGTATCATTCACCGAAAGTGATCGATAGGATGTGAAAGTTGAGACAAGTGTGCTATCGTCTGCGAAACTGTAAATGGGGTTCGTGGTGGTTTTCAAGAGGTCGTTGATGTGTAAAATAAATAAGGTGGGGGGCAGGATGGAACCCTGGGGGACCCCGGCATTGGTTTTAAACGCATCAGAAGAAATACCGGATGTACCACTAAGACAGGACGCCGGCTGTATCTCGGAAACTATTTGCCGCAAAGGTTTCAGAAAAAAATATTTATAATAAAAGTGGCCAAGAAAAATCTCTGGATGGAAAATTTTCAAGTTTTTAGGACGGCCGCTAGAGGGCGTAATTACATTGGTCAGTTTAAAAAACGGGTTTTTACAAGAATTTGATATAGAAAGACATATCAAAAAGATGCCATCTTTGCTATCAGGCAAATTGCTGAAAATGCTATAGAATACAACAAAACAGCATACATGTGTTTTATAGATCTTACGAAAGCATTTGACCGCGTAAGACTCACTGATGTTGTGAAACTTCTCAAAGAGAAAAACGTGCACCCGGATATTTCAAGCATTGTTGCAGAGTTAAACACTAACAACTGGACCCAAATACAAGTAGAAGACAGAAAAACACGCAGACTACCCATGCAAACTGGAATAAGACAAGGCGATAGCCTAAGCCCCATCCTCTTTAACTTGATTATGAACGAACTTATAACGGAAGTAAAAAAGGTTGGAAATGGATACTCACTAGGGGACAAAGAACTAAAAGTAATTTGCTACGCGGACGATGCCGTGCTGGTCTCAGAAGATGCAGACAACCTACAGAGAATGCTTTATCAGTTCGAAAGGAAGGCTGCCAAATACAACATGGAGATATCGGTAGCAAAATCAAAAATGCTAACCAACTCAAAAGAGCCCAGAAGATGTAAATTGTCTATATACAATAAACCTGTAGAACAGGTTATGAGTTTCAAATATCTCGGCGTCAACATCACGAGCAGCAGAGACCTCCAAGAAAAAGTAAAGGCTCAAACAACCAAAGCAGCTTTAATATCAGGATTCGTTAGAGATATAATATGGCGAAACAAGCACATGTCCATTGAAAGCAAAGTCTGCATATATAAGACCTGTGTGAGACCTGTTATGACCTACGCTGTAGAAACAAGTGCCGAAAACTCCACAACAAAAAGGTTTATCCGTACAGCAGAGATGAGGTCTCTAAGATCCATAGCAGGCTACACACTAAGGGACCACAAAAGAAACGAAGACATCCGAGAACTTTGCGATGTCCAAGACATAGTTAGATGGTCTCGAAACAGACGTCGCGAATGGAGAGATCAAGTTGAACGGATGGACGACAACAGATTGCCGAAAATTGCAAGCGATGGTCTCCCAAGATCCAGCAGACCACCTGGACGTCCACCCATACGTTGGTATGAAAGCTGGAATTCATCATCCCAGCTACAACTCTAAGAAATTAGAGAACATAGCACTACGAAAAAACTCTTATTACTACAGTTTGGTGTAACGGAATTCAACGAACTTTGCCTCATTATGAAGGGTTTTTCAGTTTTTCCAGATAAATCACAAATCGAGTAGATTTAAATCCCGAGTTGATACTTCTTAAGGAACCGGAGAAATAATCAAAAGTTTCTTTCAGCTAACATGCATTTTCTTATTCCTGAACCTACTCACTACTTACATTTTAATTAGCTATATGATTGCGAAGAGTATCCTTCACTATTGTGAGATATTACAGTAGTTTGGGGTTTATTTATTGTGAAACAATGAATTATTGAAATCATAATTTCATAGATACAGGATATATCTGTTTACGATTATTGAAGGTAATAATTCAGATTCCTGTGAATAATATTTTCATAATATTATTTCGATGATTTCTCCGGTTCAACTCGCGGTTTTCACCATTTTTCTTTTCGTTTGCTCTACTTTCATATTAGAGTAAGAAAAATACATGGTTCCATTTGGAATTCTCGAAAAAAAATGAAAATTTGTCCAATTTTCCAAACGGTGCCATCTAGCGGCCACCACAGAATTTAAATCGATTTAATTCGTGATTTATCGGGAAGAACTGAAACAACCCTTCATAATAAGACCAAAATCGTTAAATTCCGTTACACCAAATTGTAGTAATAATAGTTTATTCCTAGTGCTGTTCCTTCCCCAAAGAGTTCTACCAAAAGGTCCTACAACAATTTTCGATGAAATCAAAATTCAAAATTCTACGGGTCTTTAAAGATAAAGATGTTAATTTCATCAAAAAATGATATAGGGTTTTTTGATAGAACTCTTTGAAAAAGGAGCAGAACTCCTGAATCTTTAAAATTTTGAAAATCAAAATTTGTTGGTAACTTTCAAGTCCCGTAAAATTTTGGATTTTTAATTGATTGAAAAATGTTGTAGGAATTTTTGGTAGAACTCTTTGAGAGTGAAACAGAACTCTTGGAACTTGTAACGGAAAATTTCCTGTTATATTACATTTTTCAAATTGCTGTGATTTTATGGATTTTGAATTTTTCGAAACTTTTTTTTAGAACTCTAGCACTCTTGAAGCAAACCAAATGGCCGGAAGAAAAATTGATTGTTGAAAAAGTGAGGGGACGGTTTTTTTTTTCGTTTTTTTTTTGGCTAAATTCGCCGGAACCATTTTCGAATAGCAACAGGAACTCTAGAACTATGTTAAATCTACCCAGAACGTGGGGGAGCGTGAAGTTAGCCTCCATTTTGAAAAATTGTTTTTTTTTACCCTTTAAAGGTCAGAACTATTCCTAATACCTATCAGGAACTCTAGAACTATTGAAACAAAACTCAGAACTCTAAAAAAAATTCGAATTTTTAATAGTGGGGGTGGAACTTCACAGGGACATCTTGTATACCTAACGAGTTGCACCGATGAATTATTGACGGTCGACGTGCACGAAATACAAAAAAATTTTTCCGCAAACATATTTGTAGGTATGAAATATTGTATGTTTACCTGCCGATGCAAATATTTTAAAATATTCCATTAAGTACACGTATAAAGTTTTTAAGAAGCTTAAAACATCTATATCTGAAAAAAGTTTAAAAACATTTTTATTGTGATTACATAACTCTGAAAAACCATAATCCGCCCTTTCAACTTTAAAAAGACGAAATTAGGAATGCCGTGGTTGCTCTAAACTCTCTTCGCAACTTTCGAATAGGATTAGATGAACCTTTAATTCGGGAAAATTTCGAAAGAAAATTTTTATACTGGTATATCCACACAAATCGATATTTTTAGACTCGCAAATGATTCTGTATCAGTATCTAGGAGAGAATTTTTTTGTGGAAAGTGGTAAAAAATAAGCTGTTCATATTGACGAGTATTTGATAAATGTTGAGAAAAAGTATTAATATATTTTCTTGGTTTTATACTCTTTATTAAAATCTTAGGTACCTACATTGGAAGAAGCATAGTAATGAACAATAATTCACAATAAAAAAGAATTTCATCAAGCGACTGAAATGTTTGTCTTAATTCATTAACAAATTTCATTATTTATTAATTTTATCTGTCTCCATTTTTTTGTTGTAATTTTTAGCTTTCTTCTTGGGTATCATGTCCTTCTAGAACGTTGGTCACCAACAAGGCTATTCTCACTCTGTCGACGGCAGGTCTGAACAGAGAGCTTGAGTTGAGTTTATACTAGTCACGTAGATTCTTGAGCCATGATGCTTTTCTGCGGCCCGGCTTTCTTTTACCATAAATTTTTCCCTGCATGATGTTCTGCAGTAATCGGTATTTTTCGCCTCTCATAACATTGCCCTCCTTTCGATGGTGGTAAGAATTTTGGTGGATTTATTTAGTCGTTAGAGTATTACCAAATTGGATACTTTTTCCGTTCATAAAACTTTTAATATTTTCCTGTTAGCCCACATATCAAAGGTTTTAAGTCGTATTTTTTCGTACTTGTTTATAGTCCAGGCTTTCATACCGTACAGCTGGGTGGAGACGACATAACATCTGAGAAGTCGAATTATTAGAGTTAACTTCAGATCTCTACAGCACAAGACCCTACTCATGTTTTTAAATGCTGCTCGAGCCTGCTCAATCCTCGATTTCACTTCAGTTTGACTATCCGCGCTGTTAGTTATTATGATGCCTAGATATTTTATTTGGTTTACTTGCTTCAATAGCTCACCCCTCAACTGTTATGTTAGCTATGATATTAGGTTGCTTGCTAATTACTAATAATCTGGTCTTTTTCGCATTTAATCCGAGTTCGGCCATTGCGCATTTTTCGATGACTGCATCCAGTATCCGCTGGAGGGCAGCAGTACCGTATCGTCTGCGTAGCGAAGGTTGTTTATGATTTCGCCATTTATAATAATGCCGGCTTGTATATTAGTAATAGCTTTTCTAAATATTCTTGCAGAGTATACATTAAAGAGCAAGGGCGATAAGATGCAACATTGCCTTACTCCACGTTTAATCTTTACTTCCGGTGTATCATCACTATCTGTTTTAATCAACGAAGTTTGGTTCCAATATAAATGTTTAATTATCCTATCCCTTCCGTCCAGTCCTATATGGTCTAAAGTCTCTACCCTGTTAAATGCCTTTTGGAAGTCTATGAAGCATGCATAGACATCAACTGACATGCAAGACTTCTTTAAGCCAGTGCATTTATCCCAAAAAGAACCTCCCTTGTGCCGAAGCCATTGCGGAACCCAAATTGCGATTCGCTTTAGTATTCTTCACATTTGGAATAGATGCTGCCATAAATAATTTTAAGAAATACTTTTAGTAAGTTATTCATTAAGTTGGTTGTTCTAACAGGGAGATGCCTTGTCACCCTTATTGTTTAACATCGTCCTAGAAAGAGCCATAAGACGGGCAGACATAAAAACTGAACTCATCTACTGAAGGCCCCAAACTAATACTGGCTTATGCAAGTGACATTGACCTAGTCGGTAACACTATCTTGACAATGAAAGACATATTCAATAAAATAGAAGGAACAACTAGCGAAATGGGACTAAGGATCAATGAAGAAAAAACTAAATATATGTGTGTAAACCGACTCGGAAGAAGAGACAGAATAGGACAAAATGTATCAATAAAAACGTATAACTTTGAAAGAGTGGAACGTTTTAAATATCTAGGCGCAACAATCACAGTAGATAATGATATCACTGAGGAAATAAAAGGAAGAATCCAAGCCACAAACCGATGTATATACTCCCTAAACAACGTCTTTAAATCAAAAAACCTAACACGGACATCCAAAATAAAAATATATAAGAGTATTATTAGACCAATACTTACCTATGGAAGTGAAACATGGACAATGACTTAGGCGAACGAAGAAAAACTTCGAAGTCTTCGAAGAACCATGTTTTGTTGTTTTAAATAAAATACAATTTTATAATATACATGATATTTCCAAATTCATGCGAAAAAATTCAGAAGGTGATTGCCCGTATAAAATTATGATGGATCTTTTCTATTACAAAATTTCCCCTTTCTAAGATATAACCCATAAAAGATGGTAATTTAATTTAAGTTTTATTTTTTTTTCTCAAATTTACGTAAAAATAAAAACTTAAAATTTAGAAACACTATGTATATTTTATTGATCGAATATATGGTCTTTAACATCATTTACGGAATATTATTTGAGGCAAGTGGCCGCATCTAGCCGAGGTGCAAAAACGAGCTCTTCTACTTTAGAACTCTTTTTTATAACAATTTCGTAGACTTCTGGTGTTATTTCAGCAATTGCGTTTCGAATGTTCCCCTTAAGCATCAACATTATGATTCATTTGTTGGTGTACGTATCTCCTTTAAGTTCTCTTATAGAAAGAAATCGAGAGTGGTCAAATCAGGGTACGGTGGGAGCCAAAAGATATCATCCCTGTTTGACATTATTTGACCCGGAAAAATGTCTTGTAAAATTTGCATTTATGTGTAGTAGTTTGCCAGGCCGTCTAAGGGGGTGAAATTATAAACAGAAGTTTCATTAACTGTGTAACGTGACCGAATTATTTAAAATTAAAACATTAATTTTTGTATGGTATATATTTCATTCGTTCGAAAAATGTCTTGTAAAATTTGCATTTGTGTGTAGTAGTTTGCCAGGCCGTCTAAGGGGGTAAAATTATAAAAAGAAGTTTCATTAACTGTGTAACGTGACCGAATTATTTAAAATTAAAACATTAATTTTTGTATGGTATATATTTCATTCGTTCGTATTTTATACATTCACTTATTCTCATAATATTTATATGAGAAGTAAACAAACAATGCAACCAACATTTTAGTTAATACTCTTTAAAAGCATAGAGCGATGCAAAGTTAAAAGCATAGGAAAGTACACAATAATAAAACAAAGGACGGCAGCTGCTAATAAATACATAAGCCATAGAAGTTGGACAACAGTTTAACATTATTATATTAATTTTCGAACAATAGACCAGCATTGTTGAATGTTTTGAAACTTAACATTTTCCGTTTTATTATTAGAACTGTTATTTTATTACTCAAGTACATTTTATTTAATTGATTCAATATGTTATGTTACTTTTATTGCTATCATAGGTTCTTATTTAAAATTTTACTGTTTACTGTAAAGAAAAATAAAAAAATTTAAATAATTTGAAATCTAATGAAGTTAGTTATAGAACATGCCAAACAAAAGTTACAGGTTCCTTGATAATAATAATAATAATAAGCTAAGGAGCGAATCCTTCCAAATTCCGCCATCGGCACTCATTTAATGACCATTATGTCTCCCTGTGAAAGCAATTACCTGTCTTCCTTCAACATGGGATCAGGTTGACGATTGCTAATTTCCTAAGTTGCTCAGGCTCAAGTAAAGCTGAGCCCAGCACAGTCAGCCTTCGTACGCCGGACATTGGCCAAGAATATGGAGGCTGGTGTCCTCCTCTTCACACCATCCATAATTAGGCTTGTTTGCCAGCCCCAGATTTCGCATGTAATATCTATTTACCATGACCGGTCAGTATGTGCACTGCTAGTCTGGTATCCTTCCTACTCAGTGACGTAATGTTACCAGCTAGGCCCTTTCGGGGAGACTCCCCCATAAGGGGCCCCTGCCTGTCTGCACTTGTCTCAGGTTTCTGTTTTTCAGTACATTAAGTTCTGGTTCCTGAGCCAGCCCTGGATCGCTGTTCTTCCTAGACAGAAGGGAATCCCTAATGCTGTCTGTGGGTCCACGAACTACCGTCTGGCTGTCCGAGCATATTTTGATGCACCTGTCGGTCCCCCCCTATAGAGAGCGTCGTCTGTGCACATTGTATAATTTCTACAGTTTCAACTTGAAAAACTGTAGCATTTGTGCCCTGCGAGATCGATTTCTCCATTCCATTTTGACGACTATAGATGCCAGCCCCAGTCCCCAGATGTCCCCATTGAGTAGCACCGACCTTTGACTTCCAGTTCATTCTTCTCGTTTCGGAAAGCTTACCTTTAATGGTTTCTCCCAAACACGAATATCTGGTATCCTTTCCTGTTTTATGCTAAGCACGGGATCGAAAAAGACACATTGAGAGAATTTGTCCTCAGACACTAATTTCCCATTTTTGTTTACGTTTAAGACGTATGCGCTATCATTGCAGCCGCAGCGATCACCTCAAGGTGAAGCAGGCCAATAACGAGCAGCACTCCCATCGCCACTACTGGAGTAGTGCTCATAGCACCAAGTATGCCTCTTTGTATCAGAGCTCTGGTGTGCTCTAGCATTGTCTTCGCTAATGACTTCTATACCCTGTACCCATCATACTACCGAAGCGTACAGTAGCTTTGGTCGAAGTATTGCCGTGTATATCCATAAAACCAGTCTCAAGCACCAGATCTGGCCAAATGTTCTTCTATATATCTGCAGCGTTCTTCAAGGTGCTTCTTAAAGATCAGCTTCCTGTCTAAGTGTAATGCCTAGAAATTTCACTGCGTTAGTCGAGAGTTAATCTTAATCCTCCAACTACGGGGCCTTCTAAGGGGCTTGATAATTCAAAGAATAAATGGCAAATAAAGTTTTTTAAAGTTTTTATGTAATACGCAAGAACTAAATTTAAGCAATCGTATATTAAAATATTTAAAATGCAAGAAAAACAATAAAATGTTTTCAAAAAATTAAATTTTAAACTATCTGTCACCTCGCAGGATGTCATACATGTGAATAATTATCACTGTTTTTCACCCTATCCATTGGTTAATTGGCCTCTTAATCTACCGAACTAGTAGTGTACTATCCATACGAGTATTTGTAGCTATATGCAATGCATTTTTTTACCTGTTTTTGGAACGGAAGTTTCTTAACGCGGCTTACGGGTAGTGCGATTAAGTGGAAATCGTCACGTAACAAAATGCATCGATGGTTCAGTGGTAGAATGCTCGCCTGCCACGCGGGCGGCCCGGGTTTGATTTCCGGCCGATGCGTTATTTTTGTGCTGTTACCATTTAATATATAATCTTTTTAGCGAGTATAACAAATCGAACTAAACAGCGAAAAATAAATTAAAAACTAAAAAACACGCTTTTAAAGTTAATCAAACTAAAAAGTAGAAAAAAATTTTAAACATTGGAATAAAATACGAGAAAATTACTTTCACTGTCAAAAAAAAATTAATGTCAATCAATGTCACTGCTTTGTATGACATTTTTAAACTAACTCAGAGTTTTGGAATGTAAGCATTTAGAACAGTGACATTAATTTTCTCGTCAGCAATTTTATTCCTATATTAAGAATTATTTTTTACTTTTTAGTTTGATTAACTTTACAAGCGTGCTGTTTAGTTTTTTTAAACTATAATTAATTGTGTTAGATCATACGTGACTATTGATTGTTTTATTATTGCAATTAAGTTTTAAAAAATGGAAACTGCAGCAAATGTGTGTAATACAGATTAAGAAAAGTAAGTTGATAAAATTGTATAACTTGATACAAGTATTTACTGTATACCTTTGTTTATTGTACATGTGATTTAAGTGTTTACTATTTATTTTACTATTTAAATTATAGGGAGACAATAGTGAAATCGTGTGTTCAAACTCCAAAAGAGTATAGAAAGCGCAATTATCAGAGTGCAAATAAAAGACCGAAAACCAATGCTCAACGCCAACAACAATTCCGGCAAAATCAAAAGGGTATGGAAAGCGCAAACGTCAGAGTGCAAATAAACTACCGAAAGCCAATGATTAACGCCAACAACAATTCCGGCAGAATCAAAATATAACGAGCAAGCCTTACAGAAGTCGCATATGATGTGTAAAATTTGACATCAATAAGCAATTTTAAAATTATTTTAAAAAAAATAATTATTTTTAATAAAAATTGTATTTTATTTAATTGACACCAGGAGTGACAGAAATTGACCTCAAAATTTAAAAAATATATATTTTTTTCGAATAATTATTTACTATTACTTACTTAAATTTTTATATCAATGATCTACACTTTATTGAGACTTTTTATCAATAGTATATATTTATTTATATAGTTTAAGCATATAACAGCAAACTTTTTACACAACACTGTAACTTAAGTGCACAGCTGATGGCTGACAGTACCGACCTCTCGGAAAATTAGTTGACGGCTTTACCTCCGCGCGCTAAATTAAATAGCGCGTGCTTCCGCGACTTCCTGTTAAACACTTCCTGTTACATTTTACGAAATCATTCCCACAAATTGCAAGAAGGCGAGAGGAAAGATGTTTTACATCTATTACACACTTTCATCCCGTTTCACGAAATCACTCCCACAAATTGCAATATTGAATGAAACTTTCTAATGTAATTCGTTCCTTTAGATTATTTGCCTTGAAAAAATAAAATATAAAATATACAGATTTCAATTCGAATTACATTCAGAGTTGAAAAAAACCGTAAGGAACTTCGGGGGGTCCCTCGACCACACAATTTTTTTTGTTTTTACTCTGTGTTTTATTTTGTTTTGTAGATGTATCCTACTTTTTTATGTAGACAAAATACATTAGTAAAAGAAGTTGTTGTGTTTGTTAATTGATTTTAGTAGAAAAGAGGAGAAAATTTATGAGTAACTTTGGATTTTGAATTAATTAATGGTAAAATAATATGGAATTTTTTTATTTAAATTTTTTGTGGCCCTTTTCTAAATATTTTTGGGTTGAAAAATGTGCTTTAAGTGTTTTTGTGACCAGTCTCGTCTATTCAAAAGATTTATATTTCCACATCTGTAAGATTAAAATTAAGACCGTTGAAGCAAATTACTTAAAAGTTTCCCATCAATTTGGAGTTGACCCTAGTTTAAAAATAATGGAAGGTAGTTTGTTTCGATGTATAGAAACCGAAAAACACGAATAAAACGATTTTGTTCGAAAGTTTCCTCTAAATTGTGGTCAGTTTAAATTTATCTTTTATCTGTTTATGGTAAAATATATGGTATTGTCTAGTTTAAACAGATTTATCTCTTATTGTTTTTATGGATTCCATAAATTACTTTAATGAACAATTTTTTATTTGATTGGTAACAATAAATTTGCTGTGACATTTGATACATTGTCATTGTAAATTTTTATTAAATTTAGACTTAATTCCAATAAAAAGTAAATTAAATTTAAAGTTCATTAAATCAATTCATTTTGTGGAATTTTCCGACAATCGGGTTTAATCTTGATTATATTTTTGATTAAATTTAATTGTGAAGAATCTGGCAAACGATATACAGGTGGTAGAAAATAAGTTAAAGAATAAGAAATAAAAAAGTTAGCGCACGCAAAAATTACTGTTGGAACCTGTAGAGAGAAAGTCTCACTCCCGGAAATCTTATAAACGAAGCTTTCAGCGCCCCCGATGACCTGAATTTTTTCAACACTCCGTATCTGAAAATACTCATAAATTATTCTGAGTTCAATACAAGTGCATTTTCGTGTTATCTACAAAAAAACTTGTGCAAATAATTAGGTTTTTATGGCTTTGTTCGCGAAGCAATCCTGATTCGTTTCCAACTTAATGTAAGCAAGACAAAAGTAATTACTGATGAATGGTTTTTCGGGTTTATTGGCCGTCGTAGGTCTGGATTAATACTCGACGTTTCGCCATCTCGAGTGCAGGTTATATATGTTTTGGTGGGCGGGGCATATTTAAGGGATGTTTAGGAATTGGTTACGTTCCGGAGATTCATTCATCTTATGTTTGTACTTAAAAAACAACGATGCTTCCTTACAAACATAAGAGGAATGAATCTCCGGAACGTGACCAACTCCTGAACAGCCATCAAATATGCCCAGCCCACCAAAACGTATATAATCGTATAAATCGTGACATACAAATGTCACAAACCGTCAGCCTTAAAAAGAAGACATTACATCTTCCGAAGATACCATCCACTCGAGATGGCTAAACGTCGAGTATTAACTCATATCTACGATGGCCAATAAATCCGAAAAACCATTCACCAATAAACGATGGCCGCGAAAGCCGTTCACAATATGTAAAAGTAATGATTTTTAAAAAGGAAGAAAGCATGACAAACTGCGAGGTGCTGATTGAAGGAGTAAAAATGGAACCAGTGAATAAGTTTGTGTACTTGGGTTCAAAGTTAACAAGAGACGGAAAGTATGACTGTGATATTGAGCAAAGGGTGTTGGCAGGGAAACAAATGAATGGAGCACTGCATAACTTTATGAGCAGCCAGAACGTCTCAAACAGGCACGACTGGCTGTGCATAGAGAAGTGCTGGTATGTATGATAGTAAATGTTGCATTTGGCGGAAGAAGCATAAAAGTGGGATCAACGCTACGTAGATAAGTAGTCTGAGAAGTAAAGCCGGAGTGACTCTGATGGATTAAGTAAGGAATAGTCAGATAAGGGAACGCTGTGGTGTAAAAGAAGATGTAGTAAAAAAGATAGATGCTTAGAAAGGTTTGGACATCTAGAAAGAATAGAGGTTGACCTAGGCGAAGAGTTGATGAAAGTAAAAGAAGCGAAAGACGTGTGTAAGAACCGTAGCAAGTGGAAAGAAGTGGTCTTTGCCTACTTCTACGTCAAAAAGGTACGACTATATGTATGCATGTATGTATAAATAATTTTTATGACATTCGTTTTTAGATTTTACCAGTCCACTATGTGATTTCGATCGTTATCGATCGCTCGTTATAATTTGATTCTGCCGGAATTGTTGTTGGCGTTGAGCATCGGTTTTCGATATTTTTATTAATTGTATTTGGTTATTTGCTTTTTAATTTTAAATTTAATTAAATATAAACTTATTTAAGTTAAAAACCAAACTAAACTAAACATAAAATATTCTTTCAACTAAAATAAAAGTTTCCATATTCGCATAATAATATTGTTACAATAAACATAACAGTTAAAATGCCTCTATTTACTTTTCTGAACCAAAGGGTAAATAAACAGTATTGCCGTAGCAAAACTAAGTTTTCCAAACCAAGAGCTCTTTTTTATTTAATATAGTTACCCTTCGATTCGGAAAAGTGAAAAAAAAAATACCTGAAAGTTTCATCGCCACAGTTCTCCTTCTGAAGTTTTCGTGCGAAAAGTACAAAATGCGGTGAATTTAAGAATCACCTTGTACGGCAGCTACCTGAAAGAATGTACCGTTATGGCCCATTTTCGAACTCGGTCTTGTTCTGAAAGATTTTCCTTTAGTACCCTTCGGTTCTGAAAAGTAAAAAAGAAAAGGAATGGTTGACCACCAAAAATCAAAATCGCCAAAACCGTGTGCGCTGCAGCCGTGTTTGTTGGAAAATCTTGTGGGTACGATATCTTAAGACACAAAGGCGGTAGGTCACTAAAACTTATTTAAACGCATTTTGTACTTTTCGCACGATAACTTCAGAAGGAGAGCTCTGACGATGAAGCTTTCAGGTATTTTTTTTCTTACTTTTTCGAACCTAAGGGTAACTATATTAAATAGAAAAGAGCCCTCGGTTTGGAAAAGTTAGTTTTGCTACGGCAAAACTGTTTATTACATAAAAACTGTTGAAAACAAAAAGCTGACTTAATTGATTCTAATAATTATTCTTAAATTTCTTCTTTTTTTGGGTATTGTCACGAATCTTGAATTTATCGTTTGCAAAAACTTAACCATTCGGATTAGTCAGAAATTTCTTCTGCGACAAAGCTATTATAAAATATAACCATTATAAATACTGGGTAGAGTCCGTATCTTCGAGTTGATAGCTAATAGAGCAAAACGGACATTATATCTGGGTTAAGCACATCAAAATTATGAGGAAACAGGCCCGAATTCTCCAGAACCAAAATGGTTATAGAGCAGTGTTATTTCTAATTTTTAAATTTATAAAATTGTTGACAATTCCGTATTTTTCAACTGTAGAATGTCCTTTAATCCATTTCTTGATTTAAAAACCTCATTATTTCAGCCGATAGACGCGTGCTATATGCAACTAATTATTCACTTGGTTTTCTTAGATTAGGCGCTTGCTATAGGCAACCAATTATACATAAAAGTCACAAGCAAAACCAATAGAAAAGCTGTCCACAGCGCTGCTATTACTAAACTATTTTCGACCACTTCCGTTTGGTGACTTCGTCCTTCGTCTTCGCAAAGAGAACAAGCAAGTTAGTTTTAAAACTTGGTAAAAATCAATGTAATTAATTAAAATCAATTAATTTAAATTCCTTCAGCCAGTGAAAATATTTTAAAGAGACAGGAGGTTTTAAACTGTAAGCTCTTGTATAATTTACAATAGATTATCAAACAAAAAAAGTGTATTTGTTTAATTTACTTTATCAACTAAATTTACGGTAAAGCCAGAAAAACTGACAGCGTACAGCAGATAGATATATACGAGCCAGCCAACTAGTTATCGAAGACTTAGCAACTTAAAAAAGCACGGCGAGATACAGCAGAGGCAGGAATCGACATAATCCTACAACTTATTCATCCTCCCTGTTTTTTTGCCGGCGCGTCGTCAAAAATAATAGCGCCATTTTTATTAAAAAATATATATAAGGAGCTATGGTACCTGTTTTAACTATACTAATTGGCACTTATTCGTATCTTTTTATAAATTCCGTAGAAACGCTTTGGTAAAGAGCGACATGAAATGTCGGATCGCCTTGTTTATTCTGGGATAAGGAAAATCCAGGAAAAAGCTCATCTGAAAGCATTTAAGATGAGTGTTCTTTTCGGGAAATGGTGCTAAAGGCGCTCGAAATTTGTTTATCTAAGGGAAATTCACGATTTATTGCCTGCTGAAATGGAAAATTTTTACGAGACCAGTCAGTTTCATGCTCTAGATCTGACAAATGGTTACGTAATGGCTCTACTTGTAAATTTTATTAAAGAACAATTATTACATTTTATTATTTATTGAAAATTAAAAAAAAACTTTTTTTGCAATATTGTAAAAAATTAACACAATTAATCAATACATATTGGTAATTTTCAGTAAGCTTCTCATAACCAAACACACACACAAACACGATCCTACGGCTCGTCCTGGAAAGTTTCTACTTATCCCGTAAAATATCACTTTCGGAACTAGTTACGTAAATTATTATTAACATATTTTTAGTTATATCTACTTTACATTCGAAAAGAATTGTTTTACTTTCACGTAAACGCTTGCATAGAATTATAAGCCAAAGTGGCAAAGTTTGGTAAGTTATTGTTAATTAAACTTTTAAATAAAAAAAATCTTTTAAAAAACAATTTTATATTTGTGGGGTTATTGTAATACGAGGGCGGTTTGATAAGTCAGTGACTTTTTGAATAAAACAAATTTTTTTCCGCAAATAAACATTTTATTTTTTTACATAATCACCTTTTAGCTCGATACATTTAGTCCAGCGTTTTTCTAATTTTTTTATTCCCTCCAAATAATAGGTTTTTTCAAAGCTCTCAAAATACGCGTTTGTTTCGGTAATGACTTCTTCATTCGACTCAAATCTCTTACCGCCCAGCCATTTCTTTAGGTTTGGAAACAGAAAATAGTCGCAGTGGGCTAAATCTGGAGAATATGCTTGATGGGGTAGCAGTTCGTATCCCAATTCGTGGATTTTGGCCATCGTGACTAGACAAGTGTGCACACGTGCATTGTCTTGATGGAACAGCACTTTCTTCTTCGCCAAATGCGGCCGTTTTTGCTTCAAATCAACGTCGAATCTGATCAAAAGCTTTGAATAATATTCGCCGATGATCGTTTTACCTTTCTTGAGGTAATCGATGTGAATGACACCGCGTACATCCCAAAAAACTGTGGCCATGACCTTGTTGGCTGACAGACTCTGTTTCGCCTTCTTTGGTCCATGTTCACCCCGAGCAACCCACTGTTTCGATTGTTCCTTGGTCTCTGGCGTGTTGTGATGGATCCATGTTTCATCCACAGTAACAAAACGGCGCAAAAATTCGTCAGGATTACGGCTGAACATCGCTAAACACTCTTTTGAAGTGGTCACACGATTGCGCTTATGGTCGAGTGTGAGCAATCGCGGCTCCCATCTCGCAGAGAGTTTTTTCATGTCCAAATATTCGTGTAAAATATGATGTACCCGTTCAGTTGAGATACCTACAGCATGAGCCAACTCACGCACTTTCATTCACCGATCATCCACTATCATTTCATGGATTTTATCGACGATTTCCGGCGTATTCACTTCTTTTGGGCGACCTGGACGTTCGGCGTCACTAGTGCTGGTACGACCACAACGGAACTCTGTAAACCACTTCTTAACCATTGAAATTGATGGTGCCGAGTCCCCGTAGTATTTATCAAGTCTTTCCTTAGTTTCAGTGATGGATTTTTTACGTAAAAAGTAATGCTTAATCAGCAACGTAAAAATTCACGAGGTTGTCTGCTTTGAACGGCCATCAAACACCAACTGCACGACGTAGCTTGCTCAAAATTAAAAAGTTGCCCACTGATAGATTATAGTTGACGGCAGCACTGTTGCATTTGGAGTAACTGCGCGGGAAATTCAAAAAGTCACTGACTTATCAAACTGCCCTCGTATAAAAATTATACTTACCTTAAGGATTTTTTTAAGTAATTTAGTATTTTGGAATATGACAGCATAGCGATGAGAAAATGTAAAGAACTCCGTTGCAAAAGAATATGGTAATGCGATGTTTTATTACATCCGAAGCGAAGCTTCTGCCATTTTCACCTCTGTGATTGACATGTTGAGTTATTGTGCTTCCTTTGTTCTCTTGTTCCAAAGAAGCGCCATACAATTTGGGGTGAAACGTCAAAAATTTAATTTATTTCAACACTATGACTTATTTTTAAAGTAATTTCTTAAATAACTTTGGAATTAAAAGCCTTCGTTACCATTTTTCCATATTATTTTATGAGTGCTGCTAATTAATTTTGCACTTCAATTGAATGTTATTACACAAAGTACGACTTTATTACAACTAGAATATTTAATACCGGACACTTTATAAAAACTAAACTTCATAAAAGTTTATAAAAATCTACTTGAGTGAAAAATTAAAAAAATAATTTAACGTCAGGCTTCCTTTGCCTACTAATTTATTCCCTTGTAGTCTTATTTTCGTATTTATCAAATCTTTTACAGAAATTAAGTTTTCTTATTTCTTAAAAGCTACGACATTTTCGTCCCCATTCAAGACGTTAATCTGCAAAGTTAAAAGCGTCGCAAAGTGATAAGAAGTTATAAATAGAATAATAACCCTAAGATGATAAAAAATTTAGAAATAAAAAACAGTCGACGATGAGGAATGACAAACAAATTACATGAACGTCCCCGAATATACAAAGGGAACTAGGATAGTTTTGCAATACAGCTCTATTTGTAGCTATTAAATACCGAGACTGCTTATGAAAAAGAGTTTTATTTTAAAAATTATTACAATCAAATGCTCCCTTTAAATGCATTTTCCTCCCCTCACCAGACACTGTTTCATTTGTTTTTTCATTGATCAAAGCAATGCTGGAAGTCTTCTTTTGTAATAGTCGTGTTTTTTAAAAGTTCTAATCCGACGTGGACTGTCTTTTCGTAGTAATTTATTTCTTAGGTATTTTAAAAATTTAGAACTAGTTTCATAAAATGTTTTTACTGTTTATACACCCTATTATCCATCCAACTCCTATAAAGATTTTTTTTGTCTGACATGCCGCAATTGTCCATAAAAATAATAATAAACACTTTTTGTTAACAACACTGCATACAGACTAAAGTGTCTGGGTGGATAGGGGAGCAACGGGATCGGCCACACCAAGATCGAGGCACTCCACAAACACCCCTTCACAATAAAATCGGACAATATTTCTAAAAAGACCTTGATAGGGAAAAACTTTATTTTAAAAATACCAACCAGAGAAGACTGGTTAAAGAAAACACCATTGAACAGCCCAGGAGTGAAACGAGGTAAATGGGTGAGACTGATCAGTATAAAGTATGAACACTTTAGTATTTTTACTTCCAAACATTATTTTATAATACCAAGAATCCATCCATGCGATAATTTTTTTACCCCAAAGTAAACTTCTTATTTCCGACGTCTCAAAAATATTTAACGTCGTTCGAAAATATTGTGTTGCTAACAAAAAGTAAAGCTCATAGATTTGTCTTTTACTCTTAATTTGTCAACTTATAGTGAACCGAAAATGGAAAATATTCTTCAACGTGACAATATTTCTTTAGTCAGTTAGCGTTCTCTTAAACTGTTTGCATAATATTTCAAAGGATACAATCTTTTGCAAAAAATTGCTGTTGATTGAAAAGAAGTGTTTGCATAAGATCTCAAAAGGTAAACGGCCGAGCTTTGCGTTATAAGTAAAGTGTGAGAAATTTTGCTGAGGCATCATATTTTTGTGTAAACAACCATTAACACCACTCGTCACGCAATAAAGGTTGTTTTTTGACAAATGGTAAATAGTCGTTCAAAACTAGATATATATATATATATATATATATATATATATATATATATATATATAGTAAAAATTAAAACATGCCTAAAAAAATTAACATTTATTACCGTAAAAAAAGTTGATCTAAATAAAAAAAGGAAGAGAGTTCTGAAATATACAGGGTGTTTCAAAAAAGGTGGCCCAGTCTTTAAAAAAGGTGAAAAACTGAAAAAAAATTGGGATTTGCTTAGTAAAAATTTTTCGTAGCGCCATTTGTATTCAAGATAAAGGGCGTTAAAGAAAAAAAAATTAGTTAATACTTCATAATTTTCAAATCAAAATATTCCGAAAACGGTACACAGCATCGAGTTTACTTGAAATTTTGATGTTAGTCGCAGTTCGGAGAATCATATCCTTTTTGCTATGGATTAATGATAAAGATACATTCCTACACGTACCTATTTAACTTATCTCTTGATTACGTCAAAAATGTTTTTAATAGTTAAAACAAGAAATTTTAATTAACTTGAAACAGTAGTTTCATTACTTGCAAGGGGTGAATTAATTAAGCTGTAGAAAGTTAATTTACCAGTTTGAAATTTCAATTTTTAAAAGAAAAATTTACTTTTTAAAACAACGTTGGAAAATTTAAATAACATCTTTATAAATTCTTAATGCAAATCAAATACTGTACCAGTATTGCTCTCTAGGAACCGTGAATTTTACTGGAAATTATTAATGTTTAAAAAAAAACGTCTCTAAGATAGGTAGAAAACTGAAAAAAAATTGGGGTTTGCTTAGTAAAAAATTTTCGTAACGCCATCCGTATTCAAGATAAAGGGCGTTGAAGAAAAAAAATTTGGTTGTTACTTCATAATTTTCAAATCAAAATATTCCGAAAACGGTACACAGTTTACTTGAAATTTTGATTAATAAATCTAACCTTAACTTATGTTCAATACTACTTGGTACGAACCATGTAACTAGCGCCCTCTATGGGAGGCAGATATAAAAACAAATTTATGGGATGTATTAGCTTCTAAAACATATTCGTATAAAATTTCATTACAATGTTTGTAGTAATTTCGGTAAAATCATAATGTGTATAAATTTTTTTTCTTTAACGCCCTTTATCTTGATTACGGATGGCGTTACGAAAATTTTTTACTAAGCAAACCCCAATTATATTTCAGTGTTCTACCTATCCTGGAGATGGGGTCACCTTTTTTTGAAACACCCTGCATAAGTTTATATTAAACAAAAAAAGAAGAAAGAAAAAATGGCATATAAATATCTATAAGTTTTTAAGTTAATAAATAACAAAATATACAATACACTTCAACTTTTGGTTGTCTGTTCATTGATACCAAAGAACTTTAAAAAGCTAAGGCTCAGTTGTTCAGTTACGGTTCAAGGCTCGGTTCTACTGAACTAATGTAGAAAAAATATGAGTCTGTGTATTTAGTGCAAAAATTTATTTTTCTTCCTACTGTGCAGAAAGCGTCACTTTTGGCCCGCTACGCAAAACAAAGTTGCCGCTTTCCGCCTACAGTAGGGAGAAAAATAGTATACACACCACGGGCATTAAAGTAAGAAATGTCTCAGAACAAACATGTGCTTTATGACATTTCTTACTTTACTGCTCTAGGTGTGTAATATACTATTATTTATTCATAGCAGAGCGCTTTCGGCACTTCAGCCATCATCAGTCCTTACCAGTAAGCAAGTAAACTTTGATAGAAAAATGAAAATTATTGAAAATATTAAAACACTTATAAAACATAAACAAGATTTGTGGAAAAACAAGCAAATGAATTTAAAGAAATTTTCTGATTTCAAGTTTTACGATATAGTAAAAAACCTTTCAGATGTATTGTTCGATGATAATAAGATGGACCTGCTAAAATTAGGCTTGACATTTGCTTTAGGACCTCATGTTTATGATAGAACGCTCTTGGAGTTCGCAGTCAAAATTGATATTGTTATCGATTCAAATGTTAAAAAGATCATTTGCGATGATGTTCATAATATCCTATGTAGATTTAAACGTAACAAACATAATTTTTCCAATTATAATTATTTCCAAGATACAAAATATCAAATCTGAAATTAAGGTTAATGACCTTATTTTCTTAAAAGCTAACAAAGTAATTGTTTGGTAATCCTAAACAAAGTAAATTACATTGACAAAGTTAAAAATTTTCTTTCCAACAACAATTTCAAACCTTTAACTTTAAACCCTTTTAATAATTTTATCACTAAATTGAAAACCCATCTTAAGGTCTAGAAAAATTTCTTTGCAGTACATTGTGCCCCTTATAATTTGATTTCTAGTAATCCAGTTATCCCCCGTTTGTATCGACTTCCCAAGATCCACAAGATTAAGATACCAATCAGGCCAGTATTAAGCTTTAATAAAACTCCAGTTTCAACTTAAGCATATTTTTTCCTTAAATTTATCCAAAATTTGACAAATTTCAAACCACTTTACTTGGTAAGAAACACACTCGATTTAATAAACAAATTGACTAATTTAGATATAAACTATGATGGTTCCTTGATGATTTCTTTCGATGTCATTCTGGCATTGATGATGTCTGCATAACTTCCATAATAACTCGTCTTAACATTTGCCTAACACAGGATTTTTTCACTTTCAATAACAAGTTCTATCAACAACCAGAAAGCCTTGCCATGGGTAGTCATTTATCACCTTTTCTCGCAGATATATTCATAAATAATCTTAAAACAAAATATATTATAAATAAAAATAACTCTAAAATCTTACATTGGTATAGATATGTTGATGATTGCTAGGTTTTTTTAAAAGGCAATATAACCACAGCAAATAACTTACTTAACAAAATCAATCAAATACACCCTAATATCAATTTCACCCTAGATATTAAATTGACAAAAAAATAAATTTTCTATATATAACTCTGTTTCAAAATAATGGTAAATTGGACTTCGGCATTTATAGAAAAACTACACAAACTGACCATGTAATCTCCAACATTTTTAACCACCCGAATCAACACAAATTGACAGCTTTTAATTGTTACATTCACAGTCTACTTAATATACCACTTCTGAACTTTAAATTTAAAAAAGAATTTAATATTCTAAAACAAATAGCTGTCAAAAACAACGATAACAACGATCTCCCACAGTTTCTTTCTATCAACCATAGTCATCATTCCCGATTCTTTAATATGCTCAACTCTTTGACCCTCATTTGGGATGTAATGAAAAGTCAAATTGGTGTTTTTTTTACACACTGAGTTACATCCAGGTACACAACAATTTGCTATGCTGATCATTTTCACTATTAACAAATTATTAGTCACTATTAAACAACTATAATCTTCGCACAAATGCGAGCTTCAGGGTATATAAACACAAAGTAATCATACTTGCTGGTCACGTGATATTGATGCGAGTTTATACCGCCAGATAGCGTATTGCTTAGCAATATAATTCAATAAACAAATTGTCAAAACTGCTGCTGCTTTATTTTCCACGTACTTTTCCTCTGGACTAACTGTACTTCACCATTGCTTTACATTAAGATGCTACTACCCGTTTTAACTCTTTTACCAAAACTGATTTAGAATTTTAAAGTTTTGATTTTCCAGGATGTATCCGCGAAAATAAAATTGGATTATTAAAAAAACTGTAAAAAAGAGAATTGGACATGTATTTGTATTTTCATGTGGCTCTGAATTTTTGATCTCAAGATTGACCAATCTTCATCAAGAATCCTTCTTTTACAGGGCTGCTACGGAATGGAATAAGCTTTCAAAATCAGTTTTTCCAGAGAACTATGACCTGCAACTTTTTAAAAAGCGTGTCCACAATCATCTCCTTTCTATAATTCCTTCCCCTTCTAATAGTCGCAGTGCGGGCCGTCCGCGGCCCACACGATAGGTCTACCCTTTTTGCGACTATTTTCATAAAAAAAAAAAAACACTTGTGTACCTCTTGTTGTAACGTAAAATGTTAATTGTGGAATTGAATTTCCTGCAACAAATTAATTAATCGTTATTTACTATTGAATCAAAAAATATCCTCATTTAATTTAAGAACAAACATCACTTTAGCATCAAAAATGAGTTGGCAATGTGCCATATTTATTACTGATCAATAACGCCGAAATCCCATTGTAAATTAAATAGTTTTTTTTCTTCTTTAAGAATTCCACTCACTTTAAGTGGAATTGTTCGATAAAATTGAATATTTGAACACGTGCTTGCCTGATCAGTAACAAAAGTCCATCACGAATGAGTATTTGGGAAGGACTTTGAATGATATTGACTTTGTGGGAAGACCTTGTATTTCCTTTTAAGTGTTTTGAGAAATGGTGTATTTAATTTTTTTTAATTATAAACAACTGAAAGAAGAGCTGAAAACATAATTGAAAAAAGTAAGGGGAAAAGTAAGTGGATTGCTTGAGAGCGTATTCGTCGATTCCCATTTATTTTTCATGAATTTTACACGCGATTTGCCAATAAAGAATGATTTCGTATTGCCAGTTATACTAAATATTTAAAAAATGATGTATACTTGTCCACTTTTATTTAAAACTCAATACCAATAAAGTAAATTAAAACAATACTACCAACTCATCGATGAATAATTCTTAGATTGTTCCAAAATAACTTAGTGGAAAATCAATTACTACAATCATGTGTACTTACAACTAGCCTCAAGAGAATTCCAACCAAATTATTTTTAAAAATTATTTATTAGAATCTTCTTAGGTAAAGTTTTAAACTATGCGTTATGTTGTGCCATGTTATTATTTTGTAAACGGCTTGGAAGCGGCTTTTCCATCCACAAAAAGTCAATTTGCCGGGTCAAAAATTCATTGGTACCAATCGAAGAGTAAACTTTTTTCTCTTCTACAAATTCTTGGAGCTTAAATTTGCCCAGGCTCTGAATTATGTAGAAATGTGAAAACAGTAGTCAGGTAAAAATAAATGTCTTGCATATGATTTCTCCTTTTTGGTTTTTTAAACAGTAACTGTAAGTTAAAAGTCTGTGTTTTAACCCATCGACTATTTCTTCCGTCATTCTGCAGCTACAAGATGATGTTTTTGTCTTTTTTTTATAACTATTTAAAATAAAGTTTTTTCGTTCTTTTGTTTTTAACGTCCAAAATTTTTCATTAAGTTTTTCCGGTATTCGACAAGGAGATTCCCTTAGCCTCTTATTGTTCAACATCGTTATGGAGGAAATAATAAAAAGCACTCGTAACCTGAAAGGGTATAAAATGGGGACGTCAAAATCCTATGCTATACCGATGATGATGTTCTGATTGCAGAAAACGAAGATGACCTACAGAGATTACTATTGGAATTCAGCACAACGGCAAATTTTTTTAAAAATGAAGGTATCCGCAGCAAAAACGAAATGCATGACCACCTCAAAAACACCTATTAGATGCAAATTGGTTGTGGATACTAAAATTATACAACAGGAGATAAAATTTAAGTACGTAGGCATAGAAATATCAGGATTCGGTGACATCGAGGCGGAGGTAAGAAATCAAACGGCAAAAGCAACACGAACCTCAGCTTTCCTGAACGATACAATTCTCCAAAACAAATATATCGGAATCGAGACCGAATCTACAAGGCGGTCATCCGACCCATATTAACATACACAGTGAAAACTAAACCAGATTCATCAAACACAAAGAGAATATTAGAAACCACCGAAATGAAAATAGTGCGCAGGATCGCTGGAAAAACACTTTTTGACAGGGAGAGAAGCGAGGACATTGGAAGAACATGTAAAATAGACAATTTAAATGAATGGATACTGGGAAGAAATAGAGAATGGAACGAACACATAGATCGGATGAATGACGACAGAATGGTCAAAATAACTAGAGACAAGTCGCTCTTAGGGCGCCGAAGCGTTGGAAGACCCCGCAAGAGATGGAGCGGCAACCTCTATAACAATTTAACGGCAGAGGATACGAAGAAAAACGAGCAATTTGCTTACATTAAAGAAGATAGAGGAAGACCTTTTATTTGCGTCGTACATTTTAGTTCTTCTTTCCTGTGCTAGAGTTATTAAACAATTTTTTATGTTTATTTTTGTATGAGAGAGTTTTTAAATTAACACTTTTTATACAAATTTCTTTTGAGAGAAATAGTTTTTATTATTAAAATACACAGCTACTGTATGTAAAATTATAAATACCCTGTATTATGTCTGTGCAGTGTTTTATATTTCATAGTTTTAAATTGTTCTTACTTTATACGTTTTATTTTAAATATTTTGAATGCAAACTTAATTTAAATGATGAGAGACAATACACTTGTTTTATCTACAAACCGGTAAAACGATGTAAAATGCGGTAGAGTTGGTTAAAGCTGTACACAATTTAATATTCCATTGTCTCGTTTTTAAAACCACGCTTTTTGTAACTTGAGCTGACTACAATATCCATTGGATGGATGTTTCTATTTAGCTTACATTAATCCGTCCTATACCTGCTAGCAAATTGTGTTGCGGTAGGCTTACACTAGTTGACTACCTTTTGTCGCGATGGTATAGCTTTAGCTACAGGTTTTCTTATGCATGAATTATGCATTTGGCAAGTAATTTTTTCATTATTTGCGATAACGGATTTTTATAATTCACATAAATAGTAAACACGTTACATTCTAGTGCCAATTTGTATAAATACTGCGGCGAAAAACATGTTTGTTAATTTTTTTAGTCCTCTAAAGTGTTTTTAGCAGGAGGAATACGTGTCTGATCTATTGAAACTTTTCGTTTACAAGTCTAAGGCTTATGGGAGCAAACAATCCCGATAAAGTACTATACTATATTTTAAAATGATACGGAATAATAGTAGCTAGTCTACTGTACCGCCTTTTTAACTGTTGCAAGGCCGTTATCGTGCCGATTTACAAGGGAAAAGGTTCGCAGCAGGACTGTAAGAACTACCGAGGTATTAGTTTACTCAGCCTAGTCGGCAAACTGTATGCAAAGATATTAATTAAAAGAATATTGAATCAAACTGAGAAGATGATATGGGATGTGCAAGAGGATTTAGAAGAGGAAGGAGATGTATGGATAAGGTCTTTTCATTACGAGGTATAGCCGAAACATTCTTGGCTGGAAGTCAGAAGGTCTATTGCGCTTTTATAGACTTGGAAAAGGCTTATGACAGAGTGGTAAGGAGTAAATTGTGGTCTACATTGTCTATGTATGGGGTGAGTAGTAGTTTAATACGAGCACTGAAATCACTTTACGAGGATTCCACTGCTTGTGTCAGGATAAACAGAGCTTGCACGGACTGGTTTAACAATAAAAAAGGTGTGAGACGGGGATGTGTGGCTTCGCCATGGCTGTTTAACTTATACATAGACAATTGTTTAAAAGATTTGAAAAAGAGTGCGTATGGATTAAAATTGCATGATTTGATCGTCAAATGCCTTCTTTACGCCGATGATCAAGTCATATTAGCGTTATCTGAAGAGGATTTGCAGGCGATGGTTAATGTTATGCATGATGCCCTGAAAATCAAAAGGATGAAAATAAATGTAAGCAAAACGGTTTTTGAAAGAAAAGAAAGCATGACAAATTGTGGAGTTTTCTTCATGAACTAGTCGATATTTTGGAATTTTCTGGAATAATAACTCGCATTGTCCATCACTTACCACATAATTAGGTGGAATGAGGTCAACAAACATGTTCATAATAATTTGCCGTTCATATCTTCATGGTATCACCAGTATGATTTGACTGAAACATTAACAAATCGCCCTCAATAATATCGTCAACACTTCCAATATGAATAATAATCAGTCGCTTTTCTTTCCCAGATGGCGGCTTTAGTCCGGTGGACCAATCTTCTAAGGATGCTTGACAAGAACTTGAAAAAAAAATTTCTTGCCACATTTTACCAACAGTATATCCTTTATTAAGCCAAGTTTCGTCCAAATAATAAATATTTATATTCTCACTCCGAAACTGTTGTATCTGTCTTAAATAATTTTTATATATGTCTTAAATAATTTCTCCTTCAGCAAATAATTTCATCTTTTCCCATTTTGTTTTTCCCAGTTGAAATGCACTTCTAATTCCTAGTTAGTAGTCTTCATCGATATGCACAGTTTTTCTTCCTGGGGATAGTCAAGGTCTAGTCAAGGTCTAAACAATCATGGAGAAATGTGGTAGACGCATTCTACCATCGATTAGGGTACCGTCAACTTACAAATGGTACACATTTTGAACACTAGATTAAGTTATTATTTTCATTACGTTAAAAATGTTTTAATTGTTACGTTTTAATGTAGTTGAAAATTGTTTGTATTAAAAAATTATTAATACAATTAGGCATTGTCACACTTCTGTTTTATTTATTTAAGATCTTTTAGACTACATAAAATCATGAGTGACACATGTGGCTGAACTCGTATTGAAGAGGTTATTCCAAAGTGACTAATAATATCAAGTAAACGGCAAATCTGACAACATTGCAAATGTCAAATCTGGAATCTCAAAATAGGCTTATCCCAAATTTTGTACAACTCGGACGAGCAGTTAACGAGATAATTATCCGTTTTCAGACTTTTGGTCCACTTTGTATACTATTTTTCATACATAAAGTATGTATACTTATATCAACACAAATAGCGGAAACCCTTATCCACTATTATCGTAGCATTCAATTTGCGCTTGCGTACATGTCAAAATTAATTATTACGCTATTAGCATACATACATACATATAGTCACGCCTTTTTTCCGTAGGGGTAGGCAAAGACCACTTCCGCTACGGTTCTTACACACATCTTTTGCTTCCTCTACATTCATCAGTGTTCTCATGCATGCTTGTCGGTTTTTGGTACTCTTGACCTGGCCTTTCTTCAAAACAATATTGATCTGATTGAGATATGTTGGCCGTGGTCGACCTTTACCGACTTGTCCATTCACACTCGCCTTATAAATTTGTTTTGTCAATCTTCCTAAATCCATCCTTTCTACGTGTCCAAACCATCTAAGCATTTCTTTATCTATCTTTGTAACCACATCTTCTTTTACACCACAACGTTCTCTTAATTCACTATTTTTTACTTTATCCAACCGAGTCACTCCGGCTATACTTCTCAAACTACTCATCTCCGCAGCATTAATCCTATTTTCATGCTTCTTCTGCCAAACCCAACATTGACTACCATACATAAGTGTAGGAACCAACACACCTCTATGCACGGCCAGACGTGGCTTTTTTGACACTTTCTGGCTATTCATAAAGCTATGCTATGCAATGCCCCATTCATTTGTTTTCCTGCCAACACCCTTCGCTCAATGTCACTGTCATTCTTTCCATCTCTCGTAAATTTTGAGCCCAAGTACAAAAATTCATTTACTTGTTCCACTCTTTCTCCCTCAATTGAAACGTCACAGTTTGTCATGCTTTCTTCTCTTTCAAAAACCATTACTTTCGTTTTGTTTGCATTTATTTTCATCCTTTTGATTTTCAGCTATTGGCGTGTGCCAAAAAAGCGCTTGGGATATCTCTTGTACTGACAGCTACGTAAATACCGCGTAATAAATCGTGCAATAATAAACTAAAGTTAAGTTTTAATACCGGCAAGGAAATTGCCAACGTATAAAGATGACAGTGAGCGAATTATAAAAATATCTCTTTTATAAAAAAGTTTTATCGGGTTTATGGTTCTTATCCAACAATTACCGTGACTAAGAGGCAAAACCGATGTCTTATTATTATGCAAACATAATGGGCATTTTACAACTCAAGTCTCGAGCAAAATGGGTACTTCAAGTTTATGTATTTTGTTAGCGCAAGTTGCACATTTAAATCCCTTTAGGTAAAATGCCGTATAGGGAAGGGCGAGAACCGTTTTCAACAAAATGAGCGCCGTCTTTAAAAGCAACAGTTTATCACTAGAAACCAAAATGAGACACGTGATGTCTTCTTCATATTACTGAATGGAGCAGAGTTCTGGACGCTCACCGAAGCCACCACTAAAAAATTGAAGCTTTTGAAATGTGGCTGTACAGGAGAATACTCAGAATAAAGTGGATAGATTACATAACGAACAAAGAAGTGCTCCAAATAATGAAAAAAGAAATGGAAATCATGTACACTATCAAGTGCAGAAAGCTCGAATACCTAGGACATATCATAAGAAATCAACACCGATACTCCCTACTACAGTCCATAATGCAAGGAAAAGTCAAAGGAAAAAGGGGGCCTGGCAAAAGAAGAATCTCATGGCTGCGGAATCTGCGAACGTGGTATGGGAAAACCTCAATGGAATTACCAATATGATTGCCAACATCCAAAACGGATAGATACTTAAAGGAAAAGGTGAAATATATCCAGTAAAAATTAAGTCCAAAGAATTACACAGAGTACAGGCCATAGGGGTTTAGTAATCTCATGTAAAATCCCACAGTCTCCAGTGAATGTTTGACGTAGTCGCAACGAGACTACATTATATTACATATTATTGCATAACTATTATTACATAACTCTCGGTTGAGTTGAGCAGTCTAACTGGACTTCGCCGAGGATGATTAAAATAAAGACATTTTATTATTATTATTATTATTATATTACATTTTTCAAAATGCTGATTTTTTGAATTTTGTGAAATTTCTTTTTCGTAGAATTTTAGAACTCTTTGAACCAAAGAAAATGGCCGGAAGAAAAAATGATTTTTGAAAAAGTGGAGGGTCTACCCAAAACTCCGAAAAAAAGGTCAGAACTATGCGTTTGTTTGTATGTATCTAGTGCATAATCTCTGAAACTGCTAAACTAATTGCAAAAAATCTTGTACCCATCAAAAGCTACTGTATCCCTGAAAAAATAATATCTAGTTTAATTTTTATAGATCTGTCTACTCGTGAGAAGCCGTTGCGGGCCAGCTAGATGTATATAAATTACTAATTGGTTAAACTCTATTCACCTGACTAAAACTTGACTTCCATTAGAAAAATCGTAATCAACGAAGATTTTGACATTAAAACTTTATGTTATTTGTTGAATGTTTTCACTTAATTGGACCCATTTGTATTGATTTTCTGTACATGCAATAACGTTATTTAATTAATGTGAAAGGTTTAATTTCAAATCAAACATACTGCTTTTACGTAACTATGGTTGATCAATTCTGTTTTATTGTTTTAACTAATGTTGTTCGTTAATTGCCATACACTTTATAAATCACAATTTGGATGATCCGTATTACATTGGCATAGGCTGTGAATAAATAACATTTCGATTTTCGATGAATTTACAATGGCAGGATTCGTTTGTTTACATATTTATGAAATTTGTTTAAACACGTGTTTACTAATTAAATAATACAAAACATATACGAATTGTCAATTTGAATTATCAAAATGGGTTAATTCTGCTAAAAACAGAAATAATTGAAAAGAAAGATATAGATACCTATCGGCTCATACTCGTATAGTCTGGATCTTCAGTTAAAAATGGTGAAAAATAGAGATAGCTTCTTAAAATATGTATACAATAGATGTACAATCGTTAAAATTCGACGATGGGGGTTTTACAATATGAGAAATCATAATATGATATCTCTCTCTCTCTCCTTGGTCCTATTACCCTCACAAAGGTGGCACTATGCTTCTACCATTTCTATAGCAATTTTCCACTCCTTTCTGTACTGGGCTAGTTATCTGGCCTCGTGCAGAGAGAGTACAGTCAAGCTTGTGATTCCGTCTACCCATCGGGTTGGAGATCTTCCTCGTGACTTTCGTCCGTCGACTTTGCCTTGAACCACCAGCTTTTCTAAAGCATCCGGTCTTCTGGAGACGTGCCCGAAATACCGCACTTAGTTCCGTTTTATTCTCTTGGACAGTCTGTCCTCGATTTTCAGTTCCTCTAGAATCGATATATTGGTGCGGTGCCTGCGTCCATGATATTCGGAGCATTCGTCGGTAAACTCACATTTCTTTCATTTTCTTTCTGTCCGCTTGTCTGATCGACCAGGTTTCAGCCGCGTATAATGCGTGTCAGTTTAGTTGCGGCCGTTCTTGCTATTGCTAGCCGTCGCCTTATTTCGGCTTCGCTACCTTCTGTGTCGGTGATGAGGGAGCCAAGATAAATAAATTTATCCACTACTTCGAAACCGGCTACCTGTCGGATATGCGGAGAGTTGTTCGTTTTCCGGTCTACTATCATGACTTTGGTTTTACTGATGTTTAGTTTTAAGCCGTACCTTTTGCTTATATTTCCAGGTCTTGTCATGATCATTTCCAGCTCGAGTTGATCTGTCGCCAATATGAGAGTATCATCGGCATATTTCAGATTCATTATGCGCCTTCCTCCCACTTCAATCCCCCCATACCATTCATCGAGTACTGTGCGCATGATGTACTCACTATATATGTTAAATAGGATTGGTGACAGGATACACCCTTGTCTAACCCCTGCTCTTACGTCAAATTTGTTTGAGTAAGTTTGGTCTATTCTGACCCTTGCTGTGCTGCGTTCATAGAGGTTCCGTATCAGTTTTATTAGGTGGCCTAATGTGCCCATTTCCTCTAACATCTGCCAGAGGGCATCCCACTTGATGGAATCGAACGCTTTGGAGTAGTCGACAAAGCACATAAACATTGTGACGTTATATTCACGCGCTTTTTTGATGATATGGCTAATATTCCTTATTCCTTCGATGGTACCTTTTCCTGGGACAAATCCACTCTGTCTGATATTTAATAAAGAAGATATCAGTTTCGGTTTATTTTCTAGAGAGCGCTACATGAGCCATGTTGTTAGTGTAAGGGTGCGTTTAATTTTTTACCCTTAGCGCTATAGCTCTTCTTATTTAAAAATATTAAAACTACATAACTTTTTGGAAAACAGTAATACTTATCGTTAGTCTCAAAAGTTGATATTTTTCGAGATAATAGCATCTTAAGAATCACCTACATAATTTTAGTTTTATTAATTTTCACTTTGACGTTTTAAAAAATTAACCATTATGAACTAAATAACTTTTATTTTAAGAAAAAATACAAAAAACGACAAAATTTAAACATTATTTCACAGTCATTGTTCGATGTGTCCGCCATTCATCTCTAAACATTTATCAATACGATTCATGAAAGATCGTTTTGTATTAAATAATACCATTGGATCAAACACATCTTTTGCTGCTCTTATAGAAGTTATTTATTTCATAATGGTCGTTTTTTTAAAACTTCAGAGTGAAAATTAATAAAACGAAAATTGTGCACGTGATTTATAAGATGCGATTATCTCGAAAACTAGCGAATTATTACTTTTTTTAAAAAATGATGTAGTTTTAATATTTTAAATAAAAAGAGCTATAACTTTAATGGTAAAATAATTAAGCGCACCCTTACACCAATAACATGGCTAATGTGGCACCCTCTAGAATATACACCGAAACTAACATCATATTATGATTTTTCATATTGTAAAACCCCTATACTCAAATTTTACATTTGTACATTTGAAATCTTTCAAGTTATTGCAAAAAATATTTTTTTACATTTCAACTTTGCCACCCTCTAATTATATATTATACTTTCCTTTCGAATTTTGAAATTCAACTTCGGCGACCTTCCAGCAGCTTTCCCTCTCCATTTAGACGACCGTCTCCGTGGGCACTCCTTCAAGCTGAAGAAAGAGCCTTTTAGAACTCGTTACAGGCAAAACTTTATGAGTAGCAGAATTTTTGATATTTGGAATGTTCTTCCTCAGCAAATAATTAATTCAGAAAATGTTAATAGCTTCAAAAATCAAATAGACTCCTATATTTTTAATCTTTAGTTTTTTAGGCTTAGTGTCAGTTATTGTTTTATTTATATTCTGTAACTTATCATGGTCAAAACAGGACTTGATGCTCCGCCCTTATCATGTAATAATAATAATAATATACAGGGTGGCAAACCGAAAATGAAACAGTGCCATTTGCAGGAACCTCGTCAACATTTTAGAAAAACGTTCAGACCCGCCGATTTTTGATTAAAGGGGGACACTCTTTTCCAGTATTTTTGATTTCACTACTTTCAACCCCAAGCGAGGGTAAGAAAACCCAAAATTTTTAAATGGCATTAGGGGTCGAATAAGGTGTCTTTTGAAAGCTCTGACAATTCTCTTTACAATAGTCTTTAAATTTTACGTTTCCTCCCAATACGTTAAAAAAATTACATGTTAACATTCCAATTATTTTAGTTGCTTACTTACTACTTAATTGATTAACTGTTTAAACTGATGACCGCCCGCTTCCATACAATAATAAAAATTTTGTTCAAAACGTTCACTCACATTCCGAAGAATTTCCGGAGCAATTCGACGGCACTCGTCAACGATTCTTCTACTATTTGAAAATAATCCACAGTATGACGAAGATCCATCTTGCATAAATCACATTCTTCTTCTTACATCTAGTGACAGATTATCCAAAATATCACTAACAGTATTTAAAAAAAAAAAAGAATCTTCTTTTTCTTCTTCCACGGCATTGATAAAACCTGATTTTAGCAGGTATCCTCTTCTTGTGCATCCGTTCTACGTGTTCTTTCCACTTACTTTTATTTTCTCGTTTATGTTAAAGATGTTTTATTCCGTCCACTTTTGTGTAACCTTTCACTCTTCTTAGAAATTTTATTTCTTGTGCTTGTATTCTACTTTCTTCTTTTTTCGTTGTTTCACTATCGTATAAGAGAGTTGATACAGCTATCGTCTTGTAAAATTTTATTTATCTTTTCTTGTTTTATTCTTTAATGTTCTGCTGATAATTCCGCAGATATGTGTGAATGTATTAAGTTTTTTCTATGTCTTTGCTTCGGTCACAAGATATATCGCAGCCTAAATATTTAAAGTGCTTTACCTGTTCCAGTACTATATCATTTACGACTATCTTTGTCCTGACTAAATATTTATCTGAGAAAGCCATGGTTTTCGTTTTGCTTGCTGATATTTTCATGTCGTATTTTTGACAGATTGTTTGTAGAGTATTTATTTCTCTCTGCAGGTCGTCTTCTGTTGCCGCTAAGAGTACTAAGTCATCGGCATATAAAATAAAGTTTAAGGTGGTGTTTTGGTCTTAATAAATAAATTTCCATTTAAATTTGAAGGCAGAACATATGGCCCTAGTAGTTGGTCGTATATAATCCCATACCATACCATACATTAAATTTAAATTCATGCTAAATATGTCTATCTTTAATGGCATGCGGGTTTTCTTCTTCCCAGTAATGGCTGTTTCACCAATTAAAAACTCTTCGTCCGGTAAAAGTCGCTGAACATAATATTCTTAATAAAATTTCGGTCATCACTATGCTTGTTGAGAATACGTTGACAGAACTGTAATCGTCGTGGGAGATATCTTGAAAGCAAATTTTGAACGGGAGTGAAGTGATAAGGGTGAAACTTTTCTTTTTTGAAAAGTAGCATATTAATTGACTGACTTACTCCTGTTGATGCTGACAGATGACTTGAAATTACTGAAAGATTTTCACCTACTCGAACCAAAATTTAATTTTCTTGATTAGGTGTGATTTGTTTCGGATGACCACCCTGATTTTTATTGTAAAATGACCCGGTTTCACCCAAACGATGAAATATATTTGCAAAAGTTTTGTTATTTGGTTGCCTTTTGCCTGGATATAACAATTCATACCTTCTTGCTGCAGAGCGACCGCAAAAATTTTCTTGTGGAAATCATATCCCGCATTTCTTCATTCGTAAAATGATTGTGACGACTCATTTTAATTAAAAAACAATATGATAGCTTTAAAAAAATGCAACAATAGATTATAACATCACAGCAACAATAATTCACTCACAAGAAATGACATTTACCAGTAACAATTATCTGACAGTCCAAAGCACACTTTTAATAAATTAAATCAAAATTGAAATCGCCTTCTAAGACTCTGAATTGTTCAATTGCGTTTTTCTCGAAAACGGATAAAGGTATTGTGTTAAAAAAGGAGTACCAATATTACGTAAAAAAAAAGTTTCATCAAAAAAAAGTTACCAGTCGATTTCATCATCAGGAATCGTGAATGATTCCTGATCGTGCCCCCTATAACAAAATGTTAAATAATACATAAAATAATATTTCATGTCTAAAGTTATGCCTCTCTGCCGATTTTAATAACAATTGATAAATTTACAGTGAAATTATTAGCAAAAAATAAAAACAAAATTTCAAATTTAACACCTCGTATCTTTTTCCACAGCAATATTTTATTAAGTCATATTTGTTCCTATCGTTATATTTTGGTCCAAATCACCCGCCCTTAGCCTATGTCCCAATAGTTATGAATCACCCAGTAGAATTAATGGTACTATAACGGACAAAACTCTAAAAGAGACGCAGGAGTGTCGTGCGGATGTTTGCTTGTAAAATAATAAATGTTCGTTTGAAATTGGTGGACATAATAAATGTATAAACTTTTTAAAAATACGTGACTAACGTGAATACGTGTAATAGAAGGACTTTTACGGGAAAAAAACAGACCTTCCTGCATAAAGGAATCTTTCAAAAATGGATAAAATGAAAGAAATAAAATTATGTACATCTCAATAAAAATAATGGATCTGAACAGGTTGTTAATGAATCAAATAAAAATATATATACTTGTGAAATATTTTTGACGATCGCATTTTGGTTATTTACGAAAGAAATCAAAAAGGTATGAGATAATGAGCAAGTTTAATCAATTAATGTTGATTGTTGCTGTTTGTATCGTTTTCCTCAGTCGTCCAAAATAATCCAAACTCAAACATCGACGAGAAAGAGGTCTTTCCTTTGAACAGAGTAAGGTAACTTACACACTCTTAATTATTTGAATGTTCATAACATTTACTACTTATGTAGCTACTTGAATTTCCATCCTGCATAATGTGTTAAAAATTTTATTAAAATTTCGAACCAAAATGTCATACTATGATTAAAAAAAATTATCTTTTCTTGAATGAAAGCAGCTTATGGTGCTCACCTTGGATTGTTTGTAAGAAAGCTCTGACGAAAACGCTGAAAACCTTTTGTCTGCAACGAAACAATGAAGTGGCTCTTTCATCATCTATTTTCTTTAGTCAACAAAACACAAAAATCCCCATTAAGGGTTTCGGAGTATTTTATTCCAGACATGCCCATATTACAATGGTGGAGATTAAGAGAGAGAATAAGGACACGTTCTTTATTTTAATTAAATGCGTACCACACTACACCAAAACGCGTACAAAATACGGCTTACGGCAACTTCAATTTATATTAAAACTTTGATATAAGGTATGAGAAAGTGGGGTAAAACACAATGCTCCAAATATCTTTATTATTCGAGTTCAATGACTGTCAACGTTAAGCTTATAATCAGTGTATAAAGTACCGAGCCCACCCAAGCCCGCAAAGTTTATTCAAATGCAATTCGCGAAAGCTATTGTTTAACAATTTTCAATTAGCTCCATTTACTGACTTTGGCAAAAAAATTAGCTCAATTGTAAATTTTCCGAAAACATTGAAAAATTGAATTTTCATGTACTTGGTTTTCGAACACAAATATCGCCTGTAATAAAGACTTTTTCAATGAATGAACTACAGGAAAAAATTGCTCCCGATTTAAACTAAATTGCTGCGCGGTCAGATAATCGAAAGGTGCATGCAAAAATGAAATAATTGTTAAATAATTGATTCGTAGATATTCCGTCGCAGACAAGCGAAGTGCGCATGCGCGACCGAGCCCGCCCCAGCCCGCAAGGTTTATTCAAATGCAATTCGCGACAGCTATTGTTTAACAATAATTTAATTTTTGCATGCACCTTTCGATGATCTGACCACGGAGCAATTTAGTTTGGATCGGGAGCAATTTTTTCGTGGGGTTCATTCATCGAAAAGGTCTTTATTATAGGCGATATTCGTGTTCGAAAATCAAGTACATGAAAATTCAATTTTTCAATATTTTCGAAAAATTTACAAGGGAGCTGATTTTTCTGCCGACGTCAGCAAATGAAACTAATTGAAACTAGCTGTCGCGAATTGCATTTGAATAAACTTTTCGGGCTGGGGCGGGCTCGGTGTATTAGGTATCATTCCTATCATTTCGATGTTTTAAAAGTATAAGTGAAATATAGTATATGCTGTCTATAACCTTAAAAATATATGTGCGTCGCTTTTAACTAATAAATTTAAGTGAAAACCGAAAACATTGACTCAACTATTCTTTTGCACTTTAGCAATAATATTTTTTACCGCGTTTCCACGACGAATAGTTTCCGAGATAGAGCACTTTGCAGTCTTATACAGCCAACCGGTACATGGCATTTTTTAGGAATCATCTAGGAGAAAGCGAAAACTCCGAGCCTTCGATGAAATTACTTAACATGCATCCGTATACAAAAAATTAAAAATTGCAACCTGAAATCAACTAGACATCTCCGAACTCGATCAAACTACAGACAGTTTGATGATGTCAAAACAATTGGATGCGTCGATGATGTTTCATATGCATAGTATATCAGATGTTCTAATGTGGGTAGGATATCACAGTAAGATTTTAATTGACGATTCACCAGTCCAAAAATTTTCTTATCTCACACCAACAAACAATTCTCCCACCAATAATTCGACTTTTTTAAAAACTCTAGAATTGAGTCAAGCTGTTGTAAGTGAATGTTAAACTCCCTCCAGATCACGTATGATCTAGCTATCGCTCGAATAAGTATTGTATTCAAGCTCAAGAATCCTCGAAATTCGACAACATTTTTATTTACTTTGGGGCCTTTCATATCGAGATGGCTTTTTTCAAAGTAGTTGACATGCTATTTTACATACATATAGTCACGCCTTTTTTCCGTAGGGGTAGGCAGAGACCACTTCCTTCCACTTCCGCTACGGTTCTTACACACATCTTTTGCTTCCTCTACTTTCATCAGGGCTGTTATGCATGATTGTCGGTTGTTGGTACTCTTGACCTGGCAATTCTTCAAAACAATGTTATTTTCTGTGCAATTTATTTGGCATATTTAGTGATTTAATTTTTTTTTCAATACGTCAGAATAAGAAAATCCTTCTATCGTTAGATTAGGTATCAGCACTACTAGGATATCAAGCTAAGTCGCCAGTATAATAATCTGGAGCGCTCGAGTATTTCAAAATGGCGATTATTTTTGCATTTTCAAAAAGTCGCCACGAGCTTGCGTCATGTCAGAATCGTCAGTCTTTTAAATTGAAGCTTTTTTCGGGTTCACTTAACATCCCCTCTGAATATCTGACGCGCTCGAGTATTTTCATGTGACTATTTTTTTACTCTTTTGAAAATCTGTAGACGTTTCTCCCACCGGTAAAAGGGTGTATATAATATAACCTTTTTTTCTTTCTACCATCCAATCTTCAAAATCTAATAGGTTCCTACGACGCTTGAGTGAATCCCCATTTAACATCGAGGGCTCCCCTGCTATAATACACAATATTTCTTTCATAAGTCATAAGTATAAAAAATATCTTTTACAAGAAGCACTGTTGACTGGAATTGTAAGAAAAATTTGTAATGCAAAATTAAATAACTCTGTCAGTAGCTCAAATTTATGTAGATTTTGGTAAATTTCCAATACAGATTAAACCTAGAAATCCAAAATATCTTTATCTTGAAACGCAAAAATTTGTTGCTTCTATTATAAATTCAGTACAATTAAAATCTTTTCGATATTTAGTACCCGAATATTTTATAAATTTTTCAGATATACTAATTTTAAAGAAATTTCGCTATTAAGAAAATTGAAATCACTGCAAATTTTATGTAAACCTTTGTATCCGTTATTTTTTCACTTTCGGCCCGCTGCGCAAAACGAAGTTGCCGCTTTCCGCCTCCGGAAGGGAGAAAAATAGTATACGCACCTCGGGCAGTAAAGTAAGAAATCTCTCTGACCTCGGCTTCGCCTCGGCTAACAAACATGTGCTCTAAGACATTTCTTACTTTACTGCTCTAGATAGGTAATATACTATTATTTTATTAATGATTTTTGCGCCTCCTGTGGCTTGCGCCCGTAGGGTTGCTGTCCTGCAAATAATTACCCAACATCGCGTCGTTTTCAAATTTTAAACAAAGTAAGCCTGTAAATAGTTCATTTACTGTCTTAAATTTCATTTAAAATGAAATGAGGTAATAGTCGTGTCTGCTGCAAGTAAATTTTACTCCGAAAAATAAGATTTTAATAAAAGCAGTCTGACGATGGGGCGAAATGCAAGCAAAAGTTCGTAGAGATCAAATTAAAAATAAGTTTCTTAACTTTGCTTTAATAATAAACTTGCAAACGTAAGAAATGTCAGAAAATAAATTTTCCTTTTAACGTAAATAGAATATCCTTATTCTATTTTTTTAATAGTGGGGTTGGGACGTTCGATAAATCTTCATAGTATACATCCCTTGCTCTCTAAATGAAATTTTTAATAACCCTGAACATGACAACTTAGAGAACTTTTTAGTTGATCTACCAAAGAGTCCAAACTTATATAATTTATTAAAGTGCTTTTAGAAATATTATATTTTGACCGTAAATAACATAGCTTTAATCTGTGAAGTAATTTACAAAATGGATTTTTTTGAATTTGCCGTTCTATTTTTATGATGCGATACTTAAACAATTTTGTCATTATCTAAATAAATCTGTCTGGATTTATTTAGTTACCTTAACTCAGTTATAATCAATAAGAAATTTATTGGAACGAAGTTCCTTAACGCGGCTTACGAGTAGTATGATTTAGTAGAAATCGTCACGTAACGAAATGCATCGGTGGTTAAGTGGTAGAATGCTCGCCTGCCACGCAGACGGCCTGGGTTCGATTCCCGGCCGATGCATTCTTTTTATGCTTTTACCATTTAATCCATAATTCTTTTAGTGAGTAAAATAAATCTAAGTTAAAAGCAAAAAAACTAAAAAACACGCTTTTATAGTTAATCAAACAAAAAAGTAAAAAATAAGTCTTAATAAAGGAATAAAATTACTAACGACTGTCAAAAAAAATTAATGTCACTACTTTGTATGACATTTTTAAACTAACTCTGCGTTTCGGAATAAAAGCACACCACGCTTTTAGAACAGTGACATTAATTTTCTCGTCAGTAATTTTATTCCTATATTTAAAAAAAAATTTCTTAGAGAAATCAACGATCAATAACACTGTAATAATAGCTATTAAACAGTTATATCAGCAATTAACATCCAAAATTAAGTTAGGAAATAATCTATCTGAAAGTTTCACCGTCACTAAGGGTCTAAGACAAGGTTGTAGTTTATCCCCCACACTATTTAAAATATATTTAAACGAAGTGCTAAAGAAGTGGAGACGAGCGTGCCATGGAATGGGGATACAGTTAAATAATGACACTACTCTGTATAATCTGCACTTCGCGGATGATCAGGTCGTCGCGGCACAAGATAAAGAAGACCTGGTTTATGGGAAAACGACTTCTTAGAGAATACGAAGAGTGGGGATTAACGGTTAATATGAGCAAGACGAAATATTTGTGTATTGGGGCAGAAACAACAGATCTGGATCTGGACAATGTAAAAATAGGAATATGTAAGGAATACACCTATCTGGGTACAAAAATCACATGTAAAGGTCGTACTGAGGAGGAAATAAAACAACGGATATTAAAAGGAAAGAAAGTTATAGGATGCCTAAACTCGCTGTTGTGGGCAAAAAATATATCTAGGGAAAAAAAACATATGATATATAATACTATCTTTCAAAGTACTGTTCTATATGGCTGTGAAACGTGGCAACTTAATAAAACATTAGAACGCCGATTGCTAGCCCTGGAGATGGATTTCTGGCGAAGATCTGCTGGCATATCACGTCTCGTTAGGGTTACAAATGACCGAATTCGACAAATTGTAAAGACCGACACAATTATAATAGATGAAATCCAAAGGAGACAACTTATATGGTACGGCCATGTTGAACGTATGACAGATGAAAGGCTACCCAAACTAGTGCTTAAATGGACCCCAACAGAACGAAGGAAAAGAGGTAGACCAAAACCAACATGGATAGGGGGCATTCAGAAAGCGATGTCCGAAAGAAATCTAGCCCCAGGAGATTGGACTGACCGAAGAGGCTGGCAACTGGGAACCGGAAGGCGAAAGACGCTATAAACCGGATTAATAATAATAAAAAAAAATTTTAGTTTGATTAACTCTAAAAGCGTGTTTTTTAGTTTTTTTTTAATTATAATTTATTGTGTTAGATCATACGTGAATATTGTTTTATTATTGCAATTAAGTTTTGAAAAATGAAAACTGCAGCAAATGTAATGCAGATTTAGAAAAGTAAGTTGAAAAAATTGTATAACTTGATACAAGTATTTACTGTTTACATTCGTTTATTGTACACGTGATTTGAGTGTTTACTATTTAAATTATAGGGAGACAATAGTGAAATCATGTGTTCGGAGTCCAAAAGAAAGAGCAAACGTCAGAGTGCAAATAAAATACCGAAAACCAATGATCAATGCCAAGAACAATTCCGACAGAATCAAAATAAAACGAGCAAGCCTTACAGTAGTCGCATATGATGTGTAACATTTGACATCTCAAATTTTAAAATTATATTCTAAACAAATGGGTCAGGTATTATTTAAAATGATTATTTACTAGGAGTGACAGACATCAACCTCAAAATTTAAAAAAGCTAACTACTGAAATATTTTATTCGAATAATTATTTATTTATACTTACTTGAATTTTTAATCAATGATCTGCACTATATCAAGACTTATTATTAACAGTAAATATTTATTTAGTTTACGCATATAACAGCAAATTTTATAGACGACACTATAAGGGAGGGATTATAGAAAGGAGATTATTGTGGACCCGCTTTTTGAAAAGTTGCAAGTCATAGTTCTCTAGAAAAACTGATTTTGGAAGATTGTTTCATTCCGTAGCAGCACTGTAAAAAAAGGATTTTTGATGAAGATTGGTCCTTGTAGTGTCAATCTTGAGAGTAAATGTGTGAGACTGATCAGCGTGCCGAGTTCTTCGGCCGAATGTGGCCAATGGTGGTACAAGAGTTTTTATTTCTTTGAAGCATCTGCCATGGAAATATCTGTAGAGTAATGTTTGGTCTGCAACTCTTCTTCTATGTTTTAGTGGGTGAAGGATATCTGTGAGAGTTGAGCCGTTTATCAACCGAATGGCCGTTTTCTGTGCGAGCAATACTCCAGTAGAGGTCGGATTTGAGCCTTGTACGTTGTCATCAGTTGATCGGGAGTAAAAAACTTTCTAGCTTTCCACAAACACACACTTGCAATACAACTATAAAATATAAATGAGGATGAAATTTTTAAATGAATTTGCAAGGGCGGAGAATAAAATATATAATGATGTTAACAAATGTTATTTTTGGTAATGATTGCAATAAAATTTACAGAACAATATTAAACCAAATATCCTTTCATTTGTTCCCAAATAATTTCAATTGAATTTAATTCGCAATAATATGATGACAATGTGTATTGTGCCTACCCAACACTAAAAATTCTTTCTTTAACATAAAAAATAGAAGTTATTTTTTTTCCATTAACCAGTCTTTTAACCACTGTTTTTTCCATTTATTTTTTGGTAACGGTTCTCTTAGCCTTAAAGTATAGCTTGCATTATCCAAAACTATGACCGAATCGGGAATTATATCCATCATTTGAGAGAAATAGTCTTTAAAAACATCGAATTTATTCTTTCGTACAAATTCAAGCAAACCGCCACATAAAACCTAGACGCTTGTCTAGGTTTTTAATCCAATTTGTAACAGTGTGTCCTTCTTTTAAATTGGTTTTATTAAATTGTGTTTTCCATCTGCAGTCAGTTTTTGTATTTTCTTATACTGTCTTCTTCAACATGTTTGGTAGAAAAAAAATCGAATTTAATTTTTATCTATAACGGTAACAGATAGGTATAGAAAAATAGTATAAGTGATAAAAAATCATAAAATGATAATATATACAAGGTGTTCTATTTGAAAAATCAAAGTGGCCGCTTCTTTATAATTCTTCTTTAAACTATTTTAGGTGTGTTGATCATAATAATTAATGAATACCATTAAATTTTCAGATTAATCCGTTGTTCTGGTTTGCCAGAAACATCTAATTAACGCTTATCGTAAAAAGCCCTGTATAGAAATATTCTTATTATAAAAATGGCGAATGCGCTTACTAATCTTTAGTAGTACACAAGTATCAGTATCTATATTGCATTGAGTTTTAGATATTAGAAGAATCAAATCTTTAGCACTGTAAATAGTGTCAAGAAAAGCGTACATATTATTGTTTTTTTTTCATTTTTTTCAATAAAAACCTACATTGCAGCGTCAGCGATCGATACAGAATTGTGCGAGCAACGCCATACAAGTGATTTATCCATAAAATAAATATGGAATTGGGGTTATTTCCTGTGGGGTTGGTTTAAACGGTTCTTTTTCAAAAAAAAATTATTTAATCTATGCCTTTTTTCTTTTCTGCTCATTCGAATTTTTAAATTAATCAAGCTTATAAAATAATTAATATCAATCAAGCGAAAATAAAACATTTTTTGCAAATGCTTATTAATTACTTATTTGGAGAACAACAGGTTTCCCTCTCTGAGAAAAATAATTGTTGATGTAAAGAGAATAAATAAATTTTACTCGAAATCGTTTTAATCGCTTCAAATTTATATTAAAAGGGTTTTTGTGTTTTTTTAAATTACATTTTAAAACCAGACAACAAAACAAAAACAGCAAAATAACTTTTGGAATAATTGTAGTAGTATCTATGTGAGTGTGTGAACATTACTTCAATAAAACGGAAAGTTGGATACCCGACTTTATATTTTTTAAATCACTCCGAAATCGCTCAGAGCGTTTATTTGACTTTTTGCATTCTAATATCCTGCAATAAAGTAAAAGTAATGTTGTCAAATAACGAACGACAATTTATTTCGTAGCTCAAACATCATTTTTCCAATTTTGCCAAAGCGATTTCTGATATAAAATACGAGGCAAACAAAAGAGGTTTTGAAATGGGAAAAACGTGATCTTTTACTTTGTTGTCATTGCAATAAATTAACTACACAACTATAATATTTTTCTGATAATTTAATTTCAACTGGCCTCTTTGGTATCAAAAATCCAAGAGAACAATTAAAAAAATTTATGATATTTTTAAAATTTCTATCTAATCTATTTAAATGGATTCTTCAGCGTTTTGAAATCAGTATATTTATTCAAAATTAAAAAATACCAAAATCAGGTGGGCGGTACTATGATGTAATAGTGCCTAACATTATATATCTTTGTCTGTCAGGCATGGAACCTCATGATCACGGATATGCCTGAATTTACTTTGATGAAACAAGTGCCTACGATTGGTCAGCTTAAGATCGATGGGAGTGTAGGGACTAGCACGCCACACTGCATTACACCAATGAGAGCAATCTATACAAATGGCGCATAAACGTTTATATTTGAAATGGAAACTAAATTCATACTACGGAACGAATAAAAAATTATTTTATATCATAGATTTTAAGCATAAAGGCGAAGAATATCTTGGCTAAAAAATCTACGCACATGGTTCAACATAAAAACTGTGGGTCTGTTCAGAGCAGCTGCGAACAAGATACAGATTGTCATAATGGTAGCCGACTGTAAGAAAAAGAAGTATACAAAACAAAAGTTACGAAACTGATATTTTAGCAACTAATTAAAAACAATTTCTCGTCTTACTTAAATTTTTTTTGACTTGCTGGATTTTTTTAAAGATTAAATAGAACTAGTATCTTTCGAGCTCGAGTAAAATATTTTATTGCCTAGGTTTATTTTAAATAATGATCCATTTACGGTAAGTTGTTTTGCGTGGCAATTATTTTATAAAGTATATCAATGTTAATTACCTAATTACCCACAGAGAATGCTTTATCAGTTCAAAAAGACAGCTGCCAAATACAACATGGAGCTATCTTTAGCAAAATCAAAGTGCTAACTATCTTAAAAGAGCTCAGAAGATGTAAATTGGCTATATAAAATAAACTAGTAGAACAGGTTATGAGTTTTAAATATCTTGGCGTCAACATCACGAGCAGCAGAGACCTCCAAGAAGAAGTAAAGGCTCAAACAACCAAAGCAGCTTTAATTTCAGGATTCTTACAGATATAATATGGCGAAACAAGCACATGTCTATTAAAAGCAAAGTCTGCATATATAAGACCTGTCTGAGACCTGTTATGACCTAGAAACAAGAGCCGAAAACTCCACAACAAAAAGGATTATCCGTACAGCAGAGATGAGGTCTCTAAGATCCATAGCAGGCTACACACTAAGGGACCACAAAAAAAACAAAGACATCCTAGAACTTTGCGATGTCCAAGACATAGTTAGATGGTTCCGAAAAAGACGTCGCGAATGGAGAGATCATGTTGAACGGATACTTCTTCTTCTTACAATAGAACCTGGTCCTGTTTAGTCCGTTGCGTTTAGCCTCCTTCGGAGCTTTTCCAGTGACACTGAGCTCCAGCTTTCGTACCATCTCTTGGGTAGTCTGCCTACCGGTTTTCGCAAGTTTGGTTTTTGCGACATAGCCCACTATGCCCACCTTTCATCTGGCATCCTTTCCACATGGTCTTTCCAGCACCTCTTGCGGGTTCTAGCCCATCTTACCACATCCTGTATTTTTAGTTCTTCTCTAATATCCTGGCTTCTTATTCTATCCCCAAGGGTAACACCCTTGATGGTTCTTAGTATTTTCATTTCGTTCTCAATATTCTTTTCGTTGTTGATGTTTCAGCTCTGGTTTCTGTGGCGTACGTTAAAGTAGGTCTTACACATGTTTTGTAAATCCTTAGCTTGCTTTTTGTACTTATCATTTTATCTATCATTTATCTCTCAGTTATCCGCTGACTCTTGTTGCTTTTATGGCTTGTGTTCGTGCTTCTTCAATAAGGTTTCTTTCGCTCCTAGGTAGTTGGATCTTCTTACCTGCTGGATTATCTTGTTGTTGACTGCCAGTTTGCACCTTATGGGTTCTTTAGAGATAACCATTGACTGTGTTTTTTCTGTTGCGATGTTTATGTTAAATTTGTGTGCTGTTACTGTTGTCTTGTGTAACAGGCGTTGTAGGTCGTCTTCATTCTCTGCTATGAGGATTGCATCGTCTGCATAGTATAATACTTTAATGGTGCGATTGCCATCCTTTATCCAGGGTTTACTATTAATTATAACTAAAAAATTTTTATGGTACGTTTTTTTACAATTATTAAAATTAATAAATGTCATAAATAATTTCTCACATTGTAAGAAAAATAATTTTTAAAGCAAGTAATTTACGAAAAAAGCAATTACGTGCAGAAATATTACAAAAAATAATTCGAGTTTAATCTGATCTTTCCAAACAATGCTTTTTATTTCGTATCTTCATTTGAATGATCTTATTAAAATCTAATTTGCTGCAGAAAAATTGAATTGCTGCGAATACGATTATTATCTTATTTCAATTTGAAATGAAATTCGAGGCAGTAACTAAATATTTTACGACCGGAGCGAGTAAATAACGCAATCTTTTTAAAATTCCTGTCTACTGATTTGCGATATTCAAGCTCTTTGGAGAAAAATATAAAATTTGCAAGATGCAGGAAGTCACTTTAAGTTAGGACGTAAAAATTTAATGGTTTCTTTTTAGGAAATATTTTTACTAGTTACTAAACTATTAATTTGTATTAAAATTCTTAATGGGCTTATACTACAAATTCAGTCTATAGGATGTCGCCATGTCATTTGGATATTCTATTGCTTATAATTAAGAAAAACAAAATCAAAAATACCAACCAGAGTGGTTAAAGAAAACACCTAGGAGTGAAACGATGGTAAACTGACGGATCAGAGTACCAGGAACGCTACGGGGCAGGTGTGTTTGGAGCATCCTGCCACGACAGGTAAAGCATACCCCAGGGGAAATACGCCTCGGTCTTTCAGGCCGATGTCTATGCCATACTCAGGTGTGCCACGCACCTGACAGAAAACAGAGTGACCAACAGTGAGATTGTTGGAAATCAGTACTTTCAACTGAATAATTCCTCTTTGAGAAATTCCTTGATTATTAAAACTACTTAGTACGGCCTTGACGCCGACAAAATATCATCTAAAAAAGACGTTTTTGTAATCCACTATAATGTTTTGATCACGCCCTCATCACGTGAAGATGAGTAATCGTCTAGAAACAAAAGGGTCCCATGCAATTTAAAAATCAGCTTAAAACACGTGCATTTATTATCCCTCCAGAACATTCCGAAATCGTCGTGCGCAATTGTAGAAATCAACTAAACGGTCACTATACAAGACGGTTACGATTTTTGACCAATAAAAAACGCTTCGTTTCTCTTTCGCATTTTATTAGCCGAGGAATAAACACCTCTAGCGTTTAGACCGTAGCTTCAAAACACCACGTGGTAGAATGCATATCAATATAATCAGATAAAATAAATCAAATTCAAAGCTAACAACCAGTGAAATTATTCTGAAGATACTGTAACTGTATACTGTATTCTCTAAGCTCCATGTATTAAATTACACAATATATTCTCGATGACAAGTGTGTTGTTTTATTTACTGGGATAACAAAATTCACGGTGGTAAGTGGCAGTAAACCTTTTAGCCTATAGTTGGTAAAAAACCAATCGAACCAGCTTGATTGAATTATCGAAGGAATCCACCATCTACGTTGCGGAAGACGTCGTCGAATAGCAAGAGTAAGTCGAGGCCATAGAGGTTTCGGTGGTGAAGCTGCCCACACCTCGAGAGCATTTCTCCAGATTGTCGATTCTCAACTGCGAACTTCTCGTCGTCGTCGCCTTGCGTCAGAGATTAATATTTTCACTGACAGTCGCGCGGCCATTGAAGCCCTCGTGAGGTGCACCACAAGATCATCGGTGGTGTGGTACTACATGCAGGCCCTCACTAAGTTAGCCACTGCAAATAAGGTCACTCTTACATGGGTTCCTAGGCACACAGTGATAAATGGCAACTAGGTAGCCGATGAACTGGCAAGAAATGGGCCCTTGAGCATATTGCTCAGTGAAATGCAAATATTGGCTGCAGAACATCAAGACAGCTGATGAAAAAACCTCTTCAGAAGAGGGCAGACGCATTTTGGACGATGGACCGGAGTAGGCTAAGCAGCACGCTTGGCCTGCTCACTGGCCACGTCAAGGGCGCACCTCTTCAAACTTAAGCTGGCGGCTGAAAAAAACTGTTGACTATGCGGCGAAGAGGAAGAGAGCAGAATACACATTTTGTGTTGCTACCCGATGCTAGCAGTGTACAGGTACCAAACTTGGGGCCGCATGATAATGGACCCAAGTGATCTAAATGAGACAGGGCCAACAGAAATTCTGCGGTTTGCCAAAACCAGCGGACTGAAATTCTGATGCCCTGAAGACACAGCGGTAGTCACAAAGGATCAAAGATCCAGGGTACATGGTTGCCTACACCAATGCCCAACCGCAAAAATGTAATGTAAATGATTAATTTGTATTAAAATTCTTGATGGGCTTATGCTACAAATTCAGTCGATAGGATGTCGCCACGTGATTTGAAAGTTCTATTGCTTTTAATTAAGGAAAATATTCCAGAAAAATTTTATATTTAGACAATAAATTTGCTGTCTTATACTATCATACACTTTAAAAATAGAAACCCATATTACAAACGTGAGTGAGGATTGTGTAGATTTTGGTTATTATAGAAACAAAACTCGGTAAACAATAAACGGTCAACTATTATGCTTTCAAGCTGAAATGTGTTTGACAATAAAAAAAATGAATAGAATTTTTACATAATAGATACATCGAAAATTAAATGTAGTAAAATAAACTGTTCAAAAACAATTAATATGCATTGCATTGAGTCGTTAAAAAGAATTGTATATTTATATAGTCATAGTTATGACATAATAGCGGTAATAATGGTGTATAATATAATGCTTCATTAAAATAAATTGAAAGGTTATCGTTTATTGCTATTCAAAATTTTCCAGTTTACTTTATTTTTACAAAATTTCAAGGTAATGATACGGAATATGACAAAAAGTAAGTTAAATATTATACCAAACCATTTTAACATTTCCGTAAAACTTTATAAAAATAACAATGAAAATGCATTAAATATAAGAGAATTCAAACATTTAGTTGATTTAAATTTATAAAATTGGATTTGATCCATTTAATCCATTTAAAATAGCTGTCAGATTCAAACTTTCGCAAAATAAAGTTTTGTTTGAAATAGTTGCTGCAATAATTTATGTGATTATATATTATTATGTATATGCTTTGATTTTTAATAAATATTAAATGTATTACGTAAACGATCTTTGGCTCAAATTTTATTATTAATTAGCCATTTTACCCGGCGGATTTCAGGGTTTCTGAAAAGTTTTTGAACCATGGTGGAACATACTGGAATGCTATGGCGTTGGATCGGGCATAATGAGAGTTTTGGATATTTTTTGTGACACCAGATGTCGCTACGTAGACGTCTGTGCTCTGAACAACTGATAAATTGTACTGAATTTTATGACAGTGAAACTTTATCAAAAATTTATGGTAGTTGCACTTTTTTACCATATAAATATGGATTACGGTCAAAGAAGAGTAGCTGTACTAAAGATTGAGCTCAAACGCAGAGGTGCAAAGGTCACTTAGGCATTAGGCCATGCAAAACTTTTTATGGAGAATAACTTTTCCTGAAACAAATAACAAAAAAGTTTTCCATATTATTCCAACTTAAGTAGACACACTGTATATACCTGAAGATAGATAACAGTGCTTTTTTCTTTTCCTACTTCTTTAGAAAGTTTTCGCATCTGGTATAGTTTATGCTCCTATTAATGCACAGTGTTGGTGAAATGCAGGTAGGAATTTCTTTTACGACTCTGAAAAAGTAAACCGTACCTTTTTTGCGCGGACAGAAAAAGTCCCATGCACTGGTCTGTTCTACCAGGGTTGACACATTTGAAAGCGTTTTTACCTAAACCCTCAGAAAACACAACCAAGCGTAATGTAGTAGTAGGAACTACCTACCAAATCTGACTGCTTACAGGACATTGTCGTTCATTCCCTTGCTTGGGAAGAATAAGGTTCAATATATTTGGTTTCACTAACTTATAACCTACCGATTTTAGGAAAATCTCACCTCACACAACTATGAGCTTCGTGAGAAGGACTGGATTGTGCGGTGAACTGTAACCTCTGCTCATTCTCACTCTTCTGTGCTATCAAAAATGCTTTACTTCTGGCATAATAAGTGAGTCATATTATTTCTCGCTAGGCCTAGTATAATCTGGGCAAAACATTGAGCTTCGTGTATAATATTTGTTTGTTTTATTCTAATTAAAAGACGTTATTAAAACTTGGATATGATATTCGATTCTGATATATCAACATGAAATGGTATGTTACAGTCATTAAATAGTCTTGAATACAAACAAATTAAGTAAAATGATTGCTATTGTTTTTGTTTTAACAAATAGCCGAGGTCTAAATTAAAGTTTCACTTTATGCTAATACCAAAAATAAAAAAAATTACAATCACTGCAATTGTTATGCAAATTTCTAATAAAGGTACTTTCCATTTTCATAATTAAGCAAGATATCTGGGTTACCGCATTTAAATGGTAATTTTATACCAAACGTACTGCTTCAGATAAAACTTTGTTTATATTTTTTCGGAAAATAATGAGTAATGTTTGGAAACAACTGATCATTTTATCGATTAAAGCAATTTTTTTGTTAAATAAACTTTAGCATTAAACAGTAGCTGACCTAAATACATATTTTTTTATTGTTAAAGTTTTTCAATCGAAATGGACCCTAATTGGAAAAGTTAGTTAAAAGCGTACATTGCATTCTACGAAATTCGTAGATTTCATTGAAAATGCATTAACGTATTATTATTTTGAATAAAATAATCTGTCTTTTGTTTTTATTTGCTTGTCTAGCAAAAAAAAATGTGTAAAAATTTGCAATCTTTTTGCTTTATTATCTACTTAGAAACGTTGAAATTGGTAAGTCTAAGTGTAATTTTAATTTAATACATATGTATACTGTTTGTTTGTAGTTACAAATTTTATTGGTGTGTTTTGTTAAATTATTGCAAGCTTACCTAAACAAAAAATGTATTTAAGATTATTTTTAGTTTAGCCTTTAAATCTTTTCTCTAAGGAAGTTGCTGTATTCTTAGGAGGTGTTGTATCTTGTTAAATCATGCGTTAACTATGGAAAATGGAAAGCTTCCCTGTTTTTTTTTGTTTTGTATTTTTTTCCTCATATAGTTACCAACGAAATATTGAATAGCGGGCCATGAATAATTGAATAACGGATTAGCGAATAAAAGATTAACTGAATATAATGAAAATGCATTAAAAAAAAGAATTATGAGACTCATGAATAAGAGCTAGAGAACTGTAGATGTAAAAAACAATTAACTAAGGGATTAGCTACCAACCTCTATTAACACCAGTAGTCTACTGTTGATAAGCCCTGTTAATGGTTCCATATGGATGATTGAAATCTTGGATTGCCTTCGCCTGTATACACAGTCCAAGTTTTTTTTCCTGATTAATGTGCCATTTGTTACTCTTTTATATATAACTTTACTGTAGTCGAATTATTTCGACTTAATTTCAGTTTCATTTTTTATTCATTAAACTGGTTATTAAATTCTTGCAACATTTTATTTATTTCAAATAAGGTGACAACAACATTGTAGCTCGTTTAATTAGTTACTCTTGGTTTTTAAATGTTGGAGGTTTTATTTTTTTAGTAATTTTATTATTAAAAAAATACTCGACAGCATTTCGGTTTCAGTTACATTAGTTTAGTCAGATATTTTTAGATAGATCCACGAACTGATCTATCTGTTTACTCGAATTAAATTTAATTAAGAAGTCAAGATCACATCCCTGAAATAGATAGTCTGCATAGATATTTTGTTTAATCATTTTTAGTAACGACCAATCTTTCTCAAAGGAAAGTAATAGTGTTTCATAAGCATGGCTTACTTGTTCCCAGCGATCATGGTCATCCTTATAAATCATTTTTATTTAAATATTAGTACAAAAAATTATCACTTTTTGAACTTTCACAAAAAACTTAACGTTAACAATCCTACGGCTCTAGTTAAACATGCCAAAGTTAATAAAAATTTTGACTACTACCCAAATCCTGTTGTTCTTGATGTACAACTACATCTTTTCAAAAGACTTGTGAATAATATAATAATAGTGCCTTTTTTAATTTGATTAAACAAATGCTACAATTATTATTTAATAATTCATCATAAGTATTATTGATTATCACCAGTTTTTCCTATTGTTACGATATATACTCTTTGGATTCGATGATTCTAAATACTCAGTAGGTACACTAACTAAACAATTTTTATTCTAATATGTAGTTCTACGCAATACATTTTACTTGACAAATCACTTAGATATTCACAACTGTATACAATCTTTTTATGACTTTATAGTTACTTTAAAACTTGACTTCAAACTAAAAACCAAAACTTCTGCGACAGCTGCCTTTTTATATTTCTTTAAATTATTACTAGACATTCTCGAAATTGTTTCGGGATTATAAGACGTCTTTCTAAAATTTGTCGGATTTTTTTTTCATTCGTGCCGTGGCCATAGATCACGCATTTTTATCCTCATTGTGGACGACGCGCTGTCGTCTCAAGGCGGCAATAATAGGGACAAGCTCGCAAATCGTAACACTATAATTACTAATAATATCGGTATGGTTTGCAGTGTTAAGTTTTTTTTTGTGAAAACATAAACGTCGTTTTACGTTTTATGTTATGTCTAAATGTGTTTTAAAATTTTTCAATTTTAACACGGAAATCTAGATTTACGTCAAAAGGCGTCAATACCGTTTAACTTTAATGCTGCAACTCAAAAAATTGTAATATATTGACAATACAAAACGAAATCAGAAGAAAATTAATAAAGCTCCTTTCAAAAACTCTTTTAACATCAATTTTATTCCTCGATTCCATCCATTAGATTAGGTTTCTTGAGATCGCACATTTTTTTTCGTTTTTTTTTCCAAACCAGTCGTAATGTAATAAATAACTCGAGATTGAAGTCGATACATATTCAGTTTTCGGAATTCCTTTTCCTGTAATAGATAAATGCTCGAAATCCACTGTTTCTCCCGTAATCCGTCTTTCCATTAAACTGGCACGACCAGAAATTGGTGGCGCTTTCTTACTGTAATTTATAGTTGTATTATGGGAATATTAATACCCTCAAGAAGTGTATCTAAAACTTTTTTTCCTAAATTTAAACTTGGTGTCTCTTCAACGCGGTTTTCCTTATTCCATTGTGTATTCTTTAGGAATCATTTTAAGCTTTTAATTTCGTTATACCATGCGTGGCTAAAATATGGAACAAATTTTATATTTCGCAAGCAATGTAGTTTTGATAAAAATCCTGTATATTTTAAAGAGGTGATGTCACTGGTTTTGACGTGGTGACGTAATCGGTAATTTTTTTAAATTAAAATAGATGTCTTGTGATACTTCATCTGAAAGGTCTTTCAATACTGCATTTAATGATAATGAATAGTTTGATTTGTTTGTACAGGGTAAACAAAAATGAATATTTTATTTTAGTAAGAGAATAACTTTTTATGTAACAAAATACAACATTTAAGTAAAATATTCAAAATGCCAATATTCATTGAAAATGTCCCCCTTAAAAATAAAATTGACCTATTCGATTTCTCATATTATCTACCGAAAGGAAGATATTATGGGTGGGAAGTTTTTGAATTGACTCCCTGTGTGTATAAACAACATTTATTCGCATGAAAAAACTTTTTACCAGCCACGATCTATCGATTGCCCTGCGAATGAGGAGGATTAGAGCATATGTCTTTCCAGTTCTTTTGTATGAAGTCGAGAGCTGGACACTAACAGAAGCCACGCTCAAACGTCTACAAGCTTTCGAGATGTGGTTGTACAGGAGAATGCTAAGAATAAGTTGGGTGGAAAAAATCACAAACGAAGAGGTGCTTAGAAGAATGCATAAAGATACAAAAGTGGTCAATATTGTAAAACAACGAAAACTTAAATATTTCGGACATATCATGAGACATCCAGAAAAGTATGACAATCTACATCTTATAATACAGGGTAAGATTAATAGTAAGAGACGCCCCGGCAGACGAAGAACTTCCTGGCTCAAAAATCTCAGACAGTGGTTTGGTCTCACCACTATACAACTTTTCCGAGCGGCTACCAACAAAATAATGATTGCAAACATGATAGCCAGAATGATCGCCAACGATCGTTAAACGGTCATGGCACCTAGAAGAAGAAGTGTATAAATTATTGAGTTAAACTCTTATTCTTCTTCTCTGGGTGCCATCTTCTATCGAAGGTTGGATATCATCATTGCTATTTTTACTTTATTTGCCGCCACTCTTACTTTACTACAATTCGTTTTTGATTTAACTAAACTATAACTGGTTCATCGGAACTTAATATGGGTGTAAAATAGAACCTATTGATTCCAAAATATTTGTGTCTTAAGCTGTAAAGAATAAAACGTACCGAAATGTGTATAATTCAGTTTTATTATTTCTATGTATTTATCCTTGTTTTATTAATAGGGTTTTTTATATTTCCAAGTCCATTACTATAATTCTTAAAGAATGTCAATTTAGAAAGTGCAAGTTTCTTTTTATTGGGTACCTTATTATCGTTCAAAGCTAAATAAAAAAATCATCTACGCTTTTAATTTAAAACATGAAATTTTTGTTTATTAAAGTTATAAAATGTTAATTTTTGTTCTGTGCAGTAGGTTAGGTTAGGTATCATGTGAGTGGGGCGTAGGTCGCCACTCCACCGCGACCCTTAGTAGGTCCATTGTGGCAACAATAGATAAGCAAAATATTTTAGTTAGTTACTAGGTGACAGTTAACGACATGAAAAATTTTTACTAGTGGTAGAAATAACTTATTTTAAGTATAACGTTTTTTGTTTCTATGTTTGGTATCTACTTTCAATCCGAATATACCCAAAAACTGTAATCATTTTACGACTTTTTTTATTTTTCACATTGTTGAATTTTGACTGTTTGTATTCTCCTTTTGGTAATAGGTAACTGGATAACAAAATATATTGCCAAAACACTAATTTAAAGTGTTTGTTTCAGGTAATGCCCTGTGCCATTTGTTTGAGTTATTATCGTAAGTATATTTGATTTACTTTCTTTTTTTAATAAAATCATTCTTTTTGATTACATATTTTTAATTTTACGCAAATTAACTAACAAGGTAACGAAATATTTTTTATAATATTTTGAGCTTAATTACGAGGATAGTTTACGAAATTTTTTTTTTTTAATTTACATTAATTTTAATGATATAGGGTGTCAAATCGGACACGTGATAAAAATGGTCATATCTCGTAAAACACTCGGTGCAAGGTAGCAAAACCCTATATTGGGGGAATCCGCAAGAGTAGCTTTATCGACATACGTAATAATATACAGGTTGTTCTATTTAAAATAAGCAAGTGATTGGCAACTTTGGGTATAACCGAAAGTAGTTGGAGGCTCTAAATATTTTAGGTCAATTCGGCATATCCGAAAACCTTACACCTCAAATTTTCAGATTTTTAGTAATGTCAAGAGTCTCTAAAACGTCTAATTGGAACTCCCAAAAAATCATCCTGTATTTTAAGTGACATGCCCAGGGCCCTGGGACGACAGACGAAGCGGGGGGAGGGAGGGTGATGCATTACGCTGTCGGAGCACCGGTGCGACGACGAACAGTAGTGATAGAAATAACGGTTCTAACGATGGCGTGCGTCACCCTCTTGCGTTGCGACGCCGCACGACGTCGCAACGCAGGCATGGCACTAATGAGTGCTTACCCAAACTCGGTGTGCTGTCTATTTCAGCAGGGTCGGTGCGTGGAGTTAAGCCATCTAAATTAAGAAACGAAATTTGTTCGACGTTGCTTTCACACATTTGTAATCATATTAAAATGTCTGTTTCAGCCTCCAAACTATTTACGTTAATCAAAGTTCAAAATAGATTAAGTTTTGTTTCCGCATTTGAAGTGCAGCACTCTCTTTATAGCTTAATCCGCTTTACTTATAGTAGGTAGCAGTCATTTATTTCTATTGCTTTCAAAACTTATCGGTATCCGGTAAATATTTTTAATTTTTCGTAACCTATTTTTTAAAACTCTTATCACATATTTAGATTTTAGATGCACTGGTGGCGTTTAATGTTCTTAAGCTTATTAAAGACTAATTTTTTTTAACAGTATTTTTTTTTAAATAAGTTTCACCTTTAATTCGATGGTATAGTGTGGGAAAACAATTTAAAATAAATTGTCAATAAATTATATTTTCTTTTACTTGTTGCAGATGAAAATATCAGACTATGGTACAAGAGGTATGTATGTTTGCACATTTGTGCATTACAATAATTGACAAAAATCAATAAATTAGAAAAATATTACATTTATATTAAAGGTGTGTAATTATTTTTATTTTTTAAAATCATCCACACCTTATTTGTGCATCAGAAAGTTAATTTTAAATTGTCAAAAATATTATTAATCTGCACCATGCCACCGATATAATTTTATTTTAAGTCTTTGTTACAGTTCTCATTTAAAACCGAAATAAAACGATGTCAACATTAACTTGTGCTAATTTCAAAAACAATTCAATTTTTTTTATTTGTTTATAGATGTCAAAAGGTCTATTGCGCTTTTATAGACTTGGAAAAGGCCTATGATGAGTGAATTGTGGTCTACATTGTCTATGTATGGGGTGAGTGGTAGTTTAATACGAGCACTGAAATCATTTTACGATGATTTCACTGCTTGTGTCAGGATAAACGGAGCTTGCACGAACTGGTTTAACATCGAAAAAGGTGTAAGACAGGGATATGTGGCTTCGCCATGGCTGTTTACCTTATACATAGACAATTAATTAAAAGATATGAAAGAGAGTGCGTATGGATTAAAAATAAATGATTTGATCGTCAAATGCCTTCTTTGCGCCGATGATCAAGTCATATTAGTATTATCTGAAGAAGATTTGCAGGCGATGGTTAATGTTATGCATAATGCCCTGAAAATCAAAGGGATGAAAATAAATATGAGCAAAACGAAAGTAATGGTTTTTGAAAGAGAAGAAAGCATAACAAACTGTGGAGTTTTAATTGAGGGAGAAAGAGTGGAACAAGTAAATGAATTTGTGTACTTGGGTTCAAAGTTTCCTAGACATGGAAAGTATGACAGTGACATTGAGCGAAGGGTGTTGGCAGGAAAACAAATGAATGGGGCACTGCATAGCTTTATGAATATCTAGAAAGTGTCAAAAAAGGCACGTCTGGCGGTGCATAGAGGTGTGTTGGTTCCTACACTTATGTATGGTAGTGAATGTTGGGTTTGGCAGAAGAAGCATGAAAATAGGATTAATGCTGTGGAGATAAGTAGTCTGAGAAGTATAACCAGAGTGACTCGGTTGAATAAAGTAAAGAATAGTGAGATAAGAGAACGCTGTGGTGTAAAAGAAGATGTGGTTACAAAGATAGATAAAGGAATGCTTAGATGGTTTAGACACGTAGAAAGGATGGATGAAGGAAGATTGATGGAACAAATTTATATGGCGAGTGTGAATGGACAAGTCGGTAGAGGTATACCTCGGCGAACATATCTCGATCAGATCAACATTGTTTTGAAGAAAGGCCAGGTCAAGAGTACCAACAACCGGCGAGCATGTATGAGAGCACTGATGAAAGTAGAGGAAGCAAAATATGTGTGTAAGAACCGTAGCAAGTGGAAGGAAGTGGTCTCTGCCTGCTCCAATGGGAACAAGGCGTGACTTTATGTATGTATAGTTGTTATATAATTTTTGTTTCGCATTTCTTTCAAGAAACCATTACTTATTGTTAAATAAAATGTCGAATTTCGAATTATATTTTTGGGATAAGATTTACTGTAGTCAATCAATGCATGGCTTAAATGCCCGCACACGAATAATACTCTGATTAAGAATTGGCATAGGCTCTTTCAAAGAAGTATGGTTGTGTACAATCCCACATAGTCCTAACTCTGCTTTATCGAGCTCTGTGTTAGTGACAAAACCACTAAATAAAGGATAATAAATTTGCCCATGTGGTTATACATCAGTAATAAACCATGGATCAAATGAAATTTCTATACACAGATACTTAAAGTTTTAATTCTGCTAGGTTGAGTTCGAAATAACGAAATCGATAATTTTATCCTTAAAATGGAGAGTAAAACTTTCGGGAATATGGTAATCAACTAGTAATAAAAGAGTAATAAATTATGACCTGTATCTAGGGCTGATCTTTCAAAGTACTGGAGCGTTTCGAGAAATGCCTGTATGTTCTCAAGCCCGATGAAGGGAAATTCCCAATCTACACCTCCACACGCTGAAGGATGGTATCACTTGGGTGACTAACGTAGATGGGGACCGAGTATAGGCCGGGATAAGCCTTCCCCCTGTCTTCTGGTAGGTTCAGGGCACCCTCTTGCCCTTGAGGCTAGTCTCTAAAAGCAGATGAACCAATAATCAATAGGTCAACGGCATAGGATCAGGCAGGCAAGGGGAAACCACCTGATTATTTTCCCATGAGAATACTATTATGGACAGAGACAAAGATAGTGTTAGATTTCCATGCGACCCGGCTAGCGTCCGGCGCTGTGTTGGTTCCGGGCCAACCAGGCATTGCGTGCGAAATGTGCTACTGGAAATGTGCTTACGGAAACCCATTAACATAGGCACAGGGAATGTTCAAGGTTTAACCCAATGTGGTAATAAATTAGTAATAAACCATGAACTGAATGAAATTTCTATACACGGATACTTGAAGTTTTGGTGCTGCTAGGTTGAGATCGACATTACGGAACCGATGATAAAAACATGCAATGATGACATATTTTTAAATATTACAAGTAAATGGACATTTTATTTTTAGTAACATATAGGGTTTTTCTTTATCAAATACGATACCATCACGTGAATATTTCAGCGATGGATATTAGGGTGGGTCGTCCAATAATGAACCAATGGTACACAATGAACCATTACGATATTGACGAAGGGCAACTTCGGCTAATGTGTCGCATTTCTGACCGTTAGGCTCGTGTATGTATCATTTCTTACTCCCTCAGTTATCTTGTCTCTGCCGTACTTTGTGCACATGTTATTTAAGTATATCCAAATTTATTTATTTTATTTTTAATTTATTTTTTATTTATAATTAATAAATAAGCAATGGTTAGGCGTATATTCTTGAAATTGAAAATTGTTTTAACTTTATTTTGATGATATGTGTATAAAGGGTTGTATAAATGTACAAAAGAGTTTTGTTCGTAATTCAAATACCTACATTTTGTCTATTTATACCATTTCGATTACTTCATTATTTGTCGAGTTATTAACAAAAAACTAAAAAAAGTGCCTTTTTTTTGTTTAAATGTTTATAATAAATAGGGTGACCACATTTGAGAGTCGAAAACATGATACAATTAATGTCTCCACTTACCTGAACATAATGGCACAGTCGGTTTTCAGGTAGAATTAATGTCAAAAAATCACTCATTTCATGCCGTATTGCTTGGAATATTACATAAAAGGAGATCTTAAGATTATGCCTACATGAAAAAAAAGCAAAATTTACCCTGATGCTAATGTGGCGCCACTCTAATTTAATGCATTTGGACGGACACTTTTTCATGTTCACAGACGATTCTCCTTACCTCTACCCTCCATATTGTAGATGAATCTACTTGTCTCTATCTTTGGCACTACTGACAGTCATCCATATTTGTTGAGCGCCCCTTAACGGTAAATAAAAACTTAAATATTCCAATGTGTTTTGCGTAATTATGTCTTAAAAAGCAAACTAAATAATTAAAGATTTCCATACAATGCTTTTTTTATAAAATTATTTCTGGGAAACCATTTTGATATTCCTCGTTCGGAATCAAATTCGAAATTTTAATATTTCCCTTGTTTCGTCGACTGAATACAAATTAATATACAATTTTTAATCCGATACCTACCTCGGGCATTTTCCTTTCGTTATACTTATCTTAAGCATCACAATAATAATTTAAATAATGGAAATGCATAAATTTTGCATAATTACCCAATTTACAGGATAAAAATATTACGGGTGGTTTGCTTAAAAAATTAAAGTTGGGACTTAAAAATGAGATCAAGTTGTAAGTAAACAACATCGACTTTTATATCGGCCATAAAATAAGATTGAGCGCAATAGTGGCGCCAAATTGACTATTAAATTACAAAAGGGGTTCGTTGTTTGTGTTACCCGAGTTAGGTAGCAAGCTATTTTATGTTTAATTTTAAATTACTAAGTTTATCTTTATTATTACTGCTTTTAACTACTTTTTTTTGCAAATTTGCTATAAATATTATGGATTATTAGCTCGCGAATATTTTAATCTGCAATTAAAGTTAAGATTTTATAAGTAATAGCATATTGTGCAACTAGTGCGATAAGTTGGCGATTGCTCACGAGAGCGAAGTTGATCGCACGAGCGAAGCGAGAGCGTTCATTCGCTCGAGTGAGCAATCGACAACATCGCACGGGTTGCAGATACTACTTTTTATTGCGAATGCGGAATAAACGCGAGCATTAAACAGGGGTCCAGACCAAAAATATTAACTGAAAAAAATATAAACTTTGTAATGTCAACAGTTGCGCGTTCAGCTGTTAACCGAAAGGTTGGTGGTTCGAATTTGCGGGCGACAAGGAAAGTTTGCGTGTGCTAAGTATAATTTGCGTGAGCCAAGTAACACTCAAATGACGTAAGCGTGCGCCAAGTATAAACTTGTTGCAATCAAATGGTAGAACGTGTCACAAAGTTTAAATATCTCGGAAGCATCATAACGGAAACGCTGGACCCTGATACAGCAATAAAAAGCAGAATAGAGATGGTGGACCGCTTCTTTGCAATGATGATTTGAACCTTAAGCTAAGACAACGGATGACTGAATGTTATATATGGTCAATACTGTTGTATGGTACGGTGACGTGGACACTGAAGATCAAAATAATGAACCGACTAGAGGCATTTGAGATGTGGCTGCACAGGAGGATGCTGCTCATACCTTGGACGGACCATGTAACAAATAAGGAAGTCCTCAGAAGGGCTAAAACTGATAGGCAATTAATGACCACCATAAAATGCCGCAAAATTGCATACCTTGGTCACATACTAAGAGGAGATAAATATCAACTACTCCAAATTATAATGAAGGGAAAAATAGAGGGGCGTCGTGGACCTGGAAGAAGGCAACAGTCATGGTTGAAGAAAATTCGTGAATGGACAAATATACGTTCAGTATGAGAACTCATACACTTAGCAGAAGATCGAAATGCTTTAGCCAGAGTGATAGCCAACGTTCGGGAGACCGAATAGGGCACATGAAAGAAGAAGCGTGCTCTAAGATACTACTTATCCCGCATAAGTAATAAAAAATATTTTTAAGCGTTCAATACTGAATTATTAAATTATTTAACACCAGTTTCTATTTGAAAGATTCTTAGCATCTAGAGCTACACAGTGTAGAATTCTTACAGTAATAGCCTCTTGTTGTTGTTGACGCAGTAAGGAGAACTAAGATCATGGTAGTTTCTGTAAAAAATATGGAATTAAATAAGGAAATAATAAAACAACTGGGCGAGATGCAAATATTATGCACTTTATTTACTGATAAAAGGTGCATAAACATTCTAGCAATATCAATTCCGTAATGGCACATATAAAAAATCCTGGACGTACCTCGGTTTAGCCGGAGTTCCTTTTTATTTTTTTTGGTCCTTACACTGATGAACTCACTATCTCTTCGAAATATAGAGATTTATCAGTTTGACGGTAACTTCGGATACCATAAACATCATTATTCGATATTCGAAGTGCAATACGTTATGTATGTCTTTAAAATTATGTACAATTGTATTGGATATCGATTATTTTATAAAATTAAGATCGTTTTATAAAGATTTCATTGGAGTTAAAATAATAAAATACTCGCTTAAATGAATGGGGTAAAAATAATTTTTCTTGACATTAGCTTTCACGTTGTACATGTGGTTTTTAACGTTGACGCCTTGTTATTTCATTTGTCATTTATATGCAGCCACGTTCTGTAATTTGATTAGATTTCATCTTTATATTTCACAGTTTTATTGAAATTGTCGTACCTAGATCTGCCATTGGTTCGCGAAAATTTGGAGATGAAATTTCATTCGAAATTCAACCACATACTGGGCGAAGAAAATAAACGAGAACTGAACAACAACCTTAGTCATATTTATTATTGAAAGAAAATCGGCTGACTAGAATAGAAAGCTCTTTTGGGCTCTAAACAAGAATATTATTTTAAAGTTGTGTAATGTTTTCGGAAGCATTAAATTGAATTTAAGATTTTTGTTCTACATTGGGGTTTTTGTTGCTTATTGTTAAGCGTCTGTCGAACACTTCAGTTTGATGTTATAAAGCAATACAAACTAACACAGCTACTACGAGTAGTCTGTCCTACTAGTGCTTAATATCGGTATCTGACGATAAACAATTCCACAGTCCAAAATCTGTGGTCAAGAATGTGAAGTCAAGCCTTTTGGTGAATGGTTGTGTTGCGCAAAACTCTGCGGGTACATACTTGCTAACAATATGGTCGACACGTTTAACCAGTATTTTTAAAACTGTTCCCAACCTCATAAACAAATGGTGGAATAAGACACGCATGTAGTTTTTATACTACCTAATGCTGAAAAGTGCCCAGAACGTTTTATCTCGCGAGAAAAAGTCCAACGCTATCAATAACAGTGTCCCAGCTTGTATCATACCAAAATACTACCACTCGTTGCTTTGTACTTAAAGCTTTTAACAAAAAACCCAGATTTAGTGTACATTTGGGTAACGACTTCTTTGCGCAGTGATGCCAACAAAAACACTTTTGTAGAGCAACAAATGTAGTGTTTGTAATGCATTTTGAAATAATTTAGATTAAGTATATGCAAAAATTGGAAAGTTCATTTCGAAGTGCACAATGCCAAACTTTGTTAAAAGTTTTTGTATATTTTCGACTATTCAAAGGATTGTATTTATGGTAGTTACCTTCAGTTGATGTTTCATGGTGTAACCGAATTGCATTATAAACCAGAATAACAAAAAAGTACCTAATACACATTTTAGACTATTTAATTAAAAAATAATTTCCAATTAAATGTTTTTCAGTTGTAAGTTATCTTTGAAATTTTACGTCAATCAATTGTCAGAAAGAAATCAATTACGCATCATTCATTCCGGCGAATTCCATCAAAATCATCGAGTCCTATTTCATTCAACTGTACATCTCCCTGCCAATGAATGTATATCTGCTTTGTCACATTAAATCCAGTTTCTGATATTTTCTATTTATCAATTTATGCCCGAATGCAATATTCAAGGATTTACTAAATAAATTCCAAATGGTTTAATGCTATCAGCGAGCGACGACTATCGGGCAGGTTTATCGATTTTTCTATTAATTTCATTTATTTTTAAACGACAATGTCCCTAATAAGAGTGTATTAGCAAAGACTACAGAATACTAGTATTCGGTAAACTTTGGTATTAGCAAGTTTACTTATGCATAAAGCCAACGAAAATTTTGTTTGCACAAAAAGTACTTAAGTCCATGTTTAAACAAGATATTTTATTGTATCCTTAAAGAAAGCTCCAATTTATCGTTAATAAATTTAAATATGTTGGAAGGTCTCTTGGGATCCACACTTAATCCAACAATACGTGTGAGTATTTTCTACCATTCAAAAAATACATGCATACGCCTATAGGCAAAGACCACTTATTTCCACTTGCTGCGGTTCTTACACACGTATTTTGCTTCTTCTACTTTAATAAGCTCTTTTATTCATGCTCGTCGGTTGCTGGGACTTTTGACTTGGCCTTTCAATCTGATCGAGATACGTTCGTCGAGGTCGACCTCTACCGACTTTCCCACTTACACTCGCCACTCTGTTTCGTCAATCTTCTTTCATCCATCCTCTCATCGTGCCCAAACTTTGTAAGCATTTATTTATCTATCTTTATTATTACATCTTCTTTCACATCACAGTTTTCCTTTATCACACTATTCCTCACTTTATTTATCAGAGTCACTCCAGCTTTACTTCTTAGACTACTTTTTTTTTTATGAAAATAGTCGCAAAAAGGGTAGACCTATCGTGTGAGCCGCGGACGGCCCGCACTGCGACTATTAGAAGGGGAACGGATTATAGAAAGGAAATGATTGTGGACACGCTTTTTAAAAAGTTGTAGGTCATAGTTCTCTGAAAAAACTGATTTTGGAAGCTTATTCCATTCCGTAGCAGCCCTGTAAAAGAAGGATTCTTGATGGAGATTGGTCCTGGTAGTGTCAATCTTAAGAGTAAATGGGTGAGACTGATCAGCGTGCCGAGTTCTTCGGCCGAATGTGGCCAATGGTGGTACAAGAGTTTTTATTTCTCTGGAGCATCTGCCATGGAAATATCTGTAGAGCAATGACTGGTCTGCAACTCTTCTTCTATGTTCTAGAGGGTGAAGGGTATCTGTGAGAGTTGAGCCGTTTATCAAGCGAATGGCTCTTTTCTGAATGGAATCTAGAAGACGAAGAATCATTAATCTAACATTTATACTTTATCTGACAAACCCAACATTTACTACCATAAATAGTTATAAGTACACTACTTTTCTATGCACAGCCAGTCGAGCCTTTTTAGACACGTTCTTCATCTTGGTCGTTTGCTTGGTTTCGAGCATCATGAATATCTGTATTGTTTTCTGTGATGCTTTCCATTCCTCTATCTTCTGACATCTTAAATGTTTTGGTGAGATTTTTGCCGGTTAAACCGGTTATAAGATTCATGTATCTTGTAGGCAACCTTCCTCTTGATCTTTGGCCAGGGACTTCCCCTTCCAAAGAAGAAGAGAAAGAAGATCTATGGATCATGTCTTTTCATTACGAGGTGAAAAGGTCGTAAAAAAAATAAACTGTAAGGTGCTGATTAAACCAGAAAGAGTGAAACAAGTACATGAGTTTGTATACTTGGGTTTAAAGTCTACGAATGACGGAAATTTTGACAGGGGCATTGAGCAAAGGGTATTGGTAGGAAAATAAATGAATGGAACACTGCATAGCTTTATGAACAGCCAGAAAGTGTCAAAAAAGGCACGTCTGGCTGTGCACAGCAAAATGTTGGTTTATACACTTATGTATAGTAGTGAATGTTGGGTTCGGCAAAAGCAACATAAAAATAGGATCAATGCTGCGGAGATGAGTACTCTGAAAAGTAAAACCGGAGTACTCGGTTGGATAAGGTGAAGAGTAGTGAGATAAGAAAACGCTGTGTGAAAAAGAAGATGTGGTCACAAAGATAGATAAAGAATGCTTAGATGGTTTGGACACGTAGAAAGGATGGATGAAGAAAGATTGACGAAACAAATTTATAAGGCGAGTGTAAATGAACAAGTCGGTAGAGGTCGACCTCGGCAAACATATCTCGATCAGATCATAATTGTTTTGAAGAAAGGCAAGGTCAAGAGTACCCTTACGGGAAAAAGGCATGACTATATGTATGTATGTATTATGTATGTACGAGGACAGTTTGATAAGTCATTGACTTTTTGAATTTCCCGCGCAGTTACTCCAAATGCAACAGTGCTGCCGTCAACTATAATCTATCAGTGGGCAACTGTCTAATTTTGAGCAAGCTACGTCGTGCAGTTGGTGTTTGATAGCCGTTCAAAGCAGACAACTTCGTGAATTTTTACGAAAATGAAAAAAAATGAATTTCTTGTACTTTTTACGTAAAAAATCCATCACTGAAACTAAGGAAAGACTTGATAAATACTACGGGGACTCGACACCATCAATTTCAATGGTTAAGAAGTGGTTTACAGAGTTCCGTTGTGGTCGTACCAGCACTAGTGACGCCGAACGTCCAGGTCGCCCAAAAGAAGTGATCACTCCAGAAATCGTCGATAAAATCCATGAAATGATATTGGATGATCGGAGAATAAAAGTGCGTGAGTTGGCTCATGCTGTAGGTGTATCTCAACTGAACGGGTACATCATATTTTACACGAATATTTGGACATGAAAAAACTCTCTGCGAGATGGGAGCCGCGATTGCTCACACTCGACCATAAGCGCAATCGTGTGACCACTTCAAAAGAGTGTTTAGCGATGTTCAGCTGTAATCCGGACGAATTTTTGCGCCGTTTTGTTACTGTGGATGAAACATGGATCCATCACAACACGCCAGAGAACAAGGAACAATCGAACGGTGGGTTTCTCGGGGTGAACGTGGACCAAAGAAGGCGAAACAGAGTCTGTCAGCCAACAATGTCATGGCCACAGTTTTTTGGGATGTACGCGGTGTCATTCACATCGATTACCTCAAGAAAGGTAAAACGATCACCGGCGAATATTATTCAAAGCTTTTGAACAGATTCGACGTTGATTTGAAGCAAAAACGGCCGCATTTGGCGAAGAAGAAAGTGCTGTTCCATCAAGACAATGCACGTGTGCACACTTGTCTAGTCCACGAATTGGGATACGAACTGCTACCCCATCCAGCGTATTCTCCAGATTTAGCCCCCTGCGACTATTTTCTGTTTCCAAACCTAAAAAAATGGCTGGGCGGTAAGAGATTTGAGTCGAATGAAAAAGTCATTACCGAAACAAACGCGTATTTTGAGAGCTTTGAAAAAACCTATTATTTGGAGGGAATAAAAAAATTAGAAAAACGCTGGACTAAATGTATCGAGCTAAAAGGTGATTATGTAGAAAAATAAAATGTTTATTTGCGGAAAAAAATTAAAAAGTCATTGACTTATCAAACCGCCCTCGTATAAATCGAACCCACTTTTGATTTATGCTGACAACCTGTTCAGATTTTTTTCCACATACACTCTTTGCATATAATTTATTTTTCTTTCACACATTAATTTTTTTTACAATCAACTGTACTACAATTCTGCATGCTTTGCGAAGCTTAGTCGTTTTTAAGACTCCAGAAGAATCATCGTGTACAAAGTTGATTTACAACAGTGGTCACACTCATATCTATTTAAAGTGTATAACTTTCAAACATTCACTGGCGCACAAGTAGAACTGAAGTGGTCATTGGCGCCAGTAATTCCCGCATATGTATGTAAATTCAGTCTAAAGTAAATATGGTCACGCTAATAGCAGTGCACTACACGCCTTGCATTAACCAAATAATTAAGCATTTCTTTTCGAGACTTTCTGCAGGATACGATGCTTGAAATAAGAATATTAGTCAGTGCCGCATTAAACGTTGGCTTGGTTAGCTGAAAGAAAGATGGGTTTGCATTCTAATATGAACATATACCCGCACATGAATATTATTAATTATTCACGATTTCACCACAATACTACTTGAATATAAATTAAAATCAATTCTAAATAAACAAATTCAGCATATCCACAACGACTCTGGATTAAATATCTGACCCACTATTTGTGCTCAGAATCAATGCATTAATCGAGATTTGAGGTAATACTTTAGTCGAGACTTTAGACAAGTCTTCACCATTATATCTTTACTTTTAGTACCTTGCATTTTTAGTAAAAAGAACAATGGAAAGTTTTGTCATCTTCTTATTTATTTAAACGATGACTTCTGGCTAACAAGCATTTAATTGTTATTCAGTAAAACCGAGGAAATAATTTTTATTAAAACATTACTTGAATCGTACACACTCTCGTTGTTGCTTAGAGGGAAAAATAATGTAACGCGAGATGACGCTGTCAATGACAAAATGTCGGATCGAGGTGTGAACAACAAATATTTTGATCACTAGTAAAACCAAAGTTTTTATTGAAAGGAATTTTAGTTATCTCAGAGATTTGAGTTGATTTTTTGTGTTAAACTATTTTACTATCGCTGGATTCTTGTTAAATGCCAGTAAAGACCAGGTGTGTCCAGGTATCAATTATGGTTTGTTTTCGAAGTTTTTCAGTTCTGTTGTTCTAGTTGCAGGGTAAAGATTGATGATGACCTCTCAAATGTGTTTCAGGTGAGCACAGGTCTTAAACGGGGAGACGCACTATCCCCCACGCTTTTTAATATCGCATTGGAGAAATTAGTTAATGAAGCCAAAATCGAAACTCAGCTATTCGGGGCCAGTGGATCAAAATATGCTGCTAGCATATGCCGAAGATATAGACGCAGTAAGCATAAGCGTCATAAAAGTAATAGAACTATTTTACAAAATCGAAAAAGAAGCGGCATTTATGGGGCTTAAAGTCAACGAGGCCAAAACAAAATATATGCATGTCTCAAGACCAGGCAAAGCTAGGGTAGGACAAAATGTGACCATGTAAAGATACAACTTTGAAAATGTTAGACGATTTAAATACTTGGGGTCCACAATCACATCTGACAACGATATGAGTGAAGAAATCAGAGAACGCCTATAGTCAAGCAACAGGTGCTTATACGCCCTAAAGGATATACTAGAGTCCAAATACGTGGCTAGATGAACGAAAATCAAAACGTACCAGACTATGATAAGACCCGTGGTAATGGACGGCTGCAAAACCTGGACTCTTACGGTGCGAAATGAGGAACTCATTCGAAGATTCGAGAGAAAAGTGCTGAGGAAAATTTTCGGACCCACCAAAAACCACGATACGTGGAGCTACCGAATCAAAACAAATGCAGAACTAGAACAAATAAACAATCAGCCAGAACTGATTAACCTCATAAAGGCACAAAGATTGAGATGGGCAGTGCACGTACGAAGACAGCCAGAGGATAGAATGGTCAGAGCACCAGAAGGAAGACGACCACTTGGAAGACCCAGATTAAAGTGGCGTGATAATAAGACATCGGACCTCCGGAAAATGGGCATTGGGAATAGTTTAGAAGTTATGGAAGACCGAGATAGATGGAGGAAAATTGTTACCTCAGCCAAGGCCCATCAGGGGCTGTAGCGCTACAGAGTAAGTAAGTAGGTAAGTAAGTTGTAATGCCTATGAAAGTCGAAATATCAATTTCGGACATATTGTATTATGTGGGTGAACGTGTTCCACCAATTAAGCAAGGGAAAGAGGTTTTAAAGACTGGCCACATCATTTTATGTGGAACTGACGGTTTTTATGTAAAAATCATCAAAAGTTTATGCATGAGATCCATTTCTGGGCTGCCTTGGGATTTCAAAGAAATTTATGTAAAGATATAATCGAATTGCCATACTTGGAGCATCGTGGAACAGAGCATATTTTGTGCGATTTTATCTCCATATCACCTTTTTTAATCCTTTGCATTTTCGGATTTTGTGGTTTATTAACACCAATTCTTTACAAAATATCCTTTAAATATTACACTTTCAATGCTTTAATTACTCAAAATAATATATAAAGTTCATTTTTTACCCATATAAACAAATGGAGATTGGTTTGTTGTTCATATTTCGAGAAGGTCGTACGATCAATAATAGATGTCGCCAATTCCGTGATTTTTCCCTAGTTTGCTAATACAAAAATATTCAAGTTGCACCACCTATTACGAGGATTTTAAAATAGAATATAACTTTTTCTTGTACCTTGCCACGATTTTTTTTTGAGCTTATCATGATTGGATTTTTTTTTAATTAAATGTTCATGCAAAATTGAATATGCTGCTGTCTCTTGTATTCCAAAGAATGCCTTTACCTAATTCTAAGTCGCATACCGATCAAATTCCGCATTTCGTATTATTGGTATTTAGTGCAACAACCGATATTTTGATTAAATTTCATTAAACTCGTTTCTGACGGAAATACGACCGCGATGAAATTCTGCAAATCATAAACAGTCTTTTCAAGTGCTAACTTATTATCAAAAGTTTAACAAAACGGTTGGGGACATTTTGTTCTTTACTGAACGAAAAAGTTTACGTTCAATTTAATTTTTTTCGAAAATAGTGATGTCAAATCTTAAGAGCGTCATATAGTAGTTGTTTATTAAAAGGGGGCTCTATCGCAGTGGTGTTCAATAGGTTCGTCATGGGAGGGCAGTGTAAAATGTTTAAAACAAATGCACACATATCTATATAAATTGTTATGATATAAAAATTGTAATACATTTATATTTTAAAAAATTATTTTTTAATAAATAAATTAAAATTTATGTGTTTTTGTAAAAGATTTAAACAATAACATTTATTTAGACATTTTATAAAAAAGAATATTGATAGAGAGCAGACGTGTTTTTTGAATTTAATAAGAATAGTATAAAAAAGAGTGAAATAATGAGCAAACGTATAAATTTTTATAATTTAAATAAAATTAAGCAATTTGGAGATAGAAGAGAAGAAAATAAAGAAAAGTGGCCCCCATCGACTCTGCACCCCATTGACTCTGCAATCTATCGACCCGGAAACCTATCAAATCAGTGAATACTGGACATCTATATATAAAGGTCGAATAAATTAAATATGTTCTATTTGTGTATTAAAATTTTATCTTATATTTTGGTTATTGATAAAGACTAGAAATAATAATATTAATAGGTAAAATTTAAATTTTTTTAAAAGGCTTAGAATATTATAATAAAAAAAATATTTTTATAAATAAAAAAAATTTGAATTTTGGGATCGATAATATAATTATGTATAAACTGTATAAATAAAAATTATTGTAAAGATTATAAATTTTTAAAATATTTAAATTTTGCAACCTTCTTTGAGATTAAGAGTATTGTCTCTGTCGGATATAATAATAATAACAGGAAAATATTTATAAATTAAAAAAGTTATAGAAATTAGAATATAAAGTCAAATAAACGAATCATATCATATATATAATGCCGGGGAAAACCACCACGAACCCCATTTACAGTTTCGCAGACGATAGCATACTTGTCTCAACTTTCACATCCTATCGATCACTTTCGGTGAATGATACAAATAGACTCAGGCAGGAACAGGTTGATTCCATCAATAGAGATCTTAAAGCAATCGTCGAGTGGGGAACCAACAATCTTGTTCAGTTCAACGCCCAAAAAACACAAAGTGCCACGTTTTCCAAGAAAGTGAATTCCTCAAATCATCCCATCACAATGTCCGGAAATACCCTTGAACCAAGTCTTTCCATCTCGATTTTGGGAGTCACGGTGTCCAATAATATGTCTTGGCATGACCATGTTGCTAACATCGCAAAGTCGGCAAGCCAGAGGCTAGGTTTTTTGTGAAAGCCAGAAAGTTTTTTACTCCTGATCAACTGTTGACGACGTACAAGACTCAAATCCGACCTCTACTGGAGTATTGCTCGCAAATTTGGGGCTCAGCACCAAGGCATTCCCTTCGTCTTCTAGATTCCATTCAGAAAAGAGCCATTCGCTTGATAAACGGCTCAACTCTCACAGATACCCTTCACCCTCTAGAACATAGAAGAAGAGTTGCAGACCAGACATTACTCTACAGATATTTTCATGGCAGATGTCCCGGAGAAATAAAAACTCTTGTACCACCACTGGCCACATTCGGCCGAAGAACTCGGCGCGCTGATCAGTCTCACCCATTTACTCTCAAGATTGACACTACAAGGACCAATCTTCATCAAGAATCCTTCTTTTACAGGGCTGCTACGGAATGGAATAAGCTTCCAAAATCAGTTTTTCCAGAGAACTATGACCTACAACTTTTTAAAAAGCGTGTCCACAATCATTTCCTTTCTATAATCCGTTCCCCTTCTAATAGTCGCAGTGCGGGCCGTCCGCGACCCACACGATAGGTCTACCCTTTTAGCGACTATTTTCATAAATATATATATATATATATATATATATATATATGGTGTAATATGGACACGTAGAAAGGATGGATGAAGGAAGATTGACGGAACAAATTTATAAGGTAAGTGTGAACGGACAAGTCGGTAGAGGTCGACCTCGGCGAACATATCTCGATCAGATCAACATTGTTTTGAAAAAAGGCCAGATCAAGAGTACCAACAACCGAAGAGCATGTATGAGAGCACTGATGAAAGTAGAGGAAGCAAAAGATGTGTGTAAGAACCGTAGCAAGTGGTGGGAGGCACTCATGGTTCTGGTAATTACAATGTATTTATGAAAAATAAATAGCCCATGTTGGGAGAATCACCTTCGTGCCCTCGACATAATAAATTTTTCAACACAGAAATGTTGCTTATATTATCATTTTTTAGACAAATTTTAACAATACCTGATTATTTTTTTTAATCGATTCATATTTCCTCTTTTTATTAAATGGTATTTGGAGTAAACCGTCTTATTTTTAGATTTTTGTTATCGACCTATTAATAAAAATTCATTAAAATCTACGACTCTTAGATAAACAAAGAAAAACGAAAAGTGTGAAAGGAATGTCTCGTGTGAATCAGGCCGTCGCCGAGCCATTCATTATTTTATCAAGGAATTGTGGAAGCACTTGGCAAAGAAAGCACTTGAGTAAATCAGGAACGTACTTGACCGAAATTACCCTTGTCTGCTATAAATATAAATATGAACTAAATTACTTATCATCACGAATACTGGAAATTAAGGAACATATGGTTTGAATTTCTTGGTATATCCTGTTTAATATAAAAAAAATAATTTTATACGTACATGTTGATTAATTTTAATATTGTATATACATTAACTACAGAAACTTGAACAAAAGAAAACAAGCTTTTATTTCAGCACTTACAATTATTAAGGCTGGACATTGGCACAGAAATTGAGAAGACACAGCACTGCCTGCGTCTAAGTAGTCTCTCTGGAGGCGCTACGTACTTACCAAGATACTAAAGCAAAAGATACATCAAATACCTATTTGAATAAATGGTTTATGGGTTTTTGGGGTAGTTTAAAAAAATATTTATAATTTATTCTTTTAAGTCAGTAATGAGTATAATAATAATTATTCGCTTCGGCGGTACAACCTATACCAAAATTGTAACGATACAGAAATTAGCATGGCCACTGCGCAAGGATGACACAAAAAATTGTAGTGTTTTAAATTTTTTGTATGTAAAAGCACCTAATAAAAGAGTACAATATATTTTAAAGTAAACATGTGTCATCCTTGCGCAAGAGCCATGTTATTCTTTTCTCTATCGTTTAAATTTTGGTACAGCCACTCCAAAAAACCATGAATCACAATAATTATAATCAATATACCTTAATTTTATTTAGTCTTTTTGTGATAAATAAAAATAGAATTAAAAATTTAAATCATAACTTTTAAAAAATGTTTACATTAAAATTTCACGAAAAATATGTGAATGATTTTTTTGTACTTTTAGAATAAAAAAATCAATTGATCCAACCATATTTTTTATAATGGGTAAATGGTAATTTTTCGGTTTTTATGGCTGAAAATATGTTAAATACCACTTCCAAATAATTACCGATAATATCCTATGATATACAGGGTGTTAGTAAATAAGTGCGACAAACTTAAGGGAGTTATTTTGCAAAAAAAATATTGACAATTTGCTACATAAACGTATGTCCGCAAATACTTCGTTTCATAGATACGGGGTGTTAAAGTTTTTCTTAAAAACTGACAATTTATTTATTGCTCTGAAACCGGTCGAGATAGGCAAATAAAATTTAATCATTGGCGCGCAAACTGGTAATAATCCCAATTTTTTTAAAGAAAAAAATAGTACGGCACTGAGATATTTCAAATTAAAAATCATGTTTGAATTCCTCGGTAAGTTTGACACAAAAAATTTTTCTTGCCTTTTTTTCGTCGAGTGCGCCGTTTTTATGCATAAAAATAGAACATCTTAACGCGTATTGTTTATTTCTTTAATACATTATCAAGACTTATTTAATACAATAACATTAAAAAAGAACCCGTATCTCCGAAAACTAAGCATTTGCAGACATACGTTTATATAGCAAACTGAATCACCCTCTGAAGTTTGCACTTATTTACTAACACCCTGTATAGAATAATAATGACAGAAATAAAATAAAAATAATAATAATTAATAAATAAAAGTAATGATAATTTAAAAATGTGGCTCAAGATGATCTGTCTTCTTCAAATGCAACAAAGTGAATCTCACGAACCAATAATATTAAATCATATTTGGATTTCTGTCTCTTGCCAAGCAACACTAATGAATGAATGATGAAAAAGATAATTTCTATTTATAATCTAAATCCCATTTAAATGGACTTGGATAAGCATATCGGGTACACTACTTGATTTTTCACAATTCAATCTTAGATTCAAAATTAATACTCAACCAACAGTAAGGCAATTGCTATCAAATCGAAACGCTCCGTTGATTACCTAGCGTAATTACCCTCAGCTGATGCTGAGAGTGGACCCAGCCATTGATCGCTGCTTTAACGCTGGCTTTGGGTATTCCTATTGTTGGTTCTGGCCCAATAAATGGTGTTCATGAGCCCCGCCTAGCTAGTTTGTTCGCTTTTGCGTTACCAGAAATACCTTTATGACCTGGCACCCACGACAAATTGACCTTGTTATGGTTAGCCAAGGTTCGTAGGTTTCCGGCACACTCCTGGACAATTTTTGAGTCTATTTTCCGTAATGCCAAGGCTTTAAGTGCCGATTGACTATCTGATCTAATGAGGATTGTTTACTTTTTGTATCCTCGTCTTAGATTTATAACAGCACAGAGTTTATGGCACGTTCTTTAGTTTGGAAGACCGAGGCATGTCTCCCCAATGAGTTTGAAGAGTAGACACCTAAACCAGTTCCTTTGCTGGTTTTTGATCAATCTGTGTACCAGGTAAGTTTACCAGGTCTATCATCATTTCCTTCGTCATACCTGAGTTTTGCGTGAACCTCATAGTTTGTCTCAAAGGATATTTTTGCACTCATATAATCAGTTGCCATTTCTAGAAATGGGTTTCTGATTATATTTTTTATGGTTGTATTCCCATGTGTTTTAGTACATTTCCAACAGTTCTGTTGTTCTAGTCAATACGCGCATTGTCTTGCCTCGTCCCAGATATAAATAATAATAAAAAAATATATATAAATATCCAAAGGTGGGAGGTTAAGCATTGAATCAGAGGGGGGTTGTTTCAATGACCTAATAGAGATAGACCCCGTTATTTACATTTCAGAGTGCAGCCAACAACGAGTCAAAGTCTAAGCCCAATATTTGTTGTCATGGAACATAGTTGCCAGTTAATCAAAATGTTGGAAAAGCTGAGTTTCTGATCAATTTTGTGCTCAAGTTTTTGTCTTTTTAACATTCAAAATGGAACAGACGGTTGTATAAGTATCAATACATATATGTGTATAGAAAAATATGTAAATAAGAATTCATTTTGCGATGAGTAATGTATTCGATTAATCTCATTCATGATCACGTACTTCGAACAATCGGCAACGGTCGAGTTTTTCGCGTATTCCGCTTGTACGCGAAGATGGAAATCTTATTTTTTATCTCTGTTCTACTAAATGCATCGGTGGAACTTGTTGGGATAAAAACATTGGACAATTTATGAATGACTCGCTGAATCTGTTTGTTCTGTAATCTAAGGGTTGTTCTCATAGCCCCTGTAATACATAGGCAAGCCAGCCTTTGTATACTGCTGAGTGTATTTACGGTTTGGGTCCACCAGCAAATAGAGCCATATGTTATCTTGGGTCTTATCACAGCCGTGTATAGCCAATGAGCTATTTTTGGTTTGAGTCCCCAAGACTTTTCAATGAATCTTTTTGAGGCCATTAGACTACCAGGTTAAATACAAATTTTATTTTTTCTCGATCCCACTTAACCTCAATCACCAACACAATTATTTAAATAAAGATACTCCAACGATAAATATAGTAGAAACTACCGCCGAATACTTTACTTTATATTTTGTTTAACTGCTCGTCAAATAAAAACTGTCTGCTTTTGCATCCCGACCGGCGTTACTCTTTTCGAATCTATTACCTGTTTATTAACGATGACCTTTATTAACGCCAATTGTTAAATACAATGATCTCACGTTTTTGTGTGCCTAAATTTATTTTTTTTTACTCTAGACTCTATCGCTCGTTTGATAAAGCATTCGATTTGTCAAACATTGTTGTGTATTCGATGTTTTCATTTCTAAAGATAGTTTTTGTTTACCCTGTGAATGTTAAATCTAACAAGTGCTAAAAAAGCATGTACAGTCTCGCTTTTAAATTCTCATTTTCTCTGTCATACTAACAATTAAAATGCAATGAAAACGTGAATAACGATCGCGTTTTTATTGTGAATTATTACCAAACAACAAGATGAATGTATGAGTATACCATTAAACTGACCACCGAAACAAGTTTCCTTTTTTTTTAGTACCTAATGTTGAATTTTTGTATTGCTTTATGATGAATTTTGATGCAAATTTATTTGTCAGTTTATCGAACAGATAAATGAAGTGCAGAGAACCGTTAAATTTTCATTGAAAATAATGTTACCGGAATTATGCCTCTTGCACAAAATTATTAAATTTTGTTTTATATATATATATATACATCGGTTTTCAGAACGTTTCTTTGGCAAACGGTCTTTGTCGATTCTCTGCACATGTCCATACCATTTAAGTTGTTTTATTTTAACATCCTCTACAATACTATGACCAATTCCCATAATCTCTCTGATCCTGTCATTCCTAATTCGTTCCAGTCTAGATATTCCTTTGGCGCGCCTCCAGAAGTCCATCTCTGTTACTTCTAAAGTGCAGTATTTCGGGCACGTCTCCAGAAGACCGGATGCTTTAGAAAAGCTGGTGGTTCAAGGTAAAGTCAACGGACGAAGGTCACGAGGAAGCTCTCTGCACGAGGCCACAGAACTTGCCCAGAACAGAGAGGAGTGAAAAATTGCTATAAAAATGGTAGAAGCATAGTTCCACCAAACCCTTGTGAGGGTAATAGGACCAAGGAAAGAGAGAAAATAATTCACGTTTTAACAAAAATGTTAAAACCCTTCATTAAAAAAGTAATTCATCGTTATTATCATCATCACACAGCCAACTGCGTCCAATGCTGGACATAGGCCTCCAGTAAACTTGTCCATTTCCGACGGTCTTGAGCTGCGTTCTTCCAATTTGTTTCAATCCTCTTTTGATGTCGTCGGACCATCTTGTTGGTAGGCGTCCCCTGCTACGTTGTGCATCCATTCGTGGTCTCCACTTTAGGTTCTTTTCGTCCATCTATCGTCTGAGAAACGTGCAATAAGTCCCGCCCAAATCCAATTTAAAGTTGTTATACGTTCAATTGCGTCCATTACGCCAGACATAAGTCTTAATCTGCCATTTGGAATTCTGTCTTGGAGTGACAGGCCGAACATCGACCTCTCCATTCGTCTTTGAGCAATGTGTATCTTGTTTATTTTTTTTTGTAAGAGTTAGTGTTTTTGCCCCATAAGTGAGAACAGGTAATACGCATTGGTTGAAAGTTTTTCTCTTCAGACACACAGGAATATTGGCTTTAAAGAAGTTTCGCAGCTTTCCAAAGGCAGTCCATGTTAGACCAATTCTCTTCTTGATTTCACGGGTCTGATTGTCTCTTTCTATGCAAATTTCGTGCCCAAGGTATTTATAGGAAGCTACTTGCTCTATGTTCTTTACACCTACAGAAAAACTTCCACTTATTACAAGGTTGGTCATATACTGGGTCTTGTTTGTGTTTATTCTGAGTCCAATTGATTTTGAGGCATTCTCTAGTCTCGATAGCATTTCTGTAGCATCATCGACTCTGCTCCTTTTTAACTGCCCCCTTTTTTCTCCGTTCTGGTGGTATTTATTCCAGTCCCTTTCTGTACCATCTGTCAACAATAAGTCTTTATGCACGAATTATCTCACAAATTTTAATTTAAATTCCCAAATGATATGCTTTCGGGTCTTATCTTTAAAAACACTTGTGTATATCGTTTAAATGGTTAAAGACACTTATATTCCAGACATCTGTCACTGTTACCATGAAAACTAGTAACTTTCTTAAATGCATTTCCAATGTACACTAGCCACAAAAAGTATCGCATAATTGAAGTGTTATTTTTTTTTTCCTTTTTAATTTTTTTAAGGATATCTAGTTTAGTTATTAAAAATAAAAAAATTATTTTTATCTATTCGCAACCAAGGATCATCATTATCATCAACTAGCCCTTTGCGTCCACCTAGGACATAAGCCTCCCCTAGTTGAGTCCATTCTTTTCTGTTTTAAGCGCTACGAATCCAGTTTTTTGTAATTTTTGTAATGTCGTCTGTCCAGCGAGTTAGTGGTCTTTCTCTATTTCTTTTATCGGATCTCAAGTAATCGTTTTGTCCACCTGCCATCTTGCATGCGAGCCACATGTCCTATCCAGTTCCATTTGAGTTTTGCTACATTTACGACCACATAAGTCACGCATGTTCTTCTGCGTAATTCTTCATTTCTAATGTGATCACGTAAGGAAACACCAAGCATTGATCTCTCCATTTTGAGTTGTGTTATATTTGGTTTCTTAGCAGAAGCGTTGGTAAGGGTTAGTGTTTCGGTAGAATTCATAGGTTGAGAGCTTTTCTTTTCAAGCATATTGGAAGGTCGCTTTTAAAAACGTCTCCAAGTTTGCCGTAAGCCACCCAAAAGAGTATCTTCTGTTTATCTCGCATGTTTGGTTGCCTTTGGATATACTTATCTCGTGGCCTAAATATGTGTATTTATCTACCCATTCTACCTCGGACTTTTCAATAATTAGGTTGTTGCTAAGGACGAGGTTTGTCATAAATTTCGTTTATCCAATGTTTATTTTAGACCTACTGTTGCACAGACCTCCTGAAGTACCTGTAGCATTTTTCTAATACCTTCCAACTTGTCAGCTAGTAAGACAATGTCGTCTGCCAGACCTTGGCCGTCTATTTTTAGACCTTTTTGTCCCAATCTAGCTTTTTGAATACATATTCTAGGACGGCGATAAACAGTTTTGGAGACATTTATCTCCCTGGTGTACTCCTCTCCCAATTTTTTTTTCCAATTGATGAAATTCTCTGAAATTTAATGTATCTTTGTAAATTTTGTTTTTTTTCCTTGTACTTTCTTTATAATTATTCATTTCGCCAAAGCATTATGTATTACGAATATTGTACGTGCTTTTTTTATTGGAGCCATAATTCACTAAAAAATGGAAAACGCACTTAAATACTGAAATGTTTATCGTATTGACTTTGCCTCATCGTTTTGCAATGCGGGTGATCTCCGCACCGCACGCACCGTATTATATAACAGATGTGGGAAAAAATTTGCTGAACATAGGTTATTTTAATGCATATTAGCGAAATTTACTTTAGACAGCACAACATATAATATAAGTAATTAACTACACAATTCTACATTGATTTGTCCTCACTTTGGCGACATGTGTGTACGTCTGACTTATCAGGTAAGAGACTACGACGTATGCAAGAAATCAAATAATTTTTCTTTTAAAAATAAGTGCTTTGTTCATTTTTACGAATTAAGGAACATAACATTACCTTTTGAAAAATAAACTAAAAATTTAAACGTAATAAAAATATTACAAACCTAATTTAATCAAGGTTCAAATAAACCACCTTGTTGTGCCAAAATATAGCCAAAATCTGAGAAACTGAAGTAATCTCATATCTCTGAGTAGTTTGGTGTAATGTTGGCACGAACTTGAATAGTTTACACCCATTTTTAGCTCTCTTAAATTCGTGTCTATAAACGGATTCTTTTAGATATTCCCAAAGAAAAAAATCATTTGGAGATAAATCTGATGATCTGGGATAAAATAAACCACCTTGTTGTGCCAAACAATAGCCAAATCTGTGAAAAGGAGGTAATCTCATATCTCTGAGTAGTTTGGTGTAATGTTGGCAGGAACTTTAATAGTTTTCACCCTTAATCCATTAAGATTTTTAGCTCTCTCACATTCGTGTCAATAAACGGATTCTTTCAGATATCCACAAAGAAAAAAAATCATTTGGAGATAAATCTGAGGCCACGTAATCGTAGCTATTAAAAGATCAGCAAACTTCGTTAAGAGAAATTGTGTCACTGCTTGTGCATTGTTACTTGAACAACCATCCTGTTCAAACCAAATGTCCCCAAAATTAATAGAAAGTAGCTGAACTGTCGAAATAATTTGATCTTGCAGAAGCGTTTAGTTACCATTGATATAAAAGGAACCTATGATATAGTCTAATAAAATTGAATACGCATAAGGGATACTCAGATGCTGATTTTTCTGATACCAATATCGTACAGCGGATGGATTGTGCTCCCTTTGTAAAGAGAACAATGACATCTGTAAATAATATGTTTATTAAAAAAATATCATTTTTATTTTGCTTTTTCATCATGGTTTCACAAAGTTCCAACTGTGTAATGTAGTCCTTAAGTAAAATAAAAGCATTAAACCCAACTAACAGCATAATTTTAGCGTTTGGAAAATTAAATTACTAACCCACAACAAATATCCAAAATACCCTGGAGTTACCCTGGACAGGACGCTGACATTTAAACCTAGAAAAAACAGCAGCGAAACTAATAACACGTAACAACATAATTCACAAACTCTGCCGCACCACTTGGGGCTCCCCAGCATCTACTTTGAGATCTTCTGCACTGGGCTTGGTGTTCCCGGTGGCGGAATAATGTGCTCCAGTGTAGCTCAACAGTAAAAACACGTACATGATCGATACCCAACTAAACGCTACTATACGTGCTGTAACAGGGACAATCAAACCAACCCCAACAGTATGGCTGCCTCCTCTCAGCCATATAGCACCACCTAAACTGCGCCAAGAACATGCCCTGGTTGGAGAATTTAAGAAAATCATGGACAATCCTCAACTGCAAGGTAATAACGATATTCCTGACGTACAGACAAACCGACTCCTTTCCAGGCAACCTCCACTCAAGACGGCACAGGCGCTTTTCCAAACTAACTTCGAAGTAAATGCTCGTTCTAAAGAAGAATGGAAAAGCAGCATAGCACCCAGTTACCACAGCATGCCATGCATCTCCAGCAAACCAGGTGGATTTGACCTTTCTCGCAGGACCTGGTCAACCCTTAACCGCATTAGAACCAACTGCGGAAGGTGCACCGACTCCTTGCATAGCTGTGGTAAACTTCCCTCTGCAGCCTGCGATTGTGGTGATGAGAGGCAGACTGTCAAACACACAGTGCAAGAATGAATTCGCAGGTGACCCACAGGACTTCCTAATGGCAACCCAGGAGTCAATTAAATACATATCTAATTTAGACATTTGTTTATAATTCCACTTGTGTTTGACTATATACAATTTAGTGTATGATATGTCCTTCTATGTAATCGTATATAATGTGTTTGTGTTTTTCTTTATTAAGGCATTGTTGTGATGTGATGTGATGTTATAACCCATACGCTAAAAAAAATACAAGTTAGTTTAAAGGGAGAAAATACACATATAGCATTTTTGATTACTAATTGCTATTCTATATGCCTTTGCGGGCGTCAAAAATTAGTTCCCAAAAGTTCACAATAATAAATGAATTGTGACTTTATAAGCATAGATCGAATGGAAAATAAAGAACAAAGTATAATCGCAAAAGGTTTTGAAAATTCTCTTTTATCACGAAAAAAATACCAATTTACAAATATCCTTTGTGACGACTAGTCAAACGGTTAAAAGCTGACCCAAAAAAGTTCTAATTGTGCCTTTTTCTCGACTATTAAAAACGTTTTTAAAGGTAGAAGATTTAAGCTCGTTCTACATCGTCTAGTTTCAAAAGTAAAGATAACGAGCTACCAAAAAATATGTATTAATATGTATTTTAAATTTGAGAGTAATTGATTAAAGTGCTTGGAACTAATAAAAAACACGATTGCCGAACAGCCCTGCTTGTTGATTTCAGAGAAGTACGTGCGAAATTTGTTGGCGGGTAATTATGTATAAGTTAAAATTTAATTTGATTGTGTGGGTGTTTTTTTGCTGCTGTTAATCAAAATACAAATTTTAAATAGGCAGACCGAATAATAAGAAAAGCTACTTTGCATAAACGAAAATGGTAATTGCTAATTAAATTTATGATGATCGGGGAGAAATATGGCTTGCAAATTCCATTTTAAAAGTTATCGTCGCCAAGTATTGGTTATCTAACATCTAACGGAAAGGGTCGCATCAGAGGGACAAAGAATTGAGAAAATTCTGTATTATAAAAGCAACAACCCACTTTAAAAGTAATTTTGCAAGAAGTACGCGATGCATAAGTAGGTTTGAAAGTTGGGCAGACAACAAAAAATATTCTTTAATTAGGTTTCTGTGGCAAAAAACACCCAATAATCGAAATATGTTAATGGAAAGTTATGATGTAAGATTAAAGCGTATATAGAATATTTTTGAATAGAATAAAAGAATATCGTGAGAAAGGAAGAGATTTATACCGATGAAATATATTTGCATAGTTCTCATTCTACGTCTAATGTTGAATATATTTTTACTCCACTCAAACAACATAATATAAATGATAATATAAACCTAAATTTTTTGAATTTTAACAATAAGTAGAATTTGTAAAATTATTATATACTATTTTTTTTTCTGAGCCTTATGTATTCCATTTTTGGACGTAGGCCTCCTTCCTATGTTTCCATCTATTTGCCGTGAGTTTTATATCGTCTGTCCAGCGCATTGGCGGGCGTCCCCTGGTTCGTTTGCCTTGGTAGGGTCTCCACTCTAGCAAGTTTTTTGTCCATCGCCCCTCCTATATTCTGGCCACAAAACTCCATTTAAGCTCAGCTATTTTTTCACCAACCTGGGTTACATGTCTGATGTGTTAATTTCGCCTAGTATCGAGTGGTAATAGTCCAAGCATTTGTCTTTCCATCGCACACTGTGTTATTCTGAGTGCTAGCGATTTTCTCGTGACGGTCCATGTTTGGGCGCATTACGTCATTACTGGTAGGACACATTGGTTATATAGTCGACTTCTTAAATGTATTGGGATTTTTTTATTTTTTAGATTGTTCATCAGTTTTCAAAAGGCTGCCCAAGCCAGTCTTCTTCTTCTTTCTATCTCTTGGGTTTGATTTTCTCTTCGCAGTGATAGTACATAATCTAGGTATATATGGGGCATTACACGCCAAATCGGACAACATTCTGCCTTTGCATTTCCATATTTTTTTAAAAAAAATGTATGTTAAACTACCCATAAAAAAAGACCATTATGATTTTTTTCAATTTTTTTGTCGAGTCGTTTTCGAGATATCAATTTTTGAAAAAATCGTTCTTTTTTTCAAATGTCTGTAACTTTGCGAAAAATGGGCCAATCGGGACGTTTTTTTTTAATTTTCGTTTTTAAACACACTTTTAGGATATGTAATAAAAAAAAATTTTAAAACTGTACTTCAGTGAAAAAGATTTTTTTTTTTAACAATTTTTGTTTTTAAACGCTCTTTTGAGAAAAGAAAACGGTGTGAAATTTTCTAAATCAACTTTCCATAAGATTTTCAAGAATGCAACGCTAGAATTTATGTCTTTTGAATTTAAAAATTTTTTGTTTGACTTATTTATGTCAAAAAATGTCTAAAATCATAATATTTTATGTTACGTTATATAAATTTTGATGAGCTCGTCGAAGACTTTTCTTAACTCTATGATTTTCTATTTGCAATGGATTACTGCACAAATTATATATCCCAAAATATGACGTTGTCCAAAAGTTCAAAACAAGTTGGTTTAAAAAAAAATATATCGTTATATTACACACATTTTTATTTATAGCATATTAATAGAGATTATTCACAGGACACACTTTTAACACGTTATTGGAAACAACACCCAATTCATGTTCTGAAATAAAGTCATAACCAAAAAAGATACTTGGTGTGTAAACTATACTGTTATAACCGACCGTAGTTAAAAGTTAACAATAATTCACCCACTTCACCCACTAGAACATAGAAAAAGAGTTGCAGATCAGACATTACTCTACAGATATTTCCATGTCAGATGCTCCAGGGAAATAAAAACTCTTGTACCACCACTGGCCACATTCGGCCGAAGAACTCGGCGCGCTGATCAGTCTCACCCATTTACTCTCAAGATTGACACTACAAGGACCAATCTCCATCAAGAATCCTTCTTTTACGGGGCTGCGACAGAATGGAACAAGCTTCCAAAATCAGTTTTTCCAGAGAACTATGACCTGCAACTTTTTAAAAAGCGGGTTCACAATCATCTCCTTTCTATAATCCCTCCCCCTTCTAATAGTCACTGTGCGGGCCGTCTGCGGCCCACACGATAGGTCTACCGTTTTTGCGAATATTTTCAGTAAAAAAAAAAATTTAATAGGCGCCAACTTTTAAAAAGCTATATTAATTATATTATTTTTGAATAAGTTTAATTAATTTGTAAACTAATTAATAATTATCACGTCATATAATCCTCGACAGTAGTTTTGACGTAAAATACTATGATTTTAGACATTTTTTGACATAAATAAGTGAAACAAAAAATTTTAACAAACGTTGCGAATACGGTGTCAGAATGTGGCAGACGCCAACCATGACAGATAGTATCTATTCAACAATATAACTTCAGTCGCCTACTAGACCTATGACTCCCTGATTAGTTTTATTTTTAAAATTATTTGCAATTTTTAAGTTATCTAAAGTGACCTAGATTTTTTGCTCGGCAGTGTAAACAAGAAAATTAAATGTTCAATAATGCGATAAGGATTTTAAACAGATGAGTCTATTTTCTGAGGAGGGTTGTTTACATAAATCGTTTATTCTAAAACCTCACCTGGCACAACCAATCCTTGGAATCCTCTTTTCAACCTTGTATAATCCCAAACGACAAGAAGGTTTGTCCAAATTACTTAATTTTAAACTGAATAATATATCATCACAAATATAATAAGGTTCTGTTTTCTATATATTCATTTACAATGATTTTAACCGTTTGTTATTTATTGCCTTTCTAAACGATTCACATAATTATTATCACGTGCCGTGCGCTTTTTAATCGATATTAAATAAAAAAGTAACATTTTTTTGTCGTGTTTAAACAAAATAATAAATTATGATACAGGAGTTTGGCTCATTTAAATAAGCTGAAGCGTATTCGCGCAAAAAATCTAGTACTACCTATTTGGCAATGCCAAATGGCATTAGATCTTGCGGAAAATCTGGACGGACACCCGAGTGCCGGATAACATACTTCGGTATAGTGTGGACGTGACCATAAATCATAAAACAATTCTCAACCCTTTTGTATTTGGACCCACTTTTCTGAATTAATTTTAACCACGCCCTCCTTCCAAACGTTTGATTGGAATTCTAAAAAACAAAACCGGTGCTAAAAAAATTAATTTTACTTTTAACGGAAATTAAAAATGATCGTATGCAAGAAAATCAGTCATTCCGTTAACCTACCTATTCATTATAGCCCGCTAAAAATTTTCGCGCTTACTTTTTCGTATTTGTCAAGCAGAGTTATTTGGAAATGCGGTGTTTTAAGTTACAGAAAAAGTCAATAATTTTTTTGGTAAAGATTTGAAAGTGGAGTCAACCATATTTTGGCAATAAAAAATCGAAAAATTTACATTTTCAGATATTTTTTATTTTAGATTGGTCCATTACTCTTCAATTCTTAACTTTTTTAACATCATTTTTCGCGACATCGCGGTACTTAAATAGGTATAGTTCTTTCATTATTAATTGCAGAATACAATTATGTGAGGAGTAATCAATATTAAATATGTACTTGTGCTTCCATAGCTGCTGTTGGTGTTGTTTTCATAGCCCCCGTTATGCTAAGGCAGGCAAGTCTTTGTACTTTGCTTAACTCGATCGCGGCTATTTTTTGGGTTATCTTTGGCCACCATACCAAGGATGCATATGTGATCATGGGTTTCACCTTAATATTGTTTGTCAAATGCGCCATCTTGAGACTTAGCCCCCATGTTTTTCCGTGTGCTCGTCTGGCTAACATTAATGTCGCCTCGGCTTTTTTTTTACTTTTGCCAGTTGTTGGTTCCAGGTAAGTTTCGAGTCTAGAATCACCGAGATATTTAACTTCCCCCGCCAGCTGGATTTGGGTCGCTTGGAGGGTCAAAGATCCTAAGCTCTCTAACGTTCTTCTTCGGGTAAAAGCTACAATGGTTGATTTGGAGGCACTAATGTTTAAACTCTCTTTATGTATCCATGTGCTGACTTGATTTAGGGTCATTTGCATTATTTCCCTAACAGTGGTGTTGAATTTTTCTTGGAGCATAATGACTATGTCGTCTGCGTATCCAAGTGTTTTATTTCCACTCCTCTCTAGTGTGATTAACAGGTCTCCCACCACCAGGTTCCGGAGCAGTGTGTACAAAACACCCCCTAATTATGAAGTTTAGTTTAAACAATTTATTTTTAAAAAAAAATAATTTTTTCTTTAGTTTTCGGAAAAGTGCCGCTTCTAGACATTTACCTTATTTAACAATGTAACTAAAGATTTAATATAATTTTTTTGTACTTTTCGTATCTTTTGCATGAAATCCGGTGTCGAATAAACTTTTTGCAGCTCTAATTTTACCAACTCCGTCCCTGTATACATTCCACTCTTGTCGGTAGATCTCCAATACCTCGCATGTGTAATGTGTATCAGTTTAAAGAACCAACAGTAACTATCTCGCCAACACCCACACTCAAGGCTGCATCCTCTCTTTTCAGCTACACAATTTTTGTTTGAATAATTTCTCCGTAGTCTGAAGTTATCGGGTATATAATACATTTAAATTTTTTTTGTAAAATTGGCGAAACGTTGTAGTTAGATGAGGCCTTTGGATCGGATTATTCAATAAACACACTCATTAAATTTACCGGTTAGTGTGTACGAGTGGTTTATTTATATTTCATGTGATGTTTAGTGTTCAGTAGTGTTGTTAAGTATTATTTATTATTGTTAGTGAGTGTGATTTTTATTTTGGCTGATCGTGAATACTAGTACAATGATTTGGTATATGTTTTTTTTTTAAATTTTAACTTGTTGAAATAATAATAATAAATTTTGTAAGATATGTGGTATAAAAAAGCATACGTACAATGAATACAAATTGTCTTAAAATAATTCCAATATTTTTGTTGAACTGAAAAAATGAAAAAGCAAATGGAGGAGAAAGGTTTTAAATAGGTAATAGTTTAAAACAATTTTTGATATTCTTCTTTCTTTGGAATATATTCTCCATTGTATTTTAATAGAATATATTTTTTTTAATTTGTAAAACAACTAGAAACAATCACCAAGCAATTGTCATATATCGTAATTTTAATTTTAGATAAAGAATCGCTGTATTATAGTATCAACGTTGTTTGGTTGATTGTTATTTTTGTTAATTGAGGATTGTTTGGAGATCGGTGTAAGACTTGGAAAGCGCAACATAAAAGGGTTCATTTCAACGAACACAATAGTTCACATCGATTCGACAATAACAACTCAACTGATGCCCGAAATCCGCTGAGCCCATTTTGCGATGTGTTCGTTAATTTGTTTAAACAAACAAGAGGAGGTAACTTGTTTTCCATTGGGAAAAAGATCTAGTTCCAAACATTCCATCGGAAGCGAAAGAAAATCACATATTTTCAGTGGTTAGTATATATAAAATGTATTTAGTTATAAGTAGGTGTAATTCATTTTTATTGGAATTATTTAAAATTTACCCTGTGAACTTTCGTAGCGACAACTAGTATCGTTTTACAATAACTGACTGTAAATACAGGTAAATTTTTTTTCATTACTCATGCGGGATAAGCAGTATCTTAGAGCAAGCAGTTGCGGTTGAAAAATAGCTCCAGAAAAAGGTTGTATGTACTTTCTAATATTTTTAATGTTTATGACAAACTGCCAATACATACATTACATACATAAAACTAAATGTGTCCCCTTTTATACTAATAAAAAAACTGTTATTGGTTTAAAGAACTTTAAGAACTTTTACAGGTAAATTTAAAATGGAACAAAAACATTAAAACAAAATTATTATGGTTATTGTTATGTTACGTAAACCCGTTGAACTATGAGTATACCTGGAATGACAAAAAAGTAGTACTAGGACTGGTACGATAAAAGTACTTTTTTTTCAAAAAAGTACAATCTAGGTATGCTCCTCAATATACTCTCTCTGTCCGTTTAATCAGGGTTGCATGCATTTCTACCATTAATTATAATAGTGAAGAAAGTTTTCAGATGTGAGGCTGTGTAGTTACTGGGTTATTTTTCTTAGAACTGAAAATTGGTTTCTTTTAAAGATTTATTTATTTTTTTAATCAAGAAGACCTAAACAGGAAGCTAAATTAGGAGCCTCTCAGGCACTTGCGCAAAATAAAAAAATAATGAGCATTTTCTTCATTTTCAATTTGTTTATTTTGGCTTTTATTATTTTGGGTAATGATGGTGGTTTCCGGTGCATGGATTACTTCTTGGTTTCTGGATCATATTAGAATATCCAAAGAATATCCAGGTAAGTTTTAAACTTTTCCGGACGTCTTTTTGATCAAGAAAAAAGTTTTTTTGAACCTTCTCAGCACAAACCTTTCATGTTCGATTCGTCATAAAAAATATGTTTACCCGTTATTGTTGATAATATCTACCATTCTATTACTCAAACGTCGATCGTTTTTGACGATCTTTTTAATTTTCTTCACACTGTCATCATTTTTTTGAAAATGAAGAACGTACCTTACATTCGTCATCTTCCACCGATTCTTGGCCCTCCAAAACCCTTGTTACACATAAAAGTTACTGAACGAGACACGAAATTTTCTCAGTACACTTGTGTCAACATTCGTCGGCATTTTTATTAATTTTACTAGACATTTTAAATTGATGCGCTACTCGATTTTTTCACGAGGCGTTATGCGGTACGTCGCATGTACGAGGTCTCTTTTTTATTATTACATTTAAAACTTGGCAAAACGAGACAAGTTTTGTTCGTTAGCTGACTTTTCAATGAATAATATAACATATTTTAAGTGATATTTTAATCTCTAAGGCGACTGGTTTGGATCTTTATTGTACGAGTATGATCTCGTATTAAAAAAATTGGGATTTAAAATATAACCTACTGTCTTCTGTCTGTTATGGGAATTTTTTTAAAACTCGGAATATTGCTGGAATCTTTCACAAAACAACAATGACAGTTTTATGACTGCAGGTTAGAGTGTTCACGTTGTTTATTTTCTTCCTTGCGTATTCTTAAAAAAAATACTCTAGTAACATAAAACTCTGCTATACATACTTTATAATGTGGGGTCACAGTCACGTATTACATTGGATTAGTTGTAATATAACTTAAATAAACCGTACAATAGTACGAATTAGATTTCTGCACTTAAACTTACAATTTATATCCGGGGCTAAAAACATACATCCATACATATAGTCACGCCTTTTTCCCTTAGAGTTAGGCAGAGACCACTCCCTTTCTCTTGCTACGGTTCTTACACACATCTTTTGCTTCCTCTACTTTCATCAGCGCTCTCATGCATGCTCGTCGGTTGTTGGTACTCTTGACCTGGCCTTTCTTCAAAGCAATGTTAATCTGATATGTTCGCCGCGATCGACCTATACCGACTTATCCATTAACACTCGCCTTATAATTTTGTTCCGTCAATCTTCCTTCATCCATCCTTTTTATGCGTCCAAACCATCTAAGCATTCCTTTGTCTATCTTTGTAACCACATCTTTTTTTACAGCACAGCGTTCTCTTATCTCACTATTCTTTACTTTATCCAACCGAGTCACTCCGGCTATACTTCTCAAACTACTAATCTCCACAACATTAATCCTATTTTCATGCTTCTTTGCCAAACCCAACATTCACTACCATAAATAAGTGTAGAAACCAATACTCCTCTATGCACAGATAGGCGTGCCTTTTTTGACACTTTCTGGCTATTCATAAAGCTATGCAGTGCCCCATTTATTTGTTTTCCTCCCTTCGCTCAATGTCACTGTCATACTTTTCATCTCTTGTAAACTTTTAACCTACGTATACAAACTCATTAACTTGTTCCACTCTTTCTCCCTTGATCAGAACTTTTTAGTTTGTCATGCTTTCTTCTCTTTTAGAAACCTTATTTTTGTTTTGTTAACATTTATTTTCATTCCTTTGATTTTTAGGGCATTATCTCCTTTAACTCCAACTCCTCTTCAGATGACGCCAATATGACTTGATCATGGGCGTAAAGAAGGCATTTGACGATCAACTCATTCATTTTCAATCCATACGCACCCTCTTTCAAATCTTTTAAACAATCGTCTATGTATAAGTTAAACAGCCATGGCGAAGCCACACATCCTTGTATTACACCTTTTTTAATGTTAAACTATTTCGTGTAACCTCCGTTTATCTTGACACAAGCAGTGGAATCCTCGTAAAGTGCTTGTATTAAACTACCCCATATTTAGTTAATGTCGACACAATTTTGTTCGTTAGCTGACTTTTCAATGAATAATATAACATATTTTAAGTGATATTTTAATCTCTAAGGCGACTGGTTTGGATCTTTATTGTACGAGTATGATCTCGTATTAAAAAAATTGGGATTTAAAATATAACCTACTGTCTTCTGTCTGTTATGGGAATTTTTTTAAAACTCGGAATATTGCTGGAATCTTTCACAAAACAACAATGACAGTTTTATGACTGCAGGTTAGAGTGTTCACGTTGTTTATTTTCTTCCTTGCGTATTCTTAAAAAAAATACTCTAGTAACATAAAACTCTGCTATACATACTTTATAATGTGGGGTAGAAAATACATAGTGATAAACTTTTATGGTATCTTCGGTAAAGATAAAGAGATGAGGCTTTTTTCATTTTTCTCCGAATAAATAACGATACTATATACAGGGTGTTTTAAAAAAGATGGCCCCAATGCTAAGATAGGTAGAACACTGCAAAATAAGTTGGGTTTTTCGCACATTTTTAACAATTATGTCAAAACTACCGGCAACATTTTGTACAAATATGTTTTGGAAGCTGACACATCGCATAAGTTTGTTTTAATATCTCACTCTCATAGAGGGCGCTAGTTACGTGGTTCGTACCGAGTAGTTTTAAACATACTTTTTTGTGGTTAAATTTTCTAGTCTAAATTTTATGTAAACTGTGAACATCATTTAATTTTACATGGTACTATTGGTGAAAGTCGATACTGTGCACGGTTTTTGGAATATTTCAATTTAAATATGATGAAGTAATAACTGATGCTGGTATAAAGTAAGTATTATAAAAAACAATTACCTATTTATTGAAAACCTAAAACGGAAAAATATTGGAATTTAGTAGCCAAAAAATTGTTTATAAAATTTTAACACGTCCTTAAACATACATATAGTCACGCCTTTTTCCCATAGGGGTAGCAGAGACCACTTCCTTCCACTTGCTACCGTTCTTACACACATCTTTTGCTTTCTCTACTTTCATCAGTGCTCTCTTACATAATCGTCGGTTGTTGGTACTCTTGACCTGGCCTTTCTTTAAAACAATGTTGATCTGCTCGAGATATGTTCGCCGAGGTCGACCTCTACCGACTTGTCCATTCACACTCGCCTTATAAATTTGTTTCGCCACAGTGTTCTCTTATCTCACTATTCTTTACTTTACCCAACTGAGTCACTCTGGCTGTACTTCTCAGACTACTCATCTCCGCAGCATTAATCCTATTTTCATGCTTCTTTTGCCAAACCCAACATTCACTAACATACATAAGTGTAGGAACCAATACACCTCTATGCACAGCCAGACGTGCTTTTTTTGACACTTTTTGGTTGTTTATAAAGCTATGCATTGCCCCATTCATTTGTTTTTCTGCCATCACCCTTCGCTCAATGTCACCGTCATACTTTTCATCTTTCGTAAACTTTAAACCCAAGCACACAAATTCATTTACTTGTTCCATTTCTTCTCCCTTAATCGGAACTTCACAGTTTGTCATGTTTTCTTCCCTTTCAAAAACCATTAATTTTGTTTTGCTCACATTTATTTTTATTTCTTTGATTTTCAGGGCATCATGCATAACATTTACCATCGCCTGCAACTCCTCTTCCGATGACGCTAATATGACTTGATCATCGGCGTAAAGAAGGCATTTATTCATTTTTAATCCATACGCACTTTCTTTCAAATCTTTTAAGCAATCGTCTATGTATAAGTTAAACAGCCATGACAAAGTCATACATTCCTGTCTCACACCCTTTTCGATGTTAAACCATTCCGTACAAGCTCCGTTTATCCTGACACAAGCACTGGAATCCTCGTAAAGTGATTTTAGTGCTCGTATTAAACTACCGTTCACCCCATACATAGACAATGTCGACCACAATTCACTTCCTACCACTCTGTCATAGGACTTTTCCAAGTCTATAAAAGCGCAGTAGATTTTCTGACTTCTAGCCAAAATTTTTTCGACTATACCTCGTAATAAAAAGACCTGATCCATACATCACCTTCCTCTTCCAAATCCTGCTTCCACATCCCATATTATCTTCTCAGTTTCATTCGTCACTCTTTTAATCAATATCTTTGCATACAGTTTGCCGACTATGCTGAGTAAACTAATACCTCGGTAATTTTTACAGTCCTGTTGCGAACCTTTTTCCTTGTAAAGCGGCACGTTAACGGCCTTGCACCAGTCATCTGGTACGCTACCACTCCTCCAACAAAAGTTAAAATGGCGGTACAGCATTAAAAAATACGACAAAATTACTATACTAATAAAAATTTTAGCGCGGAAACATTTGGAAGAAAATGCGTGCTAAAACTACTATTAGTATTTGGTAAGTATTTAAAATGGTGGCCACTTTCAAAGTATTTTGTATAACAAGTTTTTACCTCGATGAAACACTTAAAATTCCTCGTACTTTTTTGCAGCACAATTTACGCATTATAATTTACCCATTTCACACACGTCGCAATTTAAACTTCGAGTTTGGAAGGCTGTCATTTGTCAAAGTTGATAGTTTGTGTCTATCAAATAATAATTAGTTTTTTTCGAATTATTGACGTTTATTGCAAAAAAATGTGTGAAATAGGTGAATTACAATGTGTAAATTGTGCTGCAAAAAAGTACGAGGAATTTTAAGTGTTTCATCGAGTTAAAAACTTGTTATACAAAATACGTGGCCACCATATTAAATTCTTTAGTTTTATCACACATTTTTGCTAAAAAGAGTATTTTCCACACGTTTCCGCGCTAAAATTTTTATCAGTATAGTAATTTTATCGTGTTTTTAATGACCTGTTAAAATTTTATGTGCACTCTTTTCGCCACTATATTCCCGAATTTTACCCTAAAAACAATAATAATATTATAATGCTAAAGTAATTAATTAAACAAAGAATCACAAAAAGAGAATTGAAATTAATTCGAATAAATACATGAAGTATTCAAAAAGTTAGAGTAAGTGTTTAAAATGTTCTCCATTTTTACAAATACATACATTTTATCTAATGAATCGGAGCTTCGGCACCTTTACCAATCCATTGATTCGGATAATGGTTACCCAACCAATTATGACACCTTCTATTAAAGTGCGGGGAAGGTCCATCGTGCATAAAAAAGAGAGATCTTTTCTCTTTTAGTATAAAATCTTCTAATATCTCGAATAAATGATTTTCTAAAAACTCGAGGTACATATTACCATTTAAATTTCCAGGTAGGATGTGATAACCAATTAATTTGTTAGCTAAAGTTTCTTAAAAAGATACATTTTAAAAAATAGGGATTAAGGAAGTTCTTTCTTGTAACGTTTCACAAAAATCCGGTAGATCGTCTGGAAAGAGATCTTGGACCTGTCTGTAGTGATAAGGATGTAGCTGCTGCTATTTAAGTATCCGCCAAGTACTTACAGAAGACTTATTTATTTGTCGTGCCATATTTCTTACGCTAATTTTTGGATCTTGATCAACCAAATTTAAAACGATATTTTCTTTTTGAATGGCTCTTGTTGTTCTGGGCCCACCAAAATTAATTTTTTACGTATTTATTAACAATATTTATTGTCTTTAACATTACTTGTCTTAACTATCAATAGATGTCAGTTTTCCATGGTTAACTCAGATAAAACCATTTTGAAGTTTGCGACGAACCCTAAGCTTTTTTAATTGAGGAAAATTCGAACACTTACTGATTGAATATTTCATGGTTTTAGTTAAATTTATTTTAATTTTCTTTTTGTGATTCTTTGTTTAATTAATAACTCTTGCATTTGAATGTAATTTTTTTTTTTTTAATATATAATCCGAAAATAGTACACAGTATCGAGTTTTACCAAGAGTAACTTTTTAGTGTAAATTGAATGATGTTCAAGTTCACATAAAATTTGGACCAGAAAAGAGAATAAAAAAACAAACTCATGCGATGTGTCAGCTTCCAAAACATATTCATACAAGATTTTATTACAATATTGCCAGTAGTTTTAACATAATCGTGAAAAATGTGTGTAAAAATTTTTGTTTCGGCACCCTGTACCTACCCATCTTGAATGCGGATGCCGTTATGAGAATTTTTTACCGAACAAACCAAACTAATTTGCACTGTTCTACCTATTTTAGCAACGGGGCCACTTTTTTTGAACACCCTGTATAATGTAAAAATTGAGATAATGAGATGTAAATAGCTTACATTAAAGAAAAAAATAAGTGATAAACGGCGTTTATGGTTTTTATTTGTATTTTACTCAGCAATAGGATGTGAAGCTTGAAAAATTAAATGAAATGGACGTATTTGCATTGAAATTGGCTTTAGGGCAAGTTCACAGTCACGTATTACATTGGATTAGTTGTAATATAACTTAAATAAACCGTACAATAGTACGAATTAGATTTCTGCACTTAAACTTACAATTTATATCCGGGGCTAAAAACATACATCCATACATATAGTCACGCCTTTTTCCCTTAGAGTTAGGCAGAGACCACTCCCTTTCTCTTGCTACGGTTCTTACACACATCTTTTGCTTCCTCTACTTTCATCAGCGCTCTCATGCATGCTCGTCGGTTGTTGGTACTCTTGACCTGGCCTTTCTTCAAAGCAATGTTAATCTGATATGTTCGCCGCGATCGACCTATACCGACTTATCCATTAACACTCGCCTTATAATTTTGTTCCGTCAATCTTCCTTCATCCATCCTTTTTATGCGTCCAAACCATCTAAGCATTCCTTTGTCTATCTTTGTAACCACATCTTTTTTTACAGCACAGCGTTCTCTTATCTCACTATTCTTTACTTTATCCAACCGAGTCACTCCGGCTATACTTCTCAAACTACTAATCTCCACAACATTAATCCTATTTTCATGCTTCTTTGCCAAACCCAACATTCACTACCATAAATAAGTGTAGAAACCAATACTCCTCTATGCACAGATAGGCGTGCCTTTTTTGACACTTTCTGGCTATTCATAAAGCTATGCAGTGCCCCATTTATTTGTTTTCCTCCCTTCGCTCAATGTCACTGTCATACTTTTCATCTCTTGTAAACTTTTAACCTACGTATACAAACTCATTAACTTGTTCCACTCTTTCTCCCTTGATCAGAACTTTTTAGTTTGTCATGCTTTCTTCTCTTTTAGAAACCTTATTTTTGTTTTGTTAACATTTATTTTCATTCCTTTGATTTTTAGGGCATTATCTCCTTTAACTCCAACTCCTCTTCAGATGACGCCAATATGACTTGATCATGGGCGTAAAGAAGGCATTTGACGATCAAATCATTCATTTTCAATCCATACGCACCCTCTTTCAAATCTTTTAAACAATCGTCTATGTATAAGTTAAACAGCCATGGCGAAGCCACACATCCTTGTATTACACCTTTTTTAATGTTAAACTATTTCGTGTAACCTCCGTTTATCTTGACACAAGCAGTGGAATCCTCGTAAAGTGCTTGTATTAAACTACCCCATATTTAGTTAATGTCGACACAATTCACTCCTCACTACTCTGTCATAGGCATTTTCCAAGTCTATAAAAGCGCAGTAGACTTTCTGACTTCTAGCCAAAATTTTTTTGACTATACCTCGTAATAAAAAGACCTGATCCATACATCACCTTCCTCTTCCAAATCCTGCTTCCACATCCCATATTATCTTCTCAGTTTCATTCGTGACTATTTTAATCAATATCTTTGCATACAGTTTGCCGACTATGCTGAGTAAACTAAGGCTGACTTTTATCCTAAGGTCTATATCATTAATGTCTATTTCTTTTCAACACCCAGTAAATTTTAAAACATTTTTTTAATTCGATACCTCCATTAATTTCGAAAAAATATAGGTAGCAACTAATGAAATTTACACGTTATTTCGCGAAAACATATTACACGATGAAGCGGCAAAATAATGTTCCATCAGTCAACATGATTAATCCAGCTGCTATTTATTAAAAAAATAAAATTAAACGCGTCTACTGTACATTCCGGGATTATTTTTAAAATTACCGTTACACCCAACGACTACATTTTTGTAGTATTCATTAAAGCAGCGATAATGTCATTACAAAAAACAACTGAATTGCAAATTCAGCAAAGACTAGCACAAAAAATGAAATAAAGGCAATCGAAATTTAATCGCAGTATTCCGTAAAGTGTAGATTAATAATTTATGCACCAAATAATTTAAACGACATATCGACGTCATTTGACAACTACGTACATTTCATATTGGTAAAATGTATACCAGGAATAATATGTAAAATATATTGCATATGTTGCTAGTACCAAATATTGACTAGATTTGGAACATTAATCTTGTAGACAGGAAAGTGCTGTACAGTTTAAATTATGAGAACACCTTAGAAATTGAAAAGATCCATTTATATTGTCAAGATCGATAAATAATAATACGTAATACTCATAGAATGGTTTGTAATGATCATGGACCTATTATCAGAGGAGTCGGAACTATTTACTTTTAAACAAGATCCCCACTTTCTGGTCGACTGTATCATCTTGATACGGCCGACTGGAATGTGTTGTGCTGTCATGTTGTCTGCTCTCCAGTTATGGCAAGAGATTTGTGATTGTTATTGAATCGTCCTTAGTATTTGTTTATTTTATTTGCAACAATATTGTGACCATAATACTATCTCTTATTAATATTTTATGAATTATAACAACCTGAATAATACAACCCATTTTATGGAATGTTAACCTATTAAACTATTTCATTCCGTTAGATCATAGAAATGTGCTCAATAAGCGACAACGCCGCACGGCTTGTATGAATGGGTCCACGTGCAGAGATCCGTGTGTACTATGAAATCTGACTGTTTCGGTTATCATTATTAGCGCTGTTGCCGAAGGTGTTGCAACGAGATTTTGTTTTATTATCGGTGATTTTCAGCATATTATTGGTAAAAGCCAGTGAAATTTAGTGGAAGAAATCATTCTGTCATTGCCAAGTGTGTAAAAAACCAGACTATTTAAGTCGCAGTGTTTCTTTTTACAAGTAAGTTGGAATATTTCATTGTTTACCATAATAGGTCGTCTATGTTGTTTACTATATTTTCATCCAGTGGTGTAGCGATGACGATTTTAATATCAAAATAAACAGGTATTATTTTGACGCGTATAATACGAATCTGAAAACCAAACGATGCGGAAATCAATACTTTTCGAGAGATTTTTTCAAAAAAAGGTCATTATTTCCCTGTTATTTAGCAACATTTATTTAGTGGTATTATCCTTCTTTCATTAATATTTGAAGAACTATATATCTTCCTGATCTATTTTATAGTAGTATTTCATAAGAAATCTATACATCCCCTCAAATATAATCCAATAGAGAAATCAAGAAGTCACGGAACCCTGAGTATAATATTTTAATCTTTTCCTTTAGGTTACTTAGCTGTTAATAAATAGTTTAAACTTTAAAATTAAAATAGATTACATTTTATTTGTACAATTAATAATTATTTAGGTTTTTTTTTTCGTTTCAGACAGGTAAAATTATTTAAAATTCTTTTTCATTACTTTAATTTGATAAAATAATTTAGTTTAACGGGTATTAGTAAAACTGTTCGCTACACAATTAGCAACACTAGTATTAATTACAATTACAATTAATTACCTTTTACCAATTATCGTGCGTACATTTCTTTATAATTATCAGTTGCGTTGAAATATTACTTTACGGCTCATTTAAAACTCGTGGTTGTAGAATCTGTCTACTGGTTCCTCGAGAAACTTTATTTATGTCTGCCTAGCAATTTAGAAAACTTTCGACTTGTGGATCAATCTACACCTCTTTATCTGTTATCATAGACGTCGTAATATTTAAATCAGATCATGTTATAAATGGAATGAAATATACCAAACTGATGTATAAGTAGACTTGCCAGATTTATAAAATGTTTAGCCGGGACACCAGAATATCCTTGGCGGGTTTTTAGACTGTTTTGGGGGGAGTTTATTATCAATGCTATGAATAAATGGTTACTGATTAGGAACCTAAACCAAGGGTAATAATAAATACCCTTAAATCAAGTCCCTTCATATCAATATCACAGTGTCTATTAATATGTCTTGGCATGACCATGTAGGTTACATCGCAAAGTCAGCAAGCCAAAGGCTAGGTTTTCTGTGGAAAGCTAGAATGTTTTTACTCCTGATCAACTGTTGACGTACAAGGCTCAAATCCGACGTCTACTAGAGTATTGCTTGTACATTTGGGGTTCAGCACCAAGACATTCTCTTCGTCTTCTAGCTTCCATTTAAAAAAGGGCCATTCGGTTGCTAAACAGCTTAACTCTTACAGATACCCTTCACCCACTAGAACATAGAAGAGTTGCAGACCAGATATTATTCTACATATATTTCCATGGCAGATGCCCCAGAGATAAAAAACTCTTATACCACCACTGGCCACATTCGACCGAAGAACTCGGCACGCTGATCAGTCTCACCATTTACTCTTAAGATTAACACTACAAGGACCAATCTCCATTAAGAATCCTTCTTTTACAAAGCTGCTACGAAATGGAACAAGCTTTCAAAATCAGTTTTTCCAGAGAACTATGACCTGCAATTTTTTAAAAAGCGGGTCTACAATCATCTCCTTTCTATAATTACTCCCCCTTCTAAAAGTCGCAGTGCGGGCCGTCCGCGGCCCACATTATGTGTCTACCCTTTTTGCGACTATTTTCAGTAAAAAAAAATGACGCATGCACATAAATTTAAACATTTTATTTCTTACATGTTAATATTAATGAGTTACTTAAGTAAAAAGAGACAATTTGAATGAGGAATAAATATTTGAACAATATTTAAATGTACTTTTTTGACTGTGACTTTTTTTAAAAATTTTTGTTTTTTTTTATTTTTGTAAAAATTTTCACAAGCTAATCTGATATTAATTTTACATGTCATCAAGCCTTTAACCGTAATTCCTTCATCAAACCCCTATCATCAGTCCATGCGTTGTTTATCAAACAAAATACTCTCTTAATTGGTGATGTCTACTAATAAATTATTAGCAAACCATCGCTCTTCTATAGTTTTCACGTTTCATACAGTACAGAAATAAATGACAAAGTAATTAACTCAAATAAACTGGCTGCGACACCAGGATTTTGTCTGAAAACTGGGACGTCTGGCAAGCTTGTGTATAGAGCACTTTGAAAAAGCATGTTAGTCATACAAAGTATACTATTAAAAGAAACTTGTAAACGTATGTACAATAAAAATGGAAACAAAAATTGTATTATCATATTTTTTTTAATTTTTATTTAATTGCGTTATTAAAAAACATATTGATATAAAAAATGAAATTTGTTTCTTATTGTTTCAGGTCATTTAATAAGAGAACACTCAGTACAGCGCGAAAAAGCCCAAGGCGGTTCAACTGAAACTGGTGGGGAAGCCGACGATCTTCTAAAACTTATTCGGCGGCTTTCATATTCCCACACTGCGCCCAGGAAGTCGCCTTCCGATGGCGAAGATGCCCACCAGGTAATATAATTTATTATTAGTTATATTTAATTTTATAAAAGCCGCTAATATAAAAATAAAAGAGTTAATGGTTGCCATTACTTGATTGTGGCCTCCGCATCTTTTTTATTTATTAAATTAACAGAGTTATCATAAAATTTATGTAAATCTTTTCAAAATATTTTGGAATAATAATTTCATAAAATACCTAACGTTGGTAAAGTAGTGTGACTTAACAAACTTTTATTGAAATTAAACTCCTTGACAAATTAACGAAATATGAAATTATCAGTAGAAATAACCCAAGGACATTGATAATTGTCGAAACAATTTTATAACAGATTTCGAAAGCTTGTAGCTTGGAAATAGACCGACGCCGTAGGCGGAGGTCTGTTGCCTGTAAGCAACAAGCTTGAGATAGATGTTATAAAATTTTTGAGCATTCATCAATGTTCGAGGGTTATTCGGATAGAATTTTTTTTGCTGATTATGGAAATAAAATATTTTCTTACATCACAAAAGTCCATGAACGCTTTCCACACAAAATTTTTATTGTGAACAGTATTCTTCGGTATATTCGATGCTATAATTTCATCAATATTATCTTGAGTATCACAACCAAATCGTGACATATTGAAATATTTGAATTGTCAAAATCGAATTGAAAGGAAATGTAGGTATGTATCCATAGCAACATGACATGATTTAGTGAAAAGAACCCATGGGCTCTTTTCAGTATAATTTTGTTTTGATTGGTTGTGTTCGATCAGATGACCACAAATTGACTGATTTTATTGGATATCAACTTGAGCAAAAAAATTTCAGTAGTAATATCCCTAGGACATTGATAATAGACGAGATAATTTTATGACAATCAAAAGCTCAACCCTTGGTTCCAGCCTTCGGCTTTGGGCTGTTACCAAGCAACGAGCTTAAGAAATTTGTCATAAAATTATGAGTCATTTGACAATGTTTGAGGGATATTCGACAGAAAAATTTTTGACAAAAAAAAAATTTATAACTCAACACAACGAAACATTAATTTATTTATTAAAAGTACGGTTATTGAAAGTACAATTATTAAAATTTAGCTTAACATAAGATTCGCTGCTGTTCTTTACTATAGAAGATCTATTACCACGCATAATATTTATGATCTTGTTGTGGTGTTCTTGATCAAGATTTAAGTATGATTTTATGGAATTTTGATTGCTATGACCAGTAATTTTCAGCAATTGTTGTTCTTCTACACCACTTTTTGCCAATTCGCTAACAGCAGTTGATCAAAAAACACTGTTTAAATTCCTAATGATTTTTGTGCCCTCTGGTGAAACTTCTCCAATAAATTACTGGATACTTGTAAACAAATCGTCATCGATAGTAGTGCGGGTGATTTATTTAAAATTATTTTTAAAAAATGCTGCTCGATTTGTTTATACCACATTAGATATATGTTAATTAATTAATATAAATATTTGATACAATCTTTTTAACATTTGGGTAAAAATAAATAAATCTGCATAATACATGAAAACTACTTCAGCTATATTTACTGCAGTCAATCGGACTTTAAATATTTTGGGTAGGATGCGATTATTAAAAATGAAGTTTTTTTATTATATCTCTGAAACCGTAAGTCTGACAAAAATTTTTTTTTGCTTTCTTAAATACATACAATATCATCTACTTTTTTTTATGAATAAGAAATTTTAGGTTAACAATTAAAACTATTATAATTCCAATCACAGCTGGTAAAACGCCAATTACATTTTAAAATCATGCCGGTCAGGTGGATTGTTGTAAACATTTTCAAAGCGCGTTCTAAAAATAATCAGCGCCACCTATTGCTTTTTTTAGGAACTAAATTATACACAAAATAAAATCTAACCGAATTTATTTTGTTTTTTTTTTCTTTTGAACCTTGTTATTCGTTCGTGTTATGACATGACGTATATAGGACTTCGACGATGGCAATTATTATTTGACTTGTAACTTTTTAGGCTAGAAAAATATTTACGTGAGAATAACATCCGATTTAAATTAAATAAAGTCGATATTCCGCTTCTAGACAAGCTATATCTACCCTGATAACCGCATTAATTCCGTTCAGTAATTTCAGTGCTCGGACAAACTAACAGACATACATACATATATTTACGCCTTTTTCCCGTAGGGGTAGGAAAAGATCACTTCCTTCCACTTGCTACGGTTCTTACACACGTCTTTTGCTTCCTCAACTTTCATCAGTGGTCTCATACACGCTCGTCGGTTGTTGGAACTCTTGACCTGGCCTTTTTTTAAAATAATGTCGATCTAATCGAGATATGTTCGCCGAGGTTGACCTCTACCGATTTCCGTCCATTCACACTCGCCTTATAAATGTATTTCGTCTTCCTTCATCCATCCATCTTTTTATGTGTCCAAACCATCTAAATATTCCTTTATCTATCTTTGTAACCACATCTTCTTTTTCACCACAGTGTTTCCTTATCTCACTATTCTTTACTTTATCCAACCGAGTCATTCCGGCAATACTTCTCAGACTACTCATCTCCGCAACATAAATCCTATTTTCATGCTTTTTTTGCCAAACACAATATTTACTACCATACACAACTCTTCTAAGCACAGCCAGACGTGCCTTTTTTGACACTTTTTGGCTGTTAATAAAGCTATGCAGTGCCCCATTCATTTGTTTTCCTGTCAACACCCTTCGCTTAATGTCACATACTTTCCATCTCTCGTAAACCTTGAACCTAAGTATACAAACTCATTTACTTGTTTCACTCTTTCTTCCTTAATCAGAATCTCACAGTTTATCATGCTTTCTTCTTACAGACAGAAAAAATAAAAAAATGTGTGTTTATGTTTTGGTAACGTGCGATTTATCCTATGTGCTTAAAAAAATGGATTTATTTTGAAATCACAAACAAATACTTCAATTTTATTTATTTATATAAATTACAGGTATTGTTATTTTAGTTGAATTCCTGTAAATGTTTCTTTTTAAGATTTTTCCCTTTTTTTTTTCAGGAGGTGGATGACAACGTGAAGATGGGTGCGAACGTCAGCCGTCACTCCGCAAAAGGGTTGGGGCGGCGTTCCCAGTCTAGCGGAAGTATTTGCAACGGCGGCGGTTCTGAAAGCGGGGTGAAAAGTAACAGACATCCAGAAGGAAAAATTTGCAGCAGTTTACCTAGCTATTTGGATGAAAAAGAAAAAAATAGAGCCTGTAATAACAACCATGATGGAAAACATTTAGATGAGGTAAAATAAAATAACATTATACTCTTACTGAATAAGCTTTTAATGTTTTCATATTGAAAATGATTTATCTCATTTTATAAAAGAATTTATGGTTGGTAAACACTCAATGTTCAGACAAATTTATATTTTGTTTTTTTATAATTAATAGTTTTTTGTAAATAAAACAATTAATTTTATATTTTTCTTTAAAAATTTAAAATATTTTAATTGAATACCAGTATTTTTGGATTTTTTTTTGTATCTTTTACTTAATTTTATTTATTGGGGAGTGTAAGCGCTGTGGATTGAAAGTGTTGTTAGATAATTCTTAAGGGTTGTAAATCCAAGAATTACTTAACCACCGAGATTAGGCGTGCACTGTATATTTGAAAGGGGGTGCAACTAGCTCAGATCAACAGAAGGAATGTAACCGGCTTGAATAAAAAAGGAACTTACCATAGGATGAATGTTCGTTGGTTCTGGTGCAAGTAATATGAATTCCTACTGCGAATTTCCACGATCGATCGTTTTTGCTTCAAGTATGGGTCCCTACCCTTTTGCACGTAACATGTATTCGGTTGTAATGTCTTTTATTTTAATATCTATGCGAACACAGGAATATAATTTGAGAGTAAACACAAACTTAGTGGTTTAACAACTTAGGTAGTTCCAGCGTGAACTCACTTTTCGACAAATTTTAATCATTTTTTTCATGTCTTATGTCTTAAAAAAAAAAAGAAAAAAACATAAGATGGGAACATACATGTGAAAATATAGAACAGTATATAGGGGGCACAAGGAGCTCAGAATCTTGGCGAGTACTTAAAGCACTTAGAAGAAACAACAGAGAAAAAGTTCGAATATCATATATCAAAGAACAGGAGTGGGAACGATATTACAAAGATCTACTCACGGAGACTAGGCCCCAATTTATGAGAAATGAAGAAATATCAGCAGATGAAAACGAACAAATTACTCTAACATTACCGGAAGTCAAACGTGCTATAAAATCTATGAAGAACAGGAAATCTAGCGGTCCAGGAGGAATACCACCGGAATTAATTAAATACGGAACTGAGAAGTTGGGGCGAATGATACACGCAATGTTCCTCCGAGCACTAAATGGAGAAGAACTACCAGATGAATGGACGGAAGCCTACATAACGTCTATCCATAAAAAAGGAGAGAAAAAAAAGTGCGAAAACTACAGCGGAATCAGCGTAATAGCTTCGATGGGCCGACTATTTGGAAAAGTCGTCAAAAAAAAATTAGAAGAACAGATACAAGGAAAAGTTGATGAAGATCAGGCAGGATTTACGGCTGGAAGATCATGTATGGACCATATATATACAATTCAACAACTCATAGAGAAAAAAATTGCCAAGAACAGAGAGGTACATTTTGCATTTGTGGAAATCCGAAAGGCCTATGATTCTGTCCCTCGGTCTAAAATCTGGGAAGCCATGTTAGAAATGGGTATAACGCAGAGAATTATCAGAACAGTCCAAAATATGTACAAAAAAAATACCATAAGGATTAAAGAGGGAAATAAACTATCAAATGCCTTCAAAACAACTAAGGGTCTCCTCAAAGGATGCTCAACATCACCCACACTATTCAAAATATTTCTACAACAGACACTAAGACCATGGAAGAGAAAATGTGCAGGAATGGGAATACCAATTAGAAATGATCATCTGTATACTCTAAGCTTTGCCGATGATCAAGTAATCATAGCTCAAGATGAGGAGGATTTAGGTTTTATGATGCGGAAACTAGAGGAGGAATATGGGAAAAATGGAGTGGAAATCAACCTCGAAAAGACCCAATATATGTCAACAGCACAAGACAGGATATATCACCTAGAAATAGATGATAACCGACAGATCTCAGGAACAGACAAATTTAAGTACCTAGGGTTTATAATATCAAAAAGTGGAACAACAGAGGAAGAAATAAAAAATAGACTAGGTCAAACTAGGGCATGTATTAATCAATTAAACCCAATATTATGGGACCGCCACATAACCAAGACTAATAAAACGAGAATATTCCATTCAATAGTTCGCAGCATAATGACTTATGGAGCTGAAATGTGGGTGATCAACAAAAAAAACAAAGGGAAGATTGTAGCCACAGAAATGGACTTTTGGAGAAGGAGTTGTGGAGTGAACAGATTAGATCGAATAAGAAATGAGGAGATCAGGAGAAGAATGGAGGTAAAAAAAGACATACTAGAACACATAAAGGAAAAGAAACTAACGTGGTACGGACATGTTAGAAGAACTCCGGAGGATCGCTGGATACACCGTGTAACTGAGTGGAGTCCATTAGGCAGACGAAAGAGAAGTCGACCAAGGCGATCATGGAGAGACGAAGTGGATGAGGCGATGGAATTAAGAAACCTGTAGGACGGAGACTGGCAGGACAAGGACAACTGGAGACAAGGGCTGAAAGCAGGAAGGCAGCGACAGCTGTAGATATCCTGGATTATATATATGTTTGCTGGCTAATTCTAAACTTTTTTCACCGTCTGGAACGCGAGATATTTGATGTCAAAGTTCACATTTTTTAAGGTCGATTCCCGTATTATGCATGTAAAATTCCGAGCCCATCAAACTATCTGCTGTTATTTAATAATAATTTAAAGTATTATTTATTTGCTAACTGCTAACCAGCTGATTTATTAGTAAGAAGTGATCTGGCAACATTGTGCAAATCGAATCGAATCTCTAGTGATATGAATATATTTATACGTAAAATTTTTTTTGTTTTTAATAAATTAATAATAAATAAAGGACAAATAAAAAAGTATTAATATATTTATAATAGAATCAACATCAACACTCTTCCAATTTTTACATACACCTGCCAAACATGGACCTTGACTAAAGCAAACATCGATAAAATAAAGAAAACCCAAAGAGCCATGGAGCGATCAATGTTGGGAATTAAATTACAAAATAACTGGATGAGAAACAAAACAAAAGTCAAAGATGCAGGTCAACATATACCCAGGCTAAAATGGGACTTCGCAGGTCATACCGCCAGACAAAAGGATAATAGGTTGAATACCACGATACAACAATGGAGACCATGGAGTGGAAAGAGAGCAATAGGACGACCCCTGATGAGATGGAGAGATGACAAAGAAAGTAGAAGGAATACATTAAAAACAAGAAGCATAAAATAGAAACAATTGGAAAAAACTAGAGGAAGCCTGTGTCCAAAGTTGGGCGTATTGAAAGGCGAAAGAAGAAGAAGCATAAATTTAGTCGGATTAATTGTCTTTTATGTTGTAATGAAGATTTCCACGACTTAGTGTTATTGTAAATATTTTAATTTTTCAGGCATTTTATTTATTTATTATGAATTATTCGTAATCACTGCATACGCTAGGATAATATAAATAAATCATAACGCATTCAGAGCAACGTTGCCAGGTCACCTAAAATGAATATATTTGATAGTATATATAAGTATCTGTGTGTAACAATAGGAAATGCTTGGATTGTACTATAGCACGCTGGAACTACCTTAATTACGAAGATGGCACTGATACCCAAACCGTACAGTGGTTTAACTATGTAGTTTAAAGATGAGACTAATACCCACTTTCTGAAAATATGACAAAAGTTAAGTGCTACCGTAAAACTGAATGTTTAACTCGAAATCCTAATTCGTTCTGTGTTATTCTTTATGTGACTGAAATGTTTTTTTAGGCTGACCGAATTCCTCCCTTAGGCGACAGCGCACCTTTGCATTGGAAATTTTCGGATACACATACGATCTGCGATCAAGGTTATGGCTCTGAAAGATCCCCCGAAGAAGAGTATCCTCCAAATCTCACCAGCTTAGACCAAGAATCTCTTCAATGTCATCATCATCTGGAACCGCACGCTTGCTATCCTTTCATAACTCCAGGTGAGATTTTAGTAACATTTATACACGGTGGAACTTTAAATCTGAATCATTGGATTTAACATGGGAAAACAAACTTCTGTAGTTGGTTCCTCTAATTATTTTACAGCAAAATACTAAATAATCATTTTTGAAAGATTAAAAAGTTTTTTTCAATACAACTATAAGACTTTTAATTTATTCAACCGTTTTCGAGAAAATGAAGGAAATCTATTCAGTCAAAAACTGTTTCTCGCGTGAGCCTTGATTTTGACAAACGCCAAATTTTCTTGTTATTTATTTTGTAATAGTATTTTAAAATGGATTATTATACAGTTAATAAGGACGTAATGTTTGTAATATGGTTTTACTTGTTAAATATTACTATTTGTGTAACATCTTGCCACGTCTTTTACGTTCTCCAAAGAGTACTCTGCCAGCGGTCTCTCTACTGGCAAATTATGCCCGAGCTCAGCCGTAGAGGGTAGAAGAAAAAAAATAAAAGTGAGCCGCGCCACCGACTTAGACGGTACAAGCCGGAAACCCCTAGGTCTAGTAGGCACTAGCAGAGCCACACGATAAACAACAACAATTATGGTGAACTAGATAAATAAAACTATGTTTACAATTCCTGCAATATATTAATTAAGTAAAAATGATGTTCTGATTTTTTACAACAAATTCTGTATATTTGTAAAGTGGATTAAACGAATTTAATACACTTTTCTTAAAATAATATTTAAATTAATTATAACAATCTTTCAGACAATAATAAAAAACCTAATGATGTACAAAAGAGAATTAAAAACAACAAACAAAAAAAAATGTTCACAATATTTAAAATTTCAAAAATAATTGGTTTTATATAGAAATCCTGATAGCAAAAGATTAACAAAAAAAATACAAAATAAATGGACTTGCAACAAAAATAATAATTTGAAACCCTCACAATAACTACATAAAGTATATTCAGTAATGTATAAATTCAGATTCAACTTGGAGCAGGTACAAATTTAATGAAAATAATTTATTACTTTTAAACTATTGAAAACACTTAGATCAAGCACATAATAACTGATAAGTTGATAAAATTAAATTCAATACCATGTAACCAATTGAAAACTTCATAGAGACGTCACTGTTACATAGATGATCCAAGAAACAGAAACACCAAGTAGTATTATCATAATAATTTCTGCTAAAAACACCAAGCAAGTCTTTTACGAAAACTTCATTGAGACGCCACTGTTACATCGAGGATATAAGAAACAGAAACACCAAGTAGTATTTTTAAAGATTTACACTGTTAAAACAATCGAGCTTATTTAAAAATATTTTTTTTTACGATGGCTGTCCTTTAAAATAGCAATATTGTAGGATATTCACAAATAAGTATGAATAAACGTTTTTACTTGAACACAAAGAACTATTGAGAATATTACTTTAATCAAAGTTCAGACTTGGCATATTATCCAATGCAATAAATAGTTTTCAACAGTGTACCATATTAATAAATTAAAACAAAACTTAATCGCGGTGTCAAAAACAAATCACGTCGTTTAAATATTCTAAAATAAATCACTTGTAACCTGTGGGTATACGAATTCACTAATCCTGTAGCCGAAATGATTATGGAACTGCACCTGGTACTTAACAATGGCTTCCCTCCATCAAATCCCGCACGCGGTCATTTTAACTCGACCCCAATATCCAAAATCCAAAAGGCACGACAGAATGGTCAAGTTAAAAATAAATGGTTTTTCTTCAAAATCTAATTAAGATGGCCCAAATACAGCCAGATATGAAAGAAAAAACCGTAGAAGTTCTGCTCACGTGTTAATATCAAATCGTTCCAAAAACTCTCACCCGACTTCCACGACTGACCCCAAACGACTCTCCAACTACTCACTCCCAGGCCGGAAATCAAGAAATGACACGAAATAAACGTCAACCCACAATCTTCTCCAGTCCGGGCTCCACAATCGCCTCGTCCGTGCTGTTAGCCAGCCCCATCCACACAGAAATGCAAACCAAACAATAATCCTATCACTACTAGGTATGCAACACTATTTACAACGCAATTAATAATGGAACTGTTGGATTTAATTAAAAATAGGCACGTGACAATCTTGTATAATACTTTCTATATTCACCCCGTATCTAAATCTGCGCTCTGTCAGTTTTTAGTGTGCATAACCGATAGTGGTGGTAATAAGAAATACAAAAGTGTTTTATTTTTACCAAAATCATCCAAAAGTTAATATTACTCTGGTAATTCAATAAGAAGTATCCGAGATTTTTACTCGGTTTTTTACCAAAATGGCCAGATTCCATCCTTTGGAACTGTTAAAATAATTATTGAGCTGTTTAAATCTACAGTGTAAATAAATCTTGTAAATGTCAGGTTGCTGTTCCAACATTGTTTTGAAGAAAGGCCAGGTCAAGAGTACCAACAACCGAAGAGCATGTATGAGAGCACTGATGAAAGTAGAGGAAGCAAAAGATGTGTGTAAGAAGCGTAGCAAGTGGAAGGAAGTGGTATCTGCCTACTCCTAAGGGAAAAAGGCGTGACTTTATGTATGTATGTATGCTGTTCCTTACAGAGAAACTCAACTCGATTTGGATGTAGTGGTGTATGTTGTAGAAGATAAAAACAGAAGTCTAAGAAAGATTGGTCGTAGTTTGGGTGTCTTGCATAGTACTGTGCTTAGAACTTAAAAAAAATAAATTCCACCATTTAAATCAGACAGCAGAAAATTTTCGTGAATGATAAAGTTACCAGAATGTAATTTTGTGAAAAATTAGTTGATTTAGCAAACCACGATGGAAACCTTTTATATTGTATTTTATTTTCCGACGAATCTTTGTTTTCAACTCACGGTTTTCACAATATACAAAGCTTTAGTTACTGGAGTACCGAAAACTTGCATTTATATGTAAAGAACAAAAATTAATATCGCGGTTCTGTGAATGTTTGGGTTGGTTTACTAGGTCATAGAATAATTGGTCTTTTTTTTCATTGATGGGATGGCACGGATGTCCGGTGCACAATAGTTTAATTACGCGTCATTTTTTGGATTTTACTTTTTCCGATCATTGGATAGGTCGTAGTGGTATAATAAACTAGCCTGCATGATCATCGGTCTGATTTCTTTCGATGGGGCTATTTGAAGGATAAACTTTACAATAATGATTATTCATTTGCAAGTTTAGCTGACTTAAAAGAAGCGATTGTTGTAATTTGTCAAGAAATCTCGAAGTATATGTAAGCAAACGTGAAGCGACAATTTTATGATCGATTAGGATTTTGCTAATAGAGATTAAGTCAAACATTTGCTAAATATTGGAAGGTTTTTTTAAAAGTCTTTACTCGACAATAATATACAGGGTGGACTATAAGTCAGCTGTCACTAAAAATCATAAGCGTATAGCTCACTTAAAGACAAATTGTTAGAATAGAATCTAGCTTCGCAATCATTGAGCCATAAAAAAATTGTGCTGTCGGGGACCCCCTTAAGGAACGAAGTTTCTTACTTTTTTTTGTCAACTTCCGTCTCTGTTGACCCTCTCTGTCACAACTGGGACTGACAGCGCGGAGACCAAAGGAAAGTTCCCGCAAGTTCTCGACAATTCTTACCGTTTCGAAAAGGGGTCTATCGCCGTTTTAAAAGTGTTTATAATTTAAGAAATGTAAATAGTTATAAAAAGTTGTATATCCAAGTGAATATTTAAGTGATTAATTTATTGTGTTGGAATAAACGTTGTTTTGTATCGAGAGTTTTAATCGCCGAACCCATGGAAGAACCAAAATTCTTAACAATATGATTTTTTAAGGCAAATAATCTAAAGGAACGAATTACATCAGAAAGTTTCATTCAATATTGCAATTTGTTGAAGTGATTTCGTGAAATGGGACGGAATCGTGTCCCTTTCTTGCAGTTTGTGGGGGTGATTTTGTGAAATGTTACAGAAAGTGGGTAAGGAAAGTCACGGAAGCACCGCGCTATTTGTTTTGACAAATGAGTGCGTGGTGGTAGAGTTAGCCGTCAGATAGCCGTCAACCAATTTTTCGAGAGGTCGGTACTGTCAGCCATCAACTGTGCACTTAAGTTACAGTGTTGCGTATTAAATTTATTGTTATATGCGTAAACTATATAAATAAATATTTACCGTTGATAATAAGTCTCAATAAAGTGCAGATCATTGATAAAAAATTTAATTAGGTAATAATAAATAATTATTTGAATAAAATTTTTCATTATTCAGCTTTTTTTAATTTTAAGGTTGATTTCTGTTACTCCCTGTGTCAATTAAATAAAATACAATTTTCAGTAAAAAGAATTATTGTTTGTTCTAAAAAATCATTTCAAATAATACCTGACCCATTTTTTCAGAATATAATTTTAAAAGTGCTTATTACTAAGGTGACATGTCAAATGTTACACATCATATGCGACTACTGTAAGGCTCGCTAGTTTTATTTTAATTGTGCCGGTCGATGGAGTTTCATCTGACACTCTACTCATAAATGCTGGTGTTCCGCAAGGATCCATTCTAGCACCAACACTATTTTTACTTCACATCAACGACCTGTTGAAAGCAACTTCATGTCCCGTACACAGCTTTGCCGATGGTAGTACCCTCCATACCGCTTTCTCTTCCAGGGCCCCTATATCAGCCCGTGAAACCAGAAATGAACGAGGAAGAAATGTTAACAAATGGACTTGGCAACAATTCTCGAATGGGGATCCAATAACTTGGTAGAATTCAATGCAAACAAAACACAAGCATGTCTTTTCTCTAGAAAAGCCGATCTTACTGTGCCTAACATAACTTTGTCAGGAGTAACCATACCACTGAAGTCATCCATATCGATGCTTGGTATTACTATCAGCAATAACCTTTCCTGAGAAAATCACGTGAGGTCTATTGCCAAAAGTGCATCCCAAAAACTTGGTTTTTTGTTTCGTGCTAAGAGCTATTTCACCTCCAGTCAGCTGCTTATGATCTATAAGGCACAGATCCGACCTGTACTGGAGTACTGTTCCCATATTTGGAGTGCAGCACCTAAACATATCCTGAAGCTACTGGATTCTGTCCAAAAACCGAAGAAAAGTTGGCGATTTGTCTCTATTTTATAGATATTTTCATGGGCGATGCTCTTCTGAAATATCAACAATCGTTCCTCCTTTGGCAGTCTCTTCGAGATTAACCCGTCAAGTTCAGTCTCCACACCCCTTCGTGGTCACTTTGGAGACCTGCAGAACATCACTTTCCAAAGACTCATTCATCCAACGAATTGCGAGGCTTTGGAACTCATTGCCTAGGGAGGTGTTCCCCGAGGCATATAACCTCCAGAAATTTAAGAAGAACACCAACTCCTACCTTCTTTCCCTTGGTTCCCACGATGTTCTTTGAACATTACAGGATATTCCTTTTCGTAGGAACCAGAACATATAAAAAAAAAAAAAATGTTGTTGGCGTTGCGCATTTGTTTTCGATATTTTATTTGCATTCTGACGTTTGCGCTTTTCATACTCTTTTGGACTCTGAGAACATGATTTCACTATTGTCTTTCTATAATTTAAATAGTAAAATAAATAGTAAACACATGTACAACAAGCGATTGTAAACAGTAAATACTTTTATTATGTTATACAATTTTATCGACTTTTCTAAATCTGTATTACACACATTTGCTGCAGTTTCCATTTTTCAAAACTTAATTGCAATTATAAAACAATATTCACGTATGATGCACTACAAAAACACAAACAACAAATGCGATTTCACAAAATTTCCACGTGTCTGTACAAACCTGTGTTAAGGTTATATGATAATAAATTATAATTTAAAAAAACTAAAATACACGCTTTTAGAGTTAATCAAACTAAAAAGTTACCAATAATTCTTAACATAAGAATAAAATTACTGACGAGAAAATTAATGTCACTGTTCTGTTTGTCATACAAAGCACCCCACGCTTTTAGAACAGTGACATTAATTTTCTCGTCAGTAAACTATTCCATTAACCAAGAAAATTATCTGTCTCCGATTTGATATGCCAAACAATTTTAAAATGTAGTTCGCGATTACCTTAATACAATTTAAAAAAATTATGTATGAAATGGTAAAAGCACAAAATGAATGCATCGACCGGGAATCGAAACCCGCGTGGCAGGCAAGCATTCTATCACCGAACCACCGTCCCATTTCGTTACGTGACGAGTTGTACTAAATCGTACTACCAGTAAGCCGCGTTAAGGATCTTCGGTCCAAAAATGCGGAGTTTCGGGCAAATTTGCTATTTTTTTTTCTCATAAAATATTAATTTTTTTGAAAAACCGCACTTAAAAGTGCCGCAAGTCATACATTTGTTTAAACTGGAAAAAAAAATTGTTAAAATCCAACCAAAATTACGCCGTCATAGTTATTTCTGCCAAACTTCTACAGAAACGATTTTAAAACATTTTTCTCCACTGATTTGAGCGCCCTCGCACAAATGTGTTTTTTCACATAGAGACTGTAAATTACTGCATGAGTTGTAGTTCCATTCATGATAATGAAGAATAACACCAAAGCTGATCGAAAATTTTTAGAACGGGATCAAATGAATAGCACATGCAAATTACACTGGCCGGCATCAAAATAGGAGCAAAACAATGTATACGTGGACTTAATATATGGACACGTTGAATAAAAATATGTAATAAATTTTTAATTTTCCAAACCGTTTCATTTCAATACGGGTAGCGTAACGGTTATTTGGAAACGTACGTGAAGTTTATTGTGTCCTTTATTTATATATCTGTGTAAGAAAGAGATAAAAATGTACTGTTTACTATTACTGGTCTTGAATAAGTGAGCGAAGGGCGTATGCGAAATTAAAACGAAATCAGTTATTTTGTAGTAGTTAATAAATATTTTTGGCGCCACTACATATAAAGTTAGGTTTGATAAAAAATTTGGTAAAGGCAATGAACAGGGATGGAGAGGCATATAAATAACTAAAAAGTATGAATAAATGAATGAATGGGAGTTGTGGAAGAGGTCTAATTTTTTCCTAGGCACTGCAGCATTTTTTGCTTTTTGTACCTTTCTAGCTCCTTATTTTTGTCCCATTTTTTCAATTCTCCCTTTAAGGAGTAGAAGAACATGTACTGCTATTGCCCCAGGTGGATCGGTCTCTTGGTCTTGTATAAACCCCAGTGCGGTGGCTTCGCATTCGAAGATAAAATGATTAGCTGTTTCCTTCTCCTCATTACATAATCTGCATAAAGGTTCTAAGTCAGATGTTTCCTCAAAGTGAGAGCAGCTTCCCTGTCTGCTTCGATGGGGTTCTTTCAGCATTAACTTGCTGTGCCTAGCTTCCTCTGGCTGATGCTAAGAGTAGATCTCTGCTTTAACGCTGGCCTTGGGTATTCCGATTATTGGTTCTGGCCCAATAAATGGTGTTCCAGAGCACCGTCAGGCTAGTTTTTCCGCTTCTTCGTTACCAGAAATACCTTCATGCCCTGGCACCCACAACAAAGTGACTTTGTTATGGTTAGCCAAGATTCGTAGGTTTCCGGCACATTCCCGGACAATTTTTAAGTCTATTCTCCGTAATGCCAAAGCTTTAAGTGCCGCTTGACTATCTGATCTAATGATCTAAAAAATAAATTTCAACGTACTTAAAGAAGGTACATTTGTTGGCCCTCAAAGAAAAAAATCTTTGGGACCAAATGTTCTAATCTGAGTTGGTCGATAAAGAAAGAAGAGCATGTGAAGCATTTGAAAAAATTTGTCACAATTTCCTCGGTTGCAACATGTCATTAAAAATACACTTCATGCATTCGCATTTAGATTTTTTCCCAGAAAATCTTGGTGCTGTGTCTGATGAGCATGGAGAGAGATTTCACCAAGATATTGTGCATATGGAAAAAGGGCAAGTGGTCCTCGGCAATGATAGAAGATTTCTGCTGGAAAATAAATCGAAAAACGGAACACCAAAATTATAAAAGTAAACGTTATACCAAATAGTTGTTATACTTTAAGTTAGGTTGGGTTTTTTTTTAATTTAAATATGCGTTTAAATTGTATTGTTACGATCCGGCCCTGTTGTCTTTCGCCTTGAGGCGCGTCGATCACAATTAGGAGACTGCCGCTGGCGATTAAAAAAATAGAGAAAAGACACCGGCAAATTCTAGAATGCTGCGTCTAATTATTCCGAAACAATAAAAGATTATGCGGGGTCTTTCTGGAAGCCGCGGAAGCCCGTGGTCAGTTCTTGAAGTTAAATTAGTCAAGTATTAAAAGTAATTGTAAAGTGAATATCTAAATGATTTGTAAAGTGAAATTTGTTGTGTAAAAGTAGTTGAATAAAAATTTTTACTGTACTGAGAGTTTAGATTTACCGAACCCAAGAAGTAAATATTGTAACAGTATTGTAAAAGTAAATACCCGTGCAAGTCTCTTTTTTTGAAATAAATAAATACGTATTTAATATGTCACTATTGATCTTGTATTTAAATAGCAATATCTTCAAAACTAGACGTGACAGAGTAAATCTGTAAACAGATTTGAACCCAGCAAACCAAAGTCGATAAAAAATCACAACCTAACCTATTGTTGTTGCTCTCGATGTTTTTTTTTGTCGACCAGTGTTATATTTTAATTATATTTCAAAATATGACATATTAGAATGAATGTGATATATTATTTCTCAATCAACCATAAATGTTCCATTTTCAGAGAATATTCGGAGCAAGCATAAATATTACTTTTATTTTATCCTTATCAACAAAATAAATTCAATGAATTCATAAAAGAAATAACATAATTATGATCGGAGTCTATGGCAAACATTTCCAAATCATATACTAAACGGTTCTAAAGTAGTAGCGTATCAAGTGAAATAAAAAATACTAAGCAAAATGATAAATACGTAGCTGTAGCTGATAGCTGGTTTTCAGGGTACTTATTAACAGAGTTCTTGGGACACAAAAAGTGGATCTATGAGGTTTTAAGTGTATATTTTTTTTTATGTAAATAGTCGCAAAAAGGGTAGACCTATCGTGTGGGCCGCGGACGGCCCGCAATGCGACTATTAGAAGGGGAAGTGATTATAGAAAGGAAATGATTGTGGACACGCTTTTTAAAAAGTTGCAGGTCATAGTTCTCTGGAAAAACTGATGTTGGAAGCTTATTCCATTCCGTAGCAGCCCTGTAAAAGAAGGATTCTTGATTAAGATTGGTCCTTGTAGTGTCAATCTTGAGAGTAAATGGGTGAGACTGATCAGCGTGCCGAGTTCTTCGGCCGAATGTGGCCAATGGTGGTACAAGAGTTTTTATTTCTCTGGAGCATCTGCCATGGAAATATCTGTAGAGCAATGACTGGACTTCAACTCTTCTTCTATGTTTTAGAGGGTGAAGGGTTTCTGTGAGAGTTGAGCTGTTTATCAAACGAATGTCTTTTCTGAATGGAATCTAGAAGACGAAGAGAATGCCTTGGTGCTGAACCCCAAATGTGCGAGCAATACTCCAGAAGAGGTCGGTTTTGAGCCTTGTACGTCGTCAACAGTTGATCAGGAGTAAAAATCTGTATTCTTTGATTATACTAACAGTTGTTTAAGGTTAGTAGGTACACAACAGGAGTTCAAGCCAACTTGGAGTGGGGGTAAGTGGCGGGAGGAATGGGGAAGTTGTGGGAGGAAGAGTGAGGGAAGTGGCAGGAGGAGGAGTGGGGCAAATTACATTTGACATTTTTGACTTCCCTCTTCCCGCCACTTCCTCCACTCCTCTTCGCGCCACTTTCCCCACTCCTCCTCCCGCCACTTCATCCACTCCTCCTCCCGCCACTTCACCCACTTTTCCCCCCACTCCAAGTGGGCTTTAATTCCTGTTGTCTACCTACTAAGGTTATGTTTTACTTGTAACTTTTATTAAGTTTACATAAAACAGAATCGAAGTTTTGTAACTGTTCTTGCAGCAATCAATTACCATTTGGAAACAGAACACAACCGCACAAGCGCGTTCACAGTAGTTCGCTAACTTAACTCAGACTGTAATAGACTCAAAAATTATCAGGGAATATGCCGGAAACCTACGAACCTTGGCTAACCATAACAGGGTCACTTTGTCGTAGGTGCCAGGGCATAAAGGTATTTCTGGTAACGAATAAGCGGACAAAGTAGCTAGGCGGTGCTCTGGAACACCATTTATTGGGCCAGAACCAATAATAGGAATACCCAAGGCCAGCGTTAAAGCAGCGATCAATGGCTGGGTCCACTCTCAGCATTAGCTAAAGTGGGCACAGCCAGAGGGAGCTAGGCACAGCAAGTTAATGCTGAAAGAACCCTTACTTAAGCAGACAGGGAAGCTGCTCTCGCTAAGTAGGAAAAAACTTGGAACAGTTGTAGGACTTTGTACCGGACACTGGTTTTTGAGGAAACATATGCACAATATAGGCACGTCTGTCACAGAACCTTTATGCAGATTATGTAACGAGGAGAAGGAAACAGCCACTTATATTATCTTCGAATGTGAAGCCACCGCTCAGTGAAGGCACTACCTGAGGTGTATATAAGACCAAAGGAGTGATCCACCTGAGGCAATAGCAGTACATGTGCTTGTTCTTCTTAACAGAAGAATTAAAGAGATGGGAGTAAACTAAGGCGCTGGAAAGTTACAAAAAGCAGACAATGCTACAGTACCTAGGGAAAAATTAAACCTCTTCCACAACTCCTATTTATTCATTCATTCATCAGAGTCTCAGAGTCTTTAAAATTAAATAAAGTGTAAGGCTGTGTGCACGTGTTAATAAAATTTTTTTACTTTGTGCAATAAAGTTTATTAAATTATTGCAGAGCTCTTTCGACTGTCAAGTCATCATCAGCGCAACTCGTCAGGTGTACAAGATCCATACAATTTTTTAATTGTTTAAGTTTTATGGTAACAATTTTAAACGTAATTTGCTTTTTTTATTAAAAATTCTACAAAGAGCAAAATAAAACACTTTTTTATAAAACAAAAATATAAAAATGACATTTTTAAATTACGTTAAAAAGTTTCATTACGTGGTTTACTATGGATGCTGGTCTGATGCAAAGCAAATCGATGTTCACAAGTTTGTACTTGGCCTCGAAAATTCGCTCTCAAATATACGTTGCACTACTTCGTAGCTTCTTAAATATTCCTAAATATTAAAATACTTTGGATTTTGCCTTTGCCATTTGTTTGTCCTACATATTTCATTAATTTAATTACGCACGGTTATATTTAATTACAACAATGTTTAGCAATATATATAATAAGCGTTATTTTTATTTCTCAAAAGAGTACTTGAAAAAAATTGGATAAATATTTTCCTTACTGTATATTTTTCTGTACACAGGGTGGAAAAATTTGGACAATATTTCACTATTTAGCCTTTTTTATTATAATTAAATACAAGTAATATTTTCCATTGGTTTATTATAGGTAGTTGTTTAGTTATTTATTTTATGTTAATGTATAAAATAAAAAAAAAATAAAAATATAATAAATAAAAAGCTGGATGCCTTCGAGATGTGGGTGTGGCGAAGACTTCTAAGGATCCCTTGGATCTCACGTAGAACCATTGTTTCCATACTGGAAGAATTGGGAATTCAGGAAAGGCTGTCGAGTGTAATAAAGCGGCGAATCCTGAAATACTTTGGACACGTCACTAGAAGGAAGGACGACAATCTGGAAAAACTAGTTGTGCAGGGGAAATGACCTCGAGGGCGCTCCCCAAGTCGATTGATCGACCAAGTTAAAGAATTCACCGGTGCTCCCTTTCAAGAAAACATCAGGAATGCCTCAGACAGTGATAAATGAAGGAAGATTGCCCACACCACAATTTAAATGGCAACCATGAGATCACGACACTTCAGTCATGAAGTATACAACTAAAGAGAGAGAGAGAGAGATAACATTTGTTTATTTCGCATTAAATAAAAAAGAAGTGTGTAACTGTTAATAAATTATACACAGACACAGTAATTGTACATTTACTCGTGCACAGCCGAAAAGAAATCAAGGACTTCACTGAATAGTAGGTATTTATTTTTTTGTGTGTATATATTACAAAACTGCTTTTTAAAACTTTTTTTAAATGAACAATGATATTAATTGTATGGTTTCAAATTCAAATTCATTTCTTTATCACAATAAAGTCATTGTGTTGTTGTTGGTCATTAAATCACCCTTAATGGGTCCATTGTGGCTCTCCCCTAGAGGTTACAGTTCACCGCACAATCCAGTTATTCTCGCAAAGTTCATGGTTGTATGAGGTGAGATTTTCTTGATCTTGAAATCGGTAGGTTCTAAGTTGGTAAAACAAAATGTTAAACCTAAGCAAGGGCATGAATATAGTATGTGTTCAGCTGTTCCGTCTTCCAAGCAGCAAAACCGACAGTCCGTTTGTTGTTTTAGACCTATCCTTCCAAAGTGGTATCTTTGACGATAATGTCCTGTAAGTAGTTTCGTTAGAATTCGCAGGTCATTTCTAATACATTTCAGGAACTGATTGGTTGTGTTTCTAGTCGGTTTAGGTAAAAACGCCTTCGAATGTCTCGACCCTCCATGATATATCAGACCAGTTTGTGAGTCAATTTCTCTCCGCACAGTCCGAAATAATGGTTTTGGCAGCACTTGTGGTGACTCCAAAGACTGGTTCTGGTCCTGTGAATGCAGATTCGGCTCCCTGTTTTGCGAGGATGTCTGCTTTCTCGTTGCTCTAAACCCCTTGGTGCCCAGGTACCCACAGCACTTTGCACAAGGGCACTCCAGGGATAAGCAGTGAAAGTGACGAACTAACTTCTCCAGACATAATTGCTATGTATAAATTTGATTCCGGAAGTATCAAAGGGTAAATATAAAAAATACAAATATCCTTCATTAATTGGCAAAAGCAGAAGGAATGAATGTAAATGAGCAAATTAAAATATCGTACATTTATTAAATGTGTTACAAACATGTTAATTGTGAATGGAAATGTTCAATACAATTAAAATGAAATTTCAAGTTTTTGTTGTGAAATAATTTCGCTATTTTATGTAATAGCCGTAGAAAAAGTATAGTGCAGAACTCACACGAAATATTCATTTCCTTCTCGTATTATTTGCAGCATACTCCAGGGAAATTAATACTGTTTCGTGCTCGTTAAACAATATATTGTTTTTAAACGACAGCTGATGAGTTTTTAATGACTTTTGTTTTTTAAAATAGTAAGGTAGTCAAGAGATACATTTGTTTAATGTTTTAATATTTAATATAAAAAGGTAATGCTCGTATAGCGGACAAAAAACACTTATGTGGGATAATCTTTACATAGAGAAGATCTTTTGTGTAAGAAAATTTGCCTTAAATTAAATGCAGTAATAGTAATTTATTAATTTAACTTGCATCATTGTAATAAATAATCCACAGCATCAATTTTTTGCTAAAATACAACTTATCGTGAGGGCCTTCATGAAATTTGTCCGTGAGTGAACGACGGTCACGATTATATTCACTGCTACAGTGATTTGCAGTATTTGATGATGCTTTACTCCATACAAATATAAAGAATTAATTTCATAGATACACTGTTGTTAAGAATTTAACCCACGTCGAAAGTTGTCCATTTTCGTTTTCCATGGGCTGTGCTGTGTTTAATGGACCCAAACCGATATTGAATTTAATTTAGGTAACCACGGTAACCTTAATAATTAAGGCATTCGGCGCCTTTGTGAAATGTTTCCATTAAAATTAAACACTTCTGAAGATTTTGCAGATCGCTATCTTGTACGTACAAATATCCTTTATGCTGACCAACATGAAAGGGATGAAAATTTACGAACCTCAGTGGGTTTTATTTTCTAAATCAAAGAATACATTAAAAATTGCCTAAATTTATTTACACAGAAGAAAGCGGTAGTTGAAAGATATTGCCATTAACTCATTACACTTCATCTACATCTAATACAATTAAACAAGCAGCCGCTTACTGGTGATACATTATTGGAAAGTCTGTAGACCATCAGTGCTTACGGTAACAAATATACAGTTTGGACCATACATTAAGAATACAAATGCAATAGTATTTAATGTATGTGACAAACTGCCAAAAGGCTATAGTACTCAATTCTTTAAAATCAATTCTTAAACGTTTTCGGCAACAATGCCATCATCAGGAGAGAATTTTGTCAAAATTCTTTACAGAGGGTCAAGATAGAAAATAAACATTTCATCAACATCTTATTTGTAAGGAAAGAGTTAAGAAGATTAACATAATAATTAAAAATTAAAATGGTAACCTAGTAATCCTAGTAACCTCCGCTTTTTTTTTCTTGTGTTATAGCTTCTACTAACTTTGTATGACTTTTTTTTATAGATATTGCCAAGGCTCAGTTAATAAATTGATATTTTGTGTGTTTCATAGCTCTTAGACGCAGCAGTACTTTTAATAAAATAAAAATTATTGTTCTATATACCAAATAAGCGAGCATATAATTACCATTATGAAAATAAAAAAAATTAAAGCATTGGCTGCTTCTTTTATGTGTTAATCAACAACGAAAAATATGTTGACTTTAGATTTTTAATATAATATGTTAATTACTTTTTTTAAGGTGTAAATATTAATTATAATTAACTACATTTGCATATTAATGAACTTTCATAGAAAGTATACCTTTATGAAAGTCCCATCGTGTATCTAATAGTAATTTTGAATGAAAATCATAATTATAAAAATTATGAAAAACTATGATGCTATTATAGAAAACTCTAAAAATTCTTGACAGCGAAAATAAATATAAAAATGTATTAAACTGTGCATATCACCCAAAATGGTATTGTTACGAAATTACTTCTTTCTTGGGTTCGGTGATTTTAAACTCTCGACACAGTAACAAACAACTTTTATTCCAATACTTTTACACAATAAATTTTACTTTAATAAATCACTTGGATATTCAACTAATTACAACTTTTACCACTACTTAAATTTTATAACTTATAAACACTTTTAAAACTGTCCTTTTCGTCCTTTTTATACCTCTAAATCATAATTCGACCTTCTTCGCGAAAGCGACAGAACCATCTGGAAGTCTCTAGACGCGGCGAGAATTTACTAGACGAAGACCAACAAATCACTTCATTAATATGCACCCAAGTTGTGGTCGACACTCGGACGCCGACAAATAAGAGGGCCGGGTCGTAACAGTATTATGCACGATTATTTATCAAATGTAATTCAATGCTCGTCGTAGGCATATAGCCAGGAGTGTTTTCTGATGTTTAATCGACCCACATATACCTATAGTATAGGTAAACATGCTGCGAAATTAGCTGGTACTTTAAAATCAGTTTTATACATTTTTATATTTATTTTCCTTGTCAGAAATTTTTATAGTTTTCAATAATAATTTTACTGCCCAGCTATGTACTGTATTTAAAATTTTTTAACTACACTCCATTATTTATATGTACGGCCTATTTAGTATCACTAATTACTAATAGTTGTCCTATCTAGGTCACATACTCAGGGGTGATCGTTACCGTATTCTTTAACTTATAATAAAGGGCAAGATAGAAGGCCGTAGAGGAGTCGGTAGGATACAAGCCTCGTGGTTGAGAAATCTTGAGAGTGGACCGGAATTCGAAGCGCAGAACAACGCTTTAGAATCGCCGAAGACAGAACACAGCTCGCCATTGTGATTGCCAACATCAGAAGGACCTGATATGGCACCAAAAGAAGAAAAGAAGAATTACTAATAAAATTGTAATATAAAATAAAATTTTCAGGTGACATTTTATTATTTGCTCAAAACGAGAAGGAACTACAAGAAATGATAAAAGACCTAAAGCTAGAAGCAGAAAAAGTAGGCCTAAAAATGAACCAAAACAAAATATACGACCAACGAAAGTACGGACCATAACATACTAATTATCCAGGTACAATGAATAGAAAAAGTACAGTTATACATATACCTCGGACAATCGGTAATCCTAACAAAACAAAAACAGGACACAGAAATAGAGAGACGAAGCAGATTGGGATGGGCGCATATGGAAAGTTAAAACATGTCCTAGACAAAAATATATCCCTAAAACTAAAATCAAAAATATATGTATAATATATATGAACGTATTCTCCCCGTGGTAACCTACGGCGCAGAAACTTAAGTGATAACAAGAAAACAATTCATAAAATGCAAGTACATCAAAGAGCCATCGAAAGAAAATTATTCTAATTGGTATATTTTGATTTTGTCATAAAGCTGCCATGGAAAACTGACATTTATTGATAGTTATGACGGTAAGTCAACAATAATTAGATTTTTAAAACCTTGTTATATGTAAAATTAGATATTGTTAATCAAAATGTTGAATACACTCAAATGTTTAATACACCTTAGGCGAGTGTATAGAAAACTCTAGTGCAGCTGTTACGCGTTATGCAGAAAAGTTTTAGAAGAAATTTACCAAGTAAAAATACATTTGTAGCCATTGAACGACGTTGTCGAGAAACTGGGAATGTGAGACCAAAAAAATAAATTCTGGTAGGCCAAGAACCACAAGAACCATTAATAAAGAAAATATTATTTTAAATTTAGTTGATCAAGATCCAACAGTTAGCAAAAGGGATATGGCAAGGCAAACAAATACGTCTTATCATTACAGACAAGTCCAAGAGTTCTTGCCAGACAATCTACCGGTTAGAGTGGATTTTTGTCAATCATTACAAGAAAGGACAGTCCTCAATCCCAATATTTTAACATTTATCCGTTTTATCGATGAGATCTCATTAAGGCGACAAAATTTTTTTAATCCACTTAATGCATACACTACTTAATAATAATAATAATTAATAACTTTATCATTACTTTATACCAGCATCGGTTATTACTTCATAATTTTCAAATTAAAATATTCCAAAAACGGTACACAGTATCGAGTTTTACCAATAGTACCTTTTTGGTGTAAAATTAAATGATGTTTAAGTTCACTTGAAATTTTGATTAATAAATTTAACCTTATAAAAGTTATATTCATTACTACTTGGTACGAACCGTGTAACTAGCGCCCTCTATGAGAGTCAGATATTAAAACAAATTCATGGGATGTATCAGCTTCTAAAACATATTCGAATAAAATTTTATTAGAATGTTTCCAGTAGTTTCGGCAAAATCGTAATAAATGTGTTTACAATTTTTTCTTCAATGCCCTTTATCTTGAATACGGATGGCGTTACGAAAATTTTTTACTAAGCAAACCCCAATTATTTTTCAGTTTTCTACCTATCCTAGAGACGGGGTCACCTTTTGTTGAAACACCCTGTATAGGAAAACATATAACATTACATGCCGGTAATGAAAACGGTCTTGTGCCGAATTGTTTGCTAGTATCGGCAAAGAATATTTTAAGCTGCTCGTTACATCTTATTAAAGTCCGGTCCTGGACCTGCTGTAGGCCAAATATTTTGAGTTGCCCGAATTCGTGAAACAAAAAATATTATTTCTGACTTTTACTTTGTACATTTATTATACAAAGCGCACCTCTGTTGAAAATAAATTTTGTCGGTATTGTGTTATACACGCGAAGCAAACGGAGTATAAACAAATTACCGATCACAAACCTTTCGGAATTCAGATTTTTCATTTGTAATATATTTCTTCTAAATTCCAGCTGGTAATTGTCATTAATTTAAAGTTCAACGTTTACGAGTTCCTAAGTTAAATTAGTTTTTATTTGAAAGACATTTTCTTTTTTTACATTTATTTTAAAATGTGAAGTAAATTTATCAAGATTTAGGTTAATACCGTATTAGTCAGAGTAAGCCTTAATCGGCTTAAAGCGAAAGATGGGAAAGTATATTATACATACGAAACGACGGTTTTTTATGTACCCATTATTATATGTCGTTAATAAGAGGTGTGACCGGTAATTTGTGGATTAAAGGAGATTTTTAAAAAAATGTGACGCATTTTTATGATTAATTTATAATGGTAAATAATGGACTTTTCGTCCCTAATAAAAAATAAATGCACACCACGATTTGTTGCTCTTAATCTTATTTAATATTATTTTAGCTGTGTGGCAGTAACAACAAACGATTATTTAGTTAAGAACCTTTTTTGAAAGCAAATTTGCAATGAAAAATGTGGGCATAATGAAGTTGCATATTGCATATTTTTATGTTCCACCTGCAGATTAGAATGTGAGTAAAAATTTCTTAATTAAGGTAGTTGTCGTGGTGTAGGCATACCGTCAGAAAATTCTAAATTTTTGTATACTTATTAAGGACATGATACTACAATTACCCTTAGAATTTGAAGTCAATTGACTTCCGCTAGCCCGAGAAAAACTCAATTAAAAATTGCAAAATTAACATTTTTTTTTCTCTCCATTGAAACTGCAACTGGTCAAGTATAACCAACCAGCAATTTTGCTTTAAAGTACTTAAAAACTAATGACTAAATCTAAGACATCACCCACTGGTGTTTCTTAGCTTTTATCTCACCAATCATTTTTTTGTTGTGATAACTATAATAAATCTGCGCTTATAGAGAAAAAAGAAGTTATTTGTTTCAAGAGGCAACATTTAAGGAAACTTTAAAAACTGGCAAGATTTTATTTTTTCAACAAAGATTTTATAATATGTAACACTTATTTGAATTTTGAAAATTTAAAAAACTAGTTTTTTCTTAGCAGTTGTTAAAATGCTCATTCAAAAACAACATGGAAGGCGAGGTTTAGATACTGATGCGGGTGGGATTAAAATTGGTACTTCTGCAAGGTCGGCGATGCCAGCGCTACCCAGAATTCCAAAAAAAAAATTTAAACGTGTCAGTAAATGATCGCAATTAAACTGAATACAGCGTTATGGCGCGAACATATGAGAAATATTTTTTTTTGTTATCTGTTAGGTAAGAACTTACTTCAAGCAATCTTTGACTCACCCAGTACAGTGCAGTTTTATGCACCTATGTAAAACAAAGACGCGCTTACAAATTTCTTGGAAGTTTTGTACACGAAGGTGACAGTAAACATGCAATAATAAACAGTATTAAATGCTAATTTTAAATTAACAATTAGTGAGCTTACGGACATTTGATCAAGTTCTGGTTGAATTGTCAAAAGCAAGTTAAGTGGATTTGAGCTTTGTATTGCAGTAGGAAGCAAATAGGTGAGCTCACTGAATTGGTCAGTGAGACCTTAACTAACATAAACAAATATGTATCACTAACTCTTTCATTATTTTTGTTGGAAAGTAACCAATCAAATTCATAAGATTCTTTTCAAGCTTTTGAGACTTATTCTGAGTTTAAAATTTTTTAAAATTAACTAATATTGTGTGATATATATAACGAAATTTTAAGCTTAAAAATTATTTTTATTGTTTTATAAATAAATAAATTATGAACGTAAAATTTACATAAAAACGTTGAAAGCGGGGAAACAATACGTTTGTTTAAAAAAGATAAGTTTGTTTTTATATAAAATACTAGCGGACCCGGCAGACGTTGTCCTGCCCGAACGTTGGCTTGCCTGCTTTGGGAATATCACTATCAAACTCAGCGACCCCAAAAACTATGAATTTGACACTAATATTAGCGATTTTAATAGTTTTTATATTACATCCCCTTTCCTTCTCCTTTGTATGGGTGTTAAAATTATTGGGAATGTCACTATAAAATTTATCGTCCCCGAAGACTATGAATTCGACACTAATATCAGCCGTTTTTATATTCCATCCCCTTTCCACTCCTTCGTAGGGGTGCTAACACCAAAGTTTTTTCACTAAAACTACCCCTGGTATGTATAAAACAACTTCTGAAAATTTTATCCCAATCGGTCCAGTCGTTTGGGAGTTTTTGAAGGACATACATACAAACATATACCTAACAGTTAGTTGCCCCCTAAAATTTACAAGAACTGACAGGTATAATAAAGCTTTTTTCTACAACCCGTTACAAAAAGACGTCATTTTGTAATAGAATACCTTCAGCTACAACGTGATTTCCGTCCCAAGTGAGAAGAAATATTCTTATAACGTTATCTTTCGTCTAAAGTGACGAAAGTTAAATTTATATTTTCAATCATTTCTCACCCTCGTATATAATGTTTTGACGATAATTAATAAACAAAGACAGGAATCATTTCTATAATTAGAATGCATTTTTTTTACTTTTGTGTAATTAAAAAGCAAAATAGAGTCGTTATAAGTACCGTGAGATTTAAAAACAATTTATATCTAGTTGCCTGTTTTCATTAGTTTGACGTTCCTCATTAATTGTTTAGACTTGTCAGTTTGCGCTAAAAGCATTATTAGTTATTATGATTTCTTATTCAAAAAGTGACTTGGTTTTTCCAAATTCACCACCAGAAATAGCAAATCAAGCTGAGAAAACCTGTTGACGCGGGAATGGACTGTATCTTTGAATTTATTATCACTTAAATCTAAAAAGATATATGAATTTTGCGTATTTAAATTTGTTCATTGTTCTTTTTTAGTACATTATTATGATATAAACAGGGCTGTAGAAAAAGTATAGTGTTTCACTCGTCGAAAATATTTTTTGAAACTCGTGAACATTACCAGCCCTGGCTAGTAAATTGTTCTCTCGTCACTCGTAAAACAATATACTACTTTATTGCTACACTTAAACGTTAAAACTGGACAGTCTTGTGCAACTTTTAACTTTCAAAGTATAATGACATTTCATAGGTGACATTTTAATTGTCAGTGTGTCTCTAAGGAAACGAGAGATCTTTATTGTTAGATCTCGTTTTACTCTTGTCAGTATCTCGGCATTTTCTCAATTTTTTTTCATAAAATGATGTTCACGTTTTATTAAAATAAAAACTTCTGTAGGCGCGTTGAGCAATTTTTCGTGGGGGGGAAACTTCTGGTTTTGCGTTACCTTGGAGACGTCAGCGTCAATGAAGTCAACCTCACCGACATTGGGTGTTTTTTATGTAGGAGGTGGCTGTCAGCAGTGGTCAAAATATGAAGGGGAAAGATAAGGAGAACAATCTGTGTTAAAAAATTGTCTCTAAAAGTGTATTGAATTAAGATGGCGTTACTGTTGATCTCTCCTTTTCATAGGTCAAAATAATATTTAATAAACAGGTGACGTCATAGCGTCTTGTTTTTCTATCTCTCAGTTAAAAAGTAGCCTCGAGCTGACAGCCCACTTTTAATAGGTTATTTATTATTCAATGATTTTAATACTAAAATTAATTTTAAAATCCAAAAAAATCACTGTTAATAATAATAATAATAATAATATCGTCTTTATTATTTCATTAAATAAACATAAAACATAACTGATATATATGCAATAAGTTATCAAGAAATAAAAGACGAAGTTCATTGTCTGCAATGCTATGCATCACAGAAAATGTTCTTCCACTTAACCCTGTTATTTCATAGTTTTAAGTTTTCAGTTCTGTCGGCAGACCTAATGACTGCCATTTTTTTTATTCCATTGCTCTTCTTTTTACTTCCTTAACCCTTTCATGTCAATATCGCACTAAATTATTTGCTTTTTAGATATTTACTTCTATCAGGACTTGCGTAAATTCTGCTTCTCTTTTAAAGTAATAAAATATTTTAATTATTTAACAAATTTCAGCAACATCAGTGTGCTTTTTGAGTTTAAATTTTAAAGAAGATGTAACGAATAACATCCGTAATTTATACAAAAGCCGCAAAATGTACATCTAATGGCCATTTTGTGAGATTCCATTTCACATTCCCAGAGGCACTCGGAAACCAAAAACAACCAAGCGGGTAGTAATGGCAGCAGTGGATTTACATGTAGTTGGAGAACTCGCATTATACAATAAGAAAAAATATTGCTCCCTGGCTACTCACACATTAGTTTATTTATACACCAAATTATATGAAAGAGAACAAAGTCACAAAACCACCGTACTATTTTTATTCGATTGACTTAAAAAAAAAGGTTGAATACAGGGTGAGAATAAGTCAGCTGTCACTAGAAATCCTTAAACTTTGTTTTAACTATCTTAGTGGTAGTTATTTGTGAATTTAACTTGAGTCTAGTATTCCTATGTCAGTTGACATTAGCAGTCTGAGGTTATATTGTTTGTTGTTATCTGAAAACAATAGATAGAAAGTTAGCATACATTAAAGGTTACAGTCATTCCAAACAATCCAGTGCGGAACAATCTGCGCATGCTCCATGTTTGGTTTGGCTCCTGTTTCCCGCGTTTTGTTCAGTGATTGTCATGATGTTAATGTCAATTAATTTCTACTTTTTTGAATTGCGATATTTTATTATAATTTGGCGATTTAACCTTTTTTTTGCGCTACAAACATAAGTATTAATTACTATTAATTTGTGAAGCATACATGATAAAGTAAGTTATATCTTATAAGAATAAAAAGTTTTTTTAACCTCAAATTTATTTTTAGCGATAAATTGGTATCTTTTCTAATACGTTCCCGAATTTTCAAAGTTCTTCACCAGGTGCTGTTGGTGTTAGGTTAGGTTAGGCTAATTTTTTTACTTTTGCTGCCTCAATTATTACCGATTAATATTAGCTTAACCTAACACCAACAAAACCTGTTGAGGAACTTTGTAAATGCGGGGGCGTATTAGGAAAGACTCATAAATTGATTTGTCATATTTGTGAAAAAGAATTTAGCAGTGTATCGACTAAAAATCTACATATTAAAAATATACACCACAAAAAACATGGACCATGCGCAAATTGTTCCGCACTGGATTGGTCGGCATGACTGTAACGTTTAATGTATGCTATAGAAAGTTAGTTTGAGAACAGCGTTATTTGTTTTGCAAACATAGTGGAAACATGACCATATTTACAGTTATGTTTGTGATTTGTTTGCGAAACGTTTTTCATACATCAAACTTTCATCTTGACACGATAATAATTAAATTTAAGATCTGAAGAAACTGGGTCGGTAGCGGAGCTTCCTCGATGAGGTAGGCCAAAGTCTCTTACTATAGAAGATAATCCTAATGTTGTTCTGGTCATAGTTTTCTCGAAAAACTGATTTTGGAAGCTTGTTCCTCTTCGGTAGCAAGAATGCGATACACCAGTACGATATTTTGTCTTCAAGAGGTTTTTCCGGTTTGAAAATAATTCAGAAAATAGCTGAAACTTAGTAACGATATCGACGCTCTCTTTTTAACAATTTTTATAATACTACATCTCCTAACAAAGCACCAGAACTTCATTAAATATCAGGCGTTTACAGATTAGTAAACTAACAGTATAGAAAAAAATCTAATGCCTCCAAAATCCATTATTGTTTACCATTCCCCAACAACCAACTCTTGTCGACTCTTCGACTAATATAAACAATCAAGTACGTCCCAACAGCGAATCATTCAACTTAGCTTATGTTGCTTTTATACAAAATCTAAATTGTCAGCAGATTTTCCGTACAATAGGCACATCGTTTGAAATATTGTTTCCGCATTTGTGGTGCGGACTTTCTTTATCACTCAAGCTGTGCAATCAATTCAATAATGGACGATGTGTGTGATAAATGACAATTCAATTATATTGTTTTTAAAATTCACCTCTTAAATTTTAATTTGATAAAATATCTTAATGCCGATTTGGACATTCTCAATTATGTAAGATAGCAACTTAAGTCAAAAACTTTTAACAAGTAGTACATCATTTGCTGATTTATACGAAAAGCCTTGGATCCCCTATATACGAGGGCGGTTTGATAAGTCAGTGACTTTTTGAATAAAACAAATTTTTTTCCGCAAATAAACATTTTATTTTTCTACATAATCACCTTCTAGCTCGATACATTTAGTCCAGCGTTTTTCTAATTTTTTTATTCCCTTCAAATAATAGGTTTTTTCAAAGCTCTCAAAATACGCGTTTGTTTCGGTAATGACTTCTTCATTCGGCTCAAATCTCTTACCGCACAGCCATTTCTTTTGGTTTGGAAACAGAAAATAGTCGCAGGGGGCTAAATCTGGAGAATATGCTGGTTGGGGTAGCAGTTCGTATCCCAATTCGTGGATTTTGGCCATCGTGACTAGACAAGTGTGCACGCGTGTATTGTCTTGATGAAACAGCACTTTCTTCTTCTTTTTTATTTTTTTATGTTCTGGTTCCCACGAAAAGGGATATCCTGTAATGTTCAAAGAACATCGTGGGAACCAAGGGAAAGAAGGTAGGAGTTGGTGTTCTTCTTAAATTTCTGGAGGTTGTATGCCTCGGGGAACACCTCCCTAGGCAATGAGTTCCAAAGTCTCGCAATTCGTTGGATGAATGAGTCTTTGGAAAGTGATGTTCTGCATGTTCTTAGCCAAATGCGGCCGTTTTTGCTTCAAATCAACGTCGAATCTGTTCAAAAGCTTTGAATAATATTCGCCGGTGATCGTTTTACCTTTTTTAAGGTACGGCTGAACATCGCTAAACACTCTTTTGAAGTGGTCACACGATTGCGCTTATGGTCAAGTATGAGCAATCGCGGCACCCATCTCGCAGAGAGTTTTTTCATGTCCAAATATTCGTGTAAAATATGATGTACCCGTTCAGTTGAGATACCTACAGCATGAGCCAACTCACGCAATTTCATTCTCCGATCATCCAATATCATTTCATGGATTTTATCGACGATTTCCGGCGTGATCACTTCTTTTGGGTGACCTGGACGTTCGGCGTCACTAGTGCTGGTACGACCACAACGGAACTCTGTAAACCACTTCTTAACCATTGAAATTGAAGGTGCCGAGTCCCCGTAGTATTTATCAAGTCTTTCCTTAGTTTCAGTGATGGATTTTTTACGTAAAAAGTAATGCTTAATCAGCACACGAAATTCACTTTTTTCCATTTTCGTAAAAATTCACGAGGTTGTCTGCTTTGAACGGCTATCAAACACCAACTGCACGACGTAGCTTGCTAAAAATTAGAAAGTTGCCCACTGATAGATTATAGCAGCAACACTGTTTCATTAACATCTTTTACGTAGTTTTCTTGCATCCAATTTAATAATTTTTCGTATTCCATGTTGTAAACTTCTTTAGACTTTTTTGGCAACAGATTTTCAGTTGCTTTCTTTGCTTTTTCAATAATTTCGTCAGGAATTCCAAAATCTTCGTACATGTTGACTTCTAACTTTGACACATATAAAAATTATTGTGATTTTATGACATTTACGTTTGTCAACATTCACCTAGCAACGATGGTGTCTACTATGATAAAATGGCAATGTTATTAATTTAAACCGGATTTTTTAAAATACTGATTTGTATTGAGATTGGATTGCAATAACGAACTAGTGTGACATAAAGTTATGTATGTACCGCGGGCATAAACAGTGACTTAATATTTCCAACCCGCCCTTGGTATTTGACAAAACACGGCCATTTTGTCAGGATTTTATAATTGGGCAGGATCTTGCGTAATAATAATACCAACAAAATAATATTAAATTTAAAATGGCGCCACGTACTGAATTTTTAACAACAGCCATCGTATAAACCGTAATAAAATTTCCGCTACTGAGTGTTCCTTATGTATAGCATTCAAATATTTAATACCCTTGCTCAAACATTTTTATTACGCATAAAGCCGAAAATTAAAAACCCAATGTTCATAAAATCGTATCAAAATTTAACGTTACTTCGCCAAGTACTACTTCCCCATTTTTATATTACCTTTTTAAAATGTCTACTTTATAGCGTGATCTGTGAATAATTTATGTTAATTTAGAACATAAATTTGAGCTTAAATGGAAACATAATGCGCAGCACATACCAACACATACATAAATATTTCTCTTTGCACGTCTTATTTAATGCGTTTGACAACATTCTCTAATTCGCTTGATGTTCTCGTGAATTACATCCAAACAATTTCGACTGCATTATTTACTCCAACAAAAACAAGTCCTTGTAGTATTTGCCTTTTACTATAATAATAATTAATACAATTAATTGATCAAATTATAAACTAGGGATGAGCAGTAGACTGAGCCAAAAAAATTAACTATTTTTTTTTAAAGTAGTTCGAAAATATTATTTGGGATAACAAAGAAAAATAATTGTGAGAATTTAAGCTCTTAATATTAATATTAATCGCAATTTTTGATTTTTTTACTGAGCAGGTTTTTGTCTCATAACTCCCAAACACCATCGAGGTAAATGAAATTGACCTAAATATATGTCTTGAAGAAAATTAAATGCTCTACAAAAAAGGTAGGATTAAACTGTTTTTCCAGATGAACCGTTTTCTTATAACCATACCTTGAACATTGGGTATGATTTTACAATTTGATTTTTCAACTTTATAATTTTGTAATTCATGTAAAAAGCAGTATCCTTTTAAAAGAGGATTGATTTTCCTACAATTTTTAGTGGCTAAAATTTAATATTTAATTAATAGCTTATCTAAAACACTATTTTTAATTGTATGATGATTAGTGTGGTGATTTATGTTTGGAAAATCCATGACACCTTCACCGTCACTGTCCTCCTTAAAGTTTACTACTACTACTACGATGGCGCTACAGCCCATATCGAGCATTGGCCTCTTCAATCCTTCTTCCCCATCCGTCCCGATCCACCGCTGCTGCATGTCTCCAATTTCCTATACCCGGTATTTCTTCAGCATCCTTCCGTACCCCATCTTCCCAGCGCAGCTTCGGCTTTCCTACCGGCGCCTCTTTCCTTCAGGTTTTCCTGTGATCACCTTGCCAGTCCATCCTCCCTGCTTCAGCCGCTGGGATACCCTAAAAGATTCGCCAGTTTCTCCGTCCTCCTTTACCTGGCATTGAGTGTTACTCATGGTCAGTCTTATTAGCCTTATTAGTTTTGGTGGTATATTAAAATCTAGTAATAGTAAATAAACCTTTTCCCTCTTAATACTATCATAAGCTTGCTTAAAGTCAATGTAGAGTTGATAGATATTGACATCGTATTTACAGAAGTTTTCATTAATTTGCCTAACGGTAAAGATTTAATCTGTTGTAGATCTACCTGGTCTGAAACTAGCTTGGTAACCGAACCTCCTCAAAGTTTATGAAGTGCAAATTTATTACCGGTTAGTTAAAAATTAAATCCCCTTTTAAAAAGTATTAAATGACTTAAGCCATAAAATGTAACGGTAAAAAGGTTATAAACCAAAAATTTGAAGGAAGGTCAAAAATGTCGGAGTTTTTCGGTTTTTCGGTTTTTCTTAGCTTAAGCTCCGCAATGTCAGAAACTTGCATTTAACACCATTAACATCTTACAAACATTGTAAAAAGTTTCATTAACTTCGCATGTATTTAGCACGTCAACTACCTGCTGACTGAAATAATTTGTAACATCCAGAACTGTTTCCACTTCTGCATTGACTGGCACAAATTTTTTTTTAAAACTCAACATTTTTTTCTGATATAAATATATGTATTAAATTGCGATTCAAATTTCGTTATTACTTTTTGTAAATGCTGGGCATATTTTTAGGTTTTTAAAGAAGATTCTTTCCCTGAGTGTGCAAAAGGTGACGTGTTGTTTGACAATAGAAGTTTGTTCCAAATTTTAAGTTTGCTTTCGAAAACAATAAATTTATCACACATGTTATGAATAAACTGGCTTTTTAAAGTTCCATGAATTATTCATTCAAAGTTTTATCGACGAGAAAGGCAAAATTATACATCCATTATTTCTTTTCGAATTGAGAAATTTGATATTATTTCAATTCCACATACAGTTAAATATTATTTTTACAATATTTCTTTTAGTTTAGCTCCTTTACTTAACCAACGCACTTCTGTGTTGTAAATTTTACTATATTTAGATTAGATTAGTATGGGACTTATGTGCTTATAGTAGCCTCTCCACTGCGACCTTTGCAGATCTATTGTGTGTGCCCTCATGTTATGTTAGAGTCCCCTTTCTAGACCTGTCCTTATCATTAGGCTCCATAGGCCAGGCCTTAGATCCTTCATATATTGGGAAGGTTGTGGTTTTTCCTCTCCCACCGTAGAAAGCCTTAGCCTTGCCAGACCTTCGCAGTAACACAGAATGTGTGCGGAGGTTTTCTCCCTACAAATAGTTGTGTCTGCCAGTCTGATATTTCTATTCTGGCTTAGAAGGTACTCCGTGAATTTGGGCGATGGTTCTTTAATAAACTCTTTGGCCTGTCTTATTTCTGGCGCTTTGTTCCACCATTCTCGAGACTGCTTTTTTATCCAGTTACTGTTATATGTATTTCGCAGTGCTTTCGCTATGCCACAGAAAGGTTCTGGACCAATTGGAGCATTATAAAAATATGAGTGTTGCGTTTAATTTTTAAGAGGTGTTGCACTTTAAATTAGTTAAGGTTTTTTTGCAAAGACGGTGTATATATCGAAAAAAATCATGAATGATTATATGCCTGAATACTTCATCTAAATGCCTTTCTAATGATGTGCCACACATGGTACATTCCTATTTAAAATCAAGGGGTTGGGGAGGTGGAAGGGAGGGGGTTGACAAATGACAGATATCTGTATTGTAAAAATGTATCCCTCTTGGAAAAAAAATTGGTGTGTCTCAGCAGTTCCTTAAATTCTAATGAATACTGCCAAATATCGGGCTGGACTGTTTTCTGTGCATTACAAATTTGTTTAGAATCCAATACACATTTGAGAAGTGCTTATTATCGAATTTATTTCATTTTGCTTATACACACTGTATAAATGTAAAAAAAATTGGTCGAAAAATTAAAAAAAATTCTGGATCCCGTTAAATAAAGATATATTTCTTGACTTTAAATAACAAATGACGAAACTAAAATAATCTTCAAAAGAGCTCTTTTCTTTTAAACTGATTTCCCAGAAAGCTAGTGATTGCAGGGACAATAAAAAAACCAAAGAATTTACGTCTTTTAAAGTATTACTTTGTTAAAATAAGGAAATCAAAAAAATATCCAACGTTTTCTCCAAATTTTATCGTGCTTTTTTAGAAGAATATGGAACAGAGACAGAATGGAAAATAAACGTGTCAATCACGTTAAAGAAAAACACGCTTTTTTAAAATATTAGTGGTCTGGGTGCGGTCGAGAGGTCCACACGACTAACTTCCCAGTGAAAAGAACGAAAAATACCCTATGTTTTGTTGTTATAATTATTATTATTAAAATTATTATAAATAACGATTTTAAATTGTTTATAACAAATTATAATTGTCATTAACAATATTCTGTTTATGTCAACCGTACTCTTTCAAAAAATTTCTTTTTCCTAACTTGCAATAATTATATTATTCAAAAGATCTTAAAATTCTGTATTAAAAATAGTATAATTTATAAATTGCAATATTCAGGTAGTTTACCATTTTTTTCAGTTTTTTAATTCTCCATAAAAAACAGCTTTATCGATTTTGCAGAAAATCTAATCAGTTCTAAGTTGCGTAATTATGAGTCGAATGCAATTGGTCCCACGTCGATATCATTTTTTGTTCTCGAGATAATCGAGACTAAAAACAATTCCGAAAGTTTACAATTTTTTTTCTGTTTTTTTATTCTCCATAAAAAACAGGTTAATCGATTTTGCTGAAAATCTAATCAGTTCTAAGTTGTGTAATTATGCGTCGAATTCAAGTGGTCCCTCGTCGATATCATTTTTTGTTCTCGAGATAATTGAGACGAAATCTAATTCCGAACGCACATACGTACATACGTACAGTGCTACAGAAGTAGCTTGGCGGGCGAGAGATCACAAAATCTGCGCACAACGAAAACATTCGAACAACGATCCGATCGGCGACGACGAAATTTTCAGTAATCGTGAGTCTCAAGTACAATAGGAGGAAGAAGTTTAAGAATGTGAAGTATATTTAGCCGAATATTTGTTATTTTAGAGGCTAGTCGCCCGCCAAGCTACTTCTGTTGCACTGTACATACACACACAGACGTCCACTTAAAAGCTATTTTATTAGACTCTGGGGACCTTGAAATGTGAAAATATGTTAAAATTCGGAATTCGCAAAATCGGACCCATTACTATAACCTCCACTGGTTAAAAATTCATGTAAAACCAATTTTGGTAATGCATATTTTATTTCGAGACTTTCAATAAAATCTTTTTTTTTAAATTTTTTTGTTTTTTAAATTATAAAATCACATTTAAATAAAAGAATGACCAAACTAGAGGGTGGTTAAGCACTTCAATAAACCTTTGATTTTAAAATAATTAAAATTGTTTGAGAAAACAGTGTGATTTTTATACCACTTTTTTAAAGACTAAGATTTAATACCAGCTAATTAAATTAATGTCTTATAAAAACAAAACCTCGTTCTTACAGTGGCACTTGATATTAATTTCATATCAAATATCGTTCGAGTCCGAACCGTAAAATCGCCATCATGACACAGTCGATACTAAAATTGGTTTGGACTATGACGCTTTTACGACATTTAATATCATGACATAAATGTCAAGTGTCAATATGAAAACGGAGGATTACGATACTAAACGTCCTCACTTTAAAATCCTAAATTTTTGTATCGCCCAAGTAAAAAAAGGAATCGTTTATTCCACCTTGTACGTGAAAAAAAAAGAGAAATACTTCGTTTGCCTTAGTAGGAAGCTGGGAATTCTTTCACATCCATCATTTAAACCGAATTGCAGAAAAGCAAAAAGAGAATGAAGTTAGAACGGGACCGATATTTTTACAAAAGGTACTTTGTTTTACATTACATTACATTTTTTTAAGTAGGTAGTATAACACAACGTTTAAATTTGACAAATATCTGTATATAATTTTGTAACCATTGAACATCGTTAAAACTAAATTTATCAGTAATTGTAATAAATCTAAAATAACAATACGATCACTAAACTATGGTGTTTTTTACTTTTTACCAAAACTTTCGAATGAAACTTTGGTAGTAAGAATAAAAAGTAAAGAAACTTTTTCGATATTTCTTTCATAATAATTATTTGGGCTTAAATTTACTTTATGGGACTCACCAAAAAAAACACCCATTATAGTCGATGCGGCTTGTAAAGCTAAGCTAAGTCTATGCACAAAAGATCTGATAGGTCGAAGTGCTTGAGAGGCAGCATGGCCTTTACGACCCACCCTACAATCTACAAAATCTACGAAGTCGAATGACACCCCTCTTAGGGTGAGAATCATGTTGCATGGAATAACACCATCGTACAAACTGTGCCCAAACGTTTTGGACGAGAAAATGTGCCTCTTAAAATTGGAAAGTTGAAAATTAAAAGGGGCCTAACTTTTGAACGGGGCATTTCCTCACCCTCAGAGGGGCGTCATTCGACTCAGCTTTACAAGCCGCATCGAATAAAATGGGTGTCTTCTTTTTTGGTAAGTCCCATAAAGTAAATTTGTACCGATATTTGTATCACAAAAAGTTTTTACCTCAAACTTAGTTATCATAAATTCTTAACAGAAAACGATGAAATACTACAAAAAAAGCTCACTTCAAAAATCAAATTCTAACCGATCCTCTTGGTAGGTACAATAAGAAGACCTACTCTTATATTATGTTAATTACAAACATCTAGAAGAGGTGAAAGATATGACAGCGACATTGAACGAAGAGTGTTAGAAGGAAAATAAATGAATGGGGCACTGCATAACTTTATAAACAGCCAGAAAGTGTCAAAAAAAGGCACGTCTGGCTGTGCATAGAGGTGTGTTGGTTCCTACACTTATGTATGGTAGTGAATGTTGAGTTTGGCAGAAAAGGCATGAAAATAGGATTAATGCTGCGGAAGTGACTCGGTTGGATAAAGTGAAGAATAGTGCGATAAGAGAACGCTGTGGTGTAAAAAAAGATGTGGTTACAAAGATAGATAAAGGAATGCTTAGATGCTTTGGACAAGTTGAAAGGATGGATGAAGGAATATTGACAAAACAAATTTATAAAGCGAGTGTGAATGGACAAGTCGGTGGAGGTCAACCTCAGCGAACATATCCTGATCAGATCAACATTGTTTTGAGGAAAGGCCAGGTCAAGAGTACCAACAACCGACGAGTATGTATGAGAGCACTGATGAAAGTAGAGGAAGCAAAAGATGTGTGTAAGAACCGTAGCAAGTGGAAGGAAGTGGTATCTATCTACCCCTTCGGAAAAAAGGCGTGACTATATGTATGTATGTTGAAATTAATGATATCCACTGTCATTTCTCATAACATGTTCTAAATTTTGGAGTTTCTGAATTTTCACAGTATCCAATCTCTTCCCTTTTTTCTATCGTCCGAAGAACTTTTTTGTAAACGTTTTTTGTGTACCAACAATCCACGAGCATGTATGAGAGCGCTGATGAAAGTAGAGGAAGCAAAAGATGTGGAAGGAAGTGGTCTCTGCCTACCCCTACGGGAAAGAGGCGTGATGTATTTTTTATTGGATCGTAATATAATAGTGCAGTGGCGGATGTTTTTCGCTATATAATAGATACTTTCATAGGTTCTGTTCTTGGAGTTGTTTGACATAGTCTCTTCTCTGGCGGTACCAGTGAGGACCATAAGAATCACTCTTACGCTGTACAGCTAAAGATACCTAATTACCAAATTAATATTTACTTGCATTTAAACATCTACGGTACTTTTTTATACTGGCATTGTGTTTAAATGACCATGAAAAAAGTCCTTTTGATTATTCACAAAAAAATTGGATTAAAAAGAAAATTATAGCATAGAAATGAATGGATAAAAAATATGAAATTTTAATGTGCATTGGTAACCAAGTTTTTTCCAAACCCCTAATCCCCTTCGGCGCCGGCTTTGAGTGATGTCTGTCGAGGCGTTGTGGAAAAAAGGAATGGGTAATGGGTATGAGTTTCATTTTCTCGCTAACATCACGATATCACAGTGGTAGCGGCAGCAGTACAAACGAAAAATACACACATACGGTGTAGCGTGAATAATGAACGAGAAGGTATTTCAAAAGGAAGGGATCGTTTACATTACGAATTAAAAATGTCTACAAAAACGAACACTAGAAGGAAAACAAAGAGGAAGCATTTATAAATTACAAGGAATACAAGACGATGAGGAATTTTAAAATAAGTACTTTGTTTTACATTTGCTTCCTAATAATGTATGACATCAGAACTTTCTATTTTAGATTATGCATCTAGTCTATAGGTTTATATGAAAAATGGAATCGTAGAAGGAAGATGCACAAAATAACCTAAAAGAGCAAAATTACGCAGATTTCCACCAATAATTTAAATTAACCATTACCATTTTTGTTATACCTACACGTACCTACATGCGAGGCCACACTAAGTGAGACACAGCTTGGGTTTAGGCGGGGATTGGGAACAAGAGAATCAATAGTCGCAACTCAAGTGCTAAAACAAAACTGTTGGGAAAACCGTGTGGCTGTGCTTTATCGATTATGAGGAAGCCTACGACAAAGTTTAACATCCCATTCATCTAGAAATAGTTAAAAAATTAGACAACGATCAAAAGGACATACGATGCATAGAATGTTTGTTCTGGAACCAAACTGTTTAAGTAAGAATTAAAAACCATGTAACTCTCCCAAACTTCTTCTTTTCTAGGTGCCGTCTCCGCTTCGAAGGTTGGCAATCATTATAGAAATTCTTATTTTTAAGACCGCAGCTCTAAATAGTGAATTATTACTGCATCCCAACCAATCCCTAGGGTTTCTCACCCATGAATTTCGTCTTCTTCCTATAGATCTCTTGTCTTGGATTTTTTCCTGCATAATTATTTGTAGCATTTGATATTTTTCTCCCCTCATGACATGTCCCATGTACAGCAGTTTTCTTCTCTTAATTGTCAGAATCACTCCTCTTTCCTTATGCATAGGTCTCATCACTTCTAATACTCTCTACCCATGAGATTCTCAATATTCTCCGGCATATCCACATCTCAAATGCCTCCAGTCTTCTCATGTCAGTTACCTTCAGTGTCCAGGCCTCCATCCCATAGTATAGTATGGACAGCACATAGCATCTCATCAGTCGTATTTTTAAATCAAGGTTTAAATCTCTGTAGCAGAAAATCCTCTTTATTCTTGAAAAGGTGGTTCTCGCCTATTCTATTCTGACTCGTATTTCTTGGGAGCTGTCATTGTTCTCATTAATAATCGTGCCTAGGTATTTGTATTGCCTTACTCTATCAATAGGCTGGTTCCTCACATATATCTTACGATTGTCTTGAGTTGTTTTTGTTATCAGCATATATATATTTTTTGCTTATGTTTAGTGATAGTCCATATTATTCGCTTACTGTGACCATTCTGTTAATTAGCGTCTGTAGGTCTTCGTGTGTTCCAGCTAAAATAACTGTATCGTCAGCGTACCTCAGATTATTTATTGTCATGCCGTTAATTTTAATGTCCATGTCCTGATCATCAAGTGCCCTATTTACTATGTCCTCCGAGTACAGGTTAAAGAGGATTGGTGATACCCCTGACGAACACCTGTTTGTATTTGTATTTCCTCTGATGTCATGTTTTCTATTCGCACTGTTGCTTTTTGGCCATAGTATAGGTTTGAGATTATTTTTATGTCCCTGAGATGTATCCTTTTCTTGACCAATGTTTCTATGAGTTGGTCATGTCTAACTTTATCAAATGCTTTATTGTAGTCTATAGAGCAGGCGTATATGTCTTGGTTTATGTCTAGGCATCTTTGTGATAGGACATTTAGTGCAAATGGTGCTTCCCTGGTTCCTAGGCCTTTATGAAATCCAAATTGAGTATTGCTAATATCTACATCCAGTTTTCAACAGGACTTTCAATGTGTGAACCATCAGGCTTATTGTGCGGTGGTAAGAGCAATGCCTGGCATTTTTCTTTTTTGGAAGGGTTACAAAAGTTGATAGCAATCTAACGCAATACCGATACGTAGATGAGTAAGGCAAGGGTGTATCTTATCACCACTCCTGTTTAATTTATATTCCGACATATATTTCAAGAAGCACTTGCTAATATGGAACTAGTCGTAAAGGTAAATGAAATCGGGATAAACAACATCAGATATGCTGACCACACAATACTTATAAGAATTGCAACAACTTATCAATAAGGTAGGGGAACAAAGCAAGATCATGGGACTAAACATTATATTAAAAAAACAAAGTATATGGTTGTCATTAGAGATCCCCTGGCAAGGGGAAACAACCTTTGAAAGAACAAGTTTAAATATTTTGGTACATGGCTCTGCGATAAGCGCTAGGTTCAAAAAAATACTGTTACTGTTCAAATTTTTGCGTAGATTCGAGATTTTTGGTGTTTTAACCTGAATAAAATACATGGCGCTCAAATTTTGATGAACATTTGTGTTTTTTCTCAAGATAAAGAAATTCAACTATTTTTCCTGACTCACGACCCACCGAATCTGGAGCAGCTGACAGGCTAAAAGAAAAATTAGCTATACTAAACATTTTTTGGTAACAACTACATAAATTTTTAATTAGATACTTATGAACATGTAAATAATTTTTAATAGCAAATTACACATTTTTTAAACATTTTTTATTGTTGCTGGCCCAAACAACCCTTTATAATATGTATAATAAAAACATGTTGGTATAAGTCTCTACTTTTAATGTTTATAGTGTTTGTAGTTTAATTCGTTGTGGAGCATTCATGACGATATATCTCAATAAAAAAGTAAACAAAATTCCTAAAAGTTTTCTTTAATTCATAAGTTCACGAAAACCAGCAACAAAACTTTCACCCTCTTCGATTTTCGTATTGCATAAAAGAAAGTACATCGATGGAAGGTCTGCGCGAAAAGGAAGATATCAAAATTTAAATTTTGTTGTTTAGGGATTGTATGTTAAACGGTTACGGCCGAATGTACTTACATTATGGTAATATTTCTTTCTAGAAGCGTTTGCAACAACCAGTCAGAACTCCTACAACCGTATGTATGTAATAAAAGTATTATAAATAAAGGGGGCAATAGGTAGAAAGCGTCGTCACATTGTAAAGAAAGATTCTTCATTAAAACTCATTAATTAAGTGTATCATCTGGATTAAACCAGGCAACTTGAGTGATCTTCCTTTTCTTCTTCCCTCCAGTGTATAGGATGTTTTTTTAATCGTTCTCCTGCCTGAGCTTCATTTGTAGGAATATTGTCACTCCAGCGTTTTCTGAGTCGTCCAATGCTTCGGCGACCTAATGATGATTTGTCCCATGTTATTTACACCATTCTTTTTAATTAAATTCTATTATTATGGTTATTCCATTCCATCTTTTTATGTAGTATTCATATCTATCTTACACATTCTCCTGATGTCCTCGCTTCTTTCCCTGTCCATCATCGTCTTGCTCGTCATCCTGCGCACCACCTTTATCTCTGCTGTCTCTAAAATTCTTCTAGTTCTAGATGTTTCCGGTCTGGTTTCGACTGCATAAGTCATTATGGGTCTTATAACTGTTTTATAGATACGTGATTTTGCTTCAACCCCATATAATTTTATTCAGGTATACCGCTGTTCTTGTTGCCGGCTAAACGAAGCATTTTCGTATATAAGTAACTTGGGCTAAATCGATCTATTTTCGCCCTGTTGTCCACGTATTTTCCGGACACCCTGTATATACCTACTAAGTCTAATTTATGTGTCCCTAGAACTCTGTTAGTTATTACCCTGAAGACCAGAGGGCGATAGTAAGTACTTAACATGATTTCACAAGAATTTCGTCGCTGCAGTCGCTGGAAAGCTGTTTGTTACGATGGAATTCTTGTGAAATCATTGTAAAGTACCCACTATCGCCTCTTGGTTTTTAGGGTACTAAATAACAGAGTTCTGGGGCCCAAAGAGTGGACTAAGGAGTTTCTACGTGTAAATCTGTATTCTTTGGTATAAGGAACGTAAAATTAACAGTAAGTAAAAAGAGTTTTCAATTTTACAATGATTTTTTGGTTTTCTGTATTTTTTAAATTTTGATATATAAAGTAAAATAAGATTATAATCAAAGTAAAACAGCTCAAATATTACTAAGTATATGTTTTGGTTTCTTAAAAGTTGTTAATTTCATTTAAAACCATGGGTAACTGAAGCAAACTGACAGAAATTTTTTAATCTGATAGATTTGGTAACCCAATAACAGTTAACTTAAGCTGAGGTTTGGATCGGTATATTCTTCTTCTTATGGTGCCGTCTTTACACGAAGGTTGGCTATCGTTATGGCTATTTTTACTTTCATCGCAACGACTCTGAAAAGCTGGAGGGATGTGCACCAAACCATTCTCTTAGATTTCTTAGCCAGGATATACGCCTTCTTTCCACCGATCTCTTTCGTGCAATCTTTTCCTCAATTGTCAGTCGTAGTATACTGTATTTCTCTCCACGCATAATGTGACCGAGATATTCCAGTTTTCTGGCTTTAATCAAGTTCTCCAATTCTCTTTCTCTTTCTACTCGGTGTAGAACCTCCTCATTGGTAATCTTTTTTATCCACGATATTTTCAAAATACGCCGGAAGATCCACATTTCAAATGCTTGGAGCTTTTTCATTTTGGCTTTGTTGATCGTCCATGATTCTAGTCCATATAAAAGCACTGGGATTACATAACATTTAACCATTCTCAGACGTAGATGAAGGTGTAGGTTAGTGAATAGTAGGATCGCTAAATAATAAAGAAAAAACTATTGTTAAGTTTGTTTTGTGAGAGTATAAACTTTTGACTCGTTGTTTTACATTTTATGTTGTAATGACTGAATTACAAAATTTTAATTTTTAACGCGAAAAAAATACGATTTAGTCCATGATGAAGAATTTAATAAAATTCGAAAAAAAAATTCTTACATATATACCGATTCAAATCCCAACTAACCTCTTAAGTTAAAAAAATTTATATTTAATAATTTGCAACATGAATATAAAACTAAGCCACCAGCCCATCTGCTACTGTCTTTATGTCGTTATCCCTCCATTGTTACGAACCTCGTTTTATATATGAGAATCCAGTTTCTACTTCCATTGGTAGTCATCCCTCGATTTTGATTTAAATTTTATGGAGACAACCGAGGAATCTGAAATTCCTGGGCCAACTGAATTTTGACAATTTTCAATTTAAATTGTTGTCTCTCGTATTATTTTTGCCACTTCCAAAGGAATAGATTATTAGCAGAAAAATTCGAGTTTGTATTTGCATTTGATTAGCAATAACAACTTCCAAAGAGCAATAAACTTTTGTTTTAAATTTAAAATTATTTTTACCAAGATTATTTGAAAATTTGAATATTGAGGATGGAAACGATTTTTATAATGTGCTTCGTGAAGTTCGGAATATCTAATTTGTGCAAATGAAAATGTAAAAAGTTATGATAAAAACACAAAAAATATTATATGACCTAGATTTAAAAAAACAATATTAATTCTATTTACGTAACCAAACTAATCTTGTAATATTTTACTGTCCACAGAAACTACTAAACCATAATAACTTTTAAAAAAAACTAGTATTTGCTAAATTTATTTAAGAAAAATGAATAGTGTCGAATAATAATAAAATTGAATGCCTCTCTACAAAAGATTGGTAAAAAACTTTCGGAAGCAATTTTAAATCTTTAAAAACTCCATGAAATAGAAAAGCAATTACATTATTGGAGAAAATAAAACGAATATAAAATAAGTACAAACAAGAGATCTAAAAAGAAAAGGAAAACCAAAAATATAAATTAATAAAAATACAGAATTTTACAATTCTTTTCTTATTGAATATTAACATTACCTACTTTAAAAAAACAAAAAAATTTAAACATATTCCAAAAAATTGGTAACCATAGTCATAAAAAATAAAACCTTTTAAAGAGCCCCAAAAATATGAAGCAGTGTTTAAAGTGTAATTAATTATTTGGGTCGAAGACCAAGTTAATTAATGAATTGATAATTTTTGTAATAGTTGTATAATTGTTTAAGTATTAGTGTTACATTATTTGTTGATATTCGTGGATGTAGTGAAAAAGAAATAGATATCGATAGATTTTTTTGCAACAGAACTTACAAAAAAGTATTTCAAATTACGAATTACCAACTTGAATAAATTAATTTCTTGCGGTAACTTTCTTCTGTTCTGTTTCCTTCGTTATATAGAATTAATGGTACAATAGCAGAAAGGACTTTTGTAACGTCAACTTTGCCATTTTTTAATTTTCAATGCCGGCCCTGGTCGCCCTTCCATATACATTTAAGTAGTGGGAATTATTCTTATTTAAAACAGCGTTTGTCGATTTTTGGAGGCAGTTTCAAGACTAATTTAAGTAAGTTGAAGTTATGTGGAAAGATCCATCAGATTTAATTTTTTTCTCTTGATGGTTTGATGGTTTAAGAGTTAAAAGAAAAATAAACTATTGGGTTTGTTTGGGGTATTTCTAATGTGATATTGAATATAAAATCACTTGGCGCCCTCATAGTAATTCATTGAGTTCATTAAGTAATTCATTAGTTTAGTTAGGCTAATATAATTTTAATAAGACAAATTTAGAAAAAATACGATTGTATAATTCCGCAAATCGACCTATACAATCCCCCAAATTGAATTCAATAGAGAAATCAAGTAGCCACGAAACCCTGAGAAAATTAGTGATTTTTTCTTATTGATAATGTAATTTTAGAAAAAAATACTTTTTCACTTTTCACTTCACTTTTTAAATCGTAACACATTTTCATTCGTAACATAACATATTTAGAAAAAGTATTATTTCTATTCGTAACACTCTGATTGGTCGACCCTTTACAGAAAAAGCCAAATTTGTCTTTGAAAAGACCTGTGAGTCTGGTTTCTAGATGTCTACTCTGGTTGCCCGTAAAATATAAAAAAAAAGGTTTTTGCACTTTAAATGTTTGATCGTTCGTTACTTAATTGTTAAACATCAAAATAAATCTATAAACTTTCCAAATACGTAAGCGAACAAAGCAGACCTTTTTCACGTAGAAGAATCTTTTAATGAATAAAAAATATGTACATCTTAATAAAAATAAAATACAAAAAGATCGAAACAAACAGTTTTCTTTGACGACGATATATGTGACAAAGAAACAAACAGAAGAAAAGAAAAAATAAAGGTAAATGGTCAATAGTAATAAAAAATTAATAATAAAAAAAGAGAGCGTAATTATTTTAATTAAAGTGGGGGTTTTACCAAAAAGTAGACTCAGATCGCTTGCTTGGGAAACTTTATGAATATACCTCAAACAATTTTATGGCATATAAATACAATTACAACTTAGAACATTTTTTGTTTCAGAAAGTATCTTTTTAGTAAAACTAACAAAAGGATCTCGTGGCCTCGGTCTCAGTGTAACTGGTGGTATAGACAGCTCGGGTTCCTGGCCGGGTTTAATTAGAATTAAAAGACTGTTTCCTCATCAGCCTGCATCTTCCTGCGGTCTATTAAATGTTGGAGATCTACTGCTCGAAGCCAATGGAATTACGCTTACCGGACTTTCTAATTATGTAAGTAGAACATCCTGAAGCTCTATTAAGCTAGCAGTTGAAAATCAACCAAAAAAAATAACAAGAATTTGGTGTTTAAGTAGTTGCCAAAAAATAAATTTTGTTGCTTAAACCATTTTTTTTTAGACCGCAATTATTATTAGCTTCATGAAATAACAGTAACAACAAAATTGCTCCATTGTTTTCTGATTATTATTTTTAAATAAATATTATAACTTACTTATAATATTTATTATTATTTACTGCTTATTATCGCATCTGTAGACTTGAATTATTATTGTTAGGGACAACTTCCGGTGAAATTAGTCGGAGTAGAATGATCAGGTCGTTATAGCAAAAGATAAAGAGGACATGCAGGACATGATGAGAAAACTAACAAAAGAATACAGCCAGTGCGGACTAACTGTCAATCTGACGAAGACAGGGTTTTTATGTGTGGGCGAGGAACCGTACAATCTGGTACTTGAAAATGGACAACAAATTCCATCTTGTCAAGAATACGTATACTTGGGTGTTACATTTGACAGCACAGGAACTGACGCAAAGAGATCGAAAAAAAATTGTTATTGGGTGCCTTAACGGCATACTATGGAGTAAAGAAATTACTAAGAAACGGAAATATAATATATACGAAACAATGATAAAGAGCACCTTATTATATGAAGCAGATACATGGAGAGTGAGTGAAAGGCAGAAGAAAAAACTGGAGGTGGTGGAGATGAAAGCGATGATAGGAAGAGACCGAATTGGGAATGAGATAGGATGGGTATGGAAGGATCCATAATTCAAGACGTAAATGCCAAACAACTAACATGGTATGTGCATGTACAACGAATACCTAAACAAATTCTAGAATGGCAACCGATGGGTCGACGAAAAAGAGGCGCACCCAAAATAGAATGGCAGAAGACAATCTACAAAGTCATGAGTAAAAAAAATTTAGTAGCGGACGACTGGAAAGACCGAAGGAGATAGAGATTAGGCGCTGGACAACGTCGCAAGACGTTTTAGAACCGGCTTATATAAATATATATATATATATATATATATATATATATATATATATATATATATATATAAAATTCGCTAGACTGACAAGTTAAATATTACCATAGAACCATAGAAACACAAGACATACAGAATTTTGTCAGAACGAAAAACAGGTTGGCCAAACTACAAAAAGGGGGGTTATTCAAATTCTTTAATTGTGTGATTTTTTGGAAAATATGAAGGGAGACTAAGCAGGTAAGAATAAATAATGCTGAGATTATCAATATCAGTTATAGAATTCATAGCTTTGGGTTCCTTGAATATGTTAGTCATTTCTAGAAAGATTCGTTTTGATACGTTAGATTCAAATTTTCCTGTTTTATTTATATGAAGCAAGCAATTTTCAGAAATAGGTTCAGAAATACGTTTGTGCAACAAAATTAATTTTTTTGCAATCAATTAGTAAAAAATTTTCTTGTTTTTTTTTGCTGACTTTTTAATGCTCATCCTCAAACTGATCTAATAGTTTTTTTGCTGTAAACAAATTTCATTGTGTCAATAATTTAATTCATTTTATTATAGTTATGGGATACACTATCAGAATAACCAAATCAAAGAATGGTTTAATTTTTTTTCATCTTTGTAATCCTTGCCATAATAGATATCGCACAACTTCCTCCTCTTACTTTACATTTTACAATTTTAAGTTATATGTTTAAAACTTAATAAAGTTTTCAACGACTGCAAACTCAAATAAATGTCTTATACTTATACTTATCTAAATTTTCAACGTTCAAATCACGTTTAACTGACGAAAGTTTTTGTCGCTGGAAGCAGTAATTAATAAGCAGAATTGTCGTCACTTATGATTAACCAAATAATAAACGTATGCAAGTTACAAATTACTTCAAAGTCTAATTTTTGTGCTATAAAATTTGTCATTAGCACGTGAGTATAAGGGTAAACTAAAATATGCCAGATTTTCAATATTATCTGATCAAATAAAGTATTTCAATGAACTTATTAGGTACTTTGATTAAATAATCTCGTGTACCAATTTACAGTTAGTTTTTTAAAGGTGTTGGTTTTTTAATAAATAATAGTTTAAAAAACTAAGACAAGACATAATTTTACCATCAAAAGCATAGGGTGCTTTTTATGATGTTTAAGTTTTCTTCTTGGAGACTTTACTTTTACAAATATCTGTTTATTATCAAATATATTAATTGATATAGCGCACCCCATGCTTTTGATTGTAAAATTATTTTTTATTTTTTAGTTCGGTTTTCTTATAAAGCGTGTTGTCTTAGTTTTTTTAATCTATTATTTATTTTTCATTTTTTAGTTCGGGTTTTTTTTTTAATATCCTGATGATCCTGACAAGGATCTTTAAAGAAATTACAGGTTAAGCTAATATAAAGCGTATAAAAAAACGCGAGAAGGTATTAAAATTACTAGGATTTAAAATGGTAATATGCGTTAGCGACATCTGTTGGAGAGTAGTTCAAGCGTCAGTCTATTTTTTAAATTGAACTCATGGATACGAGTAAAGCTAATATAAAGCGTGTAATTACTGTAGATAAATAAGCCAAATAAAAAAGAATTTGTTAATTTTTATGTTTTAATATAATTTTTTAGGAAGCATTGGAAGTCCTCAGAACTGCTGCAAATCACGTAGACCTAAAAGTGTGTAGACCTCCTCCTGATGTATTAAATTGTGTAAGTCCTATATCAGAAGTTCCTCCACCTCCTCCTAGAAGAGAACCTCCTAATACTCTCAACCTGCCTTCCACTGCTTACAGTACGCCCGAAGATGAATATTATCATGGGGTGAGTAATGTATTTCCATCATTTAATATTTAACGGACCTTAAAGTAAAATTAAAAATATTGTAAGTAAAGTAAATATCTCTATTGTTTTTACTAAAACGAACTCTCCTCTAGATTAAAATATGTACCCATAAGAAATTTAAACTGCAACTCAAAACGACTTCTAAAATGTATATCAACAAATTTAAATCTGCATCCATTTAGAGATACCTACAATAAAAATTCTAAAGTTGCCAAAGATCTTAAGGATAAATTATACTGTTTCAGTGTATTTCCTTTATCTTTAAAATCGTGTACTAATTTTCAAAAATAACTTAAAGTGCTAGGTCGGGGAGTATAAAAATTTTATTTTACATTTAATGTCATCTGAAGAGGAGTTGCAGGCGATGGTTAATGTTATGCATGATGCCCTGAAAATCAAAGGGATGAAAATAAATGTAAGCAAAACGAAAGTAATGGTATTTGAAAGAGAAGAAAGCATGAAAAACTGTGAAGTTTCGATTGAGGGAGAAAGAGTGGAACAGGTAAATGAATTTGTGTACTTGGGTTCAAAGTTTGACATTGAGCGAAGGGTGTTGGCAGGAAAATAAATGAATGGGACACTGCATAGCTTTATGAACAGCCAGAAAGTGTCAAAAAAGGCACGTCTGGCTGTGCATATAGGTGTGTTGGTTCCTACATTTATGTATGGTAGTGAATGTTGGGTTTGGCAGAAGAAGCATGAAAATAGGATTAATGCTGCGGAGATGAGTAGTCTGAGAAGTATAGCCGGAGTGACTCGGGTGGATAAAGTAAAGAATAGTGAGATATGAGAACGCTGTGGTGTAAAAGAAGATGTAGTTACAAAGATAGATAAAGGAATGCTTAGATGGTTTGGACACGTAGAAAGGATGGTTAAAGGATGATTGACGAAACAAATTTATAAGGCGAGTGTGAATTGACAAGTCGGTAGAGGTCGACCTCGGCGAACATATCTCGATCAGATCAACATTGTTTTGAAGAAAGGCCAGGTCAAGAGTACCAACAACCGACGAGCATGCATGAGAGCACTGATGAAAGTAGAGGAAGCAAAAGATGTGTGTAAGAACCGTAGCAAGTGGAAGGAAGTGGTATCTATCTACCCCTTCGGAAAAAAGGCGTGACTATATATATGTATGTATGTATTTTTTTTTTTTTATGAAAATAGTCGCAAAAAGGGTAGACCTATCGTGTGGGCCGCGGACGGCCCCCACTGCGACTATTAGAAAGGGAAGGGATTATAGAAAGGAAATGATTGTGGACACGCTTTTTAAAAAGTTGCAGGTCATAGTTCTCTGGAAAAACTGATTTTGGAAGCTTATTCCATTCCGTAGCAGCCCTGTAAAAGAAGGATTCTTGATGAAGATTGGTCCTTGTAGTGTCAATCTTGAGAGTAAATGGTTGAGACTGATTAGCGTGCTGAGTTCTTCGGCCGAGTGTGGCAAATGGTGGTACAAGAGTTTTTATTTCTCTGGAGCATCTGCCATGGAAATATCTGTAGAGCAATGACTGGTCTGCAACTCTTCTTCTTTGTTCTAGAGGGTGAAGGGTATCTGTGAGAGTTGAGCTGTTTATCAAGCGAATGGCTCTTTTCTGAATGGAATCTAGAAGACGAAGAGAATGCCTTGGTGCTGAACCCCAAATGTGCGAGCAATAATCCAGTAGAGGTCGGATTTGAGCCTTGTACGTCGTCAACAGTTGATCAGGAGTAAAAAAATTTAATGAATGATGTTATAAAAAATAAATGTTGCACTAAATGGCACTTTCACACTCGTGCAAAATGATTCTTATTTTGTGTTTATTGCATAATATATCCTGTTTTGGTTAGCTTAAGTGTATCATTTATATTTTTTAAATTAAGATAATCAAATTTTAATACACAAAATTTAGTTTTATTACAATAATTATTATAAGTAGATTCACAATTAAAATTTACTTAAAAAAAAAGAAGTATAATGAATAATAATTCAGGGCAAAATAGGCTCTGAAAACTAAATTGTTATTTGCAGTTAATTAATGACATCATATTAACGAAATATCTTTAATATTGGCATTAGTACCTACCAAAGGTAAATCATTTCTACAATTAATATGTCACCGTTTAGCAAAATTATAAGGCCATTAGTCAAAAATAACGAGCTTATTGAAAACTAAGTATATTTCTGTTAAATTGTTGTTTTTAAGAAGATGCTACAAGTTATTTTTGTTATAACAATTAAAATAAATGAACTCACCACATTGGGCGATGAACATCAAGGATTCAGATCAGGAAGATCTTGTACAGATGCGATATTTGTCCTGCGACAAATAACTGAAAAATCCATAAATTATAACAAACCAGCCTTTATGTGTTTTATAGACCTGGAAAAGGCGTTTGACTGAATACAACTGGAGGACGTGGTACACCTTCTATACACCAGGCAAATCCCATATAACATTATAAAAATCATCAAAAATATTTACCAGATAAACAAAATACAAGCCAAAATTAATGGCATAACTACCAAAGAAATTCCTGTTAATAGTGGTATTCGACAAGGAGATTCCCTTAGCCCCTTATTGTTCAACATCGTTATGGACGAAATAATAAAAAGCACTCGTAACCTGAAAGGGTATAAAATGGGGAACGTCAAAATCCTATGCTATGCCGATCAAGCTGTTCTGATTGCAGAAAACGAAGATCACCTACAGAGATTACTATTCAAATTCAGCACAACGGCAAAAAGTCTAAAAATGAACATATCTGCAGCAAAAACGAAATGCATGACCTCCTCAAAAACACCTATCAGATAAAAACTGGTTGTGGATGATAAAATTATACAACGGGAGATGAAATTTAAATACCTAGGCATAGAAATATCAGGATAGGGTGACATAGAGGCGGAGGTAAGATACTAGGCGGCAAAAGCAGCACGAACCTTAGTTTACCTAAACGATACAATCCTTCGAAACAAGTATATCGGAATCGAGACCAAATCCCGAATCTACTAGGCGGTCATCCGACCTATAAACATACACAGCGAAAACTAGACCAGACACATCGAACACAAAGAGAAAATTAGAAACCATCGAAATGAAAATAGAACGCAGGATCGCTGGAAAAACACTTTTTGACAGGGAGAGAAGCGAGGACATTAAAAGAACATGTAAATGAATGGATACTGTGAAGAAAAAGAGAGTGGAACGAACACATAGATCGGATGAATGACGACAGAGTGGTCAAAATAACTAGAGACAAGTCGCACTTAGGGCGCCGGAGCGTTTAAAGACTCCACATGAGATGGAGCGACAACCTCTCTAACAATTGAACGTCAGAGGATACGAAGGAAGAAGAAGAAAAAGAAGAAGTTATTTTGAGGAGTTTAACGAAATTGCTATTTGAAAATTTATGTTTTTTATGAGTATTTTTTTGGATGGTTTAATATTTGTTAAAAAGTTTTCAATAATGTTAAAAAGTACTTGTTGAGTTAAATTATTTTTGTAATTTTTTTATCATATTATTTTAAAAATTAAAAGAAATTATGGCTTTTTTTCTTCAATAATTATTCTTTTGTAAAAGAATCCAAGAAAATTATGTTGGTATTTAAAATCTTAAAAGTGAAAAATTAGCAAAGTAATGATAAAATATATTTTATTAAAGATTACCTCATTTATCAAGCCTTTCTTTTAAATAGAACAGAACAAAAATTGGAGTTTTTGTAATTTAACTCGTAACTTGCGCTGAAAATCTTTAAGATTTTATACCATGATTGTCTCCCTCCTAACCGCATAAAAGAATTTATTTATTATATGTAAATGAGTCATAAGAGATATACAAAATGTAACGATTTGCAGGTTAGACTAAAAGTTTATTTCTTGTGAGTAGGTATACAGTGCGTTTGATTTTAATTTATTATTTTTAAAACATGTAATCTATTGTCCATGGTAAATAAGTGATGATGTCAACACCAGTTTTTTTAAATAAAACACCCCCTTTTTTCCAATATGTGGATTTACCTTGCTGAGCTGATTCCAAAAATGTATTACAAGTTGATTCAAATTGGTACAAGGTGGACAAAAACGCAACAGTTGTTTGTTATTTTAACATTGTATCTATTTCGTAAGTAATCATAGCCGCTCGACTAAACAGAAAAAGTTTAAAAGTATTTCTTGCCATTTGTTTTTTTTAATCTATCGTTAAAAACTTTGATAAATATCCAAGTATAATTCCGTATTGTTAATCTAATTTATCATAACGTATTTCACAAACTGTTTTGTTAAAATACCTTTAACTGTAAGTGAGAAAATTTAAATTTTAATAATGATTGGTGTTGGCGATAGAATGCGGACTCAACAAGAGGTATGCACATTTTTTCATGAAATGCACCCATATCGTGAACGTCTCTCAATTTACGGTAAGCAGAATAGAAAAGAAATATAGAGAATTAGAACACGTTAGGTATGTACCGAAGCAAGGTAGACCTACACTTAATGAATATATTCAAGATGTAATTTTGTCGGCAGTAGACGATGCACACTGTACAGTGCGGGGATTATCTAGAGATTTGGATATTGGAAAGTCTTCAGTATCAAATATTTTTAAAAAAACAAAATACCATCTTCATAAAGTACGACTTGTCAGATGAATGTGATCGTAGAAATGAATTCTGCGAGTACATGATAAATAAAAACGATAATAAATTAAATAACAATTTCATTTATAACGTTTTATTTTCGGATGGGGCAGAAACTGGGCACAAACCGCATAATATGGTTTAAACCGAATGGCGCACCGCCATACTTCGCTATTGTGCGCCAGTTTTTCAACAGAACATTTCCAGATCAATGGATCGGAAGAAGGGGAACAGTGAAATGGTCCTGTTTGCCGAGGCCGACCTCTACCGACTTGCCCATTCACACTCGCCTTATACATTTTTTTTGTCCTTCCTTCATCTATCCTTTCTACGTGTCCAAACCATTTAAGCATTCCTTTATCTATTTTTGTAACCACATCTTCTTTTACACCACAGCATTCTCTTATCTCACTATTCTTTACTTTATCCAACTTCTCAGACTACTCATCTCCGCAGCATTAATCCTATTTTCATGCTTCTTCTGCCAAACCCAACATTTACTACTATACATAAGTGTAGGAACCAACACTTCTCTATGCACAGCCAGACGTGCCCTTTTTGACACTTTCTGGCTGTTCATAAAGATTTATCCTATTTAAACATTCTTAATGCGTTAATCCTACATTATAAAAAATACAAGATCAGCAAAAAACACCTACACACCACATTAAATTTTAACCTATACATTATAGCCAGCTAAAAATTTTCGCGCGCATTTTGTAATCGTCAAGCAGGATTATCCAGCAATCGTCGTGTTTGTAGACGTTCAATCCCACTCCGTCGAATTTAACCACGTCGGCAGTAGACGATCCACACTGTACAGTGCGGGGATTATCTAGAGATTTGGATAGTGGAAAGTCTTCAGTATCAAATATTTTTTTAAAAAACAAAATACCATCTTCATAAAGTACGACTTGTCAGATGAATGTGATCGTAGAAATGAATTCTGCGAGTACATGATAAATAAAAACGATAATAAATTAAATAACAATTTCATTTATAACGTTTTATTTTCGGATGGGGCAGAAACTGGGCACAAACCGCATAATATAGTTTAAACCGAATGGCGCACCGCCATACTTCGCTATTGTGCGCCAGTTTTTCAACAGAACATTTCCAGATCAATGGATCGGAAGAAGGGGAACAGTGAAATGGTCCGCTAGATTACCCGATCTTACCCAATTAGACTTCTTTTTATGGGGGTTATTTAAAATCTAAAGTCTACACTAACATACCTGACAATATCCGTGACGTTAAATCCCGAATTAGGCAGGAAATGCAGAAAGTAACACCCGCTATGCTACAAAATGTTACAGACGAATTTGTTACCAGGTTAAGTCATTGTTTAATGGTCAATGAAGAACAATTTACTGTACATTTTCCTTGGTTTGTTTTTGTTAGAGTGTACGTTTACTCTTCATCAATTGTTTTGTTAATAATAAATTGTCATAAACAACTTTTGCATTTTTGTCCACCTTGAATTAACAAACAACGAAGTCATGAGAAGAATAAACAAAGAAATGGAAATAATAGAAACCATTTAAACCAGAAAACTACAATACCTGGGACACATTACACGTGGGAAACGATACACCATGCTTAAAGTAATTATACAAGGAAAAATCCAGGGCAAGAGAAGTAAAGGAAGAAGAAGAATATCATGGCTGCGCAATTTAAGGGAATGGTATGGATGCACATCAAACGAACTGATCAGAGCTGCCGCCTCCAAGGTCAGAATAGCTATGATGATTGCCAACCTCCGCCGCGGAGTAGGAACGTGAAGAAGAAGATGGTGTTTCATTTAAAAAAACTGTCATCACTCAAAGGTTATTCACCCTGTTTGATACATTATTCTTTTAAAAAATAGTAAATTAAAATCAAAAGTTGACATGTTTCGGGATTTTTTTATATTACTGATTATTTAGCTTAAAATGAATTTAGGCGTTACTTTAAGGACGCACTGTTTATGTGTATTATCCGAGTTAGTTAGTTGTTTGAGACAAAATTGTAAATGAACTTAATGTCTACAACACTGAAATATTTTTATTTGCATAAAATTTACTAAATACTGTACTCATAACAATTAATATTTAATTTTGTCGTTTTCAGGAATTTGAAATTACGCTTAAAAAAATCCAAGGATCTCTAGGGTTTACCCTTCGAAAGGAAGATGACAGTGCTTTGGGTCATTACGTGAGGGCACTTGTTAGGGAACCGGCTATTACTGATGGAAGGATCAGAGCTGGTGATAAAATAATAGCGGTACGCTCTAGTATAAATCGTAAACATTTCTTAAACTGTTGTCTTATTAGTGGGATGTTTTTTTCTTTCTTTGCATATCCTTGATGATAGATAAATAAAGCTTTGTAGTTAAGTATCTGAACAATATTCATTATTCCGATTGGAAATCTTTTACATTAAAAAATAAACATTTTTCTTAATAATTCGCCACCAAATACTGTTGAAATAATTAAAATGGTTTAATATTTTATTTTTAATCTACGAAATTTTTTTTTCATTTAAGTATATTCTATATTACACTAAAATAATAATTAAATTAAAATCGATATAAGAGAGTTCTTAAACTAATAATTTGAATTCCAAGTTTCTTAAGTTCAACTTCTATTAACCAATAGAAATATTTCAATACATTATCTTAACTAGTAACCATTATCTGTACATATAAATAAAATTGAAATGTTTCGCTGTGATTTCAGAATAAATCCCCTCCTTGTAGTCTCATATGATTATTCGTACATTACCAAAACATAACTAAGCATTTTTTAAATTTTTGTTTGTCTGTCTGTATGTTTATTTGTCCGAGAACATCTTTGAAATTACTTAACGGATTTTAATGCGGTTTTCAGTGGTAGATAGAACTTGGATAGGAGTAGAATATGGGCTGTATTTTATTTAATTTTTTTTATTTTATTAAATTTAAAACAAGTTATTTTCATTTAAAGATTTTTCTAGCCTAAGAAGTTACAAGGTTAATAATAATTGCTATCGTTGAAGCCATATAGACATTACAACGCGAACGAACAACAACGTTAAAGAAAAAAACCCAAAATTAATCCGGTTAAATTTTATTAAGTGTTATAGTTTAATTCTTCAAAAATCGAAAGGTGGCGCTGTTTATTTTTAGAACGTGCTATTAAAATTTTAACAACAATCCACCTTTAAAATTTAGTTCCTCAAAAATTCACTAGACCTAGACTAGATGTCACGGTTCATTTTTAAAACACCTACGGTGGTCTGTAAAAGAATTATTTGATGTTAAACCGGATGTCAAAAAAAATGTTATACTCATTTAAAAATATTAAGATAAAACTAAATTCCACGCGAACAAAGTCGCGGGCAACAGCTAGTTTTAAATTAATTTACTTTAGTTGTTCCTTAGAAATTAATATTAAACGTCAATAAATTAAGGATTGTAATTATGCATTTACCATTTTAAAAAATACAATTCAGTAAAATATTGATTACCAAAGGATGATCCATATTTAGTATTAAGTATAAAAACTTTTGTTATGCGTCGACGTATTTTTAGCATTTTTATATAAACCCTTTACTAATGTACTGTACCATTGTTTAAATTTTAATATTTAATGTACACATTTGCTCAATAATATGCTTATTCACATTAACACAAAATTACAAATATCAGTGGTCAGGGTGCGACCCGAGAGGTCCAAACGATTAACTTCCCAGTGGAAAGAATGAAAAAATACCATAGGTTTTGTTGCTATAATTATTATTAAAAACGATTTCAAATTGTTTATAACCAATTATAATTGTCATTAAAAATATTCTGTTTATGTCAACCGTATTATTTCAAACTTTTTCTTATCATTTCATAGGCGGGAGCTATTTTCAATTATTTAGAACAAATTTGAAATTTTTTTTTCTAATTATAATGATCAATCGGGGTAGCCGATGAACTGGCAAGAAATGGAACCCTGATGGAACCAAGAAGCCAGCTGGTCGTATTGCCAATTGCTGAAGCAAACCATTTATTGAAATTAATCCTTAAACAAGAACATATTGCTCAGTGGAATGCAGATACTGGCTGCAAAACATCAAAGCAGCTGATATAATAACCTTTCTAGAAGAGGGCTGACGCACTCTGGACGATGAATCGGAGTAGGATAAGCAGCATGCTTGGCCTGCTCACAGGACATATAGCATTAGGGACACACCTCTTCAAACTTAAGCTGGCGGCCGAGAAAAACTGTCGACTATGCGGAGAAGAGCAGTATACACATTATGTGTTACTGCCCGATGCTAGCGGTATACAGGTATCAAACCTGGGGCCGTATGATAATGGATCCAAGTGATCTAAATGAGACAGGGCCAAGAGAAATCACAAGGTTCGCCAAAATCAGCGAACTGGAATTCTGATGCCCTGAAGACACAGCGGTAGTCACAGAGGATCAAAAGATCTAGGTGACATATGTGCCGATACCAATGGCCCAACCGCGAGATTCTAATGTAATGTATTGTAAAAAAAATGATCAATAATCATTTGTTAGTAACAATATTTAATTGTTATAAACAATGCTTGATTATTACTAGCAATAATTTTTCACTGTTACAGCGTCTTCAATGCTATTCTCTCGATACTGAGACAAGTTTAAAACTCTCCAATTCTTATTTTTGTTTTCTAAAACTATCTCTTTTTGTGAAATATTGTTACCATATTTTTCATACAAATACTCCCAACATGCAATAATCATATTATTCAAAAGATCTGTATTAAAAATAGTATAATTTATAAATTGCAAAATTCAGGTAGTTTACTATTTTTTTCAGTTTTTTTATTCTCCTTAAAACAGCTCGACCGATTTTTCTAAAAATCTAATCAGTTCTAAGTTGCGTAATTATGCGTCGAATGCAATTGTTCCCACGTCGATACCATTTTTTGTTCTCGAGATAATCGATACGAGAAATAATTCCGAACGCACATACGAACATACGCACAGACGTCTATTTAAAAACTATTGTATTTGACTCTGGGGACCTTGAAATGTGGAGATATGTCAAAATTCGGGATTCACAAAATCGGACCCATTACTATAACTTCCCAGGTTAAATATCCTAAAACAAAATTAATTTTTATAACTTCAAAAAAGAAAATGGTTACCAATATTTACCAGTCTAAATGTCATTAAGCATGAAAATGAATTGTATTACTATAATAAGTTAGCAATTACATTTAAGGTATTTTGTGTCGTAAAATATCTTCTAAATAGTTCTTTAAACTATAAATTTTTTTTTTTAGTAATTATTTTAAACAAAATTATTTAGGTTTATTTTAGTCATATTAAGTGACATTTATTTTAAAAAGAATGTAGAACCAACATGCCATATTTAATTAAAATGCATTATTCTTTATTAAGTCCATAGTAAATTTAAAATAGCTTAACTTTTCTTATTGAAAAATATACTAACAATATGTAATCAACAAGAAAAAAAATTAAACTCAAATTAAACATATCAAATAATAACAGGTCAACGATGTGGAAATATGTCCAATGTCTCACGAACAAGCTGTTCAATTTCTGCGGCAATGTCCAGAAATTGTCAAATTGCGACTTTACAGAGATTCTGCTCAAACTCCAGTGGCCACACTTTCTCCAACAGAGACTACTCCAAGAACTTCCTTTTCTCGTAAAGCACATCTAAGGTAAATATAATCCGAGTTGAATTTAAAATTGGAATATTTTAAAACTAATTATTCACAAGTTGTTTAAAACGAGTTGTTTAAAACTTAAACTTTCCCCTCGATCGGCGACATCCCTTTTATATATATCTAAACAATATTTCTGGAAATTCCTAGATAGAGCGGTTTCTTTCTCGAAATTAATCGACATTTCTAGATGCTTTTAATCACACCACGGCCATAAATAATTCGCTAGATGTGGGTCATCTTTTTATACCGCAAAGTGGATATTCGTCTTTGTGTGACCGCTTTGGCCAGATAATAGATCAGGAACGTATTTTATCGTAACAATACAATGACACTCAAGAAAAAATGGTGGGAACTAATGTGATGGGATTATTTACTAATATATTTACATTTACAACATTAAGCTAAATTAAAAGTATGCAGTTATTATAATACCTACAACATAAAACCTAATCAAAAATAAGGATTTTTTAACTATATAAATATTATTTGGTTTTAAAATTATCTCAACAAAAAGTTTTAAAATTCTAAAAAATAGGTAGGTACCTACTTATAAAAATTGGTCAATTTCTCGTCTTATGTGTTTTTGTGGAATAAAATTTCCTGACTTACACGTTATTACTTAGTGTTTTAATAAGCACACTAAATAAAGTAATGTATTTTCAAACCAAACTTCCCTAAAAACTTATCAATTTTAGGCTAATTATTTATAATTCAAAGTTTTTATGTGTTTATTAACACTGGTTACAATTATTATTTTTCGTTTAATGATATTGTTACGATTTGCGGAGTCCGTCCCTGTTGCCATAAGGCAAAAAAAAATGTTTTGTTTTGTTACAACAAACGCCCGATATTTTGGAAAAGAATCTTCTCGTTGGTTCATCGTTCTTCCAGAATGGACGTCCCCATTCTCGAATAGCTTGTTTGCCAATATAAAAAGGAATGTCGTCGATCTAGTTTTAGTTTTTGAAGTAAAGTTTGATGTTAAATTATAAAGGGTTATAAAAATATTATATAGAGATTGTAACTAAGTTATTTGCAAGTAAGAATTTATTGTTTGAAAATATTAGAATAAACTGTTTAGTTATTGTAGGTACTGAGTGAGTGAGTGAGTTTTAAGGAAACAAAAATACGCAGCACTGAGAGAAATTATCCTGTTATTTAACATAAATGTTTTTGATGGGATAACTTTCTCTCGAATCACAATTGTAACATACTTTTTTTATAGACAAGAGGCTGTGGATATGCTCAACGATCTGGCAGGACGCAAACTTTGTATGAATTCCGAAATATACAACCGTTCGATGTCTCCTAATTCCTCGCCGAGACGTCTGCGTCGCCAACCATTTCTCTCGGATGCTTCACAGTGTGACCATAACTCACAAAACGAGTATACGCCTCAACAAAATGAATACCTCATTGCCCAAGGTAAATTTTTACCAATTTTTTTTTACATCACGTAAATAATATTTTATAGTCACATGTAAACTTATAAAATGTTTTTTATATTTTCTTGCACCAAATTTTAATAATTATCTACTGAAAACTATGGCCTAACACTTAATACAAAATAAATCAAAATAATGGTCGTCGCAAAAACCGCACGAGTACCAAGGATAACAATTGCAAATGCCGTCTTATTGAATGTACCACACTATAAATACCTCGGATATATGCTTAATACTCAATGGAACAATATTCAAGAAATAAAGTCTCGCATCGAACAAGCCGGAAGCTCGTTCCTTAAAATGAGAAAACTGTTAGTTATCGAAATTTAAACATACAACTACGTCTGCGAATGATTCGATGCTATGTTTTCCCAGTTTTGTTCTATGTAATGGAAAACTGGACTCTTACTAAAAACATGTGTAACAAACTCCAGGCTTTTGAGATGTAGACATACAGAAGAGTCTTAAAAATACCCTGGACAGACAAAGTAACAAACAACGAAGTACTAAATGGACTAAATATAGACAAGGAAATTTTAAAAACTATAAAAATAAGAAGAATGGAATACCTTGGACATATTATGCGACATGACAGATACCGTATTCTGCAGCGGGTTATACAAGGCAAGAGATCAGTTGGCAGAAGAACTTCATGGCTCAAGAACTTATGAGAGTGGTACGGAAAAAGCACCACGTCTCTATTTCGATCTGCTGTTTCCAAGGTTCAAGTAGCCCTTATGATACATCCCCTGGGGATACGGGGAAAATAGAATAGATCCCAGGTAAAGTCTGCCTATCGTAAAAGGCGAATAAAAGACTCCCAGTCCAAAGTGTTATGCGACCCGTGCTGATGGATGCATGGCGGTGGGGGAGCACCGTCGCTAACGAAGCCTACAGGAAAACGGGCAAAATCCTGTAGTAGACAGCCTTAGTCCTGTGCAGGGGCACCTCATGATTGGACCACCCCTTCCTCCATACTCGTTGACTGCAAAGAAGAACTGATAACGCTGGTAGACCGTAATCACGTCAAACTGATACGGGTTCCAGTACGCCAGGAAGTTGCAGATAATGAGGAAGTAGACGAACTTCCAAGAAGAGGTTCGGAAAAATACAAAAACTACTGGAAAAGTGTACCAGGAAACAAACACAGGAAATAATACATCAATACTCATATGTTTGTTTCTCCATATTATGTTCTGGAGATATCTTGATACCCTAGCTACCGCTATTGTTTGTGTTCGGACTTCTTCTTAAAGGTTTGTATTACTTGTGATATTAACGCATAGGTATTTGAAAGACATGATCTGTTCTACACTTTTATTGTAGATCGCTAACTTACACCTTCTCGGTTCTTTTGATATTGTCAGAGACTTCGTTTTCTAGACAGAGATCACGATGTTTAATTCTTATGCAACTCTTTCGAATCTATAAAGTAGTTTCTGCAGATTGTCCTCATCTTCCGACATTATCACTGCGTCGTCAGCGTAGCAGATTATTTTAAATTCAGAACGATTTATCTTCCATTATATTATTATAACTGGATTCTTCTCTATTAAGGTGCTCCGGATCGTGTCAATTAATTCCTAAAATAAACCATTAATTTTACGCGTTACAAGAGAATACAATGTCACTATTCTCTGCTTTAATATTGGGTCACTTTATTCAATTGGATTTGGTTAATTTAAGTCTTTTTACCAGATGGTTGTTGTCCAAAAGCTGCAGTACTGCAGTATTTGCGTAGGCGTTTCTCCTCGTCCTTTGCTGCAAATCTTTCTTACTTAACTATTTTTTTTCTTCTTTACATCTTTTGTTTACCAAAGCTCTACGTTTAAGTTAATTCTTATTTCTTGGTATTATTTTGGATACTATTAATTTTTAACGGGTACTTATTATGCCTCTTAGTGAATACTATTTGATCCACATTTAGTTTCGATTTATTTTCGTTATTATCATTCATGTAGACATGCATCTGGTTAAATATTTGCATATAAAATTTAAATATGCAACTTTTACAATACGACCATAAGCATGTCATAATAAAACTTATACTGTACATTTACATAAAAAAGTAGCTTTTCTAAATGTTTCATTGCGTCGGTTGTATACCATTAAATTTAGCCCATAATTATGTAAAATTAACTTATTGAGTAAATATTTTTCTTTAGTTTTAAATATTTATGACATTGTTACCATAATTTACATTGTGTGATTATTTGGAAGCTAATGTTAAAAAACTCACATATTGATTACTTAATTTAGGCGATCATATGGGCGACTATGAGCAGTTTCACGAAGGCATTATTCAGAAGTTTCCTAGACCATTTGATGAAGATGCTTTTAATTCGCTGTTTTCTATGGAATCAGAAGATGGGGATAGGCCGAATAGGCCAAGTTCGTTGGAACTTTATAATCCGAACCAAACCCCAGTGGCATGTAGAAAACCCAGATTCAACTTTTCGTTGGCTCATAACGCCTACGAATTAAATAATTTGGATGCTGAAGTGTTAGATGCGCCTAATTTGAAATATAATTTGTGTAAGTACTTTTTTAATAAAACTAAGCAAGTTTGTCAATAGATACCACGAAATCTTAATTTCGTTTAATGTTTTCATCTTTATTCACATTTGTGGTAACAATAAACTAACGTTATAAGTTTGCACAAAAATAAATAAATATTCACATTTTTTTAATAAATATAAAAAAACGACCCAATGCAATATTTTGAAAATCTACATAAAAAAGCTACATAATTTTATAAAAACAACCAGACGCGAAATTAAAGCACGAATCTAAAAAACTAATTAACAGTTTTGTTTTTGTTATATTCGTATCCAATGACACAAAAGCAGCTGCTAAACTTTCAGTAATCGTTTACATGAAATGTTAAACGTGATAAATCGTCGACAGATGTTTTTGGTATTTAAGTGTTATTGGCAAGAAAAACAAATGTTTATGCTAAAAAAAATGTTAAGCTTTAAATTATGTTGATTGACAACATTAGTTGGCTGATTGCGGATGTGAAGAGGTACGAATGTAATCGAAAACTTTACTTAATTAGTCGTATATTATTATACTGTAAATAATAACGATTTTGTGACACGCCACTGGTATATGTTAGGTAAGTGAGCGGTACAGTAACTTTAAAACCAATGACGAGGATGTTCCAGTAACTTCCCAAAGAATCACGAATTTTCGATAGAACAGTCTGGGTATGCCTGGAAATTTCTAGTCTTCAGAGTAACATTGGTATATAAATTGGCCTCAATTCGGGAAGTTAGTCAGTTTTTGATGTTGTTGTGTTCACTAGTTTCTATAAATTGTAGAAAGGTTATAAATGAATGTGTTAAATAGATTCGAACCCTGAGTGTTTTCAAGTAAAACGTTACAATATATTCAACATATTTTTTTAATATTGTACAATTTATTTTCATCTCAATTCATTTTTAATATTGGGCAATTAAGTAAACATTTGAATCTGAAATGACGTGAGGGATGGAGCAGTATACCACAACACCTAGGCCCCATTAAGCACCTTGTTTATTCTTTCTTAAGAGATAATAATAATAACAATAACGTCTTTATTATTTTCAATTTAAATATAAAAAAATATCCTTTCATAGGCATTTAACTATAGTGTTTTTTTCTAAAATAGGTAGTGATATTGCCCAGTAAAGATTTCCTTGAGTTAGCCAGGCTTGGCCATCTTTTTCTCATTCTCTAATTGTCGCAACAGCAGAATAGCTGCAATTATTGTTCAGTTGTTTCTTCTTCTTGTTCGTAGCCTCTGCATTGAGGTGTCTTACTTAAATTCGTATTACAACCATTTGAGCACTTCAAACCAGCAGACCTTTGTCGAGCTTTTTCAAGAGGTGTCTTCCAGGCACGAAAGTAGTACTGATCCTGACGTGGGTTTCACTAGTGGTCTTCTTTTTTTGTGAAAAGTACAATTTCTATCTTTCTAGTGTTAACAGGTAAGGTGTGTTCTTTGCACCTTTTTTAATTACTGTAATGCTTTCTGCATTCTAACGCATAGGATGCTTTCGAGTCTTCCATTAAGCAGTTTGGTAAGATCGTCCAAGTACGCTATGGCGTTACATACACGCTACAAAAGACTTTCCAGAGCAATGGTAATGGTACACCGTCTTAGACTGGTGTATATTTTTTGGTAAACATTTAAATTATCTTTGGGACTTAGATTGCTAGTGTGTAGTTTAAGATGCAGTAAGATATAAGATTAATATAAATAAACAATGAACTTTTAGGCAACGAAGACGTAAAAACATCTGACTCAGAGGTACAAGAGCCTGTGAGCATGCCACACATCCCGACAACAGCTATGTCAAACTTTAGTTACAAACATCCCGCATACCAATCAGCTCATCCTCAAATTAACTTAGAATCGGCAGTCGAACAACCCTTACCTGTCAAAATTGTTACCAAAACTGACGATGGCACTTTAAGGAGGAAAAAGAGCGTCGTCCAAGAGGAAAAAGATGTAAAGTATCACTATACTCAGCGGTTGCCGATGAAGGAAGAATATGAGGTCAGTTAATCTCATAAATTCACTTGTAGATAGATTAATTAACTTTCTTTTTCTTTAAACTATGGTAAACTATTTTATGTACATTCTTTATGTTGAACCTAATCTAACATTAGGCTTATTGTTTAAATTTAAGTTAAAAAATAAACAGAGTTGTAGATATCTGGTTGTATTGTTATAAATTAAGAAAATGAAAAATTAGATACTGTAGATGGTGTAATTAAGATTTGAAAATGAGTTCGTATGGATTGAGAATGAATGATTTTATCTTTAAATACCTCCTTTACTCCGATAATCAGGTCATGTTAGGTCATCTGAAAAAGAGTAGTAGGCGATAGTTAGTATTATGTATGATGCTTCAAAAATCAAAGGAATGAAAGTAAATATAAGCAAGACGAAATTAATGGTTTCTGAAAAAGAAGAAAGCATGACAAACTGCGAGATGCTGATTAAAGGAGAAACAGTGGATACACATAAATGGGTTTGTATACTTGTGTTCAAAGTTTACGAGAGACGGAAAGTATGATTGTGACACTGAGAGAAGAGTGTTGAGAGGGAAAAAAATGAATGGGGCCCCGCTTAACTTTATGAGCAGCCAGAACGTCTAAAAAATGGCACGACTGGCTGTGCATAGAGGAGTGCTGGTCCCTACACTTATGTATGGCAGTAAATATTGGGTTTGGTAAAAGAGGCATAAAAGTAAGATCAATACTGCGGAGAAGCATGAGAAGTATAACCGTAAGTACGACTCTGATGGATAAAGTGAAGAATAGTGAGATAAGAAATTGATGTGGTGTGACAGAAGATGTGGTAACAAATATAGATAAAGAAATCCTCAGATGGTTTTGACACGTAGAGAGGATGAATGAATGAAGATTTACGAAACAGATTTATAAGGCGAGTGTGAATGGGCAAGTCGAAAGAGGTCGACCTCGGCGAACGTATCACAAACAAATCAACATTGTTTTAAAAAAAGGCCAGGTCAAGAGTACCACTAACCGAGGAGCATGTATGAGAGCGCCGATGGAATAGAAGCAGCAAATGATGTGTGTAAGAACTGTAGCAAGTGAAAGGAAGTGGTCTCTGCCTACTTCGTGCCTGCGTGACTATATGTATGTATGTATGTAATTTTATCTATAGTAGTAGTCCAGTCGTGAGATAAGGTTATTGTGCTTTTGCTTCTTTTCTCGCTCTCTACACCTTAAAATTTTTTTAGAGTAATAACTATAGACAATATTTGTATAATTTAGATTTGTTACAACACAGGTTAATTAACCATTTTAAGAGAAGCAAATTTTTACAAATTTTTAAAATATCGCTTTTAAACTTAACGAGACAGTAATAAGAAATTACAAAAATATTTGTCACGTAAGTGAAAAAAAAGTATTTTAAATAAAATGTGTCTACTAATATTTTAGGTCCTTGCCATAGAATTGAATAGAGGTTGGAATAGTAGACTAGGATTTAGTCTACAGGGTGCTGCAGGTGTTACTTATGTTAGTGCTGTTCATGCAGATAGTGTAGCTGCCAGGGATGGTAGATTAAAACCTGGCGATCGTCTTATTAAGGTTGGTTTTTTTACCTAAGTATTATTAAGATATTTTTAGTTTTAAAGAAAACACAGAAAATAATTTTTAAATTATTACTTCCTTATAGTAACAAAGTAATAATTTATTTTTAATGTTAAATAACTACTGGTTATATATTTAACAGTTTATCGTACTGCTTAAGGTATAAAAACAAATGGAAAATTCTTTTTAACTTCCTTAATTGTCACTAGGTGACTTCTGTATAAGCTCATTCATATTTGTCAAAATATTAAAAATACACGCATCTCAACTACACATTATCGAATTCAACAGGCAAATTCAAAAAATTATTGCAAAGTTATTGTGATGTCATAGATGCTTTAACATACAAATAGAGAAATTTTCTTATTTAAGCATATCTTTCTGTCTTTCTTTAATTACATCACCCAATATATCGATCTCGGCCATAACAGACACTGTGCAAGTGAATCCCATGTACGGCGCATGGGAATCGCAGAGGTACGACACGACTTCTGAAGAAGCTGTCAGGATGAGGAAGAGGAGAAAACAATGGTATATCTTCTCTGCCACTGCCCTGCCCTAGACAGAAAACGGCTTTCTATACCAGGGCAACCGAACTTTGATGACGGTATCACAACGGGCCAAAAGGCCCAAGTGGGTGTCCTCCGAACCGCCGTTTTAACCTAACCTAACCTACATAATATATCAGAAAAGAACTGTTTGCTAATAAATTTTCAGTCAATTCAATTTTTTCGTTAAAAACTGTCTGCCTATAAGTAGTCTCAAAAGATGTATGAGTACATACATATAGTCACGCCCTTTTCCGTAGTAGTAGACAGAGACCACTTTTTTCCACTTGCTACGGTTCTTACACACGTCCTTCTCTTCTTCTACTATCATCAGCGCTTTTATACCTGCTCGTCGGTTGCTGGCACTCTTGACCTGGCCCTCTTTAAGAACAAATTCGATCTTATCGAGATAATTATGTTCGCATCATAAATATGTTAATCTTCTTTTATTCATCCTCTCTACGTGTCCAAACCACCTAAGCATATGTCTTTGTTACCACATCTTTTTTCACAACACGGCGCTCCGTTATCTCACTATTCCTTACTTAATCCATCAGGGTCACTCCGGCTATACTTCTCAGACTACTCATCTCCGCATCGTTGATCCTACTTTCATGCTTCTCCTGCCAAGCCCAACATTTACTACCATACATAAGTGTACACGTTCTGGCTGCTCATAAAGTTATGCAGCGTGCCATTTATTTGTTTTCCTGCCAACACCCTTCGCTCAATATCACAGTCACACTTTTCGTCTCTCATAAACTTTGAACCCAAGTATACAAACTCATTCACTTGTTCCACTCTTTTTCCTTTAATCAGCACCTTGCAGTTTGTAATGAAATCTTCCTTTTTAAAAACCATTATTTTTTTCTTGCTTACATCCACTTTTATCCCTTTAATTTCTAGGGCAGTATGCAGAATATTAACCATCGCTTGCAACTCGTAAAGAAGGCATTTAACGATCAAAATCATTCATTTTCAATCCATATGCACTTTCATTCAAATCTTTTAAACAATCGTCTATGTAGGCGAAGCCACGCATCCCTGTCCAACAACTTTTTCGATATTAAACCAGTCCGTGCAATCTCCATTTATCCTGACACAAGCAATGAAATCCTTGGAAAGTGATTTCAGTGCTCGTATTAAACTACCGCTCACCCTATACATAGACAATGTCGACCACAATTCATTCATCACCACTTTGTCATAGGCCTTTGCCTACAAAAGCGCAGTAGACCTTTTGACTATGCCTCGTAATGAAAAGACCCGATCTATACATCTCCTTCCTTTTCTAAATCCTGCTTACACATCCCATTCCATAGTCATTTAATATGGGTACGCTTGATTTATAATTTTAAACCTCTGAATATTATATTTTATACATACGTAAAACGGGTACGGTGAATCATTCCCTACCCAAATCCTTCCGGCCGATCAGCCTTACCTCATTCTTAATGAAAACTCTGGAAAGGATTATTGATAGACATATTAGAGAGGGGAATCTTAGGGAACATCCCTTAAACCCCCACCAATATGCCTACCAAACAGGCAAATCTACGGATTTAGCTCTAAACAATCTAGTAGGAAAGATCGGCCATTCCCTTAAACATAAGGAAATTGCGCTGGCAGCTTTTCTAGATATAGAAGGAGCGTTTAATAACGCCTTACCACAATCACTCTATACATCAATTAGGGATAGAGGGATAGACGGTAAAATCTGTAACTGGATCAAAAACATGATTGAAAACAGATATATAATATCATCACTGCATGGAGAGTCGGTTAGGTTCAGGGCGGCGAAGGGGTGTCCACAAGGCGGGGTACTTTCCCCCCTAATGTGGTCACTTCTAGTCGACTCTCTGCTGAGCGAGCTTTCCATGCAGGGAGTAGATTTTCAATGCTATGCGGATGATCTGGTTATAATAGTTAGAGGTAAATTTGAAGCGACGATCTCAAACGTCCTTCAAGAAGCTCTTAACACAGTATACAGATGGTGCGAGAGGGAACAGATGTCTGTAAACCCCCGAAAAACTGTAATTATTCCTTTTACGAAAAGGAAAAAGCTAGATAAGCTTCGGCAGCCTGTCCTATACGGAGAGAGCATTCCATTTGCGACGGAAGTGAAATACCTGGGTGTAGTTCTGGATAAACGACTCACCTGGAACGCCCACTTGGAAAAAACAATAAACAAAGCCAGGTTTTCTCTCTGGAATCTCAGAAGAGTATGTGGCAAATCTTGGGGAATGAACCCCAAACAGATTTACTGGATTTATCAAACAATGATAATATCTATGGTCACGTATGGTTCAGTAGTCTGGTGGACCAAAGGGTTACAACAGACAGCTAGAGCAAAGCTTGCTGGCCTTCAGCGGCTGGCATGCCTGGCCATAACTGGAGCTATGTCCAGCACACCAACGGCAGCGATGGAACACCTCCTACATCTCCCTCCCCTAGATATTCTCTTAGAGAGGGAGGCCAGGATAGCTTCCTATAGATTCCTGTCTTTGGAAAAGCAAATAAATGGAGAGCAACTCGGAGATCACTCCGGGATACTGAGTGAAACAAAAAACCACCAAATTCTCGGGATGGTTCCTGACTTGCTAGCTACAAAAATACACGTAGGAAAGTCGTTCAAAGTCCTCTTTCCGGAGAGAGACGAATGGATGAGGGGACAAATCCTCTTCCCAGAGACTGAATACGTAATGTACACAGACGGCTCAAAAACCCCAGATGGAGTTGGGGCCGGTGTTTTCAGCAGGAAACCAAAGATTGAAATATCTACCAGTCTTGGCAGGTATGCCACAATCTTTCAGGCTGAAATATTCGCTATCGAATTGTGTGCAAGAGAGTTGACCAACAGACCTCTAGCAAACAAAAATATAAATATAATATCAGACAGCCAGGCCGCTTTAAAAGCACTGAGCTCCAACAAGATAAATTCTAAACTTGTATGGAATTGCATCGAATCCTTAGAGTACCTCGGTGCGAACAACAGGGTGACCCTACTGTGGGTACCTGGGCACCAGGGGGTGGAAGGAAACGAAAAAGCCGACACCCTTGCAAAACAGGGGGCCGAATCTGCGTTCACTGGACCAGAACCGGTTTTTGGAGTCACCACAAGTGCCGCCAAAACAATTATTTCGGACTGGGCGGAGAGGAAAATACTCACGTACTGGTCCGACTTACCAGGGCTAACCCACTCGAAGGCGTTTTTACCGTTACAACCCTCGAGAAACACAACTAAGCAGATCCTAGAATGGAGCAGAAATGACCTGCGTATTCTAACAGGACTGCTTACGGGACACTATCGTCTGAGATACCACCTCAGAAAGATAGATCTGAACCAACAAACGGACTGTCGGTTCTGCTGCGTGGAAGACGAAACTGCTGAACATATACTATGTTCATGCCCCGGCCTGGGAAGAATAAGGTTCAACATATTTGGTTACACTAACCTAGAACCTACCGATTTTAAAAAAATCTCACCCTATACAACCATGAACTTCGTAAGAAGGGCTGGATTGTACGGTGAACTGTAGCCTCTAGGGGTGAGCCACAATAGACCTACTAAGGGTCGCGGTGGAGGGGCGACCACGCCCCACTCACATAAAACCTAACCTAACCATTATATTTTATAACAAAAATACGTGATTTTGTGTTACTAAGATTTTAAAATAACTATTCTTAAAATTTGGAAAATATTTTTTTAAAACTTACTTTAATTTTAGGTGAATGATGAAAGCATAGAGCACATGACAACTAGCGAAATAATAGATTTACTCCGAATAGTAAGGGGTCCCGTATGTATCGTCATTTCGAGAGTCAAATCTAATGAAGACTGTCCAAAAAGCAATGCGGAGAATTGAGCAACTATACTAGTACAATTTAGTAATGTTAAGATAAGAAGCGTTCATAAAATATTCCTATTTTTGTTTGATTTAAAATTACTATTTTAAATTCATTATTTGTTAAGTTCCTATATTGTATTCAACGCTTTTAATTGATTTTTTTCTTACATTATTTGTACAGTATGTACCTAGTTATAATTTACAAAAATTGTTTTTTTTTTGGTTTTTGACTTAATAGTTCAATTAAAAGTGTTGTTTTTTTTTTAAACTTTTAAAATTTGTGATAGCTTATGTTATAGGGGACATGTGAATATATTATAAAAGACCTTATCGTTTCTAATAATTTAAAAATGTTGGTATTAGAAGTATTCTTACCCAGTAACAAATTATTCTTCCGAACGGAAATCTCATTCTTAGTTCATTTATTTTGGTAGAAATATTTAGAAGTACGATGTTGATATATTTTTTTATCATTTCACAAATCAATGATTATTTTTGATATTATGTTAAAAAAGCACTTGAAATTTAAATGAACTATATGTCCCCTTGTTTTGTAGATATTTTACCTGTTTCCTGCGTCGAATGTGATTAATTAAAAATTATTCTAAGGATTTATTTTGTTAATATTGAGCTCGAATTTTTAAATTATATGTTTTTGTTTTTTAGAATAATTAAGCTAGTCTTACTGTAGAGTGAATTCCAGTCATGAGAAGCATGAACTTAATCAAAATAAAAATAAAACATATATAAAAAATGATTTAAAATTCCATTTCAAGTTTACTATATTCACAACGTTGTGGTCATCTATTGGTAAACTCTGTAACATATCTTATTAATTGTTTAAAAAAAGTAAATGGCAGCACTAGAAATTCAATTATATCTATATACACGACAAGCTTTTTAGCTTTTTTATGGCTATGGTTAAATATAAATAAATTCTAACTGGAACTCGGTCTAACGGATTAAATATTAGTTAAATTTTTATTGACTTGTTATATAAGTCTAGATATATATTATACAGACTGTCTTAGTTCTGTCAATAGTAAAATTATTAATGAAAATTGATTAACGTTTTAAAAGGTTTTATTGTTAAAAAGTAAAAAATAAGTATGATTGTTAATTGTTAAATGTCTTTAAGTGGTAAGTAAAATACTTTGGAAGTATTAACATAATGATGCAAGAAGCAAAAAATATAACTAAAATTATGAATTTATAAAAATTAAAATAATTAAAAAAAAACATTGAAATTGTTGAGATCTTCTTCTTCTTCCACTTGTAGAACGCGTACCGCCTGTAGTTCACTGATTTTTTTTCTGTGAGGTGGACCGCCAGCTGTCTCTCCATCTTTTTGATGGTCTGCCCAGGGGTCTTCTTCCTATTGGTATGTTGTCCCTGACGATTCGTGGTAATCTGTCTTCATTCATCCTGCTGACTTGTGCGTTCCAGTATCTTCGTCGAGCTCTGTACCATCTTACGATATCACTGGTGTCAGTTTGTCTTCTTAGGTCTTCGTTCCTTTCCTTATGCCTGTTTTTGCGCTTATTGTTTTCATCTCTGTTGTTCTGGGCATTCTTCGGTTTTTGATGTATCGTCTCTTGTCTCTGCTCCGTGGGTCATTACTGGCATGTTTTATAGATTCGTGACTTACTCTGAATGCTTATCTGTCTGTTTCACTAAATTCCTTTTAAATAACCAGAGATTGATGCAGCTTTGTTCACGTTTCGTTTGACTATTTTTTTCAAATCTTCCCGGCTGGAGATCTTGCAATCCAGGTAGTCGAAATCCATGACCTGTTCTATCGGTACGTCATCAATTACTAGTGTACATCTTAGTGGGTCTTTTGCGATGGTCATCGATTTTGTTTTTGATTTCGAGATTTCCATGTTCCATTTCCTGGCTTCCTTGTTGAAGGCAGATTTGCAGATTGTCTTTGTTTTCGGATATTAGAACAGCGTCATCTGCATATCAGAGAATTTTTATTTCCGTATTGACCATTCTGTATCTGTTAGCGGTCTCTTTGACTGACTATTATTTTAGTTGTTCATTATGGTGTTATATATCAGCGGGCTTAGGCTGTCCCCTTGACGTATACGTTTATTTCTCTAGTTAATTCGGAGTTGATTCTTATTTGGGTGGTGTTGTAAGTATTCAGTTCCAATATTAATTGTCAAGATCTTCGTTAATTTTAATTACTTGTAAACACATGCAATGTGAATGTTTAAATAACCTTTAAGAAGCATTTATGTTTTTTTTTCATTTTTTAATATCAAACTTACTCGAGCAATTTTCATAGACTTATCCTGCCAAATCAACAAATTTATTCTCCTAATTACTTTAACAAGACGTGCTTCTGTTTAGTCAGCAATGCATAAAAAACATCTCTCTCTCTCCTGATCTAACCCTCGTAAGAGTGTTAGTGACATCATGTCGCAACTCTTTGAACGAGCTGCTTCCAGGACTCCCATCTTGGGCATGATAAACGGCTTCGTGCATATTCTCCCCAGTTAAAGTTTAAGTTGGTCTACCCATCGTGACGGTGAAAAACCACCACAAACATCACAAACTCGAAAATTATTATACTATTAACTTTGTTCAAATTTTATTATTTTAAACTATTATTAATCATAACTTTTTATGTTTCTAAAAATAGTTTTTATTTCTATATCACACCCGCATTCGTGTAAAAAATACTTGCTTAAAATTTTTAAAACAAGCATGCCAATGTTGAATAAATTATAACTTTTAAAATAAAGCTAAAAACCATAAGTTTTAAAAATTATTAAATTATCCCTTTCAACTTACCTTGAAATCGGCCAAATTCTCTTTTTAATCTATTCTTCTTCCCAAAAATTAACTAAAATAGTGGTTGGAGCGATAGTATCTTTTTCGTGTTTTAATTAAATATTATTAATAAAATAATATTAATTAAATAATAAAATCTTGTGCTTTTATGATAGTCAAAAATGGCTTATATTTTTGTTTTAATTATAATTCAAATAAAATTGGTCCCCTTGATTTAATCCAGAAATCACTCATCTCGGGGAGTTTTCCTTTTTTAAAGCAGAAGCCACTTGTAATCTCTCTGGTGCTGTAAAATAAATCACATAAAATAATTGTTACTTCATTTTTTTTTAATAAAGATTCCAACAGAAAATAAAACGGTGTACAATAATTTCCTCAGGTCTTACAGATTTTTTTAAATGTTGAAATACAAACCCTATTTGCACGCGTCCTCGCCTCCCTAAAATATAAAAATATAATTCACAATCTGATTAATAATAATCGTTTTTTTTCAATACTGTGCATTCGAAATTCAAATCCACGAAATGTAAAAGGTAAACAGTTTATAGCAACCTATACCTAACTACTTAGTTGAAATCGTTCATTATTACTTCCAGAATGGGTGTAAACTTAAGTTTACATTGCCAAACACATTTTTGAGAACCACATTGTAAATTAATTGTGCAAGAAAGACACAAACTTTTTTATTAACGTTTAACATTCCTATTTTATTTGAAATTCTGATTTTCTTTCTTCTTCTGTTGATGCCTATCCCTTATGGATGTTGGCTATACAAACTTGATTCACTGATGCACGGAATAAGCCCACAGTTGATGTATTAAACCACACTCAGAGATTCTTCTTCTTTTTACACTCCTTCTACTTGTATTTTGCCTAGGAGTATAAGCTGTAAAAGCCGGTATCTTTCAGAATTTCTCATGATGTGGCCGAGGTTTTCAAGTTTACGTTGCTTTAACTGATATAAGATTTCTTTTTCTCTCGTCATTTTACGTAGCACCTCTTCATTGGTAATATGATCCACCCATGAATTTCTCAGAACGCGACGGTAGAGCCAGAGTTCAAAGGCTTCTAATTTTCTGCAAGATGTTTCAGATAACGTCCATGACTCAACGCCGTATAGAAGGATTGAGAACACATAGCACCTCAGTATCGGCATTTTAGGTCCCTACTTTTAAACAATTTTGCCATTTTAAGGAATATGGCTTGAGCCCTTTCAATTCTGCATCTTATCTCAACCGAGTGGTCCCATTCTTCGTTAATATTTGTTCCCAAATAGACTTACTTGCTAACTCTTTGGATGGGTCTGTTATGTATCAGTACCTGGCCTTCCATGCGTCTATTTTTAGAGATAATCATGAATTTGGTCTTTTTCGCATTCATTCGCAGTCCATATCTTTCACCACTCTGTTCATTAATCTTTGAAGTCCCTCTAGATCGTTTGAGATAATTACTGTGTCATCCGCATATCGTATGTTATTAATGTACTCGCCATTAACAATCGGAGGTATTGTCCAGGGCCTCTCGAAATATGTATTCTGAATATATATTGAACAGTAATGGCAAACTTTTCTCTTTATCAGAACTTCATCGGATTCCTCACTTTCTATTCTGACCAAAAAGGTCTGATTCCAATAAAGATTTGCTATAATTCTTAAAACTTGTTTATTCATTCCAGTTGATTTAAGAATTTCCATCATCTTATTGTGCTGAACCTTATCGAATGCTTTTTAATAATCAATAAAGCATACAAAAATATCATGATTAACATCTCGAGCTCTTTGAAATAAGACTTAAATGCTAAAGAGTGCCTCCCTAGTACCTACGGCATTTCTAAACCCAAACTGGGTTGAGCTGATCTGTTCTTCGCAGATCCTATATATTCTTTGATGGATTAATTTCAAGAGTTTAAGGGAGTGACTTTTGAGACTAATCATACGAAAGTCTTCACAGTTCTTTGCACTTGATTTCTTGGATAGCGTTATAAATGTACATTTGAGCCACACGTCGGGTATGATTCCAGTGAAGTATATTTAATTAAATATATCTTAATCACGTAATTTCCAAATAAATGGTCAAATTTGAAATACTTGTTATTAAAATCTATTGAAACTGGTGTTTCCTGTAATAATGTAAGTGATTAAAATCACTTAATCAGTTTTAAATAAAAAATTATAGCATTATTTTATTCCATGGTATAAAAAATTGAATTAATGTTTTTTGCATCTTGACTTCATAAAATGTAACGAGTTTATATATGTAAATATTGTTTTGGATTATAATAATTTACCGTTGACAAAGCTCTTTAATGCCTCTGCGTCACTTTTAAATTAGGATTATACTTCCTACAAGATGGGACACCTTGTATTCGTTGTAGCTACAAGAAAAATCAAATGTACTATGAATATATGTGTAAAAGTAGAATACTGCAATAATCAAATTATCAATTATACGAAACAAATAATACATTATAAAAATTACTCACATTCTAAATTTTTGCCTCAAATAGCAAATATGTTATTTTTTGTAAGGTGTGTGTTAATCAAATTACATATTGTAAATTACGAAATCTTAGCCATATATTAAAAGATGAATAACGAAACTGCAATGCATTTTTCTCTGGTTTGTGAATGGAGAAATTGAAGGAAAATTGACAACGGCAAAATAGAAAAAAGGTCGTTTTTAACATTTTTACTGAAGTTACGCAACTAAACAATTACTAAAGATGTATCTTCCGCAGCTAAAGAACTGACCATTTTACTTTGTAAGTCACAACTTTGTCTTGCTCAGTAACTGCACTTAATTTACTTGTTCAATCCTTTCAAAGGACTAACAACTTTTTTAAAAATTTGACTACAATTTTTAAAAAATAATTGTTAGTTTTTTAATGCAGTAAACAATTTAAAAATTTGGGTTTTTTTTTTTAATTTGGCAGTTTTTTATTTAATAAAACCCTTATAAAACTACTGTTTCACTGATGTTTTTTTTTATATAATTTGTCATTTTCAGCTATAGCTTTCAAATGCATGCCTACAATTTATAGATACTACTTTTTTGCTTGGTAGGTGCAGTAAATCATTTTTAAGTCATTGAAATGCAATGAACTGGTAAATTTAATTTTAATGAGTTAGTGCTAATTTTAATTTAATTCCAAAATTAATTAATGTTATTTTTTTAACCTTTTCACCGTAATAATTCTATAGCAGCAGACATACAATAACTAAAGATACGGCTAGCAGAACTTGAGAAAATACATTTTGAACATTTCTGCTTACGAGTACTTACTTGATAATAATTTAAAAAAAAAATCTTCCAGCTTAATTTTTACTCTTTAGTTGTATTGTATTTATCAAGATAAACTAAACAATGTATTTTTAAATAAAATAGTATATTTTTATAAATTGCCATTGCCAATTTTCCATGTTATGTAAAGTGAGTCAATATGTAATATTTTAAATGTTTTTTTTACATTAAAATAAATATTAAATAATTACAGAGGTGAAAAAAATTAAGTATACTTAAATAGTTGTGTAAATATTATGGATTTAAAAGTAGAATCGTTTTCAGGTTAAATAGAATTATCTCAGCTTTACTAAAAATTGACTCACCATGTATCTTAAATTTTAAAAATACTGTACATTATAATATAGTTTTTAGAGATTTCGATGTTTTGTTTTAATCTAAAACCAAAGACAAAAAAATAAATATCGTTGAATTCAGTCTCAAGAAAGCGTTTTATTTTCTATATGATTTTCATCCAATAGTAAATTGTGTTTCGAAAAAGATCATTTTCGAAAACAAATTTTAGTACATTATATTTATATTAATAATGTCTAACCTTATTGAAAACAAAAATGCGTTCATAATAAGGGCTCCGTTTTAGGGCCTACGCTTTTTGTGGCTTACACAAGTGACTTGCAACATCACATTAAGAGCAACATGGCGTTTTACGCAGATGACACCAAGATCTACTCAGATCCTACCTCAAACTCGTGTTATCTCCAGCACGATCTGCAATGTCTTTGAGTGCGACCGTCCTTAATGAAAGGTACTACCTCTACAGCACAACCCCTATTGATGGAGTGCGTCTAAACCATTTACGATATTGTGGTCATTGCCAACAAGAGCTTAAAAACATGCTTTGGGAGTTTCATCGAGCATCGCTATAAATTGGACTTGAAATGAACTTAAACAAAACAAAGGAAATGAGTATAAAAGACATCCAGGTAACTGTTAACGACCAACCCCTAGAAGTTGTCTCGAAATATATTTACTTAGGCCACAAAATTCAGCTTGGCAAAGAAAATCAATCTTTTGAAATCACTAGAAGAATAGGCCTCTCCTGGGCAGCTTTTGGAAAACTAGGATTTATCCTTAAATCTCGTTAATTTTCTATAAATTTAAAAAGGAAAGTGTTTGATGCCAGTTATCACATATGGACTCGAGACAATGGCAATTACCCGCAAATTTGCCAATAAACTGCAAACCACCCAACGAGCAATGGAGAGGGCTATGATAGGAATAACTTTAAGGGATAAAGTCCGCAACGAAGAAATTCATAGAAGAACTAAAGTGACGGATGTACTATGGCTTGTGGCACAACTGAAATAGAGATGGGCTGGTCATAGCAAGGCCGGATGACCACAAGCGGGTACATAGGATATTAATTTGGCGCCCAAGAGAGACCAAGCGAAGCATTGGTAGACCCCAGAGACGATGGCGAGACGACATCCAGAATGTTGCAGGAAGGAATTGGATCCGGACTGCTGGGAATAAAAGAGAGTGAAGAGATTTAGAAGAGGCCTACATTCAGGAGTGGATAAACACGGGCTGAGAAGAAGGATAGTTAAGTACAAATTACATAAATTATGACTTGCACGGTTTTTATTTTAAAAAATCCAGTTTTTAACACATAAAATACTTTTGAACTTTATGGTGATATTTTGTTTTTGAAGTCACCCAGTATGTTATATTTCGAAATAGCGGTTTCCAAGGCGAAAGGAATCAACAAGAAAAGAGATTAATAAAAGTGATCAGTCGCAAGTTCGATAAGTTTTAAAATTAAATATTTTTTTTATTCTTGAAAATTTATTTTTCTCGGTAACGATTTGACTGCGATTCAGAGGCTACTCTAAGGGATTTTGTAAAGTATTTTGAATTGCCGACAATGGACCATTCTACATTGCTGAATACATCGAAGGATAGAACATAAATCTTTGGTGGTAAAAACACGCGAAAAGCAAGTATTAAATAAAACCAAATAAATGTAAGTTATTATTATTTTCAAAAAGTAACAGCTCTAAAACTTTAGTTCACTATACATTTTTCGTGCCTATTTTTATGGCTAATTGCCGGCTAAGTTTCCCCAAACAACTGGTACTATTACACTAAACTTTTTTTAATAATTGTTTCAGGCAGTAATTTCAAAGTAATAAAAAAGAAAAATTGAGGTAGCGAAAACTATAATTTATTTCATGTATTTGTTGGTTGTGTCAAGTCAAACATATAATTGCTGTGTTAGCAAACCTGACATAAGTACCTATACATAAACGTTCTTGAAATTCCTTTGAAAAAATAGCACCAGTTCTATTTATTTTCATGCCTGAAACAGTCAACAAAATAGTTTCACCCTCATGTATTTGTTTTAAATTTCAGCCACCGGCAGTCAGGAAGACAAAGTAGGCACAGAAAAAGCATAGTGTAAATAGGGATTTAATAAGATTAATTATTGTAAAATTCTTCTTTGGAACCATTTTTTAAAATAATTAAAAAAATAGGTACATTACTAATCTTTTTTAAATGTACCCAATACTTTTCGTAAATTAAGTTAGACACCCTGTAAATGAATGCGTAATGTCTTTGGTAGTCAGCGATACAGACGGTGTACCCTCGGTGGCAGAGTAAATATGTTACGCATGAAGTCTTCCCCTTGAATAATCGTTGGCTGCAGCCGTGGAAACGTGAAACATCACACTCCGGTGGAGTCACGATAACAACAAACCAAATAGATAGTAGTACTATGACCTGACTATTTTAAACTTTCAATCAGCCTTTATTCAACCAGTCAGTGCAAATAACATAATTTATGGTAAATCTAGAAAGTATAAAAAGCATGTTATTTATTGATTTCTGAGTTGAAACCTTTTCACCAACCCCTGAAAACTACAGACCCTTTCAAAATAATTCAAGTATACCATATAAATATAATCCTATTTCATCGATTTTTTTTTAAATATTGTTACAATCGGGGGAAATATTTTTATTAAAAATTAAAAAAAAAATTGAAAATTAAACAAAGGTAATTTTTCATATTTTAATATTGTGTGAGCAATCATTTTACAATAGTTTTAGATAACTGCTCAGAAAATTATCTAGAGACCTAGAGAGATCTGAAAAATTTGCTGGTCTTCTAAAAAATCATTCTATAAAATCACTGCGTCATGACAAATCTATAGCTGAACCTAGGGTAAAACATTTAAGTTAATACCAATATAGTTTTTTATTATTATACATTTAAAGCCTGTGGACTATGAGTACCTTAAAAAATAAAAATTGAAAAAAAAAACATTTCTGAAATATAAACCAGTTAATAATAGAGATGTAGTTTGTTGTAAAAGTTGTTATAACAAACAAGTCAGTTTAAAAGTTTAGGTCCTTAGAGATGAAAGTATGAAAGTGACATTGAGCGAAGGTTGTTGATAGGAAAACAAATGAATGGGGCACTGTATAGCTTTATGAACAGCCAGATGGTGTCAAAAAAGGCACGTCTGGCTGTGCATAGAGGTGTGTTGGTTCCTAACTTATGTAGGGTAGTGAATGTTGGGTTTGGGAAAAGAAGCATGAAAATAGGATTAATGCTGCGGGGATGAGTAGTCTGAGAAGTATAGCCGGAGTGACTCGGTTGGATAAAGTAAAAAAAATAAGTGAGATAAGGGAACGCTGTGGTGTAAAAGAGGAAGTGGTTACATAGATAGATAAAGGAATGCTTAGATGGTTTGGACACGTTGAGAGGATGGATAAAGGAAGATTGACGAAACAAATTTATAAGGCGAGTGTGAATGGACAAGTCGGTAGAAGTCGACCTAGGCGAACATATATCGATGAGATCAACATTGTTTTGAAGAAAGGCCAGGTCAAGAGTACCAACAACCGACGAGTATGTATGAGAGCACTGATGAAAGTATAGGAAGCAAAAGATGTGTTTAAGAACCGTACCAAGTGGTCTCTGCCTACCCCTGCGGAAAAAAGGCGTGACTATATGTATGTATGTATGTATGTAAAGTAATTTACAGTAATTTCAGACAAAATTAGAAGTGCCAAAAAATATTGAAATGAACAGTATTTACCAAAAAAATAGGACTCACCTTTGTCGTCTCTTCTCCTCACATTCTGATGCTCGCGTTGGGTAAGACAGGCTGGGAATATTGATAGATAAATAAAAATGTTGGAAGGGATGCCTCTGAAATTGCAAAGAACCGGGAGAGATTCGTCTGTCTCCGTGTTGATTCAATTTTATACTGAATATATCACTCCGAAGAAGCTTAATTACTACTAGGCCTCGACTGGGCTACATATAATATTGTTACAACCCGGCCCTGTAATTTACGGCGACCGAGAATCGACCACAACTAGGGTGCATATTAATGACCGCTTTGTCGGCCGCAGCCGCAGTCTAGCAAAGTCTCGAACACCTCGTCGCGAAGGTAGAAGGATTGTCCCGGACTCTCGAGAAACAGGTGGAATAGTCCGGAATTATGATTTAGAAAAATAAAAGGGTCAGCGGTCGTGAAAAAAGTGTTAATGAGTTATGAAATTTAAATAGTTGTAAAAGTTGTAATTAGTTGAATATCTAAGTAAATATCTAATTGATTTTTTTTTATTTTTTGTTTTTTTTTTGTTTTTGTTTTACAAGAGGAAAATCTTTTATAGACACTCAGCGCTTTAACTGCTCTAAAAAGAGCGCGTTTACGCGCTGAATAGTGTGGGACTCATTTAACGACCGTTCAACGTTACCCACTAAAAAACTCTTGAGTGTGATTTTGTGGGTTATTGTCTCTTGGTAGGAGACAATCTTACCCCTTGTGTATCTAATTGATTTATAAAAGTAAAATTTATTGTGTAAAAGTATTGGAATAAAAATTGTTTTGTTACTGTATCGAGAGTTTAAAATCACCGAACCCAAGAAAGAAGTAATTTCGTAACAATATAATGCTTCGACGAAGCTTAATTATTTACTGTGGTACGCGTGTTCTTTTAGAGAGAGGGCAGCAGCCGACTGAAGGCATTTATTTCAAAAACCGAAATCAATTAAAAATCGAATAAATAATCCTTAGTATAGTTAAATATTATTTTCTATTAATTTTTAACACTGTTTAGAGATATGAACATACATATCAAATTTTTATTTTTACTATTACTCAAAAACTGTTAAGTTAATTGTTAAGCAAATGTACTAAAGCAAATATAAATAAAATGCAAAAATATTTGTTTTAAAATTTAATTATTTTGTTAAATATTACTTTAAAATATCTTTAAAAATTTGCTTGTAAATAAAAATAATAACGGTTGCTAGTTTACTTATGTTGTTGATATAATTTTATTTTTGTTTTTATGGCCAACAATTATTGCGGCTTTTGTTGTAGGTCGTATGATAACTTTTTACTAGCAGAAACTAGGTGCCCGTATTTACTTTTATTATTTTACTGCTGGTATCCACCGCGTCGTATGGAACTGTTACTTTGAAACACCCCGTTAACTTTCCCTCTATACCTTTCTTTCTGTAGTCGCTTTAAGCTCCTCCGCCAATACATTTTGTTTCTCATTTCGTGTATTTCACCAGTGCGGAATGCATCTATTTTTTCAACGCCGCGATGTTCTATAATACGACACAAACTTGCGCGCAACTTATCTGAATAAAATACAATTTTAAAATTAAGTTAATATCAATTTATTGTAATAACAGTGTGAAAGCGAATCGACGACTTGGAAAGATAACTTTCAATGGTAAAGTATTAAAATTTTATAAAAAATTATGGGTACGGTAAATATCTATATTTTGGATTTTATCTTCAACAAAATGTGGGCATTGTTACATTACCTATTGGATTATACTAGTATTTTTAAAACTTAAAAGTATTCGTAACGAATTTTGCATTACTTTTTTTCTTCAAATTTACTTAAATTTTACAAAAAATGTCACTATTTATTAGGTAATTAGTTTAAAAATGAATAAATTACTTTTATCAAATCAATTTAAATTTTATTTAATTTAATTTCACGATTATTACATTAAATATTTGTTCTAATACGAAAATATTTAAAGAAAACAATGTTTACATGTTTTTAAACTACTTTGCTAAAAATTAATAAATTACAATTACAATGAAACAAGTAAAAAGGTCCACCACATTTATAAAGAAATATCAAAAAATTAACATTCTTAAAAATACTTTCAAACTAAAAAAAATATTAAACCAGTCATACTTTTTGAAATTTTTTTATAAATCCTTTATAAAATCGACCATTAATAAAAACATTTGAAAATGTTAAATTTTCGAGGTTTTATGGCCGAAACTTATGGAACTTATTACCAAATAATTACCAAAAAAGATTATGTTGAGACCAAAATAAGTTAACGATCAGTAAATTGGAGGTATTTTTTTTTATTGTTGCAATTAAAAAATGTACACATTAGAACAAATGTAGCAAAACATATCATGCAGTTAAATTCACACAACTGCAAGTTTAGTGGTATTTTAAAAGTATGGTATTTTTTTAATACTGGTTTTTTTTTCAATATGGAAAAAAAAATTTGGCTTGTAAACTAATAAAAAAAAATAAAAACATGCGAATATTTATTTTATTTTTCAAAGAGAACAAAAAATATCAAAATCTATAAAAAAATCTACATAAATTAAAAGATACTCTTTGATTGAAGACAAAAACAAAATGATACGATTCAGTAATGAGTAACCTATCGATATTATCTGGGCATGCTCAGAATTAAGTGTCGATGGCTTGTCGAGGAGCTCTAAAAAAAAAGGTTTTTCCATTGTATCTTAGCCTCTCCATAAAAATAATTCTTAGAAGCATAAGCATATCCTACATGTGCTCAATTGGATTGGGAATTGAGGTGGCCATGGTAATACATCGATATTGTTATTCTCCAACAATTCCATTGCAAATCTTGACTTGTGTGTAGTTTGGCATTGTCATGTATGTAAAAAATTTGAAATCAATTGCTGCTGCGTATGAAACAACTGGTGCCAGTATCTGATCCATGTACGATCTACTGATCAAAAAGTTCCAGAACAGAATTAGGTCAGTTTTTCACCGATACTGATTTTATGCAGAATGTTCCTCTGCCCACAAAAGTACTTCATCAAAGGCTAACCACTACAAAGGTTCTTTTCATGCAATTACAGTAGTTTTGTTCCACAGCATTTGTTTGAAAAGAAGAAAGCATGACAATCTTCAAGGTGCTGATTAAAGGAGTAGAACAAGTAAATATGTTTGTATACTTGGGTTTAAAGTTTACGAGAGACTGAAAGTATGACTGTGACATTAAGCGAATGGTGTTAGCAGGAAAACAAATAAATGGGACACTGCATAACTTTATGAGTAGCCAGAACGTGTCAAAAAGGCACGTTTGGCTGTGCATAGAAAAGAAAGATTGACAAAACATCATTAAAAGGCGAGTGTGAATGTGCAAGTCGGTAGATGTCGACCTCGGCGAACATATCTTGATCCGATCGACATTGTTTTAAAGAAAGGCCAGGTCAAGAGTATCAACAACCGACGAGCATGTATGAGAGTACTGATGAAAGTGGAAGAAGCAAAAGATGTGTGTAAGAACCGTAGCAAGTGGAAGGAAGTGGTCTCTGACTACCCCTATGGAAAAAAAGAGTGACTATATGTATGAATGTATATATGTCTGAATAAGTATAACTACTGCGCATAATCTGAACTGATTGTTTCTGATTGCTGTGGGAACAAACCAGTATTGGCCGAAACTTTAATATCTAAACACTAATCTGATTGTTTCTGATTGCTGTGGGAACAAACCCAGTATTGTCCGAAACTTTAAAATTATGTACTTGCTGAAGTATGATTCATAGTCCTGTTGCCGTCAGACTAGGGCATCTACGAGCGGTTTGTAATACGAACGCGAATGTTTTGTTTGTCTTAAATAGGTTAGTTGTAAACAGCCTAAAATGGTGATAAAGTATAGGTATTTTTATGAATATAGTAAATAATTAATCACTGAATACAAAAAAATGTATTCAAAAACATTGCGGTATTGTGTATTTAAATGTATCACCGAATCTTGATACTTCAAGTCAAATTTAAACGATTGCAAATATTGTGCAAAGCTAGAAAGTTTTTTACTCCTGATTAACTGTAGACGACGTAAAAGGCTCAAATCCGACCTCTACTGGAGTATTGCTCACACATTTGGGGTTCAGCACCAAGGCATTCTCTTCGTCTTCTAGATTCCATTCAGGTTGTTACACAGCTCAACTCTCACAGATACCCTTCACCTACTAGAACATAGAAGAAGAGTTGCAGACCAGTCATTGCTCTACAGATATTTCCATGGCAGATGCTCCAGAGAAATAAAAACTCTTGTACCACCACTGGCCACATTTAGCCGAAGAACTCGGCACGCTAATCAGTCTCAGCCATTTACTTTTAAGATTGACACTACAAGGACCAATCTCCATCAGGAATCCTTCTTTTACAGGGCTGCTACAGAATGGAACAAGCTTCCAAAATCAGTTTTTCCAGTGAACTATGACCTGCAAATTTTCAAAAAGCGGGTCCACAATCATCTCTTGTCTATAATCCCTCCCCCTTCTAATAGTCGCAGTGCGGCTCACACGATAGGTAACTAATCTTATAATAGTATATAGATACAATTTTTTTATTATTCCCAATGTGTTTTTAAGATTATTTTAAGGTGTTGATAAAAGTTTAAGTTTAAAAAAACTGTAGTCGTAACAATATCCCAATCATACCTATTTTATATTCATTTGAAATAAGCACACATACTAGGTAACTCAGAGTACTTAATATTTATTTTTCTTCTTCTTTGGGTTCCATCTTCTCCTTAGTGAAGGTTGGAAACAATCTCGGCGAAATGGGTCCGGTCTTGAGCAGCTCGGAATAAGGAATGTGAGTCTAGTCCCGTCCAATCTCTTATATTTTTTAACCAGGAATGTTGGCGCCTTTCTATACCTCGTCTGCCTTCTACTTTGCCTTCCATTATTATTTTCAGCAGCTTTATTCGATCACTACGAATTACATGTCCTACGTACGCCGTTTTCCTCTTCTTTATATTAGCTATTAATTCTCTGTCCTTACCAATTCTTCTCAGGACTTCTTCATTACTAATGTGGTCTATCCAGGGTATTTTTGGGAGCCTTCTGTGCACACACACCTCGAATGCTTCTAGTCCCTTAGTGTGTCGGCCTTTAGGGTCCAGACTTCGCTTCCGTACAGTAAAACGGAATAGACGCAGCAATTTACAAACCTTAGGCGTAATTTCAAGTTCAGTGGTCGGTTGCAAAGCGCTGGTCTCATTTTGTTGAATACTGATATTCATTTTTGAAGTTAAAATAATTACTAAGTAGTTTAATTATGTTAAAAAATATTTGCGTATTTATGTTTTAAAAATATCACATTGCTTTTTATTTGTCTGCCATCGTCGTTATAACAGTTGTAACACTTTTAAAAATTGTCGTGATTCGTGTATACTGAAGGTACATGCTTTAATACAAAAAAAAATGATTTATCTCTTTTGTCACAGTTTTTTTAAAAATACTTATTTCTGGGTCATCTAGTATAACGATGAATCATATCATTGAAGGTTAAGTAATAAAAAAATAATAAGAAACCATATTTAGTGTTAAATAATACATCATTTAGTACGTGACCATTTCAAAAGCAAAAATAATAATAATGTATTTTTTATTTTACATGAAAAAATATATCATACTTCTGCAATAAATATAAATCTTAATCCAAATCATATGATAGGAATAGGGAAGATACAGGGTATTCATATAAGGGTAAAATATTTTTTTAATAAACTTTATTACTAAGGAATTATGCCACCATCAATATTTTTGATAATAATTTTTTTTTAAGCAAGAAATTAATTTTTAAAAAATGCGAAAATGCTGTGGGAAATTCAAGCGACGTCATTGGGCAGAGCGAATGAGACGTAAAGTCTGTATCAACAAATGTCAATAACATCGAGTATCGAATGAGTCTGAGTACTTAGGTTGGGTATTTGGTATTTACTTAGAAGTGTTTGTGATTCAGTCAGTTTTATTACGATTTTATTTTTTTTCTTCTTCTTTTTAGCTCTATAACCCAAGGTTTGCATTACTTGATTCCATCTTGCACGGTCCTCCATTTAAAGCGAATCGAACGGTATATCTATTGCTGACAGGTCTGCTTTGATGTTGTCCCTCCATCGCATACGTGGTCTTCCTGGAGGCCGCTTTCTTGTTAGCACTTCTTCCCAGACCAGTTTAACCAGTCTGTCATTTGGGAGTCTGTGCACATGACCCGGTCATATGAGGCGCTGGGACTTTATTTTTTGTACAATATCGGTGTCGTTGTAAATTGCTTTTATTTCACCGTTCGTCTTGATGCGGTATTGGTTTGTACTCGGGTCAAAGGACGGACCAAAAATTTTCCTTACCACCTTCCGCTCAAATCTTCTAAGCTTTTCTTCATTGACTTTGTCATAGTCCATGTCTCACATCCATATGTGAGTACCGGTCTAATGACTGTTTTGTATGTTTTGATCTTGAAAGCTCTTGTCAGGAATTATGACTTGAATAGGTTATTTAAGGAATACATACATCTGTTGGCTGACTGTATTCTTCCCTTAATCTTCTCCGTGATATCGTTGTCTTCAATGATCGTTGCCACTAGGTATTTAAAATTGTGTACTCTTTCGAAGTTGTAGTTTACTGTTGTTACTGAGTTTCCAATCAGATCAATATCATCTGCGTATGCTAGTGTTAACTTAGGTCCTCTGTTTGACAGAAGTTCTGTTTTAACCTGTTCTGCTCTGACCGCCTTTTCTAGGATGATGTTGAAAGAAGGGGTAATAGGGCATCTCCTTGTTTAACGCCACTATGCACTTTCAAAGGCTCTGATAGTTTGTTGTCTTTTCTTACCCTAGATATTCCGCCATTCACACAAGTTTAGACCAGTTTGATAAGTTTTCTGGATATCGACAGTTCTGAAGATTTTATTGCACATTTAGAAGTAATATATAAGTAATAATATATATATATATATATATATATATATATATATATATATATATATATATATATATATATATATATAAGTAATAATATAACTGTTGCTGTACGGTGCAAAGACCTGGACATTAAAGTCATCTTCCGTCAACAAAATAGAAGCATTTAAAATGTGGATGTATCGTAGGATGCTAAGGGTGCCATGGACAGACAGAGTAACCAACGATGAAATTCTAAGAAGAATCGGCAGAGACCGTGAGTTAATGCTTAATGTCAAAAAGGAGAAAACATCGTATTTTGGACATATAATGCGAAACTCAAAATATCAACTGCTACAACTTATTGTCGAATGAAAAATAGAGGGAAAGCGAGGAATAGGCAGAAAGCAAATGTCATGGTTAAGAAATATAAGAGATTGGACGGGGTTAAGAACGATAGGAGAGTTAGTACACACAGCAACGACAGAGAAATGTATAGAAATATGGTCGCCAACATCCAACAATAGTGGATAGGCAGTCGAAGAAGAAGAAGATATAAGCAACCGAAATCGGTTTTGTAAAGGCGCAATCAGATAATTTGCCAAAAGTGGATGTGTTCATGATGACCATATTTTTAACACCAAATTCTGATTTTACATCTGCTGAAATGAAAGGAGTGAAAACTTTAAGATAATTACGTATAATTTATAATGTTTATTTTATCCTACGTACCTTTTCAGCAAATCACAATACTTCTTCAATCATATTCAACCTAACTTTTTCACTACATTCACATGGGTGTAAGGTGGAAAGTTTATTCACTGTTCATTACTTTCCTGTTATACAATAGTTTTTGTAGTAACGAAATGACCAAGCCACATATTTTGACTAAGGTGTAGAGCTTGTGAAGTTATTTCTTGTACAGTTAGAGCGTGTAGAATTAGAAGCTTGGCTCTACATGAGATCTGATAAATTTTTGGCAGTGCAAGCCGCAAGGTCTTGTCTTGGCAACATTTCACATGAAAATGCTTTTGGTGGGATTTTACTTCTTTTTGTAAGTTGCTTGTGACAATATTTTTTCTTCTTTTGGGGTGTATTTCATGCACATCACAGATGCCTTTTTATAGCTCACTCTCTATCTTTGCTCTTTTTTTTTTTGGTTTACTGTGTATAATAAGTGATAGATCAGGGCGTTACTTGGCTCTTAGGCGATTATATTCGACTATAGATGACTGTTGTGCTTTAATACCATGAAACCCAATATTTATATTAAGATTTCCTAACCAAACCTATGAATGAAATTTATGTTATTATTTATATAACAAGGAGTCCCTACATTAATTTTTAGATCTCTAGCATTAACATTTGCGGAAGTCTTATTCAATCTTCCATCCTCTAGTTTAAGGGGTTGAGGGGTAAATGTTCCAAGTTTCACAATTTTGTTGTTGTTTGTGTACTAATACTAGCTTACATACAAAATTTCAGCTTTCTATGACTTCAAGAAGTACCAATAGAATTTTGATATTTATCAGTGAGTGAGTCAGTGACAAAATCGGGGTTTTTTAAATATCAATAAAATCCGAAGTATAAGAGCTATGCAATTGAAATATTACATGCCTATTGTAAAAAAGATGATTATAAATATACCTATTAGATCCGTGATGTTGAAGAAAATATCTTGACAAACCGTTTTATTTGATCCTATTTTAAGTAAGCACATTTCAATTGAGATAAAGAATTCAGATAAGGAATTACTTTCATAAACATAAGAATATCTATTTAATCATATTATTACTCTTGATTTCACTGAATGTAGACAGAAGAATAACAGTTTATACGCCTCGAGGAGTAAAACACGCATTATTTTCCATCAATATCAAATTATTAATAATAAAAAACAACCATTGACACAGATATGCAAATTATTTGAAATAGATAGAGATCAATTTCCTATGAGAAAGTAATATCAAGGTTAATATGTATCAACCGTTCTATGAAAAATTTGATTTTCCCATTTCTCTGCAACAGATGTGGACAACAAACTTTTATGATAAATTATTGAATAGTAAGTAGATCACATTTATTGATTGAATTTACAGTAATGGAAAAGTAATTTATTATTTTCATTGAAAGCGGTAATGTTTTATTTATCCGTAACGAGTATAACGAATTTACCGTGAGAGAAATAGTCAAATTGTTTATTTAAATTAACAAATAAAAACACTGGGACAGTTTAATCTTTAAATTAATTTAAAGTAATTGACGTTTTAAAAGTTTTGCTTCTCCTTTAGGCGACACCACTTTAAATTTGTTTGAATAGCAAATGAAATCCGGTGAGATCATTAAAAATGTTGATAAACTATTTCGCATTTAAAAATTTTTGAAAAAGGCAGAGAATATCAAAATGAATTGAATTAATATTAAAACAATATAACACATAAAAATAAATTTCGATTTATACTTTTAATTTAAACATACCAGACTGTTTAAAAAAAACCGATAATTTTTTTCTTTATTCTATCGAAAATATTGTTGAAAATGGTGAAAAAAAACTGCCGCATCGTAAATTTCAATTTCCCATTTAAATGACATAGGAACAACGTTCTCTTGGATTTTGGAATGTTGTAACTTACGTTAGAGATAATATTTTAAAATGATCAAAACAGATTCTTACAGAGAATTAGTGATTGATTAAATTGTTATAAACAATCAATTTTTACGTTGAAAATCTATTTATTTAAGTATAATGATTTTAAGCAGTAAAATGACACTTGTTTAAAAAAAAAATTAGTTTTTTGTTAGTAACTTACGATATGTAAAAAATATCCAAAACTTTTTAAAAAATAAATTATAGAAAATTGAATTCTCTGCAAAAAACGTCTTATAAAATTTTCTCATAAAATTGATGTTTGCTTCGGAAAATGAGAAAAATGTAAAATATTTAAATCAATCCAACTTTAACGTTAAATAACTTTTAAAAAATAAGTATATAAAAAAACTGTAAAAGAGCGTAAAATTTTCTATAAGAATCTGTGTTGGTTATTTTAAAATATTATCTCTAACGTGAGTTACAAAATTGAAAAATCCAAGAGAACATTGTTCCCATGTTATTTAAATGGGAAATTAAAATTTACGATGCGGCACGCTTTTTTCCCTAGGGTAGACAGAGAGCACTTATTTCCACTTGCTACGGTACTTACACACGTCTTTCGCTTCTTTTACTTTCATCAGCGCTTTCATACATGCTTGTCGGTTGCTGGTTCTCTTGACCTAGCCTTTTTCAAAACAATTTCAATTTTATCGAGATACGTTCGTTTAGGTCGACCTCTACCGACTTACTGATTCACACTTGCCTTATAAATCTGTTTCGTCAATCTTCTTTCATATATCCCCCCTACGTGTTCGAAATATCTAAACATTTCGTTATATATCTTTGTAACTTCATCTTCTTTCACACCACAGCGTTCCCTTTTCACACTCTTCTTAACTTTATTCATCAGAGTCTTTCCAGCTATACTTCTTAAACTACTCATCTCTCAGCATTGATCTTAGGTTAGGTTAGGTATCATGTGAGTGGTTGCCCCTGCACTGCAATCTTTAGTAGGTCTATTGTGGCATTGATCTTACTTTCATGTTTCTACCATACATAAGTGTACCAGCACTCCTTTATGCATAGCCAGTCGTGCCTTTTTTGAGACGTTCTGGCTGCTTATAAAGTTATGCAGGACTCCATTCATTTGTTCTTTGTTTATGCTAACACAAGCACTAGAATCCACGCAAAGTGATTTCATCGCTCGTATCAAACTACCGCTCACCCCATACATAAACGATGTCGACCACAATTCGCTTCTCATTACTTTGTCATAGGCCTTCTTCAAGTATACAAAAGCACAATAGATCTTTTGACTTTTACCCAATAATTTTTTTCGACTATGCTTCGTAAGGGAAAGACCTGATTTAAAAGTTGTTCAAAGTTAAAATATTGGCACTAGTAAGTAATTCTTCACCCTATTATCAGTTTCTTCTCCAATATTCTTTATCATTTCTTAAGCCTTTAGGTACCGATATATTTTTCGGCAAATCTTTAGTACCGCTGATCAATATTGTCTAGTTTCTTAGGTATGATCAGGCGATTTCGGTGGAAATTATTTGTAAAAAATTGTAATTAGATATACCTATTTGTTATAGGCACATTTTTTAAAAAAGTTTTTTATATTTTGTTTATTACTTGATTTATTTTGCTATATAAAAAAGTAAGGCTGTCGTTTTGCTAACTACAGAAACAAAATTTTGTAGGAACAATAGCTAGAAACACAAATGTTACCAGGAACAAAATATATATTAAAATTTGTTACAAAATGTTATTGGTCTAATTATCTTTTATAAGTCCTAAGAGTACCTTGTGCCAGCCTTTTATTGATGCATTATCACAAGTATTGGGTTTCTTTTAATTTTTAGTTTAGCTTTGCTTGATAGTGCGCAAATGGTTTTAAGTTTTTCTCTTAAACGTGTAATATTTTTTTCATAGAAACAGCTTTGAGTTATTTTTAAAATGCCTTTTTATTCTGGAAATATAACCATTTAGGTTTTTTAAACTTGGAGCCTGTATTTCAATATCGTCAACTAAGAGTAGTACATTAACAAGTCACTTTCTTTATTCCTCCATTTTAAAAAAAGTTTGTAGGTACTTGAATTTTCCTACGCGCAAATAAATGTAGTTTACTATTACTACCCTGTAATAAAGGAATTAAATTTAATTTATTCATTTTAGTCTTTTTTAGTTTTCGGAAGGTTTGAGGAAACGCCTCTTTATAAACACGGTTTCATAGCCAGTTATTGTAAAAGTTCACAATCCATGCAAGGTACTTCCTTTAATAACGACACATTTTGGGTGTTATGCCATCAGAATTAAAGCCATTGACATTGGTCTAGTTTTTTGACGGGAAGTATTTTGGTTATACTTTTTAATTTCAAGTTGTAATAAGGATTAATAAATATAAAAAAAATGTTTTATTGTTGTTTTTGGTTTGCAAGCTTTAGTAAAAGTAAAAACTTATTTTTTAAATTTATATTAACAATGATTTTTAATAACTTATTTGGATAATGTAAAATATAAAATACTTTATATAATTAAATAAAAATATATACATTATTATTAGTGACATTTTGTATCGGTAAACAACAATCAAGATAGAAGGGGCCTACAGGCCTAAGTGTTACTGGAGGCAACAGCCAGACCTACTCAGAGATTGAGTTTTTAGTGAGTAGCCCTGAAACAGAAAGTGGAGTCTCACTGTAGATCTTGAGCTTTCAGGCTCATAACTTCTTCATAATGGACTTTCTTCATCTCAGCAAAACAAAAATTGGCAAACAATAATTCCTGATAAAACAATAATTTGTTATAGTTTAAAGAACAGTACCTATAGTTATTTAGTCCTAAATTACAATAATTATATCAATGTCTAGTTTAAGTCACTCTTATACATTATACTTTAGTATTAAAGAAACAATAAATATTCTTTGACTCGACGAATTACGTAAGCAATGTAAAATAATTACAAGCATTTGCATCATTTCTTAGATTCAATTTTTAATTTTTTTTTCTACTTTTTAACAAGTGAAATATAGCAAAATTACCTTATTTTAAACTTTTTGTTTATTTCAGATTAAACTTAACTGATTTATTGACGTAGATCCAACAAATATGGTATATTTAAAACCATCTTGGTGTCCTCTATCCATAGTTGACATTCTTTGGGGTTAACATTTTAAAAAATATTTAATACATCCTCCCGTTTTCTTAAAGTTTACTAACCAAAAAATTATTTTTTAATTATTTCCGATAAATTTCTTTTCTAGCAGGTATCTTTTAAGCCTTCAAGTGATTTTTATTAATTTGTTCTTTTACCCACTTTTCTATTTTTCAATGCCTTCAGTAAAATTTGCAATATTACTGCTTTTTCTTTTACTTTACTATGTTCATTTGAAAATGACCCACCCCCTTAATATTTTAGAAATGCGACTTATTAAAAAGAAACTGAACGCTTCATATGGAATCAAAAGCAAAACAATATGAATGAATAGAGATTTACCAAACCTTTTAAATAGGGTATAACTTGATAAAGAACAAAATTGAAAGCGAGTATAAAGATTTAGAGGCGGAAGAACAAGCTGGATTTAGAGCCGGTCGGTCCACAGTAGACCATCTATACTGTGTTACACAACTGATTAAGAAAAAAGCCGCAATCAAGCAAGAAATACATCTGTTGTACGTGGACCTGCAGAAAGCATATGACAGTGAACTTCTCACAAAATTGTGAAAAACTCGAGAACAAACAAACATCGCAAATGAATTGATAAAAGCCGTCCAAAAAATCTATGACAAGAACGAAACAAAAATTAAAATAGGATGAAATATCTCCAATGGGTTCACTATTACAGAAGGTTTGAAGGTTTGTCTTTCTCCGACACTTTTTTAAAATTTATTTAAAACAGGCCCTCAAAGTATGGAAACGGAAATGCAATGGTATGGGAATACCTCTCAATAATAATAATACCCCATACACCCATATTTTTCGCAGACGACCAAATCGTAATAGCACAGGATCATGATGATTTAAGCTATATGACTCGAAAACTTATAGAAGAGTTCAAGAAATGAAGCCTCGAAGTCAACATAAAAAAACAGAGTGCATGTGCATTGGTGGTCTAACACAAAATGTTGACTTGGATGATGAAACAAAGATTAAACATTGCGAAGAATATAAATACTTAGAAATTAAGATAACATACGATGGGCTACTCGACACAGCAATCAAAGAACGAAACACACAAGGCAGAAAAGTTATCTCTATGATGAACGGAATCTTATGGGATCAAACTATATCGAAAGCTAATAAACAAAGAATATTTAATACTATCCTTAAAAGCATTATAACCTACGGTAGTGAAACATGGCAAATAAAACACTCTATAGAAAAAATGCTAATAACACTTGAGATGGATTGTTAGGAGACCTGCGGGTAAATCAAGAAGAGACAGGATACACAACGATAGAATAAGAGATATAATAGGTGCCAGACACACGACTGTTGATGATGTAAGAACAAAACAGTTAATATGGTATGGTCACGTCCAAAGAATGTCAGACTATAGGTTACCAAAAGAAATTTTGACATGGACACCACAAGGGAAGAGAGAAAGAGAAAGACTAAGAAGAAGCTGGAGATAGGGCATTGACAAAGAGATGAAAGAAAGAGACTTGCCAGAGAACTTATGGCAAGACGGAGATGCATAGCGATTAGGAGTCGGAATGTATCGTAGAACGCTATAAGCCGATATATATATATATATATATATATATATATATATATATATATATATATATATATGACTTGATACCTAACGACATTTGAAAAAATTTAAGGGGTCTCTCCAGTAGGGAGGGGGTGAATCTGACGTTTATGACGTTAGCGCTAAAAAGTGTCCCCGGGCTCAGGTTTAAAGTTGACGTGTTTCGGAATTTTATTCTAATATATCGCATTTCTGAAATATTAAGAGTCCCTTTCAAATGAACACAGTGCATAAAAATATCAATATCTTTGTGACAGTTAATGAATAATGAAGATCCGTAAATTTAATATTTTAACTGATATTTCCCAAAATAAAATGCATTTTACACTATAATATTCTACTGTTAAAAACTTATTACTTTATCTGGATTTAAATATTCATTTAAAACATAATTGGTCTTTCCGATAGCAATAAAACATGAAATTATGCAAAAAAAACTTATAATAATAACTATTGATGAGTAACTAAGTTGTTACGTATACGAAAAATAAAAGGCAAGTAAAAGTAAAAAATTTCTCAACCACAACAATTGGTGAAAGTGACATAATATTATTATGAGGAATCTTTTATTAATTATAATTAGTACGAATTTCACATTAAATTTGGATTTTTTGGTATTATCTCGTAAAAATTAACCACTAAAAAAAATTGAAACCAACAAATATTAAATAATCTTATTAAATAAAAAATATGACGATTTAAGTAGTTACATACAAAAAATTAAAAAAGTTACTATGTTCCCAATTTGAGGATATCGCTTAAATGACAAAAATATAGGTATGCAATTATTTAAAAAAAAGGTAGTTGCTAAATGGTCTGTTAAATTTAATTTATTATTTCTTGTATTTAGTTACCTCTTGATTACCATTTATTTTGTATCATTTTAGATTTTTTAATAACCATAACTCTTTAAATTGATTGTTAAAATGTTTTAATTAAGTCGGCATAGGAGCTTTTGTTTAACCAATTGTTTCCATTTCTTAGGATACAATAAATTTATACGAAATCCATTAGTAGCAGATCTTGTTTTACACCCAATTATGCAAATTTAAATATACAGGGTGTTTCAAAAAAAGGTGACCCTGTCTCTAGGAGAACTGAAAAATAATTGGGGTTTGATAAGTAAAAAAATTTCGTATAGCTATCCGTATGTAAGAGAAAGGGCGTTGCAGAAAAAAATGTATACACATTTATTACGATTTTGCCGAAACTACTGAAAACGTAATGAAATTTTATACTAATATGTTTTAGAATCCGATACATCCCATAAACTTGTTTTTATATCTGACTCTTATAGAGGGCGCTAGTTACACGGTTCGTACCAAGTAGTATTGACCATAACTTATTTAAGGTTAGATTTATTAATCAAAATTTTAAATCAACTTAAACATCATTCAATTTTACACCAAATCATGAATATAAGATCAATGGTGCGGAGAAGAGCTGAGGTAACTCTAATAGAAAAAGTGAGGAATAATGTGATAAGGGAACGCTGTGGAGTGAAAAAAGATAGATAAAGGATAGCCACAATAGACCTACTAGTGTCGCAGTGGAGGGGCGATCTACGACACACTCACCTACCTAGATAAAGGTTTAGACATAGAGAGGATGAATGAAAAAAAATTGACGAAACAGATTTATAAGGCGAGTGTGAATGGACGGAAGTCGGTAGAGGTCGACCTAGGTGAACGTATCTCGATCAGATCGAAATCGTTTTGAAGAGATGTCAGCTCAAGAGTACCAGATACCTACGAGCATGTATGAAAGCTCTGATGAAAGTAGAAGAAGTGAAAGACGTGTGGAAGAAAAAAACGTGGAAATTGAAAAAAGTGGTATTTGCCAAAGGGTACACATTATGACAAATAAATATTAATATTTTAGTATTTTCTCCATTTAAAATAATAAAAAAAATATTTATAATTAAAACCAAATTGAAATTATGATGTAGGTAATAATAATAATGTATGTATCGATATTCTTTTAAATTTTAATAGACTTGCCAGTGGAAAATTGCTTGCAAGAATAAACAACTGTGGTATTTTATTGCCATATAATTTGTTTTAATTTCCGATCTGAGTTCTCCAGAAATAACGGTATAATTATTAATAATGTAAATTATTATTTGTTATTAATTAATTTATCTCGTGATAAATAAGACTGTTACAAAGAGAAATTTTTTAAAAATGATTTATATCGTTCATTACGAAACTGAATAAAATTAATGCGAGTAAAGAAAAAGTAGATATAAATATTGAAACAAAAAAGATAACATGACCAATAACAAAAAATTGCGTATAGATTTACATGCACTAACAATTAATAACAATAATTTAATGAAATTATATAAAAAACTATAATCAAACTACACTTAATGCGAATATAGAGATTTGTCAGAATTATTTCCCGAATCGTAGAATTTGACAACTATGAATCCACTTTAAATGGTACTGATGGGCGCGACAAATTTTCGAGGGAGGCGCGGCCGAACACAAAAAGTCGTGAAAACCACAAATTGTTAAGATATTGTCACTAAAAATATCAAAAAATTGTCAAAAAACAAGCGTTATTTACCCCGTTGCTAAGAAAATAAACAAAAAATTTGCGATTTCTATAGAACTGTCAATAACATATTATTTTATTTTGACATGCGGGTAGGCAGCTGATGACACTAGTGTACCGTAAAATTTTCCGTGCGCTCGCACGGAAAAAGCCCGGTGCGCTAAATAGGCATGTAAATATAGTGTTTTCAGGTAGGTATAATGAAAACGCTTTTAAGAGACAAAAAATGTCAAAAAAATTATCGTCAGTAAAATGTTCTTCTTTATTTCAAGATTTTAGAAAAAAAATCAGTCTCTCATACAAGTGTTTTCACGTTTTTTTTACAAAAAATATCAAAAGCTGTGAAAGTAAAGTACAGTCTTGTTTCGTTATACTTTTGAGACTAGTTTAAAAAGAATTACATTGTTGTTAGTAACTATATAACGACTTACCAATTTGACTCTTTAAAAGTTTATTTTTGGTCGCGATATAAGACAATTCAAACAAATTGTACTCCTTTAATATTAGCAATGGTTCAAACATCAATGTTGATAGGAACAAGAATTAGAATGTTCCTAATTGTGTTTACAAATTATTATTATAAAGAAACTTGCTTTATGAATTGTTATTTTACACAGTTATTAGGGAGACTTGTGCAGAAGGTTAATAGCTGCTTTTGGCGTACTGTAATATTTGACAAAACTACATAGAATGGTTAACTATTGTCACATTTTTTTAAGAAAATCGTGTCAGCATTGTTTAACATAGTAACAGTAAGTAGTGTCCTATGTTGTTATATAAGTTGAATTCTATGTTCATGTGTAATTTGAGAAAGTTCGGATGAGACTAGAAAAGTAAAAAGACTGACGATAATGGAAATATTCCCCTGCTAATTTGTGCTTTCTGAGTTTGGAAAGAATTTTATTGTTGACCTTAAAATATCTAAACAAATTTGACGTTGGAGGTAAATTACTACATGAAGAACTGTTACCCCGAGAATATTCACTTCTGCCGCTGAAACAACATGGTTCCCTACGACATTCTGTGAATTTTTGATGTGTAACATCTTTATTCTCGCTTACTCGCAATTTGTGGAAGTGATTTCGTGAAATGTGTTACAGTAACAGGAAGTCACGGAAACACGCGCTATTTGACGAATGAGCGCGTGGTCAGAGTTGGCAGTCAGATAGACGTTAACCAATTTTTCGAGAGGTGATTTGAAGAATGAGCACGCGATTAGAGTTGGCCGTCAGTTAGACGTTAACCAATTTTCTGAGAGTGTTGTGTATTAAGTTTGCTGTTATATGCGCAAACTATATAAATAAATATTTACTGTTGATAATAAGTCTCAATATTTCAGTATTTAGCTTTTTTAAATTTTAAGGTTGATTTCTGTAACTGTCAGTGTCAATTAAATAAAATACAATTTTCATTAAAAAGAATTATTGCTTGTTATGAAAAATCATTTCAAATAATATACGACCCATTTTTTTCAGAATATAATTTTAAAATTGGTTATTACTAAGGTGAGATGTCAAATGTTACACATCATATGCGATTACTGTAAGGCTCGCTCGTCTTTTTTTGAAGTGAAAACTGCTTTAGGCGCGTTGAGAAATTTTTGGTAGGGAAAAACTTATGGTTTCGTGTCACCTGACGTCAGCGTCAGCGACACATGGGTAAAGTCATGCTTCTTCTTCTTTTATCTGTCTTACAAAAACTGGCCTAGAGCTGAGAGCCCACTTTTATTAGATTATTTATTATTCAGTGATTTTATATTACAAATTATGAAATTTTAATAGGTTTTACAATTGATTTAACAATTCAAAAAAACACCACCGTTATTTCGTAGTTTTAAATGTTCATTACGGTCGGCAGTCCCAATAACCGGTTCGCCGGTTCTTTAAAATTTATTTGTTAATTCTCGCTCTGCTTTTAACATTTTAGGAAAGAGTATTCTGCTTTTCTTTTATAACGGAAAAGTACATATTAACGTACAATTATTTGGTTCGGTAAATAGGTGTCTTAGATTACTTCATTTCCATAGTTTATGTAAGTGCGATGTACTTTACCGTTTGTTGCTTAGTGTTTTTTTGTAATAAAACGGTTGAAATACACCGTTTGTCTAATTTACATCGAAAAATTAATAGCCTTCATTAACATTTTGATTAATCGGTAATTTGCAAAAAAAACTTCGTGCGCAGCCGTGCTGTAATACAAATCATTAGCTCACGTTTTAATTATTATTTAAGACAGAAAAGTAGGTAATTCTGTTCGTTCGGAAGTGGAGCATTATAACACATAATTTTTCAAGAAATCGTATTAATTAAAATTAGTAGAACTTCAAATAAAGAAAATACAGAGACGGATTTTATTATCAGATTAAAATTGCCACTTATTTGATTCATATTTTTTTCTACTTCCGTCTTATAATACGCGAATATATGAGCTACCGATTTAGAAATATTGTCCATTTTAACACGGATTTTCATTTCGAAACAGATTTCGGCCAATAGAAACACGTACTCGGGGATAATTAAGTGGTATGTTTTAACATACTTGTTTGACATTTAATTTTAATCGACATTTAATCACAACGCGTCAAAAGTATAAACATGTCGAGTAGTGAAAAATTATCTCGTACACCTCCAAAAATTTCTGATAAAGCGAAAGGGTCTGTGAAAATTTAGTTCCAACGAAATAGAAAAAAATCTATGGCAAATTATACAGACAATTCATGGACTGGAGCATTACAAAATATATTTCATCTTTTTCGCAAAATTAGTTTTAAAGAACTTGCAAATAAAATCAAATCTACAACTTTATAGAAACACTGTTTCATTATAAAATTGATGCTAAATATAAACCATTAAACTAAAATTTTAAAATACGCAAGATTACATGTTTTTTTGAAGCGAAAATCTGAAGGATACATTGGAAAAGAAGTCCAAAACGAACTCTGTAAATTTATTGAGGAAGCTTTAGATAGCTGAACTCAGCTATTCGGGGCCAGTGGATCAAACTTGCTGCTAGCATGTGCCGACGATATAGAAGCAATGAGCATAAGCGTCGTAAAAGTACAAAATCGAAAAAGAAGCGGCATTTATGGGGCTTAAAGTCAACGAGGCCAAAACAAAATATATGCATGTTTTAAGACCAGGCAGAGCTAGGGTAGGACAAAATGTGACCATGGACAGATACAACTTTGAAAACGTAAGACGATTTAAATACTTAGGGTCCACAATCACATCCGACCACGATATGAGTGAAGAAATCAGAGAACGCCTAAAGTCAGCCAAAAGGTGCTTTTACGCCCTAAAGGATATACTAGAGTCCAAATACGTGACTAGGAGAACGAAAATCAAAACGTACCGGACCATGATAAAACCCGTGTAAATGTACGGCTGCGAAACCTGGACTCTTACGGTGCGAAATGAGGAACTTATGCAAAGATTCGAGAGGAAAGTGCTGAGGAAAATTTTCGGACCCACCAAAAACCAGAATACGTGGAGCTACCGAATCAAAACAAATGCAGAACTAGAACAAATATATAATCAGCCAGAACTGATTATCCTCATAAAGGCACAAAGGTTGAGATGGGCAGGACACGTATGAAGACAGCCAGAGGATAAATTGGTCCGCTTAATATGGGACAGAGCACCAGAAGGAAGACGACCACTTGGAAGACCAAGATTAAGGTGGCGTGGTAATATAACATCGGACCTCCGGAAAATGGGCATCGGGAATAGTCTAGAAGTTATGGAAGACCGAGATAGATGGAGGAAAATTGTTGCCTCAGCCAAGGCCCATCAGGGGCTGTAGCGCTACGAAGTAAGTTAGTAAGCTTCAGATGATGATTACCTAATGATAAAAATAAAACAGCTTTTTGTGTACAGAAAAGAATTAATACATCCAATACGATACTCAATTCGATAGAAAACAGAAACTGCGCAGTTAACATTAATATCCCGTCAACCTCTGTAATTCTCCAAACTGGAAAAATTCCACAAATAAAATTGTCAAATTGCACTATTAATAAAAATTTATGTATTTTTAAAAAAAATTTAAACTAATAATGTATTTTCATTTTTGTAAAAATGTTTGAATCTGTTGAAATTTTTGATACTTTGAAGTGAATTCTTGTAATTCTTGTTTTTATTTTATTACTTATTGGTCGTGTATGCAACGATCATGTAAAGGCTATTAATACATGATTGTTGCATAATATAGGTACACACTTGCGTTATAAATCTGTTTCGTCAATCTTCTTTTATCCATTCTCTTTACGTGTCCAAACCATCTAAGCATTTTTTTAGCTATCTTTATTACCACCTGGCACTTTTGTGGCAATTAATTTTTTGTAACGATATCTTGGCAAAGATAGAAAAAATTAACATCGAAGTACTATGGAATAAGTCATCTAAAGATCTGTACCATAGAAGACTAGTCGCAAAAATCAATAGAAATCCGTCAAACATAAATGAAAACATTAATTATAGCTATGTGGTTACAAAGATAGATAAAGGACTGCTTAGATAGTTTGGACACGTAGAAAGGATGGATGAAGAACAAATTTATAAGGTAAGTGTGAACGGACAAGTCGGTATAGGTCGACCTCGGCGAACATATCTCGACCAGATCAACATTGTTTTGAAGAAAGGCCAGGTCAAGAGCAACAACAACCGACGAGCATGCATAAGAGCCCTGATGAAAGTAGAGGAAGCAAAATATGTGTGTAAGAACCGTAGCGGAAGTGGTCTCTGTCTACTCCTACGAGAAAAAGGCATGACTATATGTATGTATGTATGTTCTTATCACGTAAGCGACTATCAAGATGAAGCCAGAATAATTAAACTCCTGTTGATTTTGGTATTTGTAAATACAAAATTAATTTTCGACGTCGTTAATTACTTAATTCTCATCCCACTTACTGTCTCATTTCGTGAACTTTCGCAGTCGAGCCAAATTAAATTGATATGGTAGATGCATGTGAAAACGAATCAGTACATTTGAATGAAAAATCATAAAAGCGCACAAAATTTTCGTAACGTTGATGACAGCACTTAAAACCAATGCTTTCTTTTAAAAATTTATCAAATAGAATATGTGGTGCATGACACAAGGTTACTCTTCTGGATATTTTTGATGAGAAGATACAAATGAAAATGAGTCTAATTGTTAATGAATTTAAAATAAAAAGTTTCAATTATCTTAAAATAAAAAACACATTAACCTACTTATTATCCGCCCTAGACCTAAAAAAATTAATCAGATACGTACTGCACTCATGTCATGTAGAGTAACGTGTATGCGAAGGCCGTCTTTTAAGAGTTTTTACAAAAACTGATTAGAATTAAATTTTTGTTGCTGTCTAAATAAACACACCATTTACATTTTTACAAATTTTTGCATGCGTTCGACTCTGTAGGTAATGATTCGGATCTTTTCTAATACGTCCTCGCATTTTCGTTCTTCACCAGGTTTTGTTGGTGTTAGGTTAGGTCAGGCTAATTTTTTTACTTTTACTGCCTCAATTAATACCGATTATTATTAGCCCAACCTAACCTAACACCAACAGTACCTGGTGAAGAACTTTGAAAATGCGGTGACGTATTAGAAATGACCCAATTATTCGAAATTTGGTGATGGAAAATTGCGTTTTTTATTTGAAATTCCGGAAAAGAAAAAAGTTAGATAAATTATTAAAGGTAGTAACGATCGTTTTTCAATCGTTCTAAGCAATAGTATTACGATTTGTCTAGTAGAGGAAATGGTCCAAATATGGGCTCTTAATACGCTTTTTAAATTTGTATGCGGTCGTAGAAAAAATAATGTTCCCAACTCATGCGTAAAGTCTCTTTCCCGCACTTGACTGCTTGCCCGAACAATTTTACTGTTATTTGTCACATTTTCATTTATTATTGGTTTATAAAATTAAAATTATAAACAACAACAACATTCTTACAACCTTTTAGTCTCTTTGAAATGTAAATTAATTTTGTTTTGGAGAATTATTTATTTTAAAACAACCTTCCTATGTCCTTTTCTGTGTATGTAGGTGTATATAAAAAGTTTAACGTTTGGTTTTAAATTTATCAAGATAACTGAGAAAGAGCCTTGGAACAATACAACTGACACACCCGGTATATGTATGTGTAGATTTATAATAATAGTCAATAAAGGAGGAGCATATAGTTTTTTAAAAACTTGAACAAACTTATCGTTGGGGTGAACTAATTTGTTCCAATGCTTAAATGCTCCTTGACTAAAATAAAAGAGTTATCTAGAAGTGCGAAATTAGTTAACTGCATTAAAAATTGGATTGCATGCAAAATTATCTGTAATTACATGCGAAACATTACCGAGAAACAGAGAATTTGATATTTTTGGCAGGTCTAGTTGAGGTTCAAATATCGCTAACTTGAAAAACTCGTTAGCTTTCCCGGAAATTCGGATAAAGTCAAAATCTAGTTCATTATAAATACAATTATGTCACGAAATAAAAATTTAACAGTGGCGTCATCATGGATCATAGACAAAATATTGCTGCACTTTCTTCAACAAAGTAAAATAACAACTTACACAATTAAAATAATCATTTTAATTTATTTTAAATCAAGGGCGTGCTCAACAACCTTTAAGTCCCACGTAACACTTACATAAAGGGTGGCCAATCGAAAACGAAACAGAGCCATTTGCAGGAATATCGTCAACATTTTAGAAAAACGCTCAGACCCGTTGATTTTTAACTCAAGCGGGACACTCTTTTCCGGTATTTTTGACTCCACTACTTTTAACCCCAAGCGAGGGTAAGAATTGCTCCAAAAATTTTAAACGGCATTGGGGGTCGAATAAGATGTCTTTTGATGTCTTTCCTCCCAATGCTTTGAAAAAAATTCCAATTTTTTGGTTTCTAATTTACTACTTAATTAATTAAATGTTCAAACTGATGACTGCCCGCTTCCATTGAATAAATTGTTCACGCACATTCCGAAGAATTTCCGGAGTAATTCGACGGCACTCGTCAACAATTCTTTTACGCAAATCTTCCAACGACGCTGGTTGTGTTTTATAGATTTTACTTTTCATATGTCCCCACAAAAATAAATCGAGGGGCGATAAATCTGGCGATCGTGAAGGCCATTCAATGCTGCCTCTTCTCCAAATTCAATGCTGTGGAATATGTTGATCTAAATACTTTTCAAATATATCAGTCAAGGCAGGTTAAATAGCGTATTTCAGTAATTTCAAATACGTTTTATTGCCCTAGCTCTCGTTTTGAAGTTATCGTGCGAAAAGTACAAAATGCGGTAAATTTGAGGATCACCTTGTACGGCAGCTACCTGAAGGAATGTACCGTTATGGCTCATCTTCGAACTCGGTCTTGTCCTTCGGGCAAAACTTCTACCTTGTAAGTTTTAGTGACCTTCCACATATCTATCTTAAGATATCGTGCCCACAAGTGCCCCACTACACACAGACAAAATTTGAAACAACCGTCACGCTGAAAATGGTGCCATTCGACGCGTGGGGCCATGAAACGTGCAGCGCACATTGTTTTGGCGATTTTGATTTTTGGGGGTAAACCAATACTGTTTCTTTTTTACTCTTCGGTTTGGAAAATTAATAGGTACTAAATGTATACCATTGGCGTACTTAATTGGAATATATGACATTTTTACCGTTCATGATTGTTTGCAGATAAGCTTCATATTTAAAATCCAATTTCCCAAAAATTAATGGGCGGAACTTTTAAAATTTAAAAACTAGTGTATAGAGAATTGTAAGAGTTTTTAAAAGATATCTTATTCGACCCCCAATGCCATTTAAAAATTTTGGGGTATTTCTTACCCTTACTTGTGGTTGAAAGTAGTGGAGTTAAAATACCGGAAAAGAGTGTCCACCTTTAATCAAAAATCGACAGGTCTAAGCGTTTTTCTAAAATGTTGACGAGGTTCCTGCAAATGGCTTTGTTTCGTTTTCGGTTGGCCACCCTGTATAACTAATACAGAAACCAAATTGGGAAAGTTCCTTCATTTCGTATAGTCTATATCTTTGCGTTTACAACATATTAATACAAATTTATTTATTTTTTACTTTGTTTTTGAATGAAAACACTACTGTAATAACCTCACTTTACTACCCTTATGACAAATTAAAATTTTTAACAATGTCTACATTGCGATATTAATTGTCAAACTGTCCTATTCGCTGTTTGTCTTGACTGGATGAATATTATGGACTTTGGGTTATAGTTTATTACAGATATTTACATTTTTTATGTTGACATTACAGCGGTTATCAATCTTAAACCTTTATTACTATAAATAGTTGTGCTAATAAAAGATATTATTTTATAACAATATTTTGTATAAAAACCTTAATGACATCACCGTCGTAAATTTTTTCTTAGGAAAAACTATATTGGGGTCACTATTAAGCAAATATTGAACACTTACATATTCCCATTAAAACTTTCGATCACATTTCGTCGGTAATATATAATTGAATTAATAAATGAAATTTTTTGTATTTTTTTAATTAAAGGAAGTACTCTTATAGAATTTTTATTCCATCCTCTTCCTGTATCTTCGCACGAAAGATATTTATTGTGAACAATTAATGACAGCAATATATCGTTAATTATAAGATTTCTTACGCTTTAATTATCGTAATTTCTTGACATCACATCCTTCAAAATGATCCATTGTGATTGTGTCATACAATAATAGGTTATTCTTGCTTCTAACTTTTTTCTAATAACTTTTATTAGTTCTCTACTGGAAAGATATTTTAAAGAAATTGTCGGACATACATACATACTGTTACATATCGGACCTGTTTATTTATCGGCATCCGAGCATCGACCACAATTAGGGTGCATATTAATGAGCCCTTTGTCGGCTTCCGCCTCCGTCTACTAAATTCTCGCCGCGTCTATAGACTTCGAAATGGTAAAAATATTGTTTCGGTCTCTCGAGAAACAGGGTAAATAGTCTGGAATTATGATTTAGAAATATAAAAAGGACAGCGGCCGTGAAAAGAGACAGTTTTAAAAGTTATGAAATTTAAATAATTGTAAAAGTTGTAATTAGTTAAATTTCTAAGTAAATATCTATGTGATTTACAAAAGTAAAACTTATTGTCTTAATGTCTCCATTCCTCTCTGCCATCCTGAATGTGCAGGCTAGACTTAGTCCCGTGATGTATATCTAGTAGGGGACCTACCTTGGGGTCTTTTTTTGGCTACCATGCTCTCAACGGTTAGTCTTTCAAGGCCGTTTCCTCGTACTACGTGGCCAAAAAATTTGGCGATGTTTTCAGTTACTATTGTTCTTAGTTATAGATTGTAGGGTGGGTCGTGAAGGCCATGCTGCCTCTCAAGCACTTCGACCTATCAGATCTTTTGTGCATAACCCTTAATCTATTCAAGGCCCAGGATTCCGAGACTTCGAGAAAAGTTTATCAGTTTCCTGAGGGCTAAGTTTCTGATATCGAAGGGCTTTAGAAAGGCCCCTTCCAGAAACTTGAGCCTCTTGCAGAAAAGCGCTGGGCATTCGCAAAGCAAATTTTCTGCAGTTTCAGCAAAGTTCTCGCAGTAGCGGCAACTATCACTTTCTGTTTTGCCCATCTTTTTCAGGTGGTACCTTAGAGGGCAGTGAGGAGTCCCGTCACCAGTTTCAAGTCTTTCTTGTCCAACTCGAGAAGCTGTTTAGCTTTCCTTGGCGAAAGACTTACAAGCCTTTTCGCTTGCCTTTGTCCTGGCACTTTATACCAGTGAGATTTCATTTCATCTCTTTCCCAGCGTCGAACCTCTTCTTTCAAGTGGGCTTTGGAAAGTCCACAGAAGGGTTCTGTGCCGGAAAATGTTGTATTTGCCCCTTCTTTGGCAAGGCAATCTGCTTCTTCGTTGCCTTTAACTCACTTGTGACCTGTTGTTCTTAGTTGGTTATTTACATACTTTTTTAGCGGACTAATGGGTTAGTATCGCGTTGAATTTGTGTTGAAAATAAATTTTCTCCCTACTGTGCAGAAAGCGTCACTTTAGGCCCGCTATGCAAAACTAAGTTGCCGCTTTCCGCCTGCAGTAGGGAGAAAAATAGTATACACACCACGGGCATTAAAGTAAAAAATATCTCAGAGCACATATTTGTTGACCGAGGCGAAGACGTGACGCTTTCTGAGATATTTCTTACTTTAATGCCCGTGATGTGTATACTATTTTTCTCTATGAAAAGCGGCAACTTCGTTTTGCGTAGTGGGCCGAAAGTGACGCTTCCTGCACAGTAGGGAGAGAAATAGTTTACACACCACGGGCATTAAAGTAAGCAATTGGGAGATTTTAAGCCACCTATTTGAACAGCAATAAACTTTATCCGTTATTCATGGCATGCGCAAAAGCGCTAAAATAAGGGATAACGTTATTAACCGATATTTCTTTACGTTATTAGGGTTGAAATAACGTTCCCTTAATAAAGGATATTGATTTTGCCATGATGCCGCCTGTAGAACATTTATATTTAAGTTTTATCGTAAACTCCAAAGTCTATAATAAAGACATGTAAAATTTAGAAAATATGAGTCCATAGTTTTCACCATTTTTACCATTTTTTTTTAAATTTGAAATGAAAACATTTCATAAAATTGAATGTTATGGCAGCATCGGATATGGAAATTGAAGAGTAGTCGCCAACGTCAGAGCAAGTATTGTACCAAACCTATCTTTGATGTTGTCAATCATTTGTTCCATAGTAAATTTAAAAGACGAATAGGCAGTTTAAATAAAAAAAATCGTAAATGATTATTAAACTATCACCAAGTTCATTTATAAGGTTATAAATGTTACTAATATCTGTCACGTAAATAACGGAAGAATGGGATGGCTTAAAAACTCATTTTTGAAATACGTTATTAACGTACTGTTGTATTTACTTTATTAATGGATAAAAGGATATAACGTACGATGCTCAAGTTGTGACTTAAAAACTCCCTAATGTCTCAGAACACATGTATGATGACCTAGGCTTCGCCTCGGTCAACAAACGTGTGCTCTGAGAGAGTTCTTACTTTACTGCCCTAGGTGTGTAATATACTATTTGTAGTCAAGTTGGTTTAATAAATTAATCGAAAAGTGTATTGTTTTTGTATAGAAAATGAAAAATAAGTAAAATTGCATCCAGGTACATACTGTTTTTTTTTTGTTAATTATATTGATTTATGTTTTATTACTGGCACTTAATTCTAGCTAATAACGTAAACATTTTAATATAGATAATAAAATAAAATTTTACTTTCTATTTTTCCTGTAACAAGTTCCTAATAATGCTAAAAATGCATTATTGTTCTGCACACAGTTCTATGACCAATTCGATACAAATTACTATCGTTAATGTAACATAAACGTTCTCTTATTAAGAATAAATATCATGGGAAAAAGTTTTAAATATGCATGAAATAAATTAAGTAAGCTATTAAGTGAAACCGAAGTTTCATGCTTCAATTTACTGTTTTCCATTTCTATTAAATTGCTTTTATCTTAAAGAACAGTTGAATACAAAAATAAATACTATTTTTGATGTGTAACATCTTTGCTCTCGCTTTCTTGCATGTTATATCTTTCCTCTCGCTTACTGTGATTTTGGAAATGTTGACAGTAACAGGAAGTCGCCGTAGCACGCGCTATTTGATTTGACGAATGAGCGCGTTGTTAGAGTTGCCATCAGATAGGGCAATATTTATTCGCATGAAAAAATTTTTATCAGTCACGATAAAAGCATATGTCTTTCCAGTTCTTTTGTATGGAGTCGAGAGCTGGACACTAACAGAAGCCACGCTCAAACATCTACAAGCTTTCGAGATGTGGTTGTACAGGAGAATGCTAAGAGTAAGTTGGGTGGAAAAGATCACAAACGAGGAGGTGCTTAGAAGAATGCATAAATATACAGAAGTGGTCAATATTGTAAAACAACGAAAACTTGAATATTTCGGACATATCGTGAGACACCCAGAAAAGTATGACATTCTACATCTTATAATACAGGGCCAAGAACTTCATGGCTCAAAAATCTCAGACAGTGCTTTGGTCTCACCACTATACAACTTTTCCGAGCGGCTACCAACAAAATAATGATTGCAAACATGGTAACCAGAATGATCGCCAACGATCGTTAAACGGTCATGGCACCTAGAAGAAGAAGAAGATCAGATAGATTTCAACCAATTTTCCGAGAGTGTTGTGTATTATGTTTGCTGTTATATAGGTTAACTATATAAATAAATATTTACTGTCGATGATAAGTCTCAATAAAGTGCAGATCATTAATAAAAAATTCAAGTAAGTAATAATACCTATATAATTATTCGAATAAAATATATCAGTATTTAGCTTTTTTAACTTTTGAGGTTGATTTTTTCACAAAACGTAACGTTAAGAAAAACGGCTAAATCCCTTTTAAAATTTATAATGCTAAGAGAATTAAAGTTTTTATATAAAAAAATAGCAATTTCAATTTTAAAAAACGAGCGAGCATTACAGTAGTCGCATATGATGTGTAACATTTGACATCTCACCTTAATAATAAGCACTTTTAAAATTATATTCTAAAAAAAAAAGAGGTCAGGTATTATTTGAAATGATTTTTCATAACAAACAATTATTTTTTTTATAAAAATTGTATTTTATTTAATTGACACTAACGGTGACAGATATCAAGCTTAAAATGGCCAAATGATGGTTAACTCTAACCGCGCGCTCATTCGTCAAATCAACTCTTGAAAAAATGGTTGACGTTTATCTGACGGTCAACTCTAACCGCGCGCTTATTCGTCAAATCAAATTTTACTGTTACTGATACACATTTCACTAAATTACCCCCACAAATTGTGAGTAAGCGAGAGGAAAGATGTTACACATGCAAGAAAGCGAGAGCAAAGATGTTAAACATCAAAACGACTTAGTTAAAGTTTTCAAAATGATAGTGGATAAGAATTTTACAGTTAACAAACTCAATTACCGCTACTTTTAAAAAAAGAATGAATAAATTCAAATCCAAAAAATTATTAAAACTAATTAGTAATGAGATCGGTGTTGGGTCTTTACTTAACATGATTAATGAGCTGCAAATGATCTACGTAAGTAAATGTTCTTTCGAATTTTGTAAAACTGTTAACAATGTTTACATTTTCTGTAGATCGTTATGGTGGATGCAAAAATTTGTGAAGTGCAACGACTTGTGATGTAGGGACGGTCATTGACCAATACTACTACACTGTTGTATTGTGAGCTGTTACTCATTTAATGTGATCATTATTCGGGGTGATACACTTGTGATTTATTAAAAAAACTGTGTGTGTGTGTGTACACACCAAGGGAATGGGTAAAAAACAATCGATTACATCCCAACTTTCATCTCCCACCCCCAAAAGCCATTGTCGTGCCGTCAGAATTTCTACCAAAAAGTTATAAGGCGATGGCACACCAAGTAAATTGGTAATAAACAATCAGTTACATCCCAACTTTCATTTCCCACCCCCAAAAGTCATTGTCGGGCCGTCAGAAGGGGTACAGATTTTTTTGAAAATTTAAAACTCTACTGAAAAGTTATAAGGCGATAGCACACCAAGTGAATGGGTAATAAAGAATCAGTTACATCCCAACTTTCATTTCCCATCCCCAAAAGTCATTGTCGGGACGTCAGAAGGGATGCAGATTTTTTTGGAAATTTTAATATTCTACCAAAAATTTATAAGGCGATGTCACACCAAGTGAATGGGTAATAAACAATCATTAACATTCTAAATTTCATTTTACAGCCCCAAAAGTCATTGTCGGGCCGTCAGAAGGGGTACAGAATTTTTTTAAAATTTCAATATTCCACCGAAAAGTTATAAAGCGATGGCACACCAAGTGAATGGGTAATAAACAATCATTTACATTCCAACTTTCATTTTACACCCCCAAAAGTCATTGTCGGGCAGTCAGAAGTGGTACAGAATTTTTTGAAAATTTCAATATTCTACCGAAAAGTTATAAGGCGATGGCACACCAAGTGAATGGGTAATAAACAATCAGTTACATTCCAACTTTCATTTTTCACCCCCAAAGTCATTGTCGGGTCGTCGCACGTCAAAAACATGTTACATATTTTTAATCCAACCGGTTTAAGCAAGTATCTTCACTGTACAACATGGACATAATATCGTTTTATTCTTTCCGGGAAATAAATTCATTATGCGTCCGTCGACATTAAATTACAAACTAAATAAATATAACACCAGTCGGAATCTACAATTTTTTAACGTTCACGCGATTCAAAATAATCTTGTTACAAACATTATCGTCCGTCATGCATATGCTGCTACGCTACATTTTAATTACTATTCGAAATTGATATATCGTTTTATTTCCGTTAGAAAGTATCCATTTTTTTTGTTTGTACCAACTGGTCTTTACATTTATGGTATTTATTGTGCATACTAACAAGCGTTCATAATCAATTTTTATTAAATAATCCAAGAAATAAGCTTTAAAATTTGATTTAAAAAAATTAACGACTCCAAATTGAAATATAACCACATATTTTAATTACTAGCAATTTTTTTAAACGTTGTTTAGCGGTTGGACTGATTATAATACGTTATGGGAGCATAAACGGTGGCGCAAGATATTGTTATGATTTTATTCACGTATACAGGGTGTATCAAAAAAATGTGACCCTGTTTCTAGGATAGGTAGAAAACTGAAAAATAATTGGGGTTTGTTTTGCAAAAAATTTTCGTAACGCCATCCGTATTCAAGATAAAGGGCGTTGAAGAAAAAAAATGTATACACATATATTACGATTTTACCAAAACTACTGAAAACATTGTAATACAATTTTTTACGAATATATTTTAGAAGCTGATACATCCCATGAATTTGTTTTTATATCTGACTCTCATAGAGGCCGCTAGTTACACGGTTCGTACCAAAATTTTAAATGAACTTTAACATCATTCAATTTTACACAAAAAAGGTACTCCTGGTAAAACTCGATACTGGGTACCGTTTTCGAAATATTTTAATTTAAAAATTATGAAGTAATAACCAAATTTTTTTTCTTCAACGCCCTTTATCTTGAATACGGATGGCGTTACGAAAATTATTTACTAAGCAAACCCCAATTTTTTTTAGTTTTCCACCTATCCAAGAGATGGCGTGACCTTTTTTTAAAACATCATTACTTTATACCAGCATAATTTCATAATTTTTAAATCAAAATATTTCGAAAATGGTACACAGTATCGTGTTTTACCAAGAGTACCTTTTTGGTGTAAAATTGAATGATGTTTATGTTCATTTTAAATTTTAATTCATAAATCTAACCTTAAAAAAGTTATGTTCAATACTACTTGGTACGAACCGTGTAACTAGCGCCCTCTATGAGAGTCAGATATAAAAACAAATTCATGGAATGTATCAGCTTCTAAAACATATTTATATAAAATTTCATTACAATGTTTCTAGTAGTTTCGGCAAAATCGTAATAAATGTGTATAAATTTGTTTTCTTCAACGCCCTTTATTTTGAATACGGATGGCATTACGAAAAATTTTTACTAAGCAAACCCCAATTATTTTTTAGTTTTTTACCTATCCTAGAGACAGGTTAAGCTTTTTTGAAACACCCTGTAACTTCCTTCCCGAAAAAAAAGTACTACTGTACTAATTTAATTTGATATTTCGGACTTGACAAATTTATTTTTACTCAATAAGTATCTTTTTAACGTCTTTATCTCGAACTTAACTTATGCCTTTAGAATCACAACCCCCTAAATCCAAAAAAATTTTGTTTTTATTTTTGTTTTGCGAATTTTAAAAATTATTGTTAGTCAAATTAACGTGATAAAATTCTAAACATTAGATACAATTTCTATTTCATATAAAAATAATTTCTTTAAATTTTTTTAAAAAAATTGCAATAATGTTACATGAGTTCTTTTAAAACATGTATTTTTTTCAGATTCACAATCATATTTCCGACCACAGAAAATAAAAATGAATCACAGCGAATATATAGAATATTATAGAATATAAAGAAAGAAGAGCAATGAAAATACACAGGATAATTTTAAAAAATTTCCTTAGGACTTTTAATGGACATTTTGTAAAAATTAAATTTAAAATTTGTAAATCGTCATTTATGTGCCGGCAGCAGTGCAATATTATAGTGTTCTATTTGTTATTATTTATTAGTGTAAGTGTTGTGAAATGCAACAGGCCACCTAAATTTATCACAGATGGCCAACCAGAGATTATATTAAGACTGAGAGAGGGAGCTGATACACCTGTGGGTAAGAATATTATAATTAACTATAATAATAATTCAACACTAAGCAATGACATTAATCCTCGAAGAGACTTATAGTAGGCATTACAAAAACAACAAGTATATTTTTATTTGATATATTTGAATATAGTATTCCCTACTTAAAATGTTTTACTGTGATATAAGAATCTAATAATTATAAATCTAGCAGCAACAACACTATTCCTCTTGTAGCGGTCATACAGGCAGGTTACGCATAGACGACGTGACCAAACTTTTGCATTTTTGAATCCTCAAAATTCCGATGGCTAATTTCACTGAAGACCTCCTAAGTCCCAAGTCTTGTCCTTTTAAGAAAGCACGTATACTATCCTTATCTTTACGACCCTAAGTTGTGTTCCTTTTCAATAAAGCACGTAAACGAGCCTAACCTTTATGACCAGAAACTTCTTTCCTTTTCAGCTACTCACGTACACTCGCAGTAGCAACGTAAATCTGTATAACTCTAAAATTCCTTTCCGCCAAGTTAAGCATTCTCTAGGAACCGTCATAAAACCAACGACCTGGGGAATGAAGATAAAAAGAACGGACAGAGGTACACGGTGTCAGTCAGTTTCCAACAATCAGTCGCTCAACGGCCCCCTAAACAGTCTTTCAACGACCTTAGTCACAGTCCCTCGACGAACTTCGACACTGACGCACATCGCCCCAATTGCCAAGTTTTTTTTTTCGTTTCAATAAATACACGTAGTTAACAATAACTCGAATTGTCCATCATTTCCCTAACACTCATCACACAATATTCCCAAACTCTTAACCAAAGATAAAATATACTGACTTTGTTTTCTGTTCACCCTTTCATTGCTAAAATAAAAGTCACATATTACTTTTAAGTTTTTTAAAAATACCCACAAAAAGTTTCAAAGCATCTAGTCATATTATTATTGTAGTTAAGTAGTAGTATTGTAGTATGGGTAATTATTTTAAAATGTTGAAAAGTATAAATTAGTTTTAAAAATTTATAACTACCATTTTATAAAAAAATTATCTTGGGTACCAATAATAAATACCACTCAGTGCGGTAAAAGGGGCATAATTCCAGATTTGGTCACAACAAACCTTGATGCAAACTTGGTTTCAAATATAAGGACAATAATACATTAATCTATTCGGTCAATATTCATGCAACGGATGATTTTATAAAAAACCAAGGTTTCACAAAGAGTTAATACAGAAATAAAGGAAATAAAATTTATAAAATTTTAAATGCACTGCTCAATAAATGATAGGAATCGCTTACGTGTTTTTGTTTATTTTAGCGATAAATGCAAAATTTTTTTTTGTTTTTAACTTCCCAGTGGAAGTAATAGTAATGGGTCCGATTTTGCGAATCCCGAATTTTGACATATCTCCACATTTCAAGGTCCCCAGAGTCGAATGCAATAGTTTTTAAGTGGACGTCTGTGTGTGTGTGTGTGTGTGTGGGGCGCGCGCGCGCGCGCGTATGTTCGTAAGTTCGTAAGTTCGTATGTGTATTCGGAGTTATTTTTCGTCTCGATTATCTCGAGAACAAAAGTAAAATCGACGTGGAAATACTTCGACGATAATCACACAACTTAGAACTGATTAGATTTTCAGCAAATTCGGTCACGCAGTTTTTTATGGAGAATCAGAAAACTGAACAAAAAAAAGGTAAACTTTTGAAATTATTTTTCGTCTTGATTATCTCGAGAACAAAAATGATATCGACATGGGACTAATTGCATTCGACGCATAATCACGCAACTTAGAACTGATTAGATTTTTAGTAAATTTGGTCGAGTTGTTTTATATGGAGAATAAAAAAACTGAAAAAAATGGTCTATCTGAATTTTTTAATTTATAAATTATACTATTTTTAATACAGAATTTTAGGATCTTTTGAATAATATGATTATTGCATGTTAGGAATATTTGTATGAAAAATATGATGACAATATTTTATAAAAAGAGATAGTTTTAAAAAACAAAAATAGGAATCGGCAAATTTTAAACTTATGTCGATATTGAAAGAATAGCATTTAAGACGCTATAACAGTGAAACATTATTGTAGGTTATAATCAAGCATTATTTATAACAATTGAATATTGTTACCAACAAATAATTATTGATCATAATTAAAAAAAAATTTCAATTGTTATAAACAATTGAAAATAGCTTAGAAAAAGTTTGAAAGAATACGGTTGCCATTAACAGAATATTGTAAATGGCAATTACAATTTGTTATAAACAATTTGAAATCGTTTTTATAAAACTTTTAATAATAATAATTTTAACCACAAAACATGTGGTATTTTTAATTCTTTCCAATGGAAAGTTAGTCGTTTGGACCCCTCAGGTCGCAACCAGACCACTGATATTTTAATTTTAATATTTTGTGTCTTTTATGTACTAAATACATTATTTCCAGGAAGTTTGTTTTTTTGAGGTGCTTTTATTAAAGAAATATAAAAAAACACAAATAAAGAATTACATGGTAAAAAAAATTAATTTTTCATAAGTTTGGATAAAACTGTTTTTAAAGCAAGGTCCACGATAATATTGGATATCACCTAAACGTTTATCGCAGACCTTTACTCCTATACAACAAGAACAAATCTTGCGGGGCAACATGAAAGGTTGTAGCAGCGTAAAAAGGCTAAACGTTTAAATGTATCGCAAAGTGTAGTAAGTCGTACTTATAATAGCTCTCTGGTTAACAACACAGCGGTAAATGGTGGTCACCAAAGAAGTACTACTTAACTGGAAGACCAATTTATTTATAAAATTTAACGGTTAGACGAAATCCAGGTTGTTCAGTATTTATGATTAATAGATCACCGCGAAGGGTTTCTGGTAGCATTATTTAAAATTTAATCTTGAGAAAAAGACTGCCAGGAAACTTGTTTTAATTGAATACAATTTTAATGATTTGAGAGGAGAAATCCTCTTCCCAGAGACTGTATACGTAATGTACACAGATAGCTTAAAAACCCCTGATGGAGTTGGGGTCGGTGTTTTTAGCAGGAAACCAAAGATTGAAATATCTACCAGTCTTGGTAGGTATGCTACAGTATTTCAGGCTGAAGTCTTCGCTATCAAATTGTGTGCAAGAGAGTTGACCAATAGACCTCTGGCAAACAAAAACATAAGTATAATATCAGACAACCAGGCGGCTTTAAAAGCACTGAGCTCAACCAAGATAAATTCTAAACTTGTATGGAATTGCATCGAATTCCTAGAGTACCTTGGTGCGAACAACAGGGTGACCCTACTGTGGGTACCTGGGCACCAGGGGGTGGAAGGAAACGAAAAAGCCGACACCCTTGCAAAACAGGGGGTCGAATCTGCGTTCAGTGGACCAAAACCGGTTTTTGGAGTCACCACAAGTGCCGTCAAAACAATTATTTCGGACTGGGCGGAGAGGAAAATACTCACATACTGGTCCGATATACCAGTGTTAACTCACTCGAAGGCGTTTCTACCTAAACCCTCGAGAAACACAACTAAGCAAATCCTAAAATGGAGCAGAAATGACCTGCGTATTCTAACGGGACTGCTTACAGAACACTGTCGTCTAAGATACCACCTCAGAAAGATAGATCTGAACCAACAAACTGTTGGTTTTGCTGCGTGGAAGACGAAACTGCTGAACATATACTATGTTCATGCCCCGGCCTGTGAAGAATAAGGTTCAACATTTTTGGTTACACCAACCTAGAACCTACCGATTTCAATAAAATCTCACCCTATACAACCATAAACTTCGTAAGAAGGGCTAAATTGTGTGGTGAACTGTAGCCTCTAGGAGTGAGCCACAATAGACCTATTAAGATTCGCGGTTGAGGGGCAACCACGCCCCACTCACATAATACCTAACCTAACCTAACCTAATGATTTGTTTCTGACACAACAAATTTTTTTGTAAACCTAAAAAATAATTTGGTAGTAAGGGTATAACCAAAAGAAAATAGGTGAAAAAATATAAGTGATTCCTATCAATTGTTGAGCAGTGTAGAAACAATTGTAATTACCTACTTTTAAATGACTAAAATTTTATTTATATATTTGTTTTGTACGAGTATGTGTATTTAAAGTATAATGGGAAAGACCACTAAGTTATGAAAACCTCTTTCAATTGATAAAAAAAGATGCTGGTTCAGTATATAAACAATATCATGAGTCAAAATCTAAGCAAATGAATTCTTTAGTGTTTTGAAATCAGTATATTAATTTAAAATTAAAAATGCCAGAGTCAGGTGAGCGGTGCTGTGACGTAATAGTCCCTTACATTATCAGTTTCTGTTTTTTTCTATTATATACGCTTTGCTGACAGTATTGTCAGACACGGAACCTCTGGACCACGGATATGCACGGATTTACTTTGATAAATAAAGTACCTATGATTGTTCAGCTCAAGATCGATGAGAGTGTAGGGAAAAATATAAAATTACATTATATGGTAGTTTTTAATCATGAAGGTAACGATTACGCTGTTTCAAAAAATTAGTGTTCTTTCCCGTTATTAAATGTAAATTGATTTACTTAATTTAAGGCTATTTTTTTTTTAATATTTAAGGTTCATTAGTTTATCAATTAAAAGGTATAGATGAAGATGGCGATTATTTAAAATTTGGAGTTAGTCGATTTCCAGGCAGTGACGTTATTCGTGTAGAAAATATATCACCTTCAGAAGCCAATGTCTACCTCAATAAAGAGCTAGACAGGGAAGTAAGTTATTCTTTCAATTATATTATGTAGGTACAGATATTGCGATATTCTTTAAATATTACAAAAAAGGTTTTTTGGTTATTTTTACGTAAAATCGTATTCACAAACATGGTTTAAAATTAAAACCTGTATTTTTTATGCGAGCCTTACGGTAGTCGCATATGATGTGTAACTTTTGACATCTCACCTTAGTAATAAGCAATTTTAAAATTATATCCTAAAAAAAATGGGTCAGGTATTATTTAAAATGATTTTTCATAACAAGCAATTATTCTTTTTAATGAACATTGTGTTTTATTTAATTGACACTGACAGAAATCAACCTCAAAATGTCCAAATGATGGCCAACTCTAACCGCGCACTCATTCGTCAAATCAACTCTCAAAAAAATGGTTACTGTTACTGTTACTGTTACTGTTACTGTTACTGTTACTGTTACTGTTACTGTTACTATTACTGTTACACATTTCTCGAAATGACCCCCACAAATTGCGAGTAAGATGTTACACATGCAAGAAAGCGAGAGTAAAGATGTTACACATCAAAAACTATAACCAAACCTATACAGATATGAAAAAATATTTGCGAAACATAGAAATGCAATCCAAAAGAGTGACCTGGACGATAACCAGTCGACCAGCACAAAATATAATAAATATTCGCGATAAACAATCAAGTAATTAACTACATTACTCTTATTGAAGTTGTCCCTACTTCGGCGATATGTGTTTGCTCTGTTAGAAATCAATATCATAATGTTAGCGGGGGTGTGTACGTCTTAACTTATCGCAATCTAAACTGCTTTACAAAAATTGGGGAAGTTCACAAATATTGGATTTATGTTACAAATTAATAATTGTTTTATTCACCAAGGTTTTATCTGTAATATATTGAATGGTTAATTACTTATCTGACTAGTTTTTTTTTTTTTTTTTTTTTTTTTTTTTTTTTTTTTTTTTTTTTTTTTTGTGGTTCCCACGAAAAGGGATATCCTGTAATGTTCAGAGAACATCGTGGGAACCAAGAGAAAGAAGGTAGGAGTTGGTGTTCTTCTTAAATTTCTGGAGGTTGTATGCCTCGGGGAACACCTCCCTAGGCAATGAGTTCCAAAGCCTCGTAATTCGTTGGATGAATGAGTCTTTGGAAAGTGATGTTCTGCAGGTCTCCCAAAGTGACCACGAAGGGGTATGAAGACTGAACTTGACGGGTTAATCTCGAAGAGACTGCCAAAGGAGGAACGATTGTTGATATTTCAGAAGAGCATCGCCCATGAAAATATCTATAAACTAGAGACAAATCGCCAACTTTTCTACGGTGTTCCAGACAAGTGAGCGAGTTTGTAAGCGAGGCATCACCGACGAGACGAAATGCCCTTTTTGGACTGAATCCAGTTGCTTCAGGATATGTTTAGGTGCTGCACTCCAAATATGGGAACAGTACTCCAGTACAGGTCGGATCTGTGCCTTATAGATCATAAGCAGCTGACTGGAGGTGAAATAGCTCTTAGTACGAAACAAAAAACCAAGTTTTTGGGATGCACTTTTGGCAATGGACCTTACGTGATTTTCTCAGGAAAGGTTATTGCTGATAGTAATACCAAGCATCGATATGGATGACTTCAGTGGTATGGTTACTCCTGACAAAGTTATGTTAGGCACAGTGAGATCGGCTTTTCTAGAGAAAAGACATGCTTGTGTTTTGTTTGCATTGAATTCTACCAAGTTATTGGATCCCCATTCGAGAATTGTTGCTAAGTCCATATTTATATTGTTAACATTTCTTCCTCGTTCATTTCTAGTTTTACGGGCTGATATAGGGGCCCTGGAAGAGAAAGCGGTATGGAGGGTACTATCATCGGCAAAGCTGTGTACGGGACATGAAGTTGCTTTCAATAGGTCGTTGATGTGAAGTAAAAATTGTGTTGGTGCTAGAATGGATCCTTGCGGAACACCAGCATTTTTGAGTAGAGTGTCAGATGAAACTCCATCGACCACTACATGGAGAGACCTGTTTGAGAGAAAACTAGCAAGCAGAGAACACAGCTGAGGGGGCAAGCCATAAGATGGAAGCTTGGCGAGGAGTCCCTGGTGCCAAACTCGATCGAACGCCTTGGAGATATCTAATGCCACAGCTAAAGTTTCTCCATACTTTTCAATAGATAGCTGCCATATATGTGAGACGTATGCGAGCAGGTCACCAGTTGATCTCTGATCTCTGTTACCAAGTTAATAGGTTTTTAAGTTTAAGGCAAGTTGTTTTCTTTTGTATTTTCAAGAATCTTACATCAGTTATTGTTTCCACTAGATTTAGTCAACTATGATTTAAAATTTAGAATTTTGTTTTGGATAATGCCTAGACGTGAACTTTGTGCGGTGGAAGCTAATAGGGCTATTGGTATGATTGAGGCTGGTCGTCTTCGGAGAGAAGTTGCGGACGTTTTCTAAGTCAGTGAAAGTGTTATTTCGAGGCTTCTCCGTAGGTATCGAGCAACTGGAAACGTGATAGAAAGACCTAGAAGTGGACGACCAATGGTTACCACCCCCGCACAAGATCGTTATTTGACTGTATACCCGTAGAGAATCTATGAGTACTTTTTGGATCATACAACAGCGTTTTTTGAAATCTTCTGGTGTTTTGGTTTCAATTAAAATAGTACGTCAAAGATTACACGAGGTTAACTTACGTTCACGACGACTTTTAAAAAGAGTTCCATTACCACAAATTTATATGCGTGTTCGATTGGCATGGGCTAATGAACATGTGCATTGGAATGCAGGATGGAGGTCCGCATTGTTCACAAATGAGTCGAGGTATGGACGGTTTTCTGATAGTCGGCGCGTTCGTGTATGGACTTTTTCTTTAGTACCCAGAAATCGAAGAGCAGTTCAGAAGGTTCATCCGTTCAGAGGTGGTACAGTTTCTTTTTGGGCAGACATTTGTTTTAATGGGCGTACATAATATTTAGTGCTTGATGGGGACATGACTGCGCAGATTTGAGTACAACAAGTTATTAACAATGTTATACGTTTGTTTCATACTGCTATTGGACCAACTTTTCTCTGTTTAGACGATAATGCTCGACCGCATCGTGTAAGAGTAGTCGAAAAAGCTTTGGACTTCCATGGTCTCCCGCATTTGACACTGCCCACTCTATCGCCCGACCTCTTCTTTGCGACAGTAGTTAGAGTTCACATTGTCTGGGTATCCGGACACAGGGACATACCAGGCCAAAAGGTTTAAGTGGTTTTCCTCCGAACTGCTGTTTTTACCTAACCATCGCCTGACGTCAATCCCATCGAGCATACTTGGGACCAGCTACAAAGAACCTTGATTTCCCATCAACCACTCCCACAGACACTCCAAAAACTTAGACAGCTTTTACCCCAACTTTGGGGACAAATCGATCAAGGCTACTTTAACGACCTTATTAAAAGTATGCAGAGGCGTTGTTTGGCTATAATTAATATTGGAGAAAAGCATACTCGTTATTAACGTATGTACTTTTGTATTACGCAAAAGGGCAAAGAAACGTTTATATAAAACAAAAAAAACATTTAATTTATAACATATAAACACTTGGTGACCAAAAATCTCCTTAACTTTTGTGGAGCAGTTTATTTCGATGCTTTCGTATTACAAGCGATGCTTTTGAAAAAAAAACCTCTCAGCTGGGACATATGTAGCCGAAATTGACAAAAAGTCCCGAGCCATTTTTGCCAAAATGAGAAACTGAAGCTTATGACGTTTCTACCAATGTAATATATTTTCGTTGCTTATTGCTCTAAGCTGACTGAAATTCTGTTCTAACTCTTTTTTTTTAAGTTAAGAAGCTGACAATGAAGATGGAGCTGAATATAATTTATTGAAATTTATGGCGTTTTCATCTTTCTGACACTTTTCACTCATATCCATTGATAGTTTTCCTGCTGGCTCATAAAGTCGATATATTTCAAAGAACATCCCAAACCATTTTTGACAAATATTCTTAAATATTTTTCGGGGTGGATAGCGGGTTTAGGACGAAAGAAAACAAACTTTTCGCCCTTCTTAAATCGCCGACGTTTCGATCTTTATTTTAGATCCTTCTCAGGGCTACACATACGAAAAAAAAACTCATTTTAAAATATTATTGCTAACGTGATTTACAAAACGTTGTTCCCACGTTATTTAAATTGGAAATTGAAATTTACGATGCGGCAGCTCTTAATATTAATATTAAAAGCTCTAACTTTCACAGTATTTTTTTTCACCATTTCCAACAATATTTTCAATATAATTAAGAAAAAAAAATGTATGAATTTTTTTGAAACAGTCTAAAAAGATATTGGTGGGGCTTGCACAACTTTTATTGCTAAAACGTTTCACAGGTTCAAGACGAATATTCTTTAGTACTAACACTAACCGATGGCCACCTTGGCTACGGTAATTACGTTACCCTAGGATTACTAATTCTAGTCGAGGACGTAAATGACAACGTTCCAATTTTCAAAAGTTACCAACCAACAATTACGGTACCCGAAGATTTGAAACCAAGTACAATAACCACACTAGAAGCAACGGATGTGGACGAAGGAGCTTACGGTCAAGTTGTGTATTTTTTACAGCACGTAGATGGCGATAAAAATTTATTTGCTGTAAATACCGTGGGAGAAAGAGCAGTTTTACGTTTAGTGGGTAAGTCCAATTTTTAAATAACTATCACTTAATTAGATTATAAATAAAATTTATTAATTTTTTTTTTATGAAAATAGTCGCAAAAAAGGTAAACCTATCGTGTGGGCCGCGGACGGCCCGCACTGCGACTATTAGAAGGGGAAGGGATTATAGAAAGGAAATGATTGTGGACACGCTTTTTAAAAAGTTGTAGGTCATAGTTCTCTGGAAAAACTGATTTTGGAAGCTTATTCCATTCCGTAGCAGCCCTTTAAAAGAAGGATTCTTGATGAAGATTGGTCCTAGTAGTGTCAATCTTGAGAGTAAATGGGTGAGACTGATCAGCGTGCCGAGTTCTTCGGCCGAATGTGGCCAATGGTGGTACAAGAGTTTTTATTTCTCTGGAGCATCTGCCATGGAAATATCTGTGGAGCAATGACTGGTCTGCAACTCTTCTTCTATGTTCTAGAGGGTGAAGGGTATCTGTGAGAGTTGAGCTGTTTACCAAGCGAATGGCTCTTTTCTGAATGGAATCTAGAAGACGAAGAGAATGCCTTGGTGCTGAACCCCAAATGTGCGAGCAATACTCCTGTAGAGGTCGGATTTGAGCCTTGTACGTCGTCAACAGTTGATCAGGAGTAAAAAACTTTCTGGCTTTCCACAGAAAACCTAGCCTCTGGCTTGCCGAATTTGCGATGTTAGCAACATGGTCATGCCAAGACATATTATTGGACACCGTGACTCCCAAAATCGAGATGGAGGGACTTGGTTCAAGGGTATTTCCGGACATTGTGATGGGATGATTTGAGGAATTCACTTATTTGGAAAACGTGGCACTTTGTGTTTTTTGGGCGTTAAACTGAACAAGATTGTTGGTTCCCCACTCGACGATTGCTTTAAGATCTCTATTGATGGAATCAACCTGTTACTGCCTGAGTCTATTTGTATCATTCACCGAAAGTCATCGATAGGATGTGAAAGTTGAGACAAGTGTGCTATCGTCTGCGAAACTGTAAATGGGGTTCGTGGTGGTTTTCAAGAGGTCGTTGATGTGTAAAAGAAATAAGGTGGGTGACAGAATGGAACCCTGGGGGACCCCGGCATTAGTTTTAAACGCATCAGAAGAAATACCGTCACATGTAAGGAGCGATCTTGCATGAAGCTCTAGAGCCATTGGCGCAGTTTGGTTGGGAGACCGTAGGCAGATAATTTACTTAACAATGCCTGGTGCCAAACGCGGTCAAAGGCTTTAGATATATCCAAGGCTATTGCACGGGATTATTTATGTTGTGGACTGAAGAAATCGTTATTTTTTTAAAATCGACAAATAATTTTATGTCTATTACAGGTTCCTTAGATTACGAGAGACAAACTGTGCATCAGCTCAAAATACTAGCATTCGATCGAGCTAAAGAAGGCAGAGTTAATACAGCAACCGCAGCCATTTTAATTAAAGTTGAAGATGTTGAAGATCAACCACCGGAATTTGTTAGAATAACACCTTTTGCTAAAATAGAAGAAAATAGTCCGATTGGAACATCCGTTTTGAGAGGTATCAAAAACACCAATATAAAAATTAAAAACATTTTAGATTTATTAGTCCCGTATTTACTATTGGGTGACCATTTTTTTTACTAGCATAAAGCCATATTAATAATGTCAAAAATTATCAAAAATATAAAATCTATGAAACCACAAGAAATATCCTACCTAAAGATTGGCAGTAATTAAATATGATACCGTTTGGAAGGTTTTAAATAATGCAAGTAAAAACTTGACAGATCCGCCTTTTCTTTAGTAACAATATTATGAGTAGATAATATTTTATTTATCGCAAAAACTTAAAGATTTTTTTTTAGTGGTAGCAGTTGATGGTGACCGTGGTGTAAATAATCCCATAGAATATTCTCTTACATCAAATAGCTCGACAATGGTAAACGATGTTTTTTCTGTGGAAAGAGATACCGGTGTTGTGTTTACCACAAGCGTTATTGATCGCGAAGTATTACCAAGTGGATCTGGCACATATATACTACAAATAACAGTAAGAAAATTAAATAGTTTTTGCATTTTTTGGTAAATATTTATAAAAATAATTACAAATATTTTCAGGCAAAAGAAATTGGAAGTAAAGTAGTTCCTTCACCGACAGCAACGACTGAAGTTACAGTAATGGTAACAGATGTTAATGATGAAAAGCCAACATTTAAAAACAGTTACTACGAATGTGAAGTTGCTGAAAATTCGCCAACAAATACGCCGTTAACTTTCTTGGGAAACGTCTCACCTGAAGTTTACGACTATGATCAGGTAATTTTTAAATGAATCAACGATAGAAGGTTTTCATGTTTTTTAAAATTTAACATTTTTACTTCCAAGCAGTAATTTTAGTGAGATTAAAATTCATTTTATTTGAAAAGAACTAACCGTATCTATTTTTTAATACAATACCCAGAATATATATACATGCATACATATTGTCACGCCTTTTTCCCGTAGGAGTAGACAGAGACCACTTCCTTCCACTTGCTACGGTTCTTACACACATCTTTTGCTTCCTCTACCTTCATCAGGGCTCTCACGCATGCTCGTCGGTTGTTGATACTCTTGACCTGGCCTTTCATCAAAACAATGTTGATCTGATCGAGATATGTTCGCCGAGGTCGACCTCTACCGACTTGTCAATTCACACTCGCCTTATAAATTTGTTTCGTCAATCTTCCTTCATCCATCCTTTGTACGTGTCCAAACCATCTAAGCATTCCTTTATCTATCTTTGTAACCACATCTTCTTTTACACCACAGAGTTCTCTTATCTCACTATTTTTTACTTTATCCAACCGAGTCACTTCGGCTATACTTCTCAAACTACTCTGCAGCATTAATCCTATTTCCATGCTTCTTCTGCTAAATCCAACATTCAATACCATTCATCAGTGTAGGAACCAATACACCTCTATGCACAGCCAAAAGTGCCTTTTTTACGCTTTCTGGCTGTTTATAAAGCTATGCAGTGCCCCATTCATCTGTTTTCCTGCCAACACCCTTCGCTCAATGTCACTGTCATACTTTCCATCTCTCGTAAACTTTGAACCCAAGTACACAAATTCATTTACTGGTTCCACTCTTTCTCCCTTAATCGAAATTTCACAAGAAGGCATTTCACAATCAAATCATTTGTTTTCAATCCATACCCAAAATATTTGGACTGAAATTATTGGTAATAACATTTTTGCATTTTTTTAAGGGAATCAACGGTACCTTTTACTTATACGTCAAAGGAGGTGGTGATGCATTCGACGTAACACCCAATAAAGCAGTAAACGAAGCAACATTCATGATACGAGTTAAAAATAGTTCCACTCTCGACTATGAACGAATTAAAAGACTTAATATAACAGTCGTGGCTAAAGAAATCGTTAAGAACAAACCAAAATTCAGTGAAGCCCCCGTTACTGTCAACCTTTTGGATAGAAATGATAATTTCCCCGAATTTTCGAAAGCAGTGTACGAAGTTTCAGTGCCAGAGAATTGCGAAGAGGGTACAACGGTAGCCTGGGTGCAAGCCTTCGATGATGATTCCGGAAAATTCGGTACCAGAGGAATTAGGTATACAAATTTGGCTGGAAGTATCGATTATATGTAAGTTTGTGAACACTTTTAATGTTATAAAATAACTAAATCGGTACTTAAAGTACTCGTATATTAATTTTTAAAACATAGTTAATGTTTAAAGATCTCGAACTTTTAAATCCCTTGTAAAAATTTCATTCAAATGCACACATCCTCGTAGCCAATATGATTAAATGATCCGTGTTATACAATCTCTCATATTGTAGACTAGTCACCTTAGGCCATATTTTACAAAGTTCTATTCAAGAGGCTCAACCTCTGGCCAATTCTTTTATAGGTTGTTTGGACCTACAAGAATATAGCCCTGAGTTTTCGGCCATTGCCGGGGTATATTTTAGCATTAAAAAATTATTGAAAATTAAAAAATGGATATTCGGGTGTTTATCAACATATCGGTTTGAAACTCGTACATGATGTAAAGTAGCCAAACCCCAAGAGAATCGTGCAAGATTTATCGATCTGCGAGGTAGAGTATAGCAACAATCTGCGATCATCGAAAAATCTTTGCCCTTCAATAGAATTTCCCGACGAAGGCCTACAGGGTGGAAAAAATCGAGGAGCTTCGTATCATTATGCATAAGCGATTTTAAAAAAAAAATTTGAAAATAGATACTGTTTTTCGGTGATTTTAGATTTTTGCTTTTAAACAAATAACAATTCCGACCAAAGTTGCAAAGATATCTGAAAAATTCTTGGACCATCTAACGCGTTTTTGGAAAACGAACAATTTAAAAAAAATGTGCAATACTTTGATTACTGCCTGAGATGTGAATGTGTCTATTTTTGTTCAATTTTCTATTGTTGTAATAAAGATTTTTGCAAAATTCGAGTTCCTCAGCAATCCCTACGCTTCCGGCCATGGGATTCAATAAAATTATTCCCTTTACGAGGAATTATGCCATCATTGTTATCGATGTATTGGAAATAATATCGTGCGCGTGCGATAAAAGTAGGGATGGGTCGTTACACGTGGAACGTTATTTTGGAACGGTATAACGCGTTGTACCGTTATCAAAAAATACCTTTTTAAAAAAACGTTCCACGAGTAACGCTAAAATATACCCCGGCAATGAACGATAAAATTGGCCAGAGGGTGCGTCTCTTGACTGGACTATTGGGACACATACGATGTTTTAGACATTATTTTCCGAAAATAATGTATTTAAAAAATTTACAAAAATGACTTTTAGGCTAAATTTACATTTAACGACGGGTGTTATTACTATAAAAATAGCTGGAGGATCGAACTGGGATCGAGAAAAAAGTTCAAGGCATTTTTTGACTGTGGAAGCCAGAGACGATATGGGATTTGGTAATAGAAACTCAGCGCAATTGATAATAAACATAGATGATGTTAATGATAATGCTCCAATGTTTACTCAAACCAAATACGAAGCGCGACTATTGGAGAATAAGTTAGACTTTGAACAACCTTTAAAAGTTGAAGCTCGAGATGCAGATCTAAATGGTAAATTAAATAAACATTTATTTTAATTAAGATTTCTATTTTAAATATTTTAAAAGCTTTTCCTGTCTTTATTTTTTACCATAAATTTATATTTTAGGTACAAAAAACAGCGAGATCGAATACGAATTATTAGGAGACTTGGCTAATAATTTTACCATTGGTCCCACTACAGGAGTGATCAAAGTGAAATATCCCATTGACTTTGAAAGTTTACAAGACTCCTTTTCTGGCAGTGTATGTACTGTATTTTTGACCGTTAGAGCAAGAGATTGGGGTACTCCAAGCCTCTTTAGCGACGTTCCACTTTTAATTTTTGTTGAAGATGTCAATGACAATGCTCCAGTATTTGATTTTAATTTTTATAATAAATCTATTACTGAAAATTCTCCAAGTGGAACTTCAATTTTACAGGTTGGCATCTATTACAAGAACAAATTCTGTAACAAAATATGTAAAACCATCTACAAAACATTTATTTTTGAAAACACATTGCATAACAACTAAAAATTGTATCAAGCTTTTACGTAACTCAAAAATTTCTTTCGAATCTTTTTATAAATATGTTTATTTTTAGGTAAAAGCTCAGGATTTTGATGGGTCTGTCCCAAATAACCACCTGGTGTATCGAATTCAAAACGGCGCCGCCGACAAATTTACCATAGAAACTGAAACTGGAATCATAAGAGTGGCTAGAGGAGCTTCCTTAGATCCGGATTTAACTCAACCAAAAAAAATGTTTTATCCCTTAAAAGTTTTAGCCATAGATGGTGCACCAGGCGATAACCAACTACAAGCTTCAGTTGATGTTAATATTAACATTATCGACGTTAATAATAAAGTTCCGACATTTGTTAACCCTGGAACTGTATCCGTTTTTGAAAATTCACCGGTAAGTTTATTTTTCTTAAAATAAAAAAAATTTATAAAAATTAAATAAATTATGTTTTCAATATTGCCTACAAATACGTTACAATTAACTAAATGTGTAAAAATTTTATCAGAGTTCGAGCTAAATTGGAAATTTAATGGTTAAACTTCAAATAAGATTTTAAATTTGTAGGTTACCAATAGTTAGGGAGCTGACAAGCAACATTTCTATATAATTTTCTCAGTGGCAGACATTATTAATAGCGATAACAGTAGGTACCATAAAAAAAATTATGAACCGTGTCTGCAAAAAGCGATTAATATAGAACTCATCAAATATCTGGAGAAATTTGAGATAATTCATGGCAGACAATATGAATTTCGACCATCCGGTTTTATAGCGTCCTACAGGACTTTTCGGTTCCCAGCCTTGTACAAATCAAAATCAGTGAGCAAAATTTTTTTCGTATTCAGGGAGACACAATGAATCGAGCTTTTTTTACATTTTTACAACTACATGGTGATTTAGTTTCTTTTTTTTTTTTTAATTTTCAAGCGCTATAACGTAAAACGTAGCAACGTAGGACCTTAATTGACTAGACCAGGGATGACGAACCTATGGCACGCGTGCCAGTCTAGTGTTTGATTCAAGAAGGTTATATGATAGGGAGGTAGGTGGGGAGACTCGACGTAGAGACTGATTTTTGCTCCCATTTGAATGATCTAAATATAAAATTACAAGACCGAGGCAAAAAAATTATTGACCGGAAATTTCAAGTACTTTCCTAACCTAAAAAAATACATGATGGATCTAGAAATTCATGAAAAGCCGGACTTGGAAAAATTAATGGAACAATAAGATTTAAGAATTATTTTGAAAAAAATTGAGAGAGATCGATTCGTTAGACCAGTCCAGAGGAATGCCGAAAATAAAGTACTAACAACTTGGCAATCCATCCCGAAAACTTTTTCTTGACTTAAAAAAATAGCAATCGGCATTTTAACAATGTTTTCGTCGACTTATTCCTGTGAATCATTATTTTCTTCAATGAACTTTATTAAATCAGACATAAGAAGTAGACTTACAGGCAAACTGCTTGTATTCTATTAAAAGCTACCAGCTATGAACCCGATATAAAAAATTTGGCATCTAGAATCCAACAACAAAAATCTCACTAATAATGAAGTTTTGAGGGTTCCACATTTTTTTGATTAAGTCTATTTTTTATTTATTTCTATTCTTTTACCATAAACAAGTACTTAAATATTTTTTTCCATGTATTAATGCTTTGTTTATATTAATGATGCAGATTTTTGAATATTAGGCGCTTCACGTAAATTATTGTTTATTAGGTAATATGCTTATTATTACTGTTAAATTTTAAATTAGCATCTTTTGAGTCCATGCTCAACCAGTTCTGATTCTAATGGGCTATGGTTCAGTTAATTTATTAAACTTATTATAATTTAATATGTAGTTAGATATGCTTTTATTTTGTAAAATTTATTTTTATGTTTCTGAGATGTAATTATTAATAAACATTTATACGACACATTTAATTTTCAGGTGGGAAAAATTATTGCAAACATTAAAGCAGTAGATCCAGACTCTACTGCAAAACTAGTTTATAAAATTGATGATTCTTCTTGTTTTGCGAAAAATGAAAGAGGTATTATAATAAAGTCGCAGGATTATGACTGTTCTGGATCATTTTATTTGGAGCCCGATTCCGGAATCCTTTCTATAGCTAAACTGTTGGATAGGGAAACTGTTGAAACTTTTCAATTGGGGCTCACAGTAGAAGATGTCAACTCTGAAACTGGACCACAAAAGGCATTTGGTAAGATCTTCAAAGATTTTTTAACCAAAAGTGATACTTATTTTAAATGAAGCTGCCAAATATTTCAAGAAAGTGATAAATAAAAAGTGGAACTTTTTAATTTAAATGGATTATTTTAACACTTATTTAACAACAGATTAAGGTATCATTCCTGGCAGGTTAATTTTTAAATTAATCAGATTAAAGGACGGTTTAATATATTTTTGCGTTTGTTTTAACCTGCTTTATATAATAGTCAGACTTTCAATATTCCTCAATGAAAAAATAGCAAGTCATATTTTAATTAAAAAAAAAAATAAAATAAAGATAGAAAAATAAATTATAATTTAGATGGTCCATTAAATATCTGTCTCTGTAGGCAGAGACTACTTCCTTCCACTTGCTACGGTTGTGACACACATCTTTTGCTTTTTTTTCTTTCACCAGCGCTCTCATACATGCTCGTCGGTTGTTGGTACTCTTGACATGGCCTTTCTTCAAAACAATCGAGATATGTTCGCCAAGGTCGACCTCTACCGACTTTCGTCCATTCACACTCGCCTTAAAATTTGTTTCGTCAATCTTCCTTCATCCATCCTTTCTACGTGTCCAAAACATCTAAGCATTCCTTTATCTATCTTTGTAACCACTTCTTCTTTTACACCACAGCGTTTCCTTATCTCACTATTCTTCACTTTATCCAACCGAGTCACTCCGGCTATACTTTCCAGACTACTCATCTTCGCAGCATTAATCCTATTTTTATGTTTTTCTCTGTCGAACCAAACATTCACTACCATACATAAGTGTAGGAACTAACACTCCTCTATGCATAGCTAGAGGTGCATTTTTTGACACATAACTGTAGGTTGGTTCCTACACTTATGTTTGGTAGTGAATGCACAACTAGACGTGCCTTTTTTGACACTTTCTGGCTGTTCATAAAGTTATACAGTGCCCCATTCATTTGTTTTCCTGCCAACACCCTTCGCTCAATGTCACTGTCATACTTTCCATCTCTAGTAAACTTTGAACGCAAGTATACAAACTCATCTACTTGTTCCACTCTTTCTCTATTAATCAGAATTTTACTATTTGTCATGCTTTCTTCTCTTTCAAAAACCACTACTTTTGTTTTGCTCACATTTATTTTCATCCCTTTGATTTTTAGGGAATCATGCATAACATGAACCATCGCCTGCTACTCCTCTTCAGATGACGCTAATATGACTTGATCATCGGCGTAAAGAAGGCATTTGACGATCAAATCATTCATATTCAATCCATACGCACTCTATTTCAAATCTTTTAAACAATCGTCCATGTATACATGGCGAAGCCACAAATCCCTGTCTCACACCTTTTTCGATGTTAAACTATTCCGTGCAAGCTCCGTTTATCCTGACACAAGAAGTGGAATCCTCGTAAAGTAATTTTATTTCCTAAAGCTTGTTGATTATTATAACTTTCTTTCAGATGAACAGTTTGCCACCTTTTTTAAATTTTTTAATATCCTTTTTTTCATTCTTGGTACCATTTTGTAGGCATCGCCTACGTTTAGATCCACTCCAATAAAAAAAATACCAAAAAATTAAACTGATTTACTAGGGTAATCTGAAAAGATCTAGGGTAGTCTGAAAAGTTCTACCTAACAAAGATACAAGACATTTTTATTTAAATTTATTTTTATTTTTCAACATAGTCTACTTGTAAGTCCGCACACTTCTTCCAGCGGTGCTCCCATTTCTTTAACTGGTCCAAATGGTAGTCGGCGTATTTCTTTTTAAAATAATTGTTTATGAAGGTAATGGCTTCCTCATTTATCGAAAATATCTGTCCTTCGAGCGCAATTTTTATTTTGGGGAACAAAAAAAATCGCTTAGGGCAAGATCTGGTGATTAATGAAGGTGGTCAATCAGTTCAAACCGTACGTGAATCTTCGCCACGGCAACCGCTGAGGTGGTGAGGTGGTGAAAATGTGGCCTAGTTTTTTTCTTTTTGAAGATAATCGATTAAGATAACTTCACGACTATCCTAAAAAATAGTTGTTATCACTTGCTTAGCCAAAAAAACAGTGTTTGCTTTTTTTGGAGCCGATTCCTCCTTTGCAGTCCACTGTTTTGACTGTATTTTTCTTTCGGGCGTATAATGGTGAATCAAAGTTTTATCTACAGTAACTTACCAGCGCCAAAACTTCGAAATGCGGCTTCCAACGCGCGGACAGCTTTCTCATGCCTAACTATTGATTTAATATGTAACAAACATGTTCTTTGGGCATATTCATAGTCTTTTTAATTCGACGGTCGTTTAGCACCAATTGGTGAACTTTAGCGATGTTATCGTCAGTGGTTGCAGTTTTTGGAAGTCCTGAACGTTCATCGTCTTCCAAGCTGGTACTACCACGTATAAATTCAACTGCCCAAAATTTCACGGTGGTAAATGATAGTGCAGTGTCCCCTTACACATCGTCCAACTCATCTTCGATTTGCGTAGGCGTATTGTCTTTCGAAATGTAATGACAGCTCGATACTCGATTTTTTCCATTTTCATAAAAACACTAACATTGATTCAATCAAACGATTATTAAAGAACAACGGCGCTTGCAAAATAGCTGATATATTTATCGTATGACATAATAGCACATGTATACAAAAAAAACAAAAATAAATTCATAGGCTAACATCTAGTTGGCGAGTGTAGTCGATCGCTTCTTTAGTGGCCATCAAGAAATCATTGAAGTCACCTCCGTAGGCAATGTTCTGGCATTCGGAGATGATGTGGTGAACAGTTTGTCTGGCCGCCCCGCAGTCACATCTTGCAGATGATATTTTGTTCCACTTGTGGAGCGAGTGTCCAAATTTTGCGAAACTGTTCGTAAGCAGGTGGCTTTTGGTTTATGCGTGGTAGATTCTGGCATAGGGCTGGGCAGGATTCTCTTCATTCCTTTTCCAAGAGGTCTATAGTGTTGAAATCGGATGTCCATAATTCCCTCACAGTTCTCATAGAAGGTCTTCTGGAACGCAGTCTTCTTTGGGCAGCTGCATTCTGCTAAATTCTCGGACAAGAGCAGATTGAGGTCAGGCGGTGAGATGTGGCTCAGGACAGGTAACCATGGGGTGGGGGTCGATTTTAGTGTGCTGCTAATGGTCCTCATTGTTACGTTTAGCTGTACGTCAGCTTTGTGCGTGTGTGCACTGTTGTGCCAGACCGGGATGCCATATTCTGAAGCTGAGTAGACTAGTCCTATTGCCTAGGTACGTAAGGTGTCGGCAGTAGATTCCCATGAACTTTCATAGAGCTTGTTTAGGATGTTATTTCTTGACCGCAGTTTAGCAGCAGTGTTTTCTAGATGTTTTCTATAGGGTAGCGTTCTGTCGAGGGTAATTCGGAGGTATTTTGGGTGCGGGTTGTGGTGGAGAAGGTTGTCTTCGAAGTAGACCTGCAGTTCCTAATCAGCGCGTTTGTTGTACAGATGGAAGCAGGACGTTTCTGTTTTTATGGGGTTGGGTTTCAATCTCCACTTGCGGAAGTAGGCTCCCAGTGTTCTTAGGTCGGAAATTAGGGTGGCTTCAGTTTCCTTGAATGTTTGGTGCATTGTAGCTATAACTCAGTCATCTGCATATCCGAATTATCTGGATTTCGTATCAAACATGTCGGATATAATGTATAAGTTAAAAAGCAGTGGGGCAAGCACAGATCCCTGTGGCAGCCCGTTGTTGTGTCTTTGTGGAGCTTATCTGGTTGTGTAGTATTACTTAAAAGGTTCTATTTGCAAGCATGTTGTCGACAAGTCGAATTGTCTTTGAGCATGGTATATGTGTGATCATGAACAGGAGGCCGTGTCTGTACAGCTATTCTGTGGTCTACAACCAGCCTGTTCAATAGAGACTCGTTTAAGTATTGTGCTCCCTATTCCATTAAAAATGACCCTTGTGAGGAGTTTTTATATTACGCTAAGTAAAGCGATGAGACGGTAGCTTTTTGGATGGTCACTTGGTGGTCCTGGCTTCAGTATGGCAATAAAATTGTGGTTAGTACCTGTCAAAAAATGCACAACCACATTCTCTAGCTTTTATTAACGAGTGCTGTCATCTTCACATTTAGGTGGGAAACTTTTCAGTCCACCCTAGTATAAACGTATATTTGTTTTTTTCTATTTTTTAGTCAGTATTGCTATTAATGTTAAAGATGTAAACGATAATGTTCCAAAGTTTCGAAAATCGTTTTATAAATTCGGCGTTACCGAAAACAGCAAACATGGCATGGTAGTAGGCACAGTTACCGCTGACGATGTTGACAAAAATAAAACCATCACCTATTTACTGGAGGGACCAACTGAACTTACAAATTTGTTGCACCTTGACCCTGACGATGGAGACATTGTTGTTGCCAATAAAATTGACCACGAAATTTACCAATGGCTTAATCTAACGGTGAGATAATTTAACATCGGGAGAAAAGTATGCAGCATAGTCTAGTTTAAAGAAGTACTTTAATACTTAATACAAAAAAAAGTTGAATTTTTTTTTATTGCTAGGTAAAAGCTACCGACGGTGGGTTTCCTTCTCGTTCCAGCAGAGTGGAACTCTTCATCCAAATTCTTGACGAAAACGATAACAATCCATCCTTCCTACACGAACCGACTACTGTAATTATTCCAGAAGACATTCACGTTGGAACAGAAATAGCTAAAGTGAAAGCCGTAGATGCTGATGCCGGAGAATATGGAAAAGTAACCTATTTATTAGACAGAATTTCCTCGCAGGGCAAATTCAGTTTGGATAGCGATACTGGAATATTAAAAGTTTCGGATAAATTGGACAGGGAAGAAAAAGCGAGTTATTTATTAATAATAGAAGGATGGGATAATTATCAATATGGATTCAATAGCGGAGAAAGTAGAAATGCTTTTAAACATATTAAGTACGAAATTTTTATTGTATCTAGTCTTTTTTTTCTGAAAGAGTTTTCAAAGGACGTATTATTGCTTATCTCTTTAATAAACACGATATTTTTCTGTGCTTGTTAAGCATTTTATTGTAAAGATATTTTAATCAATCAATCAATATATTCCCATCATTCCATGGCGGAACATAGCGCCTCAACAAAGTTTCTCCATCGGACTCTATTTCTGGCAAGCATTTTGACTTCTTGCCATGATTTATTCATTTTTCGTATTTCACTTAATATCGATCTTCTCCAGGTTGTCTTTGGGCGGCCCCTAGCGCGGCTGCCTTGGGGATTCCACTCCAGGGCCATTCGGGCTATATTATTTTCAGGTTTTCTAAGGGTGTGACCCAGCCATCTCCATTTGCGCTTCCGTATCTCTGTATTCTGGTTTGTTCCTTTCCAGAGCTCTTCATTTGAAATGCGGACCGGCCAGAAAATACGTAATATCCTGCGTAGACATTTTTTCACAAAAACTTGCAGAGCCCTGGATGAGCTTTTAGTGGTTTTTCATGTTTTGCATCCGTACAGAAGAACGGATTTTATTGATATTAATCTTAAGACCAACTTTCTTGGCTTCTTGAAGATATTTACATCTTAATAATTTTTTGCAAACTATAACTTACTCTTTTTTCACATGTACGTTATTAATGAGATCTTTTTACTTAAATCCTATTTGGTGCTGTATAAATCTTGTTTAATATCCTACATCAGCACTAAAAATAACACTTTAAATAATAAGTAAAAAGGTCTCTCTAAAATATTAATTTTAGTGTTACAGTAGAAGACGTCAATGATAATATTCCAGTGTTGCACGTACCGCAATATTGTACTAATATAACGGAATTTCATGAACCAGGACAGCCGGTGACCACTATTCATGCTTCAGATGCTGATGATACTGAAACACCTAACGGGCAGGCGAGTAGTATTTAAAATATTGTTAAAACTTAAAAAAATAATACCTTTTCAGGTACCCAACATTTGGAAAATAAAATATTATTTGCTTTAACCTATTTTTCGTCAAAAAATATTGTTTCTATTAATTAAAAATCCCAAGTATAAGGAAAATAAAATTTTGAGTGCTTCAACAACCTGTTTTTAATCAGAAAATAAAATCATTCCAATTAACAACAACTACAAGGGCAGTTTGATAAGTCAGTGACTTTTTGAATTTCCCGCGCAGTTACTTCAAACGCAACAGTGCTGACGTCAACTATAATCTATCAGTGGGCAACTTTCTAATTTTGAGCAAGCTACGTCGTGTAGTTAGTGTTTGATAGCCGTTCAAAGCAGACAACCTCGTGAATTTTTACGAAAAAGGAAAAAAGTGAATTTCTTGTGCTGATTAAGCATTACTTTCTCGTAAAAAATCCATCACTGAAAGACTTGATAAATACTACGGGGACTCGGCACCATCAATTTCAATGGTTAAGAAGTGGTTTACAGAGTTCCGTTGTGGTCGTACCAGCACTAGTGACGCCGAACGTCCAGGTCGCCCAAAAGAAGTGATCACGCCGGAAATCGTCGATAAAATCCATGAAATGATATTGGATGATCGGAGAATGAAAGTGCGTGAGTTGGCTCATGCTGTAGGTGTATCTCAACTGAACGGGTACATCATATTTTACACGAATATTTGGACATGAAAAAACTCTCTGCGAAATGGGTGCCGCGATTGCTCACACTCGACCATAAGCGCAATCGTGTGACCACTTCAAAAGAGGGTTTAGCGATGTTCAGCCGTAATTCGGACGAATTTTTGCGCCGTTTTGTTACTGTGGATGAAACATGGATTCATCACAACACGCCAGAGACCAAGGAAGAATCGAAACAGTGGGTTGCTCGGGGTGAACGTGGACCGAAGAAGGCGAAACAGAGTCTGTCAGCCAACAAGGTCATGACCACAGTTTTTTGGGATGTACGCGGTGTCATTCACATCGATTACCTCAAGAAAGGTAAAACGATCACCGGCGAATATTATTAAAAGCTTTTGAACAGATTCGACGTTGATTTGAAGCAAAAACGGCCGCATTTGGCGAAGAAGAAAGTGCTGTTCCATCAAGACAATGCACGTGTGCACACTTGTCTAGTCACGATGGCCAAAATCCACGAATTGGGATACGAACTGCTACCCCATTAAGCATATTCTCCAGATTTAGCCCCCTGCGACTATTTTCTGTTTCCAAACCTAAAGAAATGGCTGTGCGGTAAGAGATTTGAGTCGAATGAAGAAGTCATTACCGAAACAAACGCGTATTTCGAGAGCTTTGAAAAAACCTATTATTTGGAGGGAATAAAAAAATTAGAAAAACGCTGGACTAAACGTATCGAGCTAAAAGGTGATTATGTAGAAAAATAAAATGTTTATTTGCGGAAAAAAATTTGTTTTATTCATAAAGTCACTGACTTATCAAACCGCCCTCGTACTTTAGCAAGTAAATTCCGTAAGATGTGAACTACATTCCAAAAACTGTCAAAAATTATAATTTTTTAAATCCATACTCTTTTTTTATTAATTGCTCTAAAATAATATTGTTATCTAAAATAATATTGTTATTTTAGAAAAATAGCCAAATGTATTTTTAATTTAAATATAATTTTCTTACGAATTGAGCCATAACAGTACCACAAACTTAACTTAATGTCAAGTTATTAACAATGATACTTTTTCTTTCTTAGTTATTAAATCATTGTTTGCTGAAGAACTTATTACTGTTTTCTTGCATCACTTTTAAAACAGCACTGTTTTATTTAAACCCAATAGTAATATGTTAATATATTAATCAATTACATTACATCATAAAATTGCTAGTTTTAGATTCGTCTAACTGAGCCACTTACCTAATGTACTTATTTTAAATTTTCTTTTACGAAATATTTCAGGTAATTATAGATATAGCAGATGGAAATGACCAAAACCTTTTTGAATTACAACCGATCAATGAGTGGTCCGTTGACATAAGAACAACAACATCATTGAGAGGAAGACATGGAAATTATACATTAGTTATGAGAGCTCAAGATTTGGGCGTACCAAGTCTTTCAGTTGAAGAAACTATCAGAATATGCGTGTCCGATTATAACGATCATCCACCAGTATTCGTAAGCCCACCTCCTAATTCCACATTAAAAGTGCCAGAGGTAAAATAGTTACTTTTTAAGTACGTTGCAAAAATAGTATAATTAATTATAATTTTTACCATGCTAAATTTTAACATAAATCGGAATACAGACCATGAATTTCCAACACTGCTACCTAATCATCAATTTTGTTTTCAAGAACACCACTCTATATCGCGACACAGTCCACAGTATAGTAAACGAAATCTCAAAGAACCTTGAAGAAAACTTTGAATTTATTAATAAAAAACAAATGTCCTTTGTCCTTTGATCTTCCCTTCTATAATAAGCTTTAAAAGTCGATACTTGTCATTTATTAAGATGTGACCGAAATACTCCAGTTTGCGCTTTTTTAGTGTAAACAGAACTTCCAGTTGCTTGTCGAGGCGTTGAAGTACCTCGGTGTTACGCACTCTTTCTACCCAGGAGATTCTTAATAGCCTTCTGTACGTCCACATTTCAAAGGCCTCCAATTTTTTGCACATCTGTCAAAGTCCAAGCTTCCATTCCATAAAACAGTATGCTGAACACGTAACAGCGAAGCACTCGGACGCGCAGAGGCAAGCTTAAATTTCTGCTGCAAAGTACTTTACGCATTTTCAGGAACGAAGCACGAGCTTGTTCTATTCTGGCACGAATCTCCTGCATGCTGTCCCACTTCTCATTTAGTTGACACCCAAGATATTTAATAGTCTCTACTCGCTCAATTCGTTGACCGTTAATTGTCAGGTGTCCGTCCACGTTGTTTGATTTGCTACATTTCGCCTATCCATAATCTTGAATAGTTTGTTAATGAATCGAACTAAAATATACTCTTGTAAAATGTTTTTCGTGACCAAATTTTAGTAATTTACGAAATAAATCAAAAAGATATTAAGTTGATGAGCAAAATATGTTCTTCTTCTTTTTCCCTAGGTGCCATCTCCGCTTCGAAGGTTGGCAATCATTATAGCAATTCTTATTTTTGAGACCGCAGCTATAAATAGTTCATTATTACTGCATCCAAACCAATTCCTAAGGTTCTTCAGCCATGAATATCGTCTTCTTCCTGTAGATCTCTTGCCTTGGATTTTTTCCTGCATAATTATTTGTAGCATTTGATATTTTTCTCCCCCCATGACATGTCCCATGTACAGCAGTTTTCTTCTCTTAATTGTCGGAATCACTTTTCTCTCCTTATGCATACGTCTCATCACTTCCACGTTGGTTATTCTCTCTACCCATGAGATCCTCAATATTCTCCGGTATATCCACATCTCAAATGCCTCCAGTCTCCTCATGTCGGTTACCTTCAGTGTCCAGGCCTCCATCCCATAGTATAGTGTGGACGGCACATAGCATCTCAAAATATGTTGATTGATAGAATTCATTATTTTCACCATCTAAAAGATATCACACTTTGCCTCAGTATCTACCCCTATGTTCAAAGGCGACCCATCTCTGGAAATCCCATCCAGAGAAGATTGGTCCGAGAATCTAGTTAAAACGCATGGCGCAGAAGAGTAGGTTGCGTTGTCTTCTCAGAAGACCCCTTTTTTAGCCTGTCGTTTCGTTTGCCTGATTATTACAGTGTGTATCAAGCCAAAACGACAGCCATTACCGAAGCGGCTGTCTGGACACCTCGTAATGAACAAAAGATATCCATTCTTTGCGACAGCCAGGCTGCTATCAAAGCACTGAACTCAGTATCTGTCTCATCTTAGCAAGGAGTACCGATTGCAAACTGCCGGCTTCTCCTGCACAGAAAAGTGGTTCATTAAGCCAACTTGAGGTGGAAAAATAAACCCACATGCATATCATCAAAATAGATTTGGCTTAAACTAGATCTACGTCGATGTTTTAACTCTATCCAGGAAGTCCATTGGAAATGCGATCGCGGCCATAACAGTACACTGGGCAGGTGGATCCCACGTACGGCGCATGGAAATCGCAGAGCTACGATACGACTTCTGTAGAAGTCATTATGTGGAAAAGGATGAAATAATGGTGCATCTTCTCTGCCCTAGACAGAAAACGGCTTTCTATACTATGGCAACCGAACTTTGATGACGACTTATCTGTTCTCAGCTCAGTAAGCATTAAAGACCTCACACTTTTAATTAAAAGTTCCAACTGGTTCTCACGGTAGAGGAAGAAGGCACCGCCATCTGTCACGGTATCACAACGGGCCAAAAGGCCTAAGTGGGTTCCCTCCAAACCGCTGTTTTAACCTAACCTTGCGTTAGTAGTCAAAAATAATTAAAACTTCATCATCAACAAAAAATTTATTTCCCAATACCCATAACCTTCATAAAATATTCATTACCCACTTCCTGAGGATAGACGTAGGATGGGCATGCCCCAAATTTGAACAGAGTGAGGTAACTTACATATTCTTAAACGATTTATAGCTAATAATGTTCAAAATAAATACTAATAAGGTTCACGGTTTACTCATTGTAAGTTTGATAGATTATAAATGCCTATGAAGAAATAAATATTTTTCATGGTATGCTTCAATGTATTTTTAAAATCTAAAAAAATGTATTCAGTAAATAAGAATTACTTATTATACTTAGGTTGCAATGATTAACAAAGTATTAACGAGCACGTTATTGTTGTAGAACGCCACTGTTGGTAGTGCTTTGATCCAGATTTTGTCGACTGACGAAGATGTAGGACCAAATGGTGCGATTAGATATAGATTAAAAACAGATCCAGCAGGACACTGGAAATTTTTTGAATTGCAGCCTGTTTCCGGTATTTTAGAGCTACGTTTACCATTGGATAGAAAAAAACAAAAAATTTTTGATGTAAGAATGTTTATGTATATTGTACCTAAATAATGATGAATTTGTTTAAGAAATAGCAATATCAACAAATCTTTTTTTTAAAAATTGCATAAATTAGTTGTCGATCAATACAGGGTGTGGCGTGAAAAGTTTTAATGAAAAGTAATGGCAGATACAGTTATGTTAAAAATCTGAAATTACGAAGCTATAGGTTTTGGATGACGCTGAGCTCATATATAATGTTGTTCTGAATGTGGCACTTCCATTTTAATGCTAAAATGTTATCGTTTTTTATTGTTCAAAAAACATTAAAACTCCAACTATCTTGGAAGTAACGTTCTCTACTAACATATTTCATTTTTACCAAAATTGGGAATTGTCGATTAAATAATCAATTTGTACTAAACTTTGCTTCATCACAACATATAACTTTTTTTATGAAGTTTTCATCCTCTTGGGTCTTTATTAAAAACCATTCACAGAATTCTACCCTTCGAGGAAGATCAGCTAATTGAAGTGTTGCACCAAGTGATATAAAAATGGTTTCCATTTCTTAAAACATTAATTACGTTAAGGTCACTGTTCATTAGTGGTTTATTTTTATTAATTTTTGTCTTAAATTGACCAAACTGACGGCAGTTTTTAAGCAATCTTCTTACAATATCACCAGTTGCATTTGGTCGATTTGGATATCTTTCTGCAAAAACACGGCAAGTCCGTTCAACAATTCTATTACAATCGCCGTAAATACCTAATAATAAGATTTAAAAAATCATCTTTAGTAAATCCTGCATTTGCCATTATTTACTATAAAATACAAACTGGTAAAGAAAACTGTCAAAACAACATAAAAAATTAACGTTCTAACTATCAAATCTTTGATAGCCAAGTCCCACCCTTTACTAATGTTGAAATAATTAAGAAGTGTTATGTTTTAACTAAGATAATAAAATATCTTAACAGTGGTTGGATTAAGGTATAGGAAATACCGGTACCAAACAATTTGGATTAAACAAATTTAGCGAAAAATGTAATAAAATAAAGGGTGTTCTATTTAAAGTAAGTAACTTATAAATGATTTAAATTGTGCTTGTTGGCGGCTAAGTTTAAAACAACCTGTATGAAATATCAATAAGTTGAACACATGGAGTTAACGGGCAAGCGCTTGTTGTTTATTGGTTACAATTTCACGTCACTAGCTTCGTTATTAATGGAGATATCGTTATTCAATGTGGACTAGGATTTTTCCAAATTTTGAAAAAAATCGAAATATCTCGAAAATGCTTCATTTTTGGTATAGGACATTGTGCACAAATTTTGTCTAAAATTTCATCTAGAATTCGAAAATAAAATAAAAAATATTAGGTTCCATTTAAAATAACAATTGACTTCTACTTCCGGTATAACCGGAAGTGCCACATTTAGGACAACAGTATATTTGAACTCAGCGTCATCCAAAACCTACAGCTTCGTAATTTCAGATTTTTAACATAACTGTATCTGCCAATACTTTTAATCAAAACTTTTCGTGCCACACCCTGTATACATATTGCATAATACAAGATAAATGCATCATGAAACAAGTAATTATTTTAGATCAGAATTGAAGCTTACGATTTAGGTATACCAACTTCCTTGAGTTCAGAACTTGATTTAACAGTATATGTGAGTGATATGAACAATTATCAACCTCAATTTTTGGTGGATGAGTATTATGTAAATTTTACAGGTAAGATTAACCATATATAATTAATTGCCTAGACAATTACTTTTTTTAACAACTATTTACTATATTTTTTAAAATTTCTAAGCCTTTTTTCATTAACATTTAACACGTCCTATGTCACTGTAAGGAACTATCAAGGTCCCGTTTTCTGTGCTTGGACAAAAAAACCAGAGTCATAGAGCTGCAATGAGACCCTCAACAACCTCTGGAAGTTGGTAAAACAACTGGGGCTGGACGAGGAGCTCTAACCACAGGGAGGGCATCTACCGTGCCCTCCCTCATTAGGTCGAAGTGCATGCTTACAAAAAGCCACCTATTAAAATCTAATTAAATTCCTACTTTGACATAAGAAATTATCTGAGAAATATTATCAGTATGTATAATATAGAGAAAATAATTAGATTGTGTGTGTGTGTGTATTTTCAAGTGTAAAGAAATAAAAAACCAAAAAACATTTCTGAAAATATTTATAGAATAACTATAGCTACTTAACCCTTTACTGCATAAATTATTATTCGTTTAATAAAAAAAATTAAATATCTTCAAACATGGTTTTAATTGGCGTAATTAAGAGGTAAAAGCAAAAAATTACATAATTTTTTATTAAATTAAGAAAAAAATGGTCACCGCCATATATGGCTATATGCAAAAACACAAAAAATACAAAATAAAAACGATATTCCTAGAAACAATTGCAGTAAATTTATTACACGTCGCACTAATAAATACGGAAATACCCTTGAATCAAGTCCCTCCATCTCGATTTTGGCATGACCATATTGCTGACATCCCAAAGTCAGCAAGCCAGAGGCTAGGTTTTCTGTGGAAAGCTAGAAAGTTTTTTACTCCTGATCAACTGTTGACGACGTACAAGGCTCAAATCCGATCTCTACTGGAGTATTGCTCGCACATTTAGGGTTCAGCACCAAGGCATTCTCTTCGTCTTCTAGATTCCATTCAAAAAAGGGCCATTCGGTTGATAAACAGTTTAACTCTTACAGATACCCTTAACCCACTAGAACATAGAAGAAGAGTTGCAGACCAGACATTACTCTACACATATTTCCAAGGCAGATGCTCCAGAGAAATAAAAACTCTTATACCACCACTGGTCACATTCGGCCGAAGAACTCGGCATGCTGATCAGTCTCAACTTTTCAAAAAATGGGTCAACGATCATCTCCTTTCTAAAATCCCTCCCCCTTCTAATAATCGCAGTGCGGGCCATCCACGGCCCACACGATAGGCCTACCCTTTTTGCCACTATTTTCAGTAAAAAAAAATAAATGAAATGCGCAAGGCGCGCTGTTGCCAAAGTTTAAATAATTTACTTAAAATGCTGAGAGCCATTCATTTACAGATCTAGTGTCCTCTATTGGCCTATATGATTTTGAACACATGTAAAAAATGTTATAATCATGAATCCATATATGGATTTTTATGCGGTAGAGGGTTAATTTTAATAATATTTTTGTAAATAAAAAATATGCAAGGGACATAAAAAAATTAAGTATGTAAGTAATATTTTTTTTGCGAGTATTTATGTTATGAAACTTGAAATTAAATATTGGCACCTTTTATTGAAAAGTTACTAGTAAAAAAGTAATTGGAAGCAAAAAACATAAAATAATAATGCTAAAACTTTTGTACTGATTTGCTTTTTTTTAGAAAACTTAGCACCTGAAGTAGAGATTAGAAAATTACCTGATACCATAGATAGAGATGAATTTGAATACGATGGCCCTTCTGGACCGGTTTGTTATTATATTATTGGTGGAAATGAAAACAACCTATTTCATATTAATCCAATAGATCATACTTTAATGGTAAGGATTTATAGTAGTATTAAATACAGCTGTTCATTTAATGGAAATTTTTTATCTGTAACTTTTTATTTTCATAAAATTTCATAAAAATATATTATTATTAAAAATGTAAGACTACGTCAAAATTTTGTTAAAACCTAATAATCTTATTAAAATATTAAAGGTTAAATGACATAATTCTTTTTCTTCTTCTTCTTATTCTTATTCTTTGTAAAGACCTTTTGGTCTGTTTATTTCAAAGGCTGGTCAGTGTTGTTGATTCTTCTGTGTGATAGATGTGTGTCCAACTATCTTTCCATCTTTTTGGAGGTCTTTCGATTGGCCTTTTACCTTCTGGATTTCCATTTAGCACAAACTTGATTGACCATTTTTTCGGGGTCCCTTCTTTCTAGGTGGTCCTGCCAGTATCTTCTGCGCTTTCGTCCCTATCCGATTACATCTTCCACCTTGCATGTCTTTCTCTATCCCGTAGTGTCTTTTCCGCTATCAAGCTTCATCTCTGCTCAACTAATAGGATGCCGATTTCATCTTTTACAGTCATGGTATAGAAAAATTCAACAAATCCGTTTAGTATCTGTCTACAAAGATAAAAACACATACACATAAGAACACATACAAATCTTTTCTTACACTCTTTAACGAGTCGTTCAACAAGTCTCATTCAAACTTTTTCGTTTTTATTAATAAACTTAAAGAATTTCAAATAAAAACTTATTTAAAATTACAAAGTGTACACACGAATGCCAAAATTGCCAATAGTAAAATTAAAAACCGTCATAAATTTATAACAAAAATGATTAAATAATGTACACAAAACGAAATAAGTCGTTTGCATTTTATTAAATGTGTCTTATTTCACTGCGGCGTTCAAAATTATACAATTTGTATAGTCTTTAAGTTTTATGTAAACTTTGTGTAAAAATTTATAATTTGTCTAAAACTTTAAAATTAAAAAAAAAAAAAAAATTCACGAAAATAATGTTTTATTAGATTACGTCACCATTGAACAGAGAAGTACAAGATACATATCTTCTTTTGATAAAAGCAACTGAACAATGTAATAGTCCTCCAAAAAACGAAAGTTTCTTTGATTCTGACGATGACACTCAACTAAAGGTTGTTGTTCAAGTTCTAGATGTAAACGATAATGCCCCAAAATTTACTCACAGGGTATTTACAGGTGGAGTGAGTACTGCCACTAATTTTGGCACAAAATTTATGTAAGTATTAATTTTAAAATTTGTATTTAACAATGTTCAATCAAATTAATTTATTTGTTTTGATTTAAATAAAAAAATCTTTGCAAAAAGATTAAAAAACGTCAAATATTATTATTAATTTAAATAAAATTTTCGAGAAATTCTTCAAATATATTTCAGGTTCGTGGAAGCTGAAGATGAAGATGATGGTCAAAACGCCGTTATAAACTATTATTTGGTAGGAAAAACACAAATGACATTAACAGAGGGATTGGATAATTTAGCAAGGCCTCCCTTTTTAGTAGAACGTGAAACTGGAGCGGTCCAGTTAAATTTTGATCCCCAAAGAGGAATGAAGGGATACTTTGATTTTATGGTAAACAAAATGTTTTATTTTTTGAAATTATCGAAACTATTAGATCTCACGGGTGTAATAGAGGTGTCACTAAAATAAATATACATATAATAATAATAATAATAATAATATCGTCTTTATTATTTCATTAAATAAACATAAAACATAATTGATATATATGCAATAAGTTATCAAGAAATAAAAGGCGAAGTTCATTGTCTGCAATGCAATGCATCACAGAAAATGTTCTTCCACTTAACCCTGACAGTCAAAATAAGAAGGAAAACAAAACAAAACCTGTGATCGTTACATAATTATCGTTTATAATTTGAATACGAATACTTAACATAAAAATGTAGTTTACCTATTTTCTACAAGATTTTAATAATTTACTTTAGTTACAGTCAAACAAATACTCTTTATATTTATTTTTGAATTTAATGGAATTTAATTGTTTAAGTGAGGTGGGAACAGAATTATACCTTTGAAAAATTTGGTATCTAAAAGACCGTCTAAATACTTCTGTTTTGAATTTAGGCACTGCGAGCAAATTTTTATTTCTAATATTCAAATTGTGAATGTCAGTACGATATGTAATTTTTCTATGTAAATAGGAAGGCTTTTTTGTTACAATTATTTTATGGAATAGACAAACTGCGTGAAATACCCTTCTTTTTTCCATGTTCAACCATCCAATTTCCTGAAGTTTATATGAGATTCTTTGTCTCCGACGAATACCAAAAATTAATCTGAGGCACGAGTTCTGAACTTTTTGAATTTTGTTTTTGTATTGAGTGGTTAAACATTGGCCATAAAGAACATCCGCATAGTTGAAAACTGAAAGCACTAAAGATTCACATAATGATTTTTTTACATGATAAGGCAGAAAATGTCGGTTGCCATAAATGATTTTCAATGCAGAGTACGCACGTTGTAGAAGTTTATTTACGAACTTTTTAAATCTTAACTCTACATCCATCAAGACACCAAGATTTTTTGCTTCACTAACATTAACTAGTGATTCATTGTGAATGCAGATATTCACAGAATTAGTCACTATGGGACGATGATATTTTGGACCAAATATCATAACATTTGATTTACTGGAGTTTATAAATAAACAATGGCTCGCAGCCAGATCAACAAATCTATTTAGATCTGCATTTATTAGATCACAAGCATTTTCTGCCATTTTAGCAGGAAAACTATAATAAATTTGAGTATCATCAGCGTATAAATGCACTTGACAATTGTGAAGAGCCAGTAGTAAGTGGGAAGTGTATATAGAGAATAGTAAAGGGCCAAGTATAGAACCTTGAGGTACTCCTGATTTTAGATATAAAAGATCTGAGCTGCATTCATCTATACTAACCATCTGTTGCCTATCTTTCAAATAGTTCGTCAGCAATAACAAAGCATTGGCAGAAAAACCGATATAGTCCAGAATACCCAATAATAGATCATGACTTATGGTATCAAACGCCCGGCTAAAGTCTAGTAGGACTAATACTGTACATTTATTTTCGTCTATTGCTTTTATTACATCATCTACAATATGTAGTAGAGCTGTTGCGCAACTATGTCCTTTCCGAAATCCTGATTGAACAGATGGCAACAAAGAAAAGTTCCGAAGATGGTTTTTAATTTGATTAACAATCGATATAATACTTTTAATGATTAATTGCAATAGTTCAACGATTTTGGAGGTTCAAATAAATGTACAATCAGTACCACAACCTATTTTACCCATCTGAACCATAACACCATGCAGCTTTGCAGCGTTTAATCATATCATTTTTTTAGGTACTTGCCAATGATACTGGAGGGTTACTTGATACAGCAAGAGTTTTTATTTACCTTCTTAGAGAAGACCAAAGAGTAAGGTTTGTTCTACGTCAACAACCTCCAGAATTAAGAAATCGCATAGAATTATTCAGAGAGTAAGTACGATTAATTAAACTATTTAATTTATTAACCGAAAGATACGTTATGTACTGTATTACTTCATACTTCTTCTTTCGGTGTATCTCTGTATTTCATACACTTAACATATTAAAGCGTTGAACAGTATGAAATTGGGTAAAGCTGCTGGGTACGACAGGATAACAGTTGAAATGCTAAAGGCTGGACAAAGCGTGGTAACTAGTCTGCTGTACCGCCTTTTTAAGTAGCATTTTTGGTAGCGTACCAGACGACTGGTGCAAGGCCGTTATCGTGCCGCTTTACAAGGGCAAAGGTTCGCAGCAGAACTGTAAAAACTACCGGGGTATTAGTTTCCTCAGCATACTCGCAAACTATATGCAAAGATATTGATTAAAAGAGTGACGAATGAAACTGAGAAGATGATATGGGATGTGCAAGCAGGATTTAGAAGAGGAAGTAGATGTACGGATCAGGTCTTTTCATTACGAAGTATAGTCGAAAAATTCTTGACTAGAAGTCAGAAGGTCTGTTGCGCTTTTATAGACTTGGAAAAGGTCTATGACAAAGTGGTGAAAAGTGAATTGTGGTCGACATTGTCTAGCTATGGGGTGAGCGGTAGTTAAATACGAGCAGTGAAATCACTTTGCGACTATTCCCTTGCTTGTGTCAGGATAAATGGAGCTTGCACGGACTGGTTTAACATCAAAAAAAGTGTGAGACAGGGATATTTGGCTTTGCCATGGCTGTTTACCTTATATATAGACGATTTTTTTAAAGATTTGAAAGAAAATGCGTATGGATTGAAAGTTAATTTGATCGTCAAATGCCTTATTTACGCCGATGATCAAGTCATATTAGCGTCATCTGAAGAGGAGTTGCAGGCGATGGTTAATGTTATGCATGATGCCCTGAAAATCAAAGTGATGAAAATAAATGTAAGCAAAACGAAAATAATGGTTTTTGAAAGTGAAGAAAGCATGTCAAACTGTGAAGTTCTGATTGAGGGAGAAAGAGTGGAACAAGTAAATGAATTTGTGTACTTGGGTTCAAAGTTTAAGGGGATGGAAAGTATGACAGTGACATTGAGCGAAGGTTGTTGGCAGAAAAACAAATGAATGGGGCACTGCATAGCTTTATGAACAGCCAGAAAGTGTTAAAAAAGGCACGTCTAGTTGTGCATTCACTACTAAACATAAGTGTAGGAACCAACCTACACTTATGTATGGTAGTGAATGTTAAGTTTGGCAGAAGAAGCATAAAAATAGGATTTATGCTGTGGAGATAAGTAGTCTGAAAAGTATAGCCGGAGTGACTCGGTTGGATAAAGTAAAGAATAGTGAGATAAGAGAACGCTGTGGTGTAGAAGAAAATGTGCTTACAAAGATAGATAAAGGAATGCTAAGATGATTTGGACACGTAAAAGGGATGGATGAAGGAAGATTGACGAAACAAATTTATTTATAAAGCGAGTGTGAATGGACAAGTTGTCGACCTCGACATATCTCAATCAGATCAACATTGTTTTGAAGAAAGGCCAGGTCAAAAGTACCAACAACCGACGAGCGTGTATGAGAGCACTGATGAAAGTAGAGGAAGCAAAAGATGTGTGTAAGAACCGTAGCGGAAGTGGAAGGAAGTGGTCTCTGCCTACCCCTACGGGAAAAAGGCGTGATTATATGTATGTATGTTTTTTGGTTACTTTTTAGCATGTTGTAACGGGAGTTTTTAGTGAGTCGATAAGCGAACAATAAACGGATAAGCAAATTTTTGTGTAGGATAAAATTCCTGGTTTCGTTCAAAACAATTCAATAAATAAAAAGCAATTCTATTTATAATGGTTAATAGCTTAATGTAATACAACAAATAAGTTTCTTATTCCTTTATTTAAAGTTTTGCATTATTGGGCTAACCGGAAACTATATTAACATGAATATTATTTTCAGAACTCTGGGCAATGTCACTGGTGCAATAGTAAACATAGATGAATTTAGAGTTCACGCCAATCACGACGGCACCGTTGACAAAACTAGAACCGATTTATATCTTCACTTAGTAGACAGAAAAGATAATTCCATTTTGGAGGTGGACGAAGTTTTAAAATTAGTTGACCAGAATACAGAAAAATTAGATCATTTGTTTAAGGAGTTTAATGTGCTGGATACGCAGCCAGGCGGCACATTGGCATTAAAATCTCAACTGCAAAATGCTAATACGACCTTTTGGTTAGCAGTTTCTTGTTTATTTTTAGTACTTTTATTAATGCTCTGTTTGGCTTTATGCATTAACCAAAGACAGTCATACCACAGAAAGTTAAAAGCTGCTACTGCTACCGCTTATGGTGAGTTTTTGTTTAATTTACTATTTTAATTAACAAAATAATTGCACAAAAAGTATATAATAAGTGTCATGCATACATATGTATATGTATACAGGGTGGTCCGTTAATAATGGGACACAGAGCAACTACAAATTCTTTGCATAAAAATATTGCAATATAATACAATTTACCTTAGTCCAATTATTAATATCAAAGAAGATACAGGGCGTTAAATGAAAATTTTTTTATTGAAATACTTTTATAATTTTAACAGCGTTCAAAATATTTTCACTAAAGTTGGTGAACAGAGCTTTTCTGTGATGAGAAATCATAATCTTTAATCAGTTTCAGTCTAGCACACAGAGGGCGCTACGTACGCTATACTGAGTAACTTAAAATGTACCTACTGTTTTATGCCACATATTTTTATAAATTGAATCATCAAAAATGAATTTATTGTTTTAGAGATAATCGTGATTGAAATATTCGAAGAAATAATTTGATGAAATTTTTTACTTTGACCTAACAATCTAGCAAATGCACGCAGCCCTAATAATTTAATGAATGATTGATTGATTTGTATTAGTTTTTCGGATTATTTTGTAATTTTAAAAAAGTATGTTATCATTTCGGAATACATCTACAGCATTTACTATTTTTCGCCTACCAGGTAATTTTCAATTCGCCTATTTAACCACGTGTTTGACCGTACTGAGATTAACTCCGTAAGCTATTATTGCACACATTGTCTATAGGAAGTGCAAGACCTTAATCCTTGTTCATTTTTGATTTTCATTAAGTTACAAACATTCTAAATTATACCAAAGCCTCGCTGTTCGTTGGATGAACGAGTCTTTGGAAAGAGATGTTCTGCAGGTCTACAAAGTGACCACCGAGGGGTGTGAAGTTTGAACTTGACGGGTTAATCTCGAAGAAACTGCTAAAGGAGAAACGATTGTTAATATTTTAGAAAAGCATCGCCCATGAAAATCTTTATAAAATAGATTATCTCAGCATACCTTACAATGATCTGGAGAAAAGTTCTCCGTAGCTAGCAGAATATTTATTTTTAGATAAGCGGATGAGCGTGTTTCTTCTGCCACAAATTCAGAAAATCTCAAATTGAGTTGAGAGTACAGATTCGTTCATTTCGGTTCGTTTCTGTAGTTTCTGTTTATGCAAAGATATATAAGATTATAATAAACTCTTGGTCGGTTTAGAAAGCGTAAGAAAAACAAGTGTTACAAAAAAAGTAGTTATGAATATTTTGATTAAAAACATTCAAATTTAAATGTACGGCATATTATAACGAATATATCACAGCTTTGTGATATAACTGCAGGTATAAATAAAAATGTGACGAAAAACTTACGTAGGGAGATTTTGGTAAATATGCAGAAAAAAATCTATTTAATTTTGAACCCACTGACAAGCTTCGTTAGAAAATTAGCAATAATTTGAGACAATTATCATAACAAACCTGTTGGTTTGTTATATGTTGTTGGTTGTAATATGAACGAGTTTTGAATAATTAGGAAGTGATTATACCAATTTATTCTGATTTGGTGGGTATTTGCAGATAATACTGATGTTAAAAGTATTTAAATCCACATTGTATTTTATTATAAACCACGGATTTTTCCACAAGAAACAATGTTTGTGACCCGATGGTTTTACCATTACATTATTATTCCTTGATTGTTTTAATTGGTGGTTATAGATTTTTTTTTATTAATAGTTAGTGCAGATGCAGATCTGGATGTTCGTGGATTGGGTGGATTTCTTAGTGGTAGAGTTCCAAATACGAATAAACATAGTTTGGAAGGAAGTAATCCAATCTGGCTAAAAGCTTACGAAAACGAATGGTTTAAAAATGTTGAGGATTTAAGGTTAGTAACGTTACATAAACATCTATTTATATTATTTAACAAGTTAAGTTATATCTATTTATAGGGTCTATAAGGTATTTATCATCTTAAAGTTTGAATTAAATCTAATTATTTGCTATAATTTCTTCCAATTCTTTAAAAAAATGTAGACAAAGAATGTAGAAGGTCAATTTTATTAAATGAAAGTGAAATGTATAAGTAAAATTAATCGCATCAAATTTTACATATTTTACAGTCAATCAGAACATGATTCATTGGATGAAAATGTATTAAGCTACGAAGATTCACTACCAACTACAGACCAAATGCAAGAAACACAAGAAAGACACCAGAATCTTTATCAGACTCTTCCAGCTCACACTGTCAAAAAGTTGGAAACTACAGAATTATGATTCGACTTTAAAGTTAACAATTTCTTTAAACATAAAAGAGTTTCTCCATTATCAGACATATTAGAAGAATCAATATAAAAAATCAAATGTAAATCAATGTAAAAGATGTATTAATAAGTAACGAAGATTCACTACCAACGACAGACCAAATAGAAAAAACACAAGAAAAACAGCAAATCTTTATCAGACTCTTTCAGCTCTCACCGTCAAAAAATTAGAAAGTAGAGAATTATGATTTAACAAAGTTAACAATTTCTTTAAATATAGAAGAGTTTCTCTATTATCAGACATATAAAATGATCAATACAAAAAAAATGGTTAAACTTACACTTAATTTATTGTTAATTTGCCATACGGAGACAATTAGAAATACAATTGGGTAAAATTAAAAATAGCAGATTTAATACATGTATTGTTATTTTTTTTAAAAAAATGCGACACTAAACTAATGTAAATTTTTAAAATGTTTGTCATGCCATTAATTAATCAATTTAGTGATTTTTTTTTTAAAAATTTTTTCAGAAATTGTTTTAGTACATCACTGGTCAGTATTTTTATCAGTAATTGCCGCAACATAGCGAGACAGGTAGTTGTAGATAAAATTCTTACTAAAAATAAAAATTAGTTAAACACCCTATTCAGTGTTGATTACAAGCAACATCAAAATTAAAAGCATTTTGAATGATTGCTGATTAAGATATTGCATAATTAATATAAAAATAAGCTAAAAAATCCATTATGTGAAAAACTAATACTTTTGTAAAGAAAAAAATGATTTTAACTTATGAAATCAGAACTGTTTGATGAGCACTATTATACCAAGTGTTTACCGAATGCCATAATGAAAATAAAGTATTAAATTTTTAGTTCCACTGTACAAAACGAAAAGAAACCATTATAACAGTAGTTCGTAAACATACATACATACATATAGTCACGCCTTTTTCCCGTAGGGGAAGGCAAAGACCACTTCCGCTACGGTTCTACACAATCTTTCGCTTTTTTACCTTCATCAGTGCTCTCATACATACTCGTTGGTTGTTGGTACTCTTGACCTGACCTTTCTTTAAAACAATGTTGATCTAAACGAGATACATTCGCTGAGGTCGATCTCTACTACGACTTTCACACCACAGCGCTCCCTTATCTCACTATTCTTTACTTTATTTAACGTAGTCAATCCGTCTATACTTCTCAGACTACTCATCTCCGCAGCATTAATTCTATTTTCATGCTTCCGTCATACCTAACATTCACTACCATACATAAGTATAGAGACCAGCACTCCTTTATGCACAGCCAGACGTGCTTTTTTGTCACGTTCTGACTACTTATAAAGTTATACAGCGCTCCATTCATTTGTTTCCCTGCCAACACCATTTGATTAATGTCACCGTCATAGTTTCCGTCTCTTGTGAACTTTGAACCCAAGTATACAAACTCATTCACTTGTTCCACTCTTTTTCCTTCAATCAGCACCTCCCATTTTGTCATACTTTTTTCTCTTTCAAAAACCATTACTTTCATCTCGCTTACATTTATTTTCATCCCTTTGATTTTCAGGGCATCATGCATAACATTAACCATCGCCTGCAACTCCTTTTTAGATAACGCTAATATGACTTGGTCATCGGCGTAAAGAAGGCATTTGACGATCAAATCATTCATTTTTAATCCATACGCACTCTCTTTCAAATCTTTTAAACAATGGTCTATGTATAAGTCAAACAACCATGGCGATGCCACACATCCCTGTCTACTACCGCTCCGTTTATTTTGACACAAGCAGTGGAATCCTCGTATAGTGATTTCAGTGCTCGTATCAAACTATCACTCACATCATACACAGAGAATGTCGACCACCAGCTAAACGAATAATACAGAAATACGTTTGTTAAATTCGATGTTGTTAAAATTGACTGTTCACCGTCAAAACCTACTTGTGGATTCCTCATTGTAAAACCACTTTTAAAATAAGTCGTTGCTTATGTATATATTATAGTAAAATTATTTACGATTTTTGTTGTCCGTTCTTGTCCTTCTGAAATGAAACTTGGAGCAACACCTCCGTTACATGTTTTTGGAGATAAAATATAAGATTGCTTAGGTATTAGTCTATACTTGACCCTAATCGCTAACAACGCGGAATACCTTTTTAGATGTTACTGTTACAGGCAATAATCTCGTATACTCATCAGATCGAAATTGTTTTAAAGAAATGCCAGGTCCAGAGTACCAGTAACCGACGAGCATGTTTAAAAGCGCTAATGAAAGTAGAAGAAGCGAAAGACGTGTGAAAAAAACTCGGAAATCGTCGTGTTTTGTAGACGTTCTAATCCCACTCTATTAAATTTAGCCACGGAAGGTGCCTTTTAATAATAATTCTTTCTACAATTCTCTGGAACTTAAATGTGGATTCAGAAAAGGAAGTAGCCAAAATTTCATTAAAAGAACAATTTTTAATTTCTGTTAATACCGAGTTCATTTAATAAGTAAGTTATTTATTTGACCATAATATCCAACATTTTTTTAATTATCCTAAAGACAGTTGTGAATGAATTCGTAACAATGTAAATAATAACTAATTCTTTAATTTCTAGATATTCTTGCGTTAACTTTTAAACATGAGCTTATAATTTTATTTATAACCTAAATAATGAGATAAAAATGACATTGGTAATTAGTCGAAAATAAATTAATATTTTAAATATTTTTACAAATTCCTAACAACGATTTTTTATTTTATACTTTTGTATGTTTGAACTGTGTATAATGTACAATGAATGAATAAATACTTTAATATTTTGTGGTTTAATTGCTTTCTGACACTCACTGTACAGGGTTATTCACTGTAAATTACCCGTCCTTTTCATCGTTATTATTGTCTAGAGAAAAAAAGTTTTTTATAAAAGTTGTGTTGTTGTAACTAAATTATGTTAAAATACCATTAACCCTTACGTGAGCAACCGGGTACCCGGGGGTACCAACCGCCTCACATTTTTATCTTTGAAAAATTTTTTTTACGATCTGAGGTTCCGGATCCCTACGATTTAACGATTCAGAAGCTGTTGGTTATATTAGATGTATAAAAAAAAATTGTCAATGAAAATTCAGCTCTTGAAAAAAAGTATCCCTGTGGGGCAACCGGTTACCCGGGTACCCCCACTCGAAAAAAGTGACGTATTTACTTTGAAATGAGTTTTGTTAATTATAAATATGATAATTATATAAAACAGGTCAATAAATAAATAAATAAAATAGTTATCAAGTTAAAAACAATTGATTTGTTAGTAATTCACATGTTAAAAATGAATAATTTTACATTTTATCAACGCAATCAGAGCACAATACTTTTGTTATAGAATGTTCATCGCATACAGGTTTCTGACATTTTACGCAACTCTTTCTAGTCTTTCTACGTCTTATTATAGTTAATCTGTAGCACAGATGACAAGAGCCTGTAACTTTAAATCTGCCAGTAGTATCTCGAGGCTCATCATCTCTTTCAGCGGCAGGCACAGGACCGAGGTGAACTCCGAGTATGTCCTCGATTGCGTTCATTGTTGAGTGGTGGCGCATCATTTGATTGTTTGAAGAGCGGTCAAAATCAAAGGCTTACATAGTTCTTTACTCGATTGGCTTGAACAAATAAGACGCTGACGGGTCTTTTTCCTGATCATATTATTATTTTCAAAGTAAACTATGTACGTTGCAAGTGCAGCTATGTCTAAAACGTTGTGCGTCTGTAACTACTATAGGTATCTGCCTACCATCTGGTCCATTGTATCAACACCAGTTTTGTATTTATTGTAATGAGTAATCATGTATGGCTTCTTCAGGACGTGATAAATGGTTCTGCATGGTGAACGATGACAAATATTCTTCTGTACAAATCAATCAATAACACTGAATTAATTATAACAACGTTTAATACTGAAACTTATTTTTAAAAACTGTTTTTCGACAAAAAACTATTTAATACGTGTCATCTTTTTTCATAACGTGTCGGGGGCCGGGATTAAGGAGGATCGGGTCTTTGTAAAATTCTGCTGGTTTCGCGGGTCGAACGCCTACCAAAGCGGCACCGTATCATTAACAGAAATCATCAGTGACACTAAAGTAAACAAAAACAACTACCACTTTTGTATCTTGATAATAAAAACAGATAAAAAAATATTGGAGAGAACCCACTTTATGGTGAAGACTATAGCGCATTCACCAGTATTGGAAAGGTAACCTATTTTACTGGAAAATCTCAATTCTTTTTTATTTTTAAATTTAGATCAAGCAAAAGAATTGTGTTACAATAAGAGCTACTTTTTATCTTTTTTATTTGTTTTAACAATTTTTATTAAAAAATTACACAAATTAAAAAGTAAACTTTTTTCTTTATCAATATTTCTACGAATAACTTACTGTTTACGACATATAATATATATATATATATATATATATATATATATATACATCGGTTTGGAACTTACGACGACGTTGTCCAATATCTAGACGTCATTTTCTTCAATCTTCCGATTGACCCTCCTGTAGGTTTCTTAAACTCATGGCTTTCTTTATCCCCTCGCTCCATGTTATTTTGAATCTTCTTTTTTTCTTTTTGTGATGGGGGATCCATTCCATTGCTTGTTTTGGTAATCCGCCATACGCTGCACATGTCCATACCAAGAGAATTAGTTGTCTTTGTTCGATATCCTTAATGATCGTATCCTCCAGTCCCATTCTGTCGGATGTATTCGTTTCTCACTCTATCTGCACAGGAAATTCTTGCTGCTCGTCTAAGTCCATCCATTTCTGTAGCTTTTAGCATTTTTTTATTCCTATTGGTCATTCTCCATGTTTCGCCATAGAGTAGGCTTTTTTTTTATGAAAATAGTCGCAAAAAGGGTAGACCTAAGGTGTGGGCCGCGGACGGCCCGCATTGCGACTATTAGAAGGGAAAGGGATTATAGAAAGGAAATGATTGTGGACACGCTTTTTAAAAAGTTGTAGGTTATAGTTCTCTGGAAAAACTAATTTTGGAAGCTTATTCCATTCCGTAGCAGCCCTGTAAAAGAAGGATTCTTGATGAAGATTGGTTCTAGTAGTGTCAATCTTGAGGGCAAATGGGTGAGGCTGATCAGCGTGCCGAGTTTTTCGGCCGAGTGTGGCCAATGGTGGTACAAGAGTTTTTATTTCTCTGGAGCATCTGCCATGGAAATATCTGTAGAGCAATGACTGGTCTGCAACTCTTCTTCTATGTTCTAGAGGGTTAAGGGTATCTGTGAGAGTTGAGCTGTTTATCAAGCGAATGGCTCTTTTCTGAATGGAATCTAGAAGACGAAGAGAATGCCTTGGTGCTGAACCCCAAATGTGCGAGCAATACTCCAGTAGAGGTCGGATTTGAGCCTTGTACGTCGTCAACAGTTGATCATGAGTAAAAAACTTTCTGGCTTTCCACTGAAAACCTAGCCTCTGGCTTGCCGACTTTGCGATGTTAGCAACATGGTCATGCCAAGACATATTATTGGACACCGTGACTCCCAAAATCGAGATGTAGGGACTTGGTTCAAGGGTATTTCCGGACATTGTGATGGGATGATTTGAGGAATTCACTTTCTTGAAAAACGTGGCAGTTTGTGTTTTTTGGGCGTTGAACTGAACAAGATTGTTGGTTCCCCACTCGACGATTGCTTTAAGATCTCTATTGATGGAATCAACCTGTTCCTGCCTGAGTCTATTTGATAGAAAATTAAAAATCACTTTATACAATACCATTATAAGATCGATTATGACATATGCAGGCAAAACGTGAACCATGACCGAAAACGATTCCCAAGTACTAAGACGGTTCGAGCGAAAGATATTACTTAGAATATACGGACCCCACCGGAACTCTAAAACTAGCCGATACATAACAAGGACGAACGCTTAACTATACCAGTTGTATGATAGCTCAGATATCGTACAGGAAGTAAAGGCAAACCGATTGCGTTGGGCGGGCCACGTCCAGAGGAGTCACAACTCAAGACTAATCAAAGCAGTGTAGGAGGAAGTACCGCAAGGAAGGAGACCATTAGAAAGGCCAATATTGAGATGGCGGGACAACAATAGGAGTGGACCCGAACACATGGCAGGAAGCCGTAGAAGACCGCCCCAGATGGAGACAAGTGATGAAGGCAGCCAAAACCCACCCTGGGTTGTAGTGCTACGGAGAAAAAAAAATGAATTTGAGATTATGTAAACATTGTCGTGGGTCTGCGAATTATAAAATACATTTTAAAATGACTTGACTTGACTTTTTTATGAAATGATGTGCAGAAAATTTAACTGGTTAATATTTTTGCACAAAAAATGTTTAAAACTTATTTCGTTCTTAGAGTAACAATAACATTTAAAAATGAAAGCCGAATGTCAAAGATATAAATGTTTATCCATAAAAACAAAGATCAATTTATTTAAAGTAACTGATCAATCCCCGCTTGTAAATTAAATTACAAAAAAACAATTTTTCTTACAAACATATGTCTGTATATTTTTTTTAAGCTGCCATACGAATTAAGAATGTTTTAATATGTGTTAAAACATTGACTAAAACAGGTATACTGTAATTCCTTATAATAATAACAACCAATGTCTTCTTTACGCCGATGATCAAGTCATATTAGCGTCATCTGAAGAGGCGTTGCAGGCGATGATTAATGTTATGCATGATGCCCTGAAAATCAAAGGGATGAAAATAAATGTAAGCAAAACAAAAGTAATGAAAGAAAAGAAATCATGACAAACTGTAAAGTACTGATTAAGGGAGAAAGAGTGAAACCAGTAAATGAGTTTGTATACTTGGGTTCAAAGTTTACTAGAGATGGAAAGTATGACAGTGACATTGAGCGAAGGGTGTTGGCAGGAAAACAAATGAATGGGGCACTGTATAGCTTTATGAAGAGCTATAAAGTGTCAAAAAATGCACTTCTGGCTGCGCATAGAGAAGTGTTGGTTCTTTGGGAATATTGTGTGACGAGTGATAAGGAAATGATGCACAATTAGAATTACAGTTAATTACGTGTATTTATCGAAATAAAAGAAAAACTTGACAAGAGAGGCGATGTGCGTCAGTGTTGAAATTCGTCGATAGACTGTTGGAATTCGTTGAGAGACTGTCGAAGTTTGTTGCGAGGCTGGTGAAAACTGACTGGCTGACTAAAGACGAAAGAATTTGTGTGCCTTTCTCTGTTCTTTTTATCTACTTTTCCCCACGTCGGTCAGTTTTATGACAGTCTGTCGATGATACATAACTTGGCGGAAAGGCCTTTTTAGAATCACACCGATTTACTGTGATTGTACGTGAGTAGCTGAAGAGGAAAAAAGATTTTGGTCATAAAAAATAGGGTAGTATACGTGCGTTATTGCAAAGGAGCAGAACTTAGGGTCGTTAAGATTAGGGTCGTATACGTGCTTTCTTGAAAAGGACACGACTTAAGATCAAAAAGGTTTTTAGTGAAATTAGTCGTTGGAATTTTAAGGAATTTAACAATGGGAAATTCACGTTTCATCCTCTGTGCATACACTGTATGTATGGCCACTACAGTTCTTACACTCATGTATAGTAGGGAAAGTTGGGTTTGGCAAAAGAAGCATAAAAATAGGATTAATGCTGCGGAGATGAGTAGTCTGAGAAGTATAGCCGGAGTGACTCGGATAAAGTAAAGAATAGTGAGTTAAGAGAACGCTGTGATGTAAAAGAAGATGTGGTTACAAATATAGATAAAGAAATGCTTAGATGGTTTGGACACGTAGAAAGGATGAAGGAAGATTGACGAAACAAATTTATTATGCGAGTGTGAATGGTAGAGGTCGACCTCGGCGAACATATCTCGATCAGATCAACATTGTTTTGAAAAAAGCCAGGTCAAAAGTACCAATAACCGACGAGCATGTTTGAGAGCACTAATGAAAGTAGAGGTATCTGCCTACCCGTACGGGAAAAAGGCGTGATTATATGTATGTATGTTAAACCAAAGAAATATCGCTCACATTTTAATTTGTGGAGCAAGATACAAAAATCTGCAAAAAAACATGAGGTGTAATTGGATGTTCAGAGGAGCTTAAAATGGGAGAGAACGAATACTCTAACCTTAAAAGATTACGTTGTAGACGCCAAAAATGGGCAGAACGGAATGACTGGTGTCCACTACCATGAACAGTATTGAACATTTCCCAAGGATAAAATTTTAGACCATGTCATTAATAGTTTTGAATTTAGATTTTGGAAGACACTTCCAGAAACAGTTGAAAAATTTCTGACTATTGATCTTTACAGCAGTATCGAATTTATTGACTACTACGCTGAAGTTTTAAATATAAATAAAACTGCGTTAGGTGTCAAAATGTCTGTATTTAAGTTAAGGCCTATGTAGAAAGCCAAAAGCTCCTAACTCCTAATATTCTCGCAAATAATAGACAAATATCGCCACTAAATTCTTGTATAATTTGGGTTACTTTTTTGACCTGAAGAGGGTATATCCTAAAATTGCCACCACTCTTGTCTTCTGAATAAGGAGCTTCTATTTCTTGTTTGCTTTGGCTCCTGTTTTCCGTGTTTTGAGTTCAATGATATGACTAACAAAAATATGTTTCCGAACATGTTTAGAATGCTTCAAGTGGCAAAGGTCTTCTTCTTCTTTCTACTTCGTTAATAGGCTCATGCCTGTTTTACTTCGGTTTTTAGCCTCAACTGATGTTGTCTGACCATCTTTTCCTCGGTCTTCTCATCGATCTTCTTCCATTTGGCGATTTGTCTCTTGCTATTCGTACTGTTCTATTTTCTGTCGTTCTTTCTATGGGTTGAATCCATTCTATTTTTCTTCTTTTGGTCCACCTGTTTATTTCCTCTATACCACATCTCGCTGGTATTTCCTTACTTCTTACTCTGTCTCTTAGAGTTTTGTTTGGTACTTTTCGCAAGACTTTCATTTCTGCTGTTTCCAGTAATCTTTGTGTTTTCGCCGTATCTGCTCTTGTTTCCGCTGTATACGTCATTATCGGTCTTATTGTTGATTTTTATATCCTAGTTTTCGTTTCCTTTGTGAGGTATTTGTTTCTCCAAATTGCATTGTTGAGACATCCTGCTGCTCTGTTCGCCATGTTCACTTGCTTTTGGACTTCTTCCTCTACATTTCCGTAACTTGACAGTCTAATTCCCAAGTATTCTGTTTCCCTCACTTGTTCTATTATTTTTCCATTCACGACCAGTTTACATCGTCTCGGATCCGCTGATATCACTATCGCTTTAGTTTTCTCTGTTGAGATCTTCATGTTGTATATGAGCGCCGTATCTTCGAATTCTTTAATTAATCTTTGTAGGTCATCTTCATTTTCGGCTATTATTATGGCGTCGTCGGCGTAGCATATTATCTGTATTTCCTTTTCTCCCATTCTATATCCTCTTCTTTTTTAACTTTCTTTATGATTTCATACATTATCAGATTAAATATTAATGGGTTTAGCGAATCTCCTTGTCTAATGCCAGTTTCATACTTGAAGTGGCAAAGGTCTTACTACCTATTTCATATGCAAGCCCGGAAAGATCATTTAGCGCTATGCAAAGAATTAAAGCGTGGCTTTAGTCAAGCTCGTTTTTCGCAATTAGCTTTTTTACACATTTAAAAAGATATTATTAAAAATCTTAACGTAGAAGACGCGAAAAATCGATACAAGTTTTAATCATTGGTTAAAGCATTATGTCGATATAAGTTTTTTTAAATTAATTGTCAATTTATTATTTGCCATGAAACATTACAGAATAATAATCATTTTAAAATTATCAGGTATTTTGTGTATTTATTTCTGCATTTCTATTTATTTCAGTTTATGTGGTAAATGGGTAATAAAACCCATCGTCTAGGTAGGTAACTATAAAAGTAACATTGAGCATACGTCATCCATTCAAAAATATAACTGCACATAAAGCTCATATAATATAAATGTGCATGCACGTCATAGAGCGAGTATGAGGTCACATTTAAACAACGTTGCCGGACTTTGACAGTAGTACGGACATTGAGGAAATAATAAAGTTATGTTGTTGATCATTTAATAAACATACTTTACCATTAATTAGTCTAGGACATTGCAATAAAACTTTAAGAATTTTACCTAAACAAAAGGTTTTCAATAAAAACTATTCAAGTTAGTTTATTAATGCTTTATTTAATTCGAATCAACATAGAGTTAATTAGAGGCACTAACAAAAAAATAACACTGATTATAATTTTATTAATAAAAATAATACAGATTAAAATGCAATGAAGGTAGGATGCTATTTAGGGGCTGACATACTTAACTTATAGCTGCTTTTTCATTTCAAGCAAAATATTGATAAATTACCTCTCGTACAGCCGTTATAGGTAGTATTGGTACTTTTTATTCACGTTCTTGCTCAAATAGTCATAATGCAACGAGTTCTTTGCAGCAACTATTTAGTTTTTTCGGCATATTTGCATAAGTTTTTTAGTAATAATAAAAGCAAAATTTCACAGAGTCGAAATTAAATTAGTATCAAAATCAATTTGACAACGTCTTAAAAACGTATATAAAATTGCCAACTAATGAATTAACTGTCAACTGCCAGTTGGCGCTCATAGATCTTCAATCGAAAAAACCGTTTTTATTAGTACATAATAAAACTAAAACTGTTTATGTATAATATCTGCAATTTTATATACCGTCTAAAATAATATAGAAATTGTAATATTTGACAAGACATTGACTTGATTAATGCAATAAAATATTACGAACAGACTGACCCGATGTGTTCGACATTATATAAAACGAACGGTGATTTATATTATTGTTGGTATTAAGTTTTAAAACGAACAGATCATTGATGAAGTGCACGCACATTTGTATTATATGAGCTTTATGAAAATAATTTGTGGATTGGTACGGTAGTCCCTCCCATCTTTGTCGAGATTTTCCGCCCATGTCTTTCCTAGAATTTTTATTATGGATTCGCCACAGGTAGGCAACTGTGGGATTGGTGCCTTTTAAGTGAATGGTGGGGAGCTAATATGCTTGCAGTTACTTAAGAAACGACTTAACATTTAGTTCGTCTTTGATACTGATGTTGGTTAGGTGTTTCATTTATACAAAATTGTTTTTGAAAATTTGTTCGTAAAAATGGAGAAAATCAAGCAGTTTGAAGAAAATGAAGATCCTATTAATATTACGGAGTATGCAAGGTGTTGGATAAAATATCTCCATCCAGAAATGTCAGATGAAACTGCTAATAAAATTGCGAGTGATCTGATGGGAGAAGCAATGAAAATTATAAAAGAAAGAGAGGATCAGCAAAAAAAATTGAAAATAGAAAAGCAGTTAACGAACTTGGAAAAAACCAGTGTTAATAGTGAAGGGAACTATAAAAATCAAATAAAATTTAACGAAAACAGTGTTTTTAATCAAAAAAACTATAATAATCCATTCAAATTTAATGAACACAGTGTTATAGATACCAGAGACAATTACAATGAAAAGTTAGTGCGAAGAAGAAATTATTACAAAACAAAATTTTTTTCCAAAGAAAATTGGTCTAAATTAAGTAGATTTTAATGACTTTGTGTTTATAATATTAAGTGTATCTATAAGATTTTTTTATATACCATACTTGTATAAAAATTAATTTTTATATACTTTGTCTTTAATTTTAAAAATGTGTCTATGATTTATATTTGTAAAAAGTATTTTTTATTTAAATCGTTGAGGTTAATACATTATTAATAATAAATACGTTTAATATAAAGATATTTAAAAAAATAATACAAAATCAACTCATTGTTCATACATAATATGTATTATTTTTATTGAGAATCTTGTTAAAATTATTGTGAATTACCAGGAACAGTGATTTTTACTGTATTTAAATAAAACGAGACGACCTCTGGTGAAAAATACAAAATTTACAAAATGTGGCAAAAAAAATTAAAAAAGCCGTAAAAGCAGGAGATGGCCACGTAGTTTATTTAACTTAAGTTTGTTCTTTAAAGTTACTTTCTTTATTGTACTGATTTATCGACCAAATAAAAACACTTGCAAGTGGCATGATTACCATTTATTTATTAATTTAGGTATATTTAAAATCAACTATATTTATTTCATCAAAAACACCCAATGTGCAAGTTTTTAACATCATAATTTAGTAAAACTCTACGAGAATTCATTTCTTGATCTTTTTACATAAATGAATTAACTTTAAATTACTGCTGATTATGAGAGGTGGAAGATTAAAAAACGCAAAGACGAAAAGGTAAAAAATTATAAACTAATTTTGTTATTAATATTTTTTGAATAGATTTTTCTAATAAAATTTTAAATTTATTGTATTGTAAATATAAAAAATATGATTTATCTTTAGAAATTTTTGAAATTGTAGGTACCTACTGCTTGAACAATTTTGCTACTAATACTTACTTATTTAAATACCTAATAAATAAAATTAAAAGTGATCTAAAAAATAGTCAATGTGAGCAAAAAAAAATTAATCTTTTAAAAGTGGCAATACATATATTTTCTTAAGATCAATAAGTACCTACCTACTGCTGATGGAAAATGGACTAAATAGTTATTTACAAATCTCTTGCAGATCGCAACTGACGTCTCTTTTGGTTGCTCTTTTTTATCTTTTGAATTATTATTTACCTTTACAAAATATACTTTTGTTAACTTGTTGATCCGTTGGTGCGGAAAGCTCTGTGCTGATGTTATGCGAAAAGTTTTTAAATCACATTCATTTCTTGTTTTTGGCGGGAGTCCCATATAATTACCTTCTCTTTCTCTCTTTAGCCGTTTTCTATCCTTTGGATATAGGCCTCTCTTATATTTTTCCAGTTTTCTCTGTTCTGTGCAACTTGGTACCAGTTAAGTCCGGCTGTTCTTTTAATGTCATCATACCATCTTTGCTGTGGTCTGCCGGTGCTTCTTTTCTCCCCCCAAAGTCTCCATCTTGTTGTTTTTCCGCTCCAATTGGTTGTATTTTGGGCAACATGTTCGTCCCAATTCCATTTAAGACCACCTATTCGCCTCGCTATATCTTCGACACTCGAGACAATAGAACAATATAATATAAGCCAAGCGTTCGATAAAGTCTGGCATAAGGGGCTATGTTACAAACCAAAACAACAATTACCATACCGGTTCTACCAAATTCTTGAATCATATCTAATAAACAGGTTCTTTCTAATAAGAAACCAATCAGAACATAGTGATATGCACGAAATAAACTCCGGAGTACCGCAAGGAAGTGTGCTCGGGCCAATATTATATTTATTATTCACCTTCGATTTACCAACAACAAGACTAACCAAAATCGCAACATTTGCTGATGATACAGCCATAATTGCTTCCCATCACAATCCACAACAGGCATCCAGAAACCTGCAAAACAGTCTCAACAAAGTTGAAAAGTGGCTCAAGAAATGGAAGATAAAAGCCAATGAAACCAAGTCAGTTCAGGTAACCTTTACTCTCAAAAAAGAAAAAACACATGTTAGCTTAAACAACCAACATATACCTCAGGCAGACAGCGTAAAATACCTTGGCATACACCTAGACAAACGTTTAACATGGCAGAAACATATATTTAACAAAAGGAAACAACTAGGTCTGAAATTACAACAACTCTATTGGGTAGTTGGCAGAAAATCCAAATTATCGCTTCAAAACAAGGTACTAGTGTACAAAACAATACTAAACCCGGTTTGGACTTACGGGATACAACTGTGGGGAACAGCAAGCCATTCCTATCTTGAAATTTTACAGAGGTTTTAGAATAAAATCATGAGAATAATAACTAATGCACCGTGGTATGTGCCAAACTCTACTCTAGAAAAGGACCTAAAAATCCCATCAATTAAAAGTGATGTTAAACGGTATAGCATACAATACAAAGAACAAATTAAATCGCATCCCAATACGCTCACGAGTGATCTATTTATCACAACCGGTGAAGTGCGCCGGCTAAAACGATTTAAACCAACAGACTTAACAATGAGATTTTAATAGGAATCAACGCCTAAAACAGTATATATAATTTAACCTGTAGATGAAATATTTCAATGGAAGTATTTCATACAAACGACATTACTCGTCATAACATTTACTTATTGTTTTCGCTAATTGTCTTTAGCTTAATTGAAACAGATTGTAAATATTCCAAGTACTAAATTCTGATTCGTATTTGTCCGAATGTGAGTATACAGTACCACCAGGTACTCATAGTCTGATGAAAAATAAATCGAAAATTCATAGTCAATATCAATAACAATATCATCTTCATTAAAAAAAATTGTTGTTGGTTTTTTCATAAATATATTTTTCAACAAAATAATCTTATCTCTTATCTCCGCAGCATTAATCTTCTTTTCATGCTTCTTCTGCGAAACCCAACATTCACTATCATAGTGTAGTGAGCAGCACTTCTTTATGCAGTGTAATGGGATGGAAACTTATTCGGCAATCGACATCCGCTTCTATAAAATAAATTTGGGACCGTTGACAGGTCTATTTATTTAATAAGTTATCTCTAGGTACCTACTTCGTCAAACAGGGTTATTCTGCAAACGTCGTGTTTTGTAGACATTTAATCTCACTCCCTAAAATTTAGGTAATCCCTTTCATAGTAATTATTTTTTAGGTTCTTAGAAACTACACCATTTGGTAAAAATAACTTATATTGAATCAGGTGAACTTTTAGAATTTTTGTAGTAGTCATAAAAGATTAGAATAAAGTTTAATTGTGTACCTACTTGGAAAAGAAATAGATAATAAGAGATGATGAATAAATAAATAAGAATAATAGTTTTAGTTTTATGATGTTAATAAAGTAAATTCTTTGTTGAAAAAATTTTTTTTTATTAAAAAAGGCAACAGTTCTTTATATACCGATAACATTGGCAGAAACAAACAGAAACAAGATAACGATACTCTCAAAAAAGTGGTCGAACTTAAATACTTTAACCTTCAGTCCGATATGTATAATTTACAAAATATTTGGGTGTATATAGAAAAAACTAACGATTCAAATATAATTCGATTACATTCCATGACCGTCGGACATATTTTATTTAAAAAGTTAAAATTAAACAATATATTGGAAATTAAAAGTATCGGGAAAAACCGCATAAAAGTTCTTTTAAAATATATGCAAGATGCTAACAATTTAATTAACAGCAAATTACTTTCTCAAGAAAAACTTCCCAATCATCTTCTTGAAATTAAAGGCATTTTTCATGATGTTGATGCTACTTTTGAAGGGAATTATTTAAAAGAAAATTTTAAATCCTTATCAAAATTTTTAAATATTAATCGGATGCATCGTAAAATCGACTTGGAGGGCAAAACAGAATATAAACAAAAAAAAATCTTTATTATTACCTTCTAAGGAAACATTTTACCTAGTTATGTTTCGATTAATTGCGTATACTACCCTGTAGAGATTTTTGTCGACCGTGTTACGCGATGTTACAAGTGTCTTCGGTTTGGCCACGTTCACAAACAGTGTCGTAGTTTACAGGCATTATGTATTACCTGCGGTAAAATTAAAGACCATTCACATACTTGCGACCAGGATGATACCTATTGCGTTCACTGCAAATCTAATTCTCATGTCTCTATATCTACCAAATGCCCCTCCTACGATAAACAGAAAAAATTAATGATATTATGATTAAAAATAAAAGCTACTTTTTTTAAGCCAAACTTTTTTGCGAAAACTCTTACTCCGAAACTATAACACAAAATTCATTCTCAGTCCTAGATAACTATAATAAAGATTTCCCGAATCTACCTAAAACTAATAACCCTAGTAATAATTATAAACCGGCATTCTTATCACAGCCTTCAACGAGCAGAAAAGCCAACAATTTGGGTATTATATATTGTCAACCCAGTACTAGTACGTCTAACGAGCCTTCTTCTTCTGTTGATGCCTATCCGTTTCGGATGTTGGCGAGCATAATGGCTATACGATCTTAATTCACTGATGCACAGATTAAGCCCACAGTTCATGAATTAAACCACACTAGGAGATTCTTCAGCCATGAGATTCTTCTTCTTCCTACACTCCTTCTACTGGTATCTTTCAGGATTTCTCGTGATGTGGCCGAGGTATTCAGGTTTACGTTTCTTTACCTGATATAAGATTTTTTTTTCACTGCCTTCGACGAGCAGAAAAGCCAACGATTCGGGTATTATAATTTCTCAACCTAGTACTAGTACGTCTAACAGAAATAAAAAACGAAAAACCTCCTCACCTGTTTCTGAATTGCCACCACCCAAACCAATGTTCTCTTTTTCCCAAAATCTAAATTTTTGTGATCTACAGATCTCTCCAGATATCAATAACATCCTAACAAGTGATATTTTCGAACTTCTAAAGCACTTGATGGGATACTTACGGACCAATATAATCACTAACAATGATTATAAAAAATTAGACAGACGTTAAATAATAATATAAAACAGGTAATTGAAGATGCTCTTAATAATCTTTTCCATTCACCAGCTTCGATCATTTAAACATAATGCAGTGGAACGCACGGTTCTTAAAAGATAGATATAGCTCTATTAAGTTGTACCCAGTTTAAACCTAATTTCAATTATAAATTTAGTGGATATAATATCGGTAGAAAGGATCGCGCAGATGGTTATGCAGGGGTGGCGATTTTTGTTAGGGAGAGTATCCGCTTCGAAGAATTAAATTTAACTAATAATTTTGATGCAAAAATTTAAATGTGGTATAAAAATAAAAATCAAATATTTTATATTAAGCTTATTATCAATTTATCGACCTTCTAAGGCAAAAACAACAACCAATCATTGGTTGATTCTCCTTGTAATAGGTGGAGACAACGCTCACCATACGTCCTGTGGCTCAAAAAAAATAACTCCACTGGGTCACAACTGATAAATGCTATTCAAGATTCTGAACTGGTTATTTTGAATAACGGTGCTCCTACCTGCGTAACTGGTCCAAATTCTGATGACTCCTGCATTGACTTAACCTTATGCTCTACTGGAATAGCAAACAAAATTAACTGGCACTAAGCTAAAGCTCCGCGATGTTAGCTAGCACCTCATGTGTAGAATTCCGATTGACCAATTATACCAACTGAAAGGTCAGAAATTGGTCATAAAAGGTCAGTTGGTTTTATTAGTTGGTCAGCGTTAGAAATTTTTTTATTAAGGGTCATTGAGTAATTTTAGCACCTCATTGGCGAAAAAAATAAAAAATTGCTCCTATGCGCGATCGAGAAGCATTCGTTGATAATTGGTCAGCTAAAATAAATATTTGGTCAATTTAATATTAAAGAAAATTAAAAAAGTTGTCTTTGTCGTAACGCGCATGCTTTGGACCGGTTAATGGTAATGGGGCAATGAGCACTTTGAACAAACTTCTGCTGATGTTGAAAACATAATATCTATTATACGGGGAAATAATGAAAATTTTCCATCTGCTTAATCCTTCTGTATTTTTTCTGAGAATGTTGCAACAATTAGTCTCGCTCGTTCTTTATACATCGAATCCATATTTATCGTCTTAATAAAATTAATAATAAATTTAGCGACATTTGCTCAACTGAGCTCAGTGAAAGCACAATATGATGAAATTTTAATATAATAATGAACATTATCAATTAAAACTGCTCTTAATGAATTTCCATTTTCTAGAACATTTATTTTCTTCAGAGTTATTTTACAGTTTGCATTATTATTAATAAATTAAATACTAAGCTGATCTTGGAAGTAAAAATGATAAAAAAGTATTTCCCCCACTCCGTTACAATTAACCGGCGCAATGCATGCACATTACGACAAACACAATAATTTAATTTTTTTTAATATTAAATAACATTGACCAAATATTTATATAAGCTGACCAATTATTAGCGAATGCTTCCCGACCGCGCATAGGTGCAATTTTTTATTTTTTTTTCGCCAATGAGGTGCTAAAATTTCTCAATGACCTTGAAAAACTTTAACCCTTAATAAAAAAATGTCTAACGCTGACCAATTAATAGAACCAACTGACCTATTATGACCAATTTCTGACCTTTCAGTTGGTTTAATTGGTCAATCGAAAGTCCACACATGAGGTGCTAACATCGCGGAGCTCTAAGCCAACAGTCACAAAAGAACAACTATGTATCAATAGACCGCTATGGAAAATACTTTCTTATTGATTGTAACAATAACTTACCAATGGATAAGAAAATGTTTTAAATGGCATAAACATTTAATGAAAGTGACGGAATTACATTTAACTTTATACGTAATTGGAAACATGGCAAATGTTTTTAACCACATGGTAGATTAGGAGAGGCAACTAGGATCTAATTTAAAATTAAAATTAAGTTTTGCCCTAAATTAAAATAAATAATTATTTGTCATACCTGTGTTTGATAGATTAATCAGTTTTATTATTAGTAAATTTCGTGTTAGGTTAAACATAATTTCATCACTTTTATTAAAGTATGATGTGGAGTGACTTAGACACGGTAGTATTTTGCATTTATTATGTTTTGTAACACATTCTTTATTAATAAAAGAATAAAGTCAGCGTAAATTTAAAAAAAATATTAAAAAACAATATTTAGAATTCTTAATTATATAAATTATAAAAAGATTTTATATTTTTACCTACCTTTTCGTTTCTTTGTTACAGAATAATATCCTCAATTGGAATTGTCCCCAATAAAATTTGTTCGACTACTTTAAAAATATTATTTTCATGATTAAATAAATACTTATTTTTTTTGTTTAATTTACAGTTTCACCATCTAGTTTTTAAATGGTTAATATTCCAACACAGTTTTAATGTTATTAAATATCAATTTATGGTTTTATTTTAATTAATACTAATAAAACTTTCTGAGTATACAAACATAATAGGGTGTACAAAAAGTCATTTTTACGTTTAATACATTTATTTAAATAAATTATTACAATAATCGATTCATATAAAAGCTAATTTTATCACCAATTATATAGGTATATAACAAAATGTATAAATATTAATTTTTATTCGAGTAAAGTATACTAAAAAACCTTAAAATACACCTAACATTATAACTACCAGGTCATTAAAATCTACTGTTTTTAGACCAATTTTTTTTAAAAAGAATTTTGTCTTATAATAATTTCTTCTTCGCACAAACCTTTCATTATAATAGTTCCTCCGATTTATAACAGCGTGTACACCAAATTTAAATGTATTATTGTGGTCCCTTTCATTAAAAACACTGTATTCTTTAAATTTATTTGAATATCATAGTCCCTTTCACTATTAACACTGCTCTCTTTAAATTGTCTGTAAATGTTATCGTTTTTTTCATTATTAAGACTGGTTTTTTTTAATTCTGTTTGCTGCTTTTCTTTTTTAAATTCTCTTTGCTGCTCCTCTCTTTCTTTTATAATTTTCGTTGCTTCTCCCATCAGATCACTCGCAATTTTAATAACAGTTTCATCTGACATTTCAGGATGAAGATACTTTATCCAACACCTTGTATACTCCGCAATATCGATAGGATCTTCACTATCTTCAAACTGTTTGATTCTATCCATTTTTACTCACAAATTTAAAAACAATTTTGTATAAATAAAACACCTTATTGACCTCAGTATCAGAGACTAACTAAATGTTTAAGTCGTTTCTTAAGTAACTGCAAGCATATTAGCTCCCCACCATTCACTTAAAAGGCACCAATCCCACAGTTGCCTACCTGTGAGCCCATAATAAAAATAGGAAAGATATGGGCGGAAAATCTCGACAAAGGTGGGGGGGCTACCGTACTAATCAATTGTTTAGGTTAGGTTAGGTTATTGTTATTATTTTTATATGTGCAGCTAGATTTTTAAATAGGTTAATTAAATAAGAATTTATGCATTGCGTAAATATAATTTTATAGTTTATTTGGTACCAATAAAATTTTTATTTTGTCACTGGCAAAGAAAACAGCCTTTGATGATCTTGAATTATCCATTTAAAACTTTTTACCATTTTTTTTCAATTCTAATAATTTTCTGATAGATAAATATTCGGTAATATTTACGATCTGTCATAGCTAACCCATTCGGTTTAAATCGGCACTCTAAGCTCGCTTCTATTGAAGATACAGTGCAAACACGTGTTCCTTTCATTAGTAATTTATCTCTATGATCTCCATGTGGACCTGATGATATACCAGCTGAAGTGTTGACACTGTTTGGGGAAGTTTTATTGAAGAGTCTGTTGACACTGTTCAACAAAATTTATGAGTCCGGTACTATACCTCAAGATTGGCTAAAATCTATATTCGTCACATTGCCTAAAAAACGAAATTCAACAAAATGCGAAGACTACCGTACAATTAGCCTTATGAGCCACGTCTTGAAACTGTTCCTGAAGATAATACATGAAAGAATATACAGAAAGCTATGGGAACACGTGAAGCACTTTTTGCTCTTCAAATTCTAATACAGCGATGTAGAGATGTCATTGCCGATGTGCATGCATGCTTTATAGACTTTAACAAGGCTTTTGATCAGGTGAAACATGACAAACTTATTAACATTCTTAGATCAACAGGCATAGATGAAGCGGATATTAGAATTATACAAAATCTTTATTATGAACAAAGAGCATCGGTAAGAGTGGAAGGGCAACTGACAGAAGAGGCGGACATTCGAAAGGGAGTAAGGCAGGGGTTTGTGTTATCGCCAATGTTATTCAATATTTACTCTAAGGAAATTTTCAGTGAAGCACTTGATGACATGCCGATTGGAATAAACATCAATGGACATCTGATTAAAACTCTAAGGTATGCCGATGACACCGTCCTTATAGCTGACTCCCTTGAGGATTTACAACAACTGCTAAATAAAGTCATTAATGTGGGAGATGAGTGTGGAATAAGCCTTAATACCAATAAAAAGAAATTTATGGTAATTACCAAGAATAGTATGGACGCCAACAAAATTATAAGACTGTATGCTAACGATGTGGCATTGGAAAGAGAGGAAAGCCTCACTTACCACAGCAAAGAGATTAAACAACGAGTAGAAAAAGCAAGAACAATTTTTCTAAAAATGAAAGATGTGCTCTCAAGCAATACTTTAAGTTTACATCTGCGCATGAGAATAGTTAGATGCTAAGTATTCTCAGTATTACTGTACGGCGTAGAGGCATGGACACTCTCGGAAGCTGCTAGCAAGAAAATTGAAGCATTTAAAATGTGGGTGTTCAGGCGAATCCTTAAAATTAGCTAGACAGACCATGTGACAAATAATGAAGTTTTAAAAATAATGGGAGTAGACAGAAAACTCATGAAGTAAAAAAACTTACATATCTGGGACACACTCATTATCCAGAGTAAGGTGAACAGTAGGAGAGGACCAGGGAGGCGAAGAGTATTATGGTTAAAAAACCTACAACAGTGGTACGGCAAAACGTCTAGTGAACTCTTCCGAGCGGCTGTTAACAAGCTCTCGATTGCTATGATGATAGCCAACGTTCACTGAGCGGATACGTCACAAAGAAGAAGAAGAAGATCTCCATAATGATTAATAACCACTCTGTAACGTCTGAGCGAGCTCAGAATTAAGTGATTGATAGTTGGGTATCTCAATTCAAGCACCTCAAAGCTCTAAAAAAGGATAGGGAATTCAGGGATATGTTTCAACAGATTTTACTTTTTTATTAATATAACAAAAATTTAACCAGTTAGAGATCTGTTTTTAAATCTTATAAAACTTCCACTATCTGTCTATAATTTTTGATAAAAAATACTCAGCGGAGTACTTCTACGGACGCATCAATTTTTCAAAAAAAAAATGTAATTTTTAATACTTGTCCCACTTTTGGGGTACGTTTTAACAACCTTGCGGTATGTATTCACATTAGAGCTTTAACATGATCATGATAATATTTTATAGATTGTGGATAAAATAAAACAAAGTATCATATATAACGTTTTGTTGTAAGAAAGTACTCAACTTGACATAAAAATTGCATATTTTTTCTTTACATTTGCTTGATTTAAATTAAAGCAAGTCATTATTTTAATTTTTTCCGAAGTTATAGATAGTCAGTTTCTACTAATTTAGTAGTAATAATGATATTAACAATAATCAGCTTAACAATAATACTACTCTAACGTTAATACATACATACATACATAAAGTCACGTCTTTTTCCCATAGGGGTAGGCAGAGACCACTTCCTTCCACTTGCTACGGTTCTAACACACATATTTTGCTTCCTCTACTTTCATCAGTGTTCTCATACATGCTCGTCGGTTGTTGGTACTCTTGACCTGGCCCTTTTTTCAAAACAATGTCGATCTTATCGAGATATGTTAGAGGTCGACCTCTACCGACTTTCCCATTCACATTCTCCTTATTAATCTGTTTTGTTAATCTTCCTTTATCCATCCTCACTAAGTAACCGAACCAAGCATTTATTTATCTATCTTTGTAGTCTACCACATTTTTTTTCACACCACAGCGTTTCCTTATCTCACTATCCTTCACTTTTTCTCACCGAGTCACGCCGGCTATACTTCTCAGAGTACTCATCTCCGCAGCATTAATCATATTCTTATACTTCTTCTGCCAAACCCAACATTCACTACCATACATAAATGTAGGAACCAACAAGATTGACGAAAGAAATTTATAAGGCAAGTGTGAATGGACAAGTCGGTAGAAGTTGACCTCGGCGAACATATCTCAATCAGATCAAAATTGTTTGGAAAAAAGGCCAGGTCAAGAGTTCCAACAACCGACGAGTATATATGAGGGGGCACTTATTCTAATTAAGTGCAACTTTATGCAGCAGCCTACATTCTGTGGGTCTGTGAAGTGCGCCTCCTGAAGGTTGTGACCCGCCCGCCCGGTTCCTAACTACGACACTGGCCTGTAGTACATACTTATTCACAATTTCTCTTCCCATACTTTGAACCGGTGGAAAAGCTTCCCTTGTTTTTTTCTTTTTTAAACAACAACCTGTAAAACTATAAAAACAATGTTGGAACAAACATAAAGTTGTGCTTTCAATAAGAGATGTATACCCCGACAGAAATATCTGAGACTGCGAACTGCGCGAAGTTCAGAGAGGTAGAATATGCGATAACATTTTCTGTCAATTTTTAATTTTAAAGAAACGAAACCGATAATTTTAAATAGGTACCTATATTTATAAAAAGTATTTTTTCTATATATGCTAATTAAATTTTAACCGTAATCATGTCATGTCAGTTATAAAGAAAGAAAACAAAAAAATATTGGTACCTACCAAAAATATAGGATTATTCGGCAATAGTTTTGTTGTATACTACGTTCAACATGCATACATATAGTCACGTCTTTTTCCCATAGGAGTAGGCAGAGACCACTTCCTTCCACTTCCGCTACGGTTCTAACACAAATCTTTTGCTTCCTCTACTTTCATCAGTGTTCGCATACATGCTCGTCGGTTGTTGGTACTCTTGACCTGGCCTTTTTTCCAAACAATTTTGATCTTATCGAGATATGTTAGAGGTCGACCTCTATTGACTTTCCCATTCACATTTGCCTTATTAATCTGTTTTGTAAATCTTCCTTTATCCATCCTCACTAAGTAATCGAACCAAGCATTTATTTATCTTTCTTTGTAGTCTACCACATTTTTTTTCACACCACAGCGTTTCCTTATCTCACTATCCTTCACTTTTTCTCACCTAGTCACTCCGGCTATACTTCTAAGAGTACTTATCTCTGCAGCATGCCACTAGATTCTGACTTGTATGTGTCTGAATGTGAGTATACAGAACTTTCGCCACTTATGGTACTTATAGTCTGATGAAAAATAATTCAAAAATTCAAAGTCAATATCGATAACAATATCATCTATGGTGTCCTATTCGATATATGCGTAGATGTCCACACCAGTATTTATCGGTATAGTAGCCGGTATTTAATTTAACATTATTCATGAATACATTTTCCAACAAAATCAATTACAAAATAATCTCATCTCTTATCTCGGCAGCATTAATCTTCTTTTTATGCTTCTTCTACGAAACCCAACATTCACTACCACACATAAATGTAGGGACCAACACTTTTCTATGCAGTGTAATGGAATGGTAACCAATTCGGTTTAAACCGGCAATCGACATCCGCTTATAGAAAATAAATTGGGGACCGTTGACAGGTCTCTTTATTTAATAAGTCATTTCTCGGTACCTACTTCGTCAAACGGGGTTATTAGGCAAACTTCGTATATTTTTTTGGCATTTAATCTCACTACTTCAAATTTAGCTGGTCCCTTTCATAGTAATCCTTTTTTGGTTCTTGGAAACTACACCGTTTGGTTAAGCTTCAATGAAGTAAACTTTTAGAGTTTTTGTAGCAGTCATAAAAGATTGAAATATAGTTAAATTATGTACCTACTAAGAAAAGAAAGAGATAAAAATAGAATATTATGAATAAATTTTTGTCCATACCTACAGGTACTTTACCATTGTAATATTTACCTTAAAACAGAACTGGGCAACATTTGACTTTAAAAAAAGGTCTTAAAACTTACTGCCACGTAGGGAGGATATCCAAAATGAGTATGAGCGACAGGTCCCTTGACTTCATATACCTGGCTCTTTCTAAAAGACATAAAATACAGAGAGGTACGTCGATGTCTCTTTCTAGTAGACAATAGACATGAAAGACAGAGAGGAACATTGATGTCTCTCTCACACCTTTTTCGATATTAAACCAAACCGTGCAAGCTCCGTTTATCCTGACACAAGTAGTGGAATCCTCATAAAGTGATTTCAGTGCTCGTATTAAACTACCACTCACCCCATACATTGACAATGTCGACCACAATTCACTTCCCACCACTCTGTCTATAAAAGCGCAATAGACCTTCTGACTTCTAGCCAAGAAATTTTCAACTATACCTCGTAATGAAAAGACCTGATCCATACATCTCCTTTTTCTTCTAAATCCTTATTCAGACTAGCTACCACGTTTTGTCCAGCCTTCAGCATTTCAACTGTTATCCTGTCATACTCAGCAGCTTTACGCAATTTCATACTGTTCAACGCTTCCACAATTTGTGTCGTACTAATTTCACTTTCATGGCAGCTTTCACGTATTTCTCCGAATGGGGCCTGTACTTGTGTATTCTCTTTCTCAAATAAACTTTCGAAGTATTCTTTCCATCTCTTTTTTTTATAATACTTTCAAAATGGTATATATAATTGCAGATCAAGTTGAAATTATTTTCATATTTTTTCATATAACAGTAAGCCAGTAATTTATTTTTAAGTAGTTAAACAGTCTCTATTATTGTCGATATTGTAAAAAATAAAGGTACTTCAAGCAAAATTTACATTTTTCGACAAACCTCATGAAATCAACAATGTGAATCACTACCAACGGGACAGAGGATTATAGCGAAACGGTAAAAGTTTTAAAATTTTTGTCACTTTAGGCTCGTTTCACACTTATACGGTTTCATTCGGTTCGGTCTGTATTCGGTTCGTTTTCGGTAGCCGCCGAAACCGAATGAAAACTCTTCACACACTCTCGGTTTGTATTCGGTTCGTTTTCGGTAGCTGCCCCTACTAATGAAAACTCAAGGTTAGTAAAATTAGTTAGTTAAATTTGTCCTTGTATTTTTCACTTGACTTGTCCCACATCACTTCACGTGGATGAACTGAAGAAATCAGCCGATCTATATCAATTTCAAGTGGATCACACATTGTATTCGATGAACAAAATTTAAAATGAACTTGACTTGCTCAAAACGTGACCGAACCGAAACTAAACCGTATGAACAGCCCATTGCCTTTGTGAACCTAGGACCCGAAAAGAAACCGAATAGAAACCGAATGAAACCGATTCGTGTCGTGGGGGCTTTATGTTCTATCAGGTTTCTATTAGTGACCGAACACAGACCGAATCACCGTTTCACACTTATTCGGCCGCTACTGAAAACGAACCGAATACAGACCGAACCGAATGAAACCGTATAAGTGTGAAACGAGCCTTAGCAGTAGTATATAGATAAAGGTTACATTTTAAAATTATTTTGAAATATACAGGAAGTCCCAATAAAGTGTGGCGTATTAAAATTATATTTTTAACTTTTCAGCGGGAAATTATAGTAATGGGTCCGATTTTACAAATTTTAACGTATCTCCACATTTCAAGGTCCCCAGAGTCGAATACAATAGTTTTTAAGTGGACATCTGTGTGTGTATGTACGTATGTGCGTTCGGAATTATTTTTCGTCTCGATTATCTCCAGAACAAAAAATGATATCGACGTGGGACCAATTGCATTTGACGCATAATTACGCAACTTAGAACTGATTAGATTTTTAGCAAAATCGGTCAAGCTATTTTTTATGGAGAATAAAAAAACTGAAAAAAAATGGTAAACAACCTGAATTTTGCAATTTATAAATTATACTATTTTTAATACAGAATTTTAAGATCTTTCGAATAATATGATTATGAATGTTAGAAATATTTGTATGAAAAATATGATGACAATATTTCATAAAAAAATATAGTTTTAGAAAACAAAAATGGGAATTGGAGAATTTTAAACTTGTGTCTGTATTGAGAGAATAGCATTAAAGACGCTATAACAGTTAAAAAATTATTGTTAGTATTAATCAAGCATTGTTAATGTTATGCATGATTCCCTGAAAATCTAAGGGATGAAAATAAATGTGAGCAAAACGAAAGTAAAGGTTTTTGAAAGAGAAGAAAGCATGACAAACTGTGGGGTTTCGATTAAGGGAGAAAGAGTGGAACAAGTTAATGAATTTGTGTACTTGGGTTCAAAATTTACTAGAGATGGAAAGTATGACAGTGACATTGAGCGAAGGGTGCTGGCAGGAAAACAAATGAATGGGGCCCTGCATAGCTTTATGAATAGCCAGAAAGTGTCAAAAAGGCACGTCTGGCGGTGCATAGAGGTGTGTTGGTTCCTACACTTATGTATGGTAGTGAATGTTGGGTTTGGCAAAAGAAGCATGGAAATAGGATTAATGCTGCGGAGATGAGTAGTCTGAGAAGTATAGCCGGAGTGACTCGATTGGATAAAGTTAAGAATAGTGAGATAAGAAAACGCTGTGGTGTAAAAGAAGATGTGGTCACAAAGATAGATAAAGGAATGCTTAGATGGTTTGGACACGTAGAAAGGATGGATGAAGGAAGATTGACGAAACAAATTTATAAGGCGAGTGTGAATGGGCAAATCGGTAGAGGTCGACCTCGGAGAACATATCTCGATCAGATCAACATTGTTTTAAATAGTACCAACAACCGAAGAGCATGTATGAGAGCACTGATGAAAGTAGAGGAAGCAAAAGATGTGTGTACGAACCGTAGCAAGTGGAAGGAAGTGGTCTCTGCCTACCCCTAGGGGAAAAAGACGTGACTTCATGTATGTATGTATGTTTATAACAATTCAATATTGTTACTAACAAATAATTATTGATCAAAATAACTAAAAAAAACAATTTTCAATTGTTATAAACAATTAAAAATAGCTCCTGCTTTTGAAATGATAAGAAAAAGTTTGAAAGAATACTGTTGACATAAACAGAATATTGTTAATGACAATTATAATTTGTTATAAACAATTTAAAATTGTTTATGGGACAGCGGTTTAAAAATTAGAGATTTTCGAACTACTTTTTCTGTAACTTCTTTATCCAGCATTTATTGCAAATTACAAAAAACTATCACTGAAGCAAATAAACCATATTTCAAAATGTACAAAACAGAAATTTTATAGCAGAGTATTCCTTTGGTGTTCTATGTGGAAAAAACGTCAAACCGGTCAATCATTATTTAAAATCCAAAATAGAATTATTCGGCCTTTCTCTAAAAAAAGTTCCAACGACGCCATTGGTTATCTTCTTCTTCTTCTTCTTTCAGTGCTCATTCGTTAACGGATATTAGCGATCATCATGGCAATTTGAACCTTTGAAGCTGCCTTGAAAAGGCCGGTCGTTGTGGTATCAAATTCTTTAACCAAGAGATTCTCCTTATGCTAGGTCCCTTCCGTCCTAAGACTCTTCCCTGGAGAACCAGCTGTGGGAGCTCATACCGTTTCCCATTCCGCATTATGTGACCTAAGTACTCAAGCTTCCTAGTCTTGATCTTTTTTATAATATTCATATCTTTATTTATTCTCTCGAGCACTCTAACATTTGTGACGTCTGTCCAAGGGTTTTCAAGTATTCGCCGATATAGCCACATCTCAAATACCTCAAGCTTTTCTGTGGAGTATTATGTGAGTGTCCATGATTCTGCTCCATAAAGAAATACTGGGAACACATAACAGCGAAGCATTCTTACTTTTGTTGTAAGATTAAGGTCGTGGCTTTTAAAAAGGTTTGACATTTTTAGAAACACTGCTCGGGATTTTTCAATCCGGCATTTAATTTCACAAGAATGGTCCCAATCTTCGTTTATTGTTGTGCCTAGGTACGTGTGTGAAACAACTCTTTCGATTTGCTGGTTTCTGATAGTAAGTTGGCACGGTACATTGGTTCCTTTTCGGATTATTATGAATTTGATCTTATCTATGTTGGACCGTATTTTTCACTGGTAACTTTGACTTTTGTCATGAGTTCTTGTAGGCTTTCAATATTGTCAGCATATACTACGGTATATTGTTCAATCGTTGGCCGTTTACAGGTATTCCCAGTTCTATGTCTTCTAGGGCTTCTTTAAATTGGTCATGTTACATAAAATTGTTATTTAATTTAGGTAGGTACTGTCATAGGTTGGATAATCTTCGCTAGGCTGATGACACCACACTTATCGCCAAAGATGAGCAGGAAATGTCGAGTCTTATTAAACGAGTAGAGAGAGTAAGCTAGGAGTTCGGTCTACAACTAAACCGTCAGAAAACGAAACTTATGTTAATAGATCGCACGCACAGCAGGGAAGAAATGCCTAATATTAAAGATGTCGAGAACGTGGAGGAAATAACTTATCTAGGTGCACACATCAGCAGAAATGGCGGATCAAGTCAAGAAATCAGAAGAAGGATAGCTCTTCCCAAAACGGCCATGACCAAACTCAACAAAATTTGGAAAGATCGGCAACAAAATGCAAATTAGTAAACACCCTCGTTTTTCCAATTGCGCTACACGCAGCAGAATTCTGGACCTTAAAAGCCACAGACATCGTCAAGTTGGATGCGCTTGAGATGTGGGTCTGGAGAAGACTACTGAGGATTCCCTGGACAGACCGCAGAACCAACGTATCCATACTCAAAGAACTTAACATCCAAGTCAGATTGTCAACTAAAATCGAACAATTGATTCTCAAGTATTTTGGACATGTTAGCAGGAGGAAAAATGACAATCTCGAAAAATTTATGGTCCAAGGGAAGGTAGTTCCCCAAAACGATGGCTGGACCAGGTGAAGCAGTTTACAGGAAAATCTTTCCAAGACAGAATTAGAAACACGTCAGATAGAGGGGAATGGAGGAAAACTGCTAAAAACACAATATGAGACTAACATAGGATCACGACGCTTCAAACATAAAGCTAACGAATAGAGAGAGAGAGAGAGGTACTTTAGTCAAAATTATCCTTACCATAAATATGTAAGAAAAAGTTGAAGTCCATCATTTCGGTAAAGTTTTTCATACAATTAATACTACATTAAGATTAATTGTTAGTGTATTTATTTAATTAATGGCTAAGAATTAAATTTTAATATTCGCTTTTAAAAATTCTGTTGAAGCTATAGTGGAAACGCTGCATATGTTCCTTTTATTAGTAATTATTAATCTTTACCAAACTTTATTTTTAAATTAAAAATGAAAGCAACTTAATTAAAATTAAATCATGAAATTAGTCTATTAATACTTTTCTAAATAATTACTCTTATCTTAAATACATGAAATGCTTCGAATTATAAATATTTTTGAATCGATTTTTAAGCATTTTCATCACCATTTTTATGTATTAGCATAAATTTATTTGCTTTAATATTTAGATATTACAATTACTTGCATTTAAAACAAAGGGAAAGTTTAAATGGTCTTTCTTCGGAAGGAAAAATCAGATCCAAGCACTCAAATTAAATTCTTATTTTGTTGTTGTTTATTGAACCATAACAAAAGGTTGAATAGATGCGGTAACATTTTTATTTTGTAGATAAAAAGTAAGTTAAATTTAAATTTTAGTTAGACGATGTCTGATAAAGAAAATAACTAGGTAGAGGAGCTAGGGGCTTGTATTAACTACCCACCTAACCGGGGCTGAATTTATTTTAAATGGTAGTTAACAGAGAACAAGCGGTAAGTATTAAGGGTGTTGGTAGTTTGGTTCCCGTCAGGTAATAAATTGGAAAGTTATTTGAGATGCTTACTAATTTTATGAAATTTAATTCCCAGTCCCAAAAAGGTCATTGGTATTTTGGTTTCCGGGGACTACCTGCGTAATCCCTTGTTCGTGTTAGTGAAAACCATAAATTGATATTGTGCATTGCATTGAGAAACTGACAGTCAGTTATGTTTTTGAACCGTGTTTGCTCAGTCACCTACAATAAGGGTACTGTTGGTGTTAGGTTAGGTTAGGCTATTTTTTTTACTTTTACTGCCTCAAATAAACAAATGTTTCAATTGGTTAAAATTATTTTTTTTCCGGGAACCAAATTACACTTAGACACTAGGAAAACTAAAAATGTCGGGAACCAAATTGCACATAAAAGTTAGGCAAACCTAAAATATCGGGTTTCGAATGACACATATTTTCTGACCCTTCTCACTCTGGGAACCAAATTACATGTACCCTGTAAATATTTACCCCGTTTATATTTTTTGAAACAGACAATTTTATTTTTAATTTTTTATTTTTCAAAATGTTTTGAAAACCGTTTTAAATTTTCCTTTTAAATTTCTTGCTTAATTTTTATTATCCGACTTGATTCTATCAATAGAGATCTTAAAGCAATCGTCGAGTGGGGAACCAACAATCTTGTTCAGTTCAACGCCCAAAAAACACAAAGTGCCACGTTTTCCAAGAAAGTGAATTCCTCAAATCATCCCATCACAATGTCCGGAAATACCCTTGAACCAAGTCCCTCCATCTCGATTTTGGGAGTCACGGTGTCCAATAATATGTCTTGGCATGACCATGTTTTTTACTCCTGATCAACTGTTGACGACGTACAACGCTCAAATCCGACCTCTACTGGAGTATTGCTCGCACATTTGGGTTTCAGCACCAACTCTCACAGATACCCTTCACCCTCTAGAACATAGAAGAAGAGTTGCAGACCAGTCATTGCTCTACAGATATTTCAGATTATAGATGCTCCAGAGAAATAAAAACTCTTGTACCACCATTGGCCACATTCGGCCGAAGAACTCGGCAGGCTGATCAGTCTCACCCATTTACTCTCAAGATGTACACTACAAAAGGACCAATCTTCATCAAGAATCCTTCTTTTACAGGGCTGCTACGGAATGGAATAAGCTTCAAAAATCAGTTTTTCCAGAGAACTATGACCTGCAACTTTATAAAAAGCGTGTCCACAATCATTTTCTTTCTATAATCCCTTCCCCTTCTAATAGTCGCAGTGCGGGCCGTCCGCGGCCCACACGATAGGTCTAACGTTTTTGCGACTATTTTCTTAAAAAAAAAACAAAAAAAAATAGGCAATTTAATTCTTGTTTAAAGTTTATACTATACGTCGTAAAAACCGTTTCCAAAATAATTTCTCGAATTTAAACAATTTTTTTAAAGACAAAGAAACATTTGTTTGAATTTAATATTATTTTTAAACAATAAATTTTAATGATAAAGATAAAATAAATTTTTTTTATAAATTGACCGATTTGCAAAATGTAATGTTTATTTTTTTTACATTAAAAAAAATCCCAGCAATTTCACAGTGTTTCTCTTTTGGTAAGAAACCAATTCAAATATTTTTGAAAAGTCTAAATTTTAATCAGTAGGTACTTTTAGACACTAAATTACCTACTGAATTTTTGGTAATGTATATTTTATTCTAATCCCGTAGGTACCAAAAATATACCCAGCCAGTATTTTTAGCTATAAAAAAAAATTAAACTTTATAATAATGTAAAAGTGAATGAAAAAAGAAGAATTTTAATGCATGCAAATTAAGCTCAACCAATTTATTCACAAAATAAATTGTTGGAAAGCCTCGCGCGAAAATGTATTAATAATATGATGAAATTTATGGATAAAGAGGCAGAGAATAGTGTAAAAATTTTTGTGGAACATTGCCTTAGTAAATAATTACCAATATACAGCAAACTTATTATCCTAAATTAAGCACTATCGAAAAAATCTGGGCTTAAGTGAAGAACTGTGTGGCTTCAAGAAACGTTACATTTAGGCTACTCGATGTAGAAAAATTAACAGGTCAAAAATTTAAAGAGGTTAGTGTTGAGGAATGGCAAAAAATTTGCAAAAACGTAAAAAAATACGAAGAAGAGCAAATCCAAAAAGAATATCTTCTCGATGAAACGATAAACTTTCTGAATTTACTGTTAACACAGAATCATCGTCGAACGAATCAGATTTAGATGACACCTATCTATAGTCCGTTCATAATTTGTCGATAGCACAAAATGTGCGTCCAAGTCATAAAACGGCCGTAATAGTCGTAAAACCATAGGCGGAGGTTCCTGAGGTGTTTATTCATGTCCGTACACAATTTGTTGATAGCTCACTGCAAGTTTGACCCTCATTAGGTTTAGTACGTTTTTGATCGCATTTAATTTACGGCTCGTTGGTGTTTCGGCGTCTACGGCAGTAATTAACGTCTCTAATATTTATTTTGCGAATTTTGTGCAGTGCGTGAGTAACTTTTTTTCATATTCCTACAAACATATACGTACCTTTCGTTCCTGCTTGTTTTGTTTGATTGCTTGCGATGGCTTCGTCATCATCATCAACATCATCAAGTTTTACACCGGTACTGTTGCGTACAGTCAGTAAGTCTGTCTATTCACCAAGAGAGAAGACTATTGTTTTTAACGTTCACGATGCTCTGCTTTCTCAGAATTCCACAAACACTGTTCAGAACATAATCAAGAGTTGTGCCCACATGACGGGCGTAGGGGAGTCAACAATATATAGGTTCCTATCAGAAAGAAAACAACAAGGTATAGCTAACCCAAATACAAACGAATACTTAAAGAGGGGGAGAAAACCTATTGAAATTGATGAATTTGCCAAAAATGGTATTCGAAGGAAAATTCACGAATTTTTTTACAAAAAAGAAATACCCAACTTAAACAAAATTTTACAAGAAGTTAGAGACGACCCGGATTTGCCTCATGTCGGACGAACCAAATTGTGGCAAGTTTTAAAAGAATTAAATTTCCGGTGGGAGAAATCAGGCCGAAAATCACTTTTGATTGACCGGGAAGAGATAATATGTTGGAGAAGAAAGTATCTAAGATCTATACGAGAATTTCGGGCTGTAGGAAAGCCAATTTACTATCAGGACGAAACGTGGGTAAACGCAGGTCATACTCTCACAAAAATTTGGTCAGATAAAAATATATCAAGCTCCAGGCAAGCCTTTATGGAAGGTTGGTCTACTGGTATTTCCCCACCCTCTGGTAAAGGCAGTAGATTAATAGTTTCTCACATTGGCAGTGAAAAAGGATTTGCTAAGCATGGTTTGTTGGAATTTCAATCCAAAAGCACAAAAGACTATCACGAGAAGATGACAGCTGATGTTTTCGAAGAGTATTTTGAGCAGATGATTGAACATATACCACCAAACTCAATTATAGTATTAGATAATGCACATTATCATTCACGACTAGTAGAAAGACTTCCAACGACTGCGTGGAAGAAACAGGATATCATTGAATGGCTGCGGAATAAGTCCCTGCCTTACAAAGATGGAATGGTTAAAGCAGAACTTTTAAAAATTGCCCGGCAACACAAATCTAAGTTCAAGAAATACGTAGTTGACAAAATGGCGGAAAGACGAAACATCACAGTCCTTAGACTTCCACCCTACCACTGCGAATTAAATCCAATTGAACTCATTTGGGCACAAATGAAAAGCTATGTGGCTAGAAAAAATACGTCATATAAAATACAAGCTGTACGTGAATTGTTATATGAGTCTTTACAACATATTACAGAACAAAATTGGCGAGATGCAGTAAGACATGTAATAGAAGAAGAACAAAAAATGTGGGATCTTGACAATATAATTGATGCGACTGTAGAGACACAACCGCTAATTATTAACCTGCAAGACGACTCGGATTCCGAAGATGATCCTGTTTATTTTGAATTTGAATAGTTTTGTAAGTAATCGTAGTTTATATCATTTAAAAATAGGTATTAATTAAATAAATGTATCTTTTACAAATTGCAAGTAACTTTTTATTTTTAAATAAAATAAAGAAATTTTATTAAAATAAAAATACAATTTACAGTACCTACAGTTTAAGAATATTAATATATTTATTTATTTAAAGTAACGTAATGTTTTAATCATATACTCTACGACACTGGTCAGTCATTTCCACTCAAAATACCTACATAATCGGATTAAAAGTTTTATAGCTGTATTGTATTTATTCAGATACAAGGTGGGTTAGTCGAAAACATCTTAAACTGCCAGTTTTAGGTTGGTTTTTGTTATTATATCATACTACCTGTCCTCTCTGTATTTCAGTTCTCTAATGAGGGTCAAACTTGCAGTGAGCTATCAACAAATTGTGTACGGACTATATATGTAGGTATCAGTATTATCAAACGAAGAAAAACAAATCCAAAAAGAATATCTTCTTGATAAAACGATGGACCTTCTGAATTTACTGTTAACACAGGATCATTGTCGGAAGAATCAGATTCAGATGACACCGATCTAGATGTAGGTATCAGTATTATCAAACGAAGAAAAACAAATCCAAAAAGAATATCTTCTCGATGAAACGATAAACTTTCTGAATTTACTGTTAACACAGGATCATCGTCGGGAGAATCAAATTCGGATGACGTCGATCTGGATGTAGGTATCAGTATTATCATCCGATACTGAATAAAAAATTAAATCTTTTTGTAGTAGATACATTATTTCTCTTAGGCATGAAAATGACTTAATAGAAGCTAAGAGATACGGACATTTTTATTTTTTGAAATTGAAAATAAATATTATGAATAACTAACAATGAACAAGCAATGAAAAATAAATGAAATAAAAATATAATATTTTAAAGAATAATTTGTAGGTATATTTAATATTAACAACACGCCACTGGACCGAAGTGGGTAAACCGTCAACAATGTTGTATTTAAAAACAAGACTAAAATTAAGTTTTGGTAATAGGTATTACAAAGTATCTATTTCCAATAATAAGACGGCACTTATTGAAGGTCGGGGTATTGAAGATTCGTTGTTGGATCCTACTAATTTCATTTCTACTAGAAACTTTTATACCTCGTCCACGCTTTTCTTATTTTGTAACTTTTGTCAACACAGCTATCTGTAATGTCACCATGAATGTGAACTTGAAGATAACAACGCTAACAGAAAATTCAATGTAAAAAATGGTATGAAGTTTTACAATAAACTCATTAAAAAATTTTTCTTTCAATAAAAGTAAAACTAAAAAAAAAGAAATAGAAATTAATTACATAAAATTATAAAATAGTATTTTTTTAAATTGAAAACTTTGGGTCTAAATTTATACAAAAAAGGGCACCATTTTTAACCTTTACAGAAAAATTAATTTACAAATTAAATTAATTATAAATTTGTCTTAAAATTATACGTTAAAAATATATTTTTTGTCCTCAAGCATACATACATATAGTCACACCTTTTTTCTGTAGGGGTAGGCAGAGACCACTTCCTTCCACTTGCTACAGTTCTAACACACATATTTTGCTTTCTCTACTTTCATCAGTGCTCTCATACATGCTCGTCGGTTGTTGGTACTCTTGACCTGGCCTTTCTTCAAAACAACGTTGATCTGATCGAGATATGTTCGCCGAGGTCGACCTCTACCGACTTCCGTCCATTCACACTCGCCTTATAAATTTGACACGTCAATCTTCCTTCATCCATTCTTTCTACGTGTCCAAACCATCTGAGCATTCCTTTATCTATCTTTGTAACCACATCTTCTTTTACACCCAGCGTTCTCTTATCTCGAGTCACTCCGGCTATACTTCTCAGACTACTCATCTCCGCAGCATTAATCCTATTTCCATGCTTCTTTTGCCAAACCCAACATTTACTACCATACATAGGTGTAGGAACCAACACTCCTCTATGCACAGTCAGACGTGCCTTTTTTGACAATTTCTGGGTGTTCATAAAGCTATGCAGTGCCCCATTCATTTGTTTCCTGCCAACACCCTTCGCTCAATGTCACTGTCATACTTTCCATCTCTCGTAAACTTGTAACCCAGGTATACAAACTCATTTACTTGTTCCAGTCTTTCTCCCTTAATCAGAATTTCACAGACTTTTTCCCGTAGAGGTAGGCAGAGACCACTTCTTTCCACTTGCTACGGTTCTTACACACATCTTTTGCTTCCTTTACTTTCATCAGTGCTCTCATACATGCTCGTCGGTTGTTCGTACCCTTGACCCGGCCTTTTTTCAAAACAATGTTGATCTGATCGAGATATATAATAGCTAAAAATAAAATAAAAAATTTATTTTCTAGATGTTCAATATAATATATAATAAAGTAATAGACTAATTATTATTATTATAATTAGTAATTAAAAATGTAAAGGTTATGATTGTCCCAGTAATATTTTATATACGGAGACAACCGCATTTAACATTAGACAACTCTATTGTGTAAATGTATCACCCAATATAAATACAAAAATGAATTAAAAATTCTGTGTCGTAAGTATGACACTCGACATAAATCAACTTTTGTCACGCCTTATATGCAAAAAAGTATTGGACAAAGATGTTATATTTTTCTGGGTCCGAAAATTTATAACTCACTCCCTCGTGATATAAGAGAGGAACTCAGATTGTCCCTGTATAAACGAAAGGTCAAAAACTTTGTCTTAACTATGCCACGTGAGATCATGTGGGAATTAGTCGAAAAATAAAAATGATTTAAAACTATCCCTGACTTCTTACCCAATTAATCAACTATAATAAATAGAATTTGTAAATTTGTAAAGTTTGTATATATTATATTGTGGGTAGTATATAGTTTATTTTTGTATTTTTAAATGTCTTGTCTTTTCATACCACACACAAGTAACTCCTTTTACTTCGTGGTTATTTCTGTTTATTTATATATTTTTATCTACTTCTATTGTATTGTATTTGATTAACAAATAAACCATTATTATTATTATTATTAAATAATTTGTAATCAATCAACCAAATTAATAATCCTGATGTTAAATAGATTCATAATTCTTTTTAAATTGTTATAGATAAACAAATTAACCAATTAAGTAATAATGACATTTGTATTAGCTTTTTTCCGAGTAAAATTTCCACTAATATAGGTAACTGATACATAAAAGTAACACAATTTAATAGGACACAATTGTTAACAGTCGCAGTTGTTTGCAACATTACAAACTTAATGAAAAAAATAAATTTGAGAAGCTTGAGAAAATCACAAATTTGTTTTTTCATTTGCAATAAAAAATATTTTTATTTCACTTTTTTAACAGAAATGGTATTTCATTTGCCTCTTGCACATCTGATACTTTTCGGCAATGTTGTAACGTTTTGCACTTTTAAACCTTCTGCCATAAAAATATACAAAGTAGGTAACTTTTTAGAATTTTAAATTTTAAAAGAGATTAAATCTTTTTATAATTCTTTTACTGCCAGTACCTGTACGTAGTTAACTAGACTCGAAGATTTAAAAGAAGAAATCAAATTCCGAGAAAGTTTCGAAAGCTCAGTTGGTTGATTGATTGATGATCACGAAATCCGCATTACTCTTACAAAAGATCTAACTTTTACAACCCAAACTACTTTTCCTGGTAGGTATGAAATTGTGGACTTTGGACATATGCTATTATAAGTAAAACAGTAAAACAGTTTACTCAGTACCCACTTAACAATGATATCTTTTCGAGATAAGTTCACCGAGGTCGACCTCCACCGACTTATCCATTCACACTTGCCTTATAAATTTGTTTAGTCAATCTTCTTTCATCCAACCGTTTTAAGTGTAGGTACCAACACTTCTCTATGCACAGCTAGACGGTCCTTTTTAGACACTTTCTGGGTATTCATAATGCTATTCAGTGCCCCATTCATTTGTTTTCCTGCCAACACCCTTCGCTCAATGTCACTGTCATATTTTCCATCTCTAGTAAACTTTGAACCCAAGTACACAAATTCATTTACTTGTTCCACTTTTTCTCCCTTAATCAAAACTACATCCCTTTGATTTTCAGGGCATTATACATAACATTAACCATCGCCTGCAACTCCTCTTCAGATGACGCTAATATGACTTGATCATCTAGCCAAGAATTTTTTTTCTACACCTCGTAATGAAAAGACCTGATCCATACATCTTCTTTTTCTAAATCCTGCTTGCACATACCATATCATCTTCTCAGTTTCATTCGTCACTCTTTTAATCAATACCTTTTCCCTTGTAAAGCTGCACGATAACACGATTTATGAATTTAATACCACATAAATAAAAAAAGCAAATTTCAATTATGTTATTATTTTTACATTTTTATGATTAAATTTTTTATTGTCCAAAATTAAAAACTAAATATTTAAGTAATGACACACATCTTTGATTTTGTAAATATATAACATACAGTGTGTTTATCGATAAAGTTCACAATCTGTATACAATTTACTGGTAGTAAACGATCACAAATAAACAAGCAATGTTTTATTAACATGTTGACGGGCACCTATGTAAATGGGGTGTCTTGTAAAAAAAAGCACCTTGGTTTTTGTCGAATTTGAACTATTAGGCCAAAAAAATGATGTGAGAATAAAGAAATTTTTTTTTTTGCATTTTTTCACAAAAAAAAAACAGAACTACGGTTATGTGGCCGTCGTGTCCTAGCAGTTTACACAAGAGCAATTTTTCTGCTAGGCTGGATACTGACGGTCTATATATAGCTAAAAAAGTTTTATTGGTGGAAATGATGACAAAATTATACCTAAAGTAATAAATAACTAAATGTATAACATTATTTATAAAAAAATCATAACTAAAAAAATATAAAATATATTATAATATATATAAATATATTTTTTGTCTTTCCATTTAGAAATATGCACGTTTCATTTATTTATTTATTTATTAAAATAAGGAGTCATATGGCGCTTTACCAATGAGTTTATTTTGAACTTTCCAAGCTGCTCATCATTCGTTTTGCCTTTATAAATCTCTACGTTTAGTACCTTCACTGCTGCAAAGGTTTTGTTAAGGAGAGTAAGCATTTTGTGATTTTTTCACAAAAAGTTTTAGAAGGTCACTTATTTTGTACAGAACATCTTCTGCTGCGTCAATATTTGCACCAGTGGGACATCTCAGTATCTACTCAAACCTTCTTCCAGACATTTTACTTAAAGAAATTGGATGTAGTATAAAGAATTGTATAAAAATATTTGCCTTATTTCTCTGCATTTGACATGAGAAGTCAATAAACACAGTCTAAAAAACTTGAGCTCTTCTAACGTGATGTTAGAAAATGTCCTAAATCTTTTTTTAGGTCGGTTAGCTTCGAACATTTCCTGGCCGTAATTTTTGTTTTACTTGGACACTTTACACCATTCTACGTGTAAAATTGACGGACGACCCTGTCGATGCTTTACAAATGCAGATAATACATGGACGGCATAGGCCGCCGAAAACGACGGGCATGTCCGTCGGTGTCCGTCAACGTGTTAAATAATTACTTTTTAATAATAGCAGAAACGTTACTATATTATCATTAACTGAGAATTTAAAATAAATTTATGTAATTTCCCATCAAATTAACTATAACATGAAGCAAATTAACTATCATCATCATCATCATCATCACTCAGCTATAGTAGTCCACTGCTGAACATAAGCCTCTCGTTTATTTTGCCACTCTGCTCTATATTGAGCCATTTGTATCCAATTACCACAGATTCTTTTGATGTCATCGATCCATCGTGTGGGGGGGCGCCCTCTACTACGATAAGCTTCGTGCCTCGGACGCCACTCCACTAGTTTTTTAGACCATCTTCCGTCAGTTCTTCTAGCTACGTGGCCAGCCCAGTTCCACTTTAAAGTTGTTATTTTTTCGATTACATCTATAACACCTGTTCTTTGGCAAATAATCTCATTTGGTATTCGGTCTCTGAGGGAGATACCCAGAATAGCCCTCTCCATCGCCCGTTGGGTGACACGCAGTTTCTTTGCTGACTTTTTTGTAAGCGTCAATGTTTCGGCTCCGTATGTCATCACTGGTAATATGCACTAATTGTATACTTTTCGTTTTAGACTGATGGGAATATCCGACTTGAAAACATACTTTAATCTTCCAAAGGATGCCCACCCCAAGCCTACTCTCCGGAGAAGTTCGCACGTCTGGTTGTCCCGTCCTATTCGGATCTCATGACCCAAATATTTGTAGGCGGTGACCTGTTCCATAGATTTGCTTCCAATAGTTATGTTTTTACTGGGTACTAGGTTTGTCATGACTTGCGTCTTTGCAAAGTTAATTCTTAGGCCAACTTCCCTTGAAGCATTGTATAATTTTTCCAACATCATGGACGCTTGATCTATACGGTCGGTGATAAGGACGATATCGTCTGCAAATCTTAAGTTATTTAATCTTTCACCGTCTATATTTAGGCCCATTTCCCCCCAGTCGATTTTCTTACAGACATATTCGAGCAGTGTGGTGAACACCTTGTTCTATTCGGAATGTTCTTGCGTTTTTATGTAATCTTACACACGCCGTTGCTTTCTCGTATATACCCTTAATTAGTGCAATGTACCTGTAATCAATTCTGCATTCTGTTAATGATTTGAGCATATGTTGTTGGCTGATTGAGTCAAAAGCTTTTTCATAGTCTACGAAAACAAGGATGAGAGGTTTATTATATTCTGTTGATTTTTCTATAAGGGTCTTGATTGTATGTAAATGGTCATTTGTACCGTACCCTGCTCGAAATCCTGCCTGTTCTTTCGGCTGGTAAAAATCTAACTTTTGAGTTAGGCGTTTAGCAATGATCTTCATAAATAGTTTATACAAGTGGGATAGGAGACTAATGGGTCTGTAATTTGCTAGATTACCAATGTTCCCCTTCTTGTGCATTATTACTATAGTGGCGTTGTTCCACTTTGAAGGTGTTACTCCTTGATGTAGACATTCATTAAATAATTTACATAGGGCTTTAATAACTATGTGTCCACCTTCCTTTACTGCCTCTATAACAATTTCGTCTTCTCCTGGTGACTTATTATTCTTCATCTCAGACACCGCCTTTCTTACTTCACAGTAGGTTATGTCTGGTACATCTTCAGAGCCCTGGTTCAGTATTCTTGGGATAGGTACCTCTTCTTCATCTGGTTTTCTATAAAGTTCTTCATAGAAGTCTTCGACAATTTTTACAATTTCATCCTTGTTGGTAGTCACTTGCCCTGCCTTATTTTCTAGTTTGCAGATGTTGTGTTTTCCCACTTTTAAATTTCTACGTAAAACTTTAAGACTCTTGTTGTTTTCAATCACTGTATTTATTTTCTCTGTATTAAATTTTCTGGTATCTTTTCTTATAGCCTTTGATATTTCTTTCTTTAGTTGTCTTAGTTCCTCGTTATTTGTGGTGTATTTGTTCTTTAGCTCTCTTCTTTTTGTTAATACCTGTTTTGTGCCTCTAGACAGTTTTTCTTCTTTTTCTCTTCTCTTTGGTTCATATCTTTTACGTGTCTCTTGCAATGCTGTACATATTTTTTCATTTAAGTTCTCAACGTCGGTTCCTAGATTTTCAATACCGTCTAAGTCATTTTTTAGAGCCTCTCTGTATTCATCGGAATTATTTATGGGATTCCATCTTAGGTTTCGTACTTTCGATATCAGCTTAGATCTTTCTCTCTTTATATTGATTTCTATTATTGCTCTTACCATTCTGTGATCACTACCAATTGAGATACTATTAAGAACCTGGACGTCATGCACAATATGCTTATTATCCGAGACGATGTATTCTATCTCATTGTTGGTAGTACCGTCTGGGCTTGCCCAAGTCCATTTTCTATTTGGCTTTTTTTTGAAAAAGGAGTTCATCGCAAATAGATTGTGCTGCAATAAGTAGTCTAAAAGCATAGTTCCTCTATCGTTTCTGTTACCGAATCCAAACGACCCCATCGCTGTTTCGTTGTCGTCTGCCTTATGTCCTAATTTGGAATTGAAATCTCCGATAATAAAAGTAAAGTGCGTGCGAACCTTTTCTATTGCTTTGGTGATGTCTTCATAAAAGTTCTCTATTTCATCTTCACTATGCGTGGATGTTGGAGCGTAGACTTGTATTATTTTAATACTGTATCGATCGTTCTAAAAATACTGCAAAACGAAGAATCACTGAACACGCTGGTAAAGCTATTCAATCTTATTTACCGAAACGGCAGTATACCTTCTGATTGGTTAAAATCTACTTTTGTCCCGCTCCCCAAAAACGCGAAGGCCAAGAACTGCGGTGATTATCGTCTTATTAGCCTGATGAGCCATGTGCTTAAACTCTTCTTGAAAATAATACACAAAAGAATATATGCGAAGTGCGAGACAATGATGGGGGACTCTCAGTTTGGTTTTCGCAATGGCTTTGGAACAAGGGAGGCACTATTTAGCATACAGGTTCTTATCCAAAGGTGCCGGGACATGTCGGTGACCGTTTACGCATGTTTCATCGATTACGAAAAAGCCTTTGATAAAGTAAAGCACGAAAAACTGATCAACATTCTTAAAGAAATAGGACTGGAACAACGAGACCTTAGAATAATAGCCAACATTTACTGGAACCAAAGTGCTCAAATAAGAATCGATAACACCGCGTCCGACGAGATCAAAATCCTGAGAGGCATTCGTCAAGGATGCATTTTATCACCACTGTTATTTAATTTGTATTCCGACAGGATATTTCAAGAGGCGTTGGATGAATGTGACGAGGGGATATCTGTCAATGGGATTAATATCAACAATCTGAGGTATGCGGATGACACGGTTCTTGTTGCCGACTCACTGGAAGGACTGCAGGAGCTGGTAAGCCGCGTGACGGCTGCAAGCTCAGAGGCCGGACTTAGCCTGAACGTGAGAAAGACAAAGTGGCTAGCAGTTAGCAAATCAAACAACGTGGACGGACACCTGACAATTAACGGTCAACGAATTGAGCGAGTAGAAACTTTTAAATATCTTGGGTGTCAACTAAATGAGAAGTGGGACAGCATGCAGGAGATTCGTGCCAGAATAGAACAAGCTCGTGCTTCGTTCCTGAAAATGCGTAAAGTACTTTGCAGCAGAAATTTAAGCTTGCCTCTGCGCGTCCGAGTGCTTCGCTGTTACGTGTTTAGCATACTGTTTTATGGAATGGAAGCTTGGACTTTGACAGATGCGATGTGCAAAAAATTGGAGGCCTTTGAAATGTGGACGTACAGAAGGCTATTAAGAATCTCCTGGGTAGAAAGAGTGCGTAACACCGAGGTACTTCAACGCCTCGACAAGCAGCCGGAAGTTCTGTTTACACTAAAAAAGCGCAAACTGGAGTATTTTGGTCACATCTTAAGAAATGACAAGTATCGACTTTTAAAGCTTATTATAGAAGGGAAGATCGAAGGACGAAGAGGCCCGGGTAGAAGAAAGATATCCTGGCTAAAAAACTTAAGACAATGGTATGGAGTGAGCACTACCACACTGTTCCGCCGCCGAGCTGTAGACAAGGTTCAGATAGCGCTGATGATTGCCAACGTCCGAGGAGGACAGGGCACCTAAAGAAGAAAGAAGAAGAGAATCGATCGTTCAGTTTTAGTACCATAAATGCGACTCTCAGGCTAACATATTCAAACTGCACTATGCTATCTTTATGTCTATAACATAAAGCAAATGAAGTAAAACTTAAATCTCTTTTTATTTTCTGAGAACAACCAAAAGGTTTTCGATACAAAATTGGAAATATAAAATGTTTCCCACTTGGGAACTTTATTTATGGATATAAAAGGGTTTACATTGGTAAAAAGCTGGTGTTTCAACATCAGCGTATTTTTTTTATTAGTCCATGTTTTTATTTAATGTTTAATTAATTATTTAAATTTAAACCAAGTTTACTTATACTTAACAATAAATCTGTAAAAAATATATATATTTTTTTCTTTCTACCATACAACAATAACATTAATATCTTAATGTCGTTCCAGCCTAGAATTATAGAAATGAAAGTCTTGCTTTTGTTATCGCTGTTAGTGATAAATTACCAATTGAAGGTACAATTGGAACATCCCTGCTTTATCACGATAGCAGCGCCACTTTGAGTGTTGATTTCCTAAATATTTTGTAACCGTAACCATATATTTTTTTATCAGAAAATGTATTTTTGTAATACCATAAAAATTGTTACTGATTCTGAATGGTAATTTAATTAATTATGTAAAAACGACCATTATCAACAATTTTCACTAAAAAATTAACTAGAAAAATAAAATACATAATCAGTCAGGCGCAAGCAACAATAACACTCACTGACGCAGGTGGTGGTGACCTGCAGAATGAGTTGAGGGGAAGTGGTACCGACTCTTGTAGCAGGAGCTACAGGAACCGGATGCATTTTATTTTCTTCATTCGTTGTCACTATCACCGGCTAAGACCAAGGTGATGATCGTAGATCGCCTTAACAATAATAACCCAGACATCACAAATATTGCTGACTTCGAAGTTGTCAACCGCTTCGAGTATCTAGGATCTATTGTGACGAACACCGGCGAATGTGAGCACGAAATCCGAAGGCGCATAGCGATGGTGAGACACTACAGCAAAACTGACCCGCATCTGTAGGGATACCGCAATAACCACAAGAACCAAGGTTAGGCTGGTCCAATTACTCATTTTTCCTATCGCAACAGATGCAGCAGAGACTTGGACAATAAAAATAGCAAATCAACGAAGAATTGATTCATTAGAAATGTGGAGCTATGGACGCCTTCTTCGAATACCATGGACTGCTCGCCGCACCAGTGAATCAATTCTAAGACAACTGAACATACAAACAAGATTGTCAACCATTGTCAGTTAACAGTACCTAAAATATTTTGGACACATTGCCGGGAGAGCAGAGGGAATGGAAAAATTAATCATCGAAGGAAAAATTGAGGGACAAAGACCTAGGGGACGCTCATCGTCACGATGGGTAGACCAACTTAAAACTTTAACTGGGAAGAATATGCACGAAGCCGTTCATCATGCCCAAGATAGGGAGTACTGGAAGCAGCTCGTTCAAAGAGTCGCGACATGATGTTACTACACCCTTACGAGGGTTAGATCAGGAGAGAGATCACCGGCTCAGTAGATTTGTTGTTGGTAGGTTGTTGATTAATGACGCTAAACGAGAAATTTTTTTCTTTGGTAATGCTCATGTAGTAACAGGTGTTATCTTTTTTTATAATGTGTTGGGGATCGTTTCTTCGCATGGAAGAGTGGCACCACAAGAAAAAAGCGTGACTATATGTATGTATGCATACGAACGTCTGAAAAAGATTCGAAGAAAAATATTTTCCCAAAACAATTAAAATTTTAGTCTTTACTTGATACACTTTGTTATCTCTTCATGGAATTTTTGACTAGAAAATTAATAGTAGTTATTGTTTATTTGAAAATGAGTACTATCGAACCTGGTAGATCTCTCAAACACTTCTATTTCATATTTTTATTATTATTATTTTCCAATCGAAAGTACTAAGAATTGTTGTAGATGCTCCATGGTTTGTGCCTAATTTTGTTACAGCCCGTGATCTTCAAGTGGAATCGGTCAAAGCGGAAATAAAAATCTTATCCATAAGCTATAAAAATAGATTAAGATATCATCCAAATAGACTGACATCTAACCTCATGGTACAACCAGCAGCCCAGCGTAGACTTAAGCGTTATGATCCATACGACCTAATTAATGGGTTTTAACGAGTGTTAGTGTATCCCCAATAGACAAAACTAATTAATCTAGATATTAATTATAGCTGTAAGATGTAGTATACACTGGATTCCTGTCGAGCATGTCAACTGAATTATTGCACAATTTGCTTATTATAATAAATATTATGGATAGGGAAATTAAAAAAAAATATATTTTTCCTACTTTAAACTAGTAATTGTTTATTTGTATCGTTTTAAATATTTACAACTACTTTAAATTAAATCTTTGACATAAGTGTAGTTAAAAATTACAAAAAAATACACATTTATGATTATTATAACAAAAAGTATTTAAGAACGCTGAAACAAACTAAAATCGTGTAAGTAAAAGATGTTAATGAAGACGCTTTGGACGGGGTAACTGATAGGTACATTTCCAAATCTTTTCTCTTGGATTCTAACCATTTTAAATTTGCATTTACTGTTTTAATTCCAACTTCTCCCGCTTTTTTGTAAGCATCATTAACGTCGTTCGAGCTAAGAAATTTTTTTAACTAAAAAACAACACGTAAATTAATTAGTGCACATCGTAATATGTTATGTAATATGCTTCTTTATCAATGCTTCTTATTCAATATTGAATTTTAACACTCACTAAGTTAAGTTGTTCGTCGCTATGTAATACTGCTGCCACATTTAATATTATACTGCTTGCTCCAGAATAACTACAAATAAAACATGTATAATATGATCTTAAATATAATTTTAATAACTTACTAGTTTATGATTTTTTGATGATCTTTAGTCAAGTACTCATAAACGGCTTGTACACCTTCCGGGTTACTATTTAAAACAGATGACCAAACAGTATTGAAATCTTGATAACGGATGCCCGATTCAGGATTTACTGAATAATCCAAATATCTGTAATTATGTATCAAAAGATATAATAGAACAAAATTCAGTATTTATTATCCCACATTTCATTTTTTACTTTCCAGTGGAAATTATCTGAGAAGTATAGCCGAAGTGACTCGGTTGGATAAAGTAAAGAATAGTGAGATAAGAGAACGCTGTGGTGTAAAAGAAAATGTGGTTACAAAGATAGATAAAGGAATGCTTAGATGGTTTGGAAAGGATGGATGAAGAAAAATTGACGAAACTTGATCAGATCAACACTGTTTTGAAGAAAGGCTAGGTCAAGAGTACCAACAACCGACGAGCATGTATAAGAGCACTGATGAAAGTAGAGGAAGCAAAAGACGTGTGTAAGAACCGTAGCGGAAGTGAAAGGAAGTGGTCTCTGCTTACCCCTATGGGAAAAAGGCGTGACTTTATGTATGTATGTATGTATGTAGAACTGATAAAATTTTCAGCAAAATCGGTCAGTTTTTTACGGAGAATAAAAAAACTGAAAAAAATGGTAAACTACCTGAATTTTGCAATTTATGAATTATACTATATTTAATACAGAATTTTAAGATCTTTTAAATAATAAGATTATTGCATGTTAGGAATATTTGTATGAAAAATTGTACCATAAAAAGAGATAGTTTTAGAAAACAAAAATAGGAATTGGAGAATTTTACTCGAGTTAGTATTGAGAGAATAGCATTAAAGACGCTATAACAGTGAAAAATGAATGTTAGTAATAATCAAGCATTGTTACTAACAAATGATTATTGATCATAATAACTAAAAAAATATTTTTAATTGTTATAAACAATTGAAAATAGCGACCGCTTATGAAAAGAAAAAGTTTGAAAGAATACGGTTGACATAAACAGAATATTGTTAATGACAATTATAATTTGTTGTAAACAATTTAAAATCATTTTTTATAATAATTTTAATAATAATAAAAATAATTATTATGACAACAAAACGTATGGTATTTTTTCATTCTTTCCACTGGGAAATTAGTCGCACCCTTAAATTAAGTCAGAGCTATACAATGACGGACTCATCACTTGAAAAACAAATATCTTTCGCTTGGCGTGTATAGCACATTACCTGAACGACGGTAATAAAGAAACCATAACCGTCCCGTTTAAAAATATCGAACCAAATTTTTTTGAACTGTATTGGATTTTACATCTGTACTATTGTAAATTACTTTTTCAACAAATAATTTAATTTAGTAGTAAACTGTGTCTGGGTCTTTTTATTAACAACGAATCAAATAACCTATTCACCCAACACATTGAAATTTATAATTATACAGTCGAGATCATCTTCGCTTGATTCATCATCAGTTTCAAGGGAGATGGATTTTATAGTTTCCCTTTCTATATTGTCAACATTTTAAATATTTTGTTACTCTTTAATTACGTATTCTAAAGCTTTTTGACAATTATCTTATGTAATTTGTGCTAATGATTTGATAATAGTATCAATAACGTATTTTTTAAATTCCTATCCAACACTTAAAGTTCCATCTTTTTTTTTACTGAAAATAGTCGCAAAAAGAGTAGACCTATCGTGTGGGACGCAGACGTCCCGCATTGCGACTATTAGAAGGGGGAGGGATTATAGAAAGATGATTGTGGACCCGCTTTTTAAAAAGTTTCAGGTCATAGTTCTCTGGAAAAACTGATTTTGGAAGCTTGTTCCATTCCGTAGCAGCCCTGTGAAAGAAAGATTATTGATGGAGATTGGTCCTTGTAGTGTCAATCTTGTGACTGATCAGCGTGCCGAGTTCTTCGGCCGAATGTGACCAGTGGTGGTATATGAGTTTTTAGTTTTCTGGAGCATCTGCCATGTAAATATCTGTAGAGTAATGTCTGGTCTGCAACTCTTCTATGTTCTAGTGGGTGAAAGATATCTGTGAGAGTTGAGCTGTTTATCAACTGAATGGCCCTTGGTGCTGAACCCCAAATGTACGAGCAATACTCCAGTAGAGGACGGATTTAAGCCTTGAACGTCGTCAACAGTTGATCAGAAGTACAAAACTTTCTAGCTTTCCACAGAAAACCTAGCCTCTGGCTTGCTGACTTTGCGATGTTATCAAAATGGTCATGCCAAGACATATTATTAGACACCGTGACTCCCAAAATCAAGATGGAGGGACTTGATTTAAGGGTATTTCCGGACATTGTGATGGAATGATTTGAGGAATTCACTTTCGTGGAAAACCTGGCGCTTTGTGTTTTCTGGGCGTTGAACTGAACAAGATTGTTGGTTCCCCACTCAACGATTGCTTCAAGATCTCTATTGATAGAGTAAACCTGTTTCTGCCTGAGTCTATTTCTATCATTCACCGAAAGTGATCGATAGGATATGAAAGTTGAGACAAGTGTGCTGTTGTCTGTGAAATGAAAAGAAACAGACGATCCACCTAAATTAAAGAAGGAAGAAGAAGAAGAACTTGTCATATAATCCTTGAAAAGGAGTTTTGAGGTAAAATATTATGATTTTAGACATTTTTTGACATAAATAAGTGAAACAAAAAATTTTTAAATTCAAAAAACATAAATTCTAGCGTTGTATGCTTGAAAATCTTATGGAAAGTTGATATAGAAAATTTCACACCAAAAACATCTTTTTCACTAAACATAAAATTTTTAAAATTAAAAAATAAATAGATTCTATCCATTGCCCATTAGGGGACTAGGCTTAAAATTTGTGGCATAAGTAATAGTTTTCAAGAAAATCGATCGCTACGTGTTTTTTGGAAATCAACATTTTAAAGTCAAAATTTGAAAATCTTATAGTACAGTTTTAAAATTTTTTTCAATTGTATATCCTAAAACTGTGTGTGTTTAAAAATACAATTTAAAAAGAAAGCCCAGTTGGCCCATTTTTCGCAAGGTTACAGACATTTGAAAAAAAAAGAGCGATTTTTTTCAAAAATTGAGATCGAGATCGAGATCGTTTATTCTTCACCTAAATTTAAATTTTTTTAGTTCGCATTTGTATCATTACCTTTTACCTTTTTTTATTGTTAAAATTTGTATAATGTAGCAGAAATTTTTAAAAATTTTATTTTTTTTTTCAGAAAAGTGTGTTCTACTTTTTAAAAGTTTTGCAATGTTTTTATTTTAAGAGATCATTTTAATGTGCTTCCACATAATTAATAATAAATAAGCATTTTGTTTCAAATAAAATTAAATTTAAAATCTATTTTTAACTCTTTTTTTAAAATGCATCCATTATTCAATTATACAATCGGAGTATAATTTTTATCCCGAGATTCCAAATAATTTTATATACTTTTTTAATAAATCGACATTTTTGGTACATCCCAAAGCATTAAGAATAGTAATTTGCTCTGTAGATAGTTGGGATTGTTGATATTTTTCCCACAAGAATTTCCAGTCTCCTTCAGCATCACTACTGTGTCTCAAACCGTTGCAGTACACCACATTTTTTAAATTTTTGTTGATTCTGAAAATTTAAAAAAATTCCTTAAATGTTGACCAGTAGTATATGTTTCTACAATTAAATGATGAAATAGTAGAAGAATTGATTGATAAGAATAAACAACTGCTTGGTAATTATTTTGAAATGGTAATTTCTTACTGTCTTAAAAATGTGTAAATCGATTTTTAAAAACTAGCTCATTTCGCTGCATGACACGTATACATATAGATATATGTGGGTCGACTATATATCAGAAAACAACTACTTTCCTGACGTTGTGTCTCGAAGAACATTGAATTATATCTGATAGATAATCGTGCATTATCCCATTTCTGGTGATATGCAGATGCTTATTAAGGAAAAGGAAGAAATATTAAATTTATCCACTCAAAGTGACCACCCGGGGACCGGTTTCGGGGTGTTGCCCCTCATCAGCATAGGGTAGGTTTTGCAAACTAACGTTTGCCATTTGGATAGACAAATCAACAATCCTCAGTTTTACTAGATACATATGAAGAGCCGAACGCAGAGCGCTAGTCACGGCATCTAAACTTTTTAACAAGCACCACATAGGGGTATTATGCAGCGAAATTAGCTGGTTTTTAAAAATCAGATTTACACATTTTCATGCTTATATCCGCTGACAAAAATAATATTATAGTTTTCTTTAATATTAATTTTTTAATAATATTTTTAAGATGTGCTATTGGCAAAAAAAATACTTTTTTAAAATTCAACTAAAAAAAATCAACACAGGGGGGGATTTATTTCATCTTTCAGAATAAATATTTTCTATTATTAAAATTAAATCGCTTAATGATTTACTCACTCAATGTTATTGCTTCTCATTGATTTAAACTGCGCCACTGCTTCCGCAATACAATCTTTGTGTCCAAGTTGACAAGCATTGGTAAGCACCAAATTTTTTTTTAGAGCATAAATCTGTTCTTCATCGACTTCATTTTTATAGTTAACGCTTTTAATTACTTCATCTAATATCTTCAACAACTTACTCTAAAAAGAATTTTTTTTAAATTGGTTAATTAAACAAAAATTAAAATCAATATTTCATCTTCTGTTCAACGATAATTAAGACAAATATAAGACAAAAATAAGTTATAAGTGAATAGTAGTTTATCAAAATAAATTATGCTACAAAAAAATTAAAATTTTCAATACAAAACAAAAGCATAATTGTCGTTTTTCTGGATAAATATTGTAATGTAAATTGCAATTTACCACTTCTAGTCTCAATACAAACACGAATTCGACGGAGCATGCTTTTTATTGAGTTATTACTTTCTGCTTAGTGTAAATTCTGCCAATCCTCCAAAACTGCGTGAATTAGTTAATGTGTAATACGCGTGTTATTCTGACGAACTCTAGTATTTTTTATAGAAGATAGATGAACAATTAGGCCACACTAAAATAAACTGCTCCACAAAGTGGAAGGAAGTTCATAAATTCGGAGATTGATTTTTAACAAATTACGCGTTATTTTTTATGTAAGCTTTGTTTGTCCTTTTGCGTAATTAAAGTGCATACATTAATAACGAGTATGCTTTCCTCTTTGGGAATATTGTGTGACGAGTGTTAGAGAAATGATGCACAATTGAAATTACTGTTAACTACGTGTATTTATCGAAATGAAAGAAAAACTTGACAAGAGAGGCGATGTGCGTCAGTGTTGAAGTTCGTCGAAAGACTGTTGAAGTTCGTTAAGAGACTGTCGAAGTTTGTTGAGTGACTGGTGGAAATTGACTGACTGACTGAAGACGACTGAATTTGCGTGCCTCTTTTTGTTCTTTTTATCTATTTTCCCCCACGTCGGTCAGTTTTATAACAGTATGTCGATGATACATAACTTGGCGAAAACGCCTTTTTAGATTCATACCAATTTACTGTGATTGTACGTGAGTAGTTGAAGAGGAAAAAAGATTCTGGTCATAAAAAGTAGGATCGTATACGTGCGTTTTTGCAAAGGAGCAGAACTTAAGGTCGTAAAGATTAGGGTCGTATACGTGCTTTTTTGAAAAGGACACGACTAAGGTTTTTAGTGAAATTAGCCGCTACGCCTCTAATATCAATTACAGCCAAACAACGCCTCTGTATACTTTTAATAAGGTCGTTGAAGTAGCCTTGATCCATTTGTCTTCAACGTTGGGGTAAAAGCTGTTCTTGGAGTGTATGTGGGGTTTGTAGCTGGGCGATAGAAGGGGCAGTGCCAAATGCGGGATACCATGGAAGTCCAAAGCGTCTTCGACTACTCTTACACGATGCGTCCGAGCATTATCGTCTAAAAAGAGGAAAGTTGGCCAAATAGCAGCATGAAACATACGTATAACATTGTTAATTTGTACGTAAATCTGCGCGCAATCAAGTTCCCATCAAGCACTAACAGTTCTGTACGCACATTAAAACAAATGCCTTCCAAAACAGCAACTATACCACCTCTGAACGGATGAACTCCCTACACTGCTCTTCGATTTCTAAGCACTAGAGGAACACGAACGGCCAACTATCAGAAAACTGTCCATACCTCGATCTGAAAACAATGCGGACCTCCATTCAGCATTCCAATTCACATGTTCATTAGCCCATGCCAATCGAGGTACTGTTTCAAATTAAACAGTAACACCAGAAGCATTCAAAAGACTTTTTCTTCCTCATCCTTCTTTAATGTACGCAAATTGCTTGTTTTTCTTCGTATCCTCTGCCGTTCAATTGTTAGAAAGGTTGTCGCTCCATCTCTTGCGGGGTCTTCCAACGCTTCGGCGCCCTAAGGGCGACTTGTCTCTAGTTATTTTGACCATTTTGTCGTCATTCATCCGATCTATGTGTTCGTTCCACTCTCTCTTTATTCCCAGTATACATTCATTTACATTGTCTATTTTACATGTTCTTCTTATGTCCTAAATTCTCTTCCTGTGAAAAAGTGTTTTTCCAGCGATCCTGCGCACTATTTTCATTTCGGTGGTTTCTAATATTCTCTTTTTGTTCGATGTATCTGGTCTAGTTTCCGCTGTGTATGTTAATATAGGTCGGATGACCACCTTGTCCTGCGACAAATAACTGAAAAATCCATCGAGCATAAAAAACCAGCCTTCATGTGTTTTATAGACCTGGAAAAGGCGTTCGACCGAATACAACTGGAGGACGTGGTACACCTTCTATACAACAGGCAAATCCCATACAACGTCATAAAAACCATCGAAAATATTTACCAGAGAAACAAAACACAAGCCAAAATTAATGGCACAACTACCGAAGAAATTCCTGTAAATAGTGGTATTTGATAAGGAGATTCCTTAACCCCTTATTGTTCAAATTCGTTAAGGACGAAATAATAAAAAGCACTCGTAACCTGAAAGGGTATAAAATGGGGAACAAAGACGTCAAAATCCTGTGCTATGCCGATGGTGCTGTTCTGATTGCAGAAAACGAGGATGACCTACAGAGATTACTATTCAAATTCAGCACAACGGCAAAAAGTCTAAAAATGAAGATATCTGCAGCAAAGACGAAATAATATAATAAAAATTATAATAAAATTTTACAACAGGAGATAAAATTTAATTACCTAGACATAGAAATATCAGGATACGGTGACATCGAGGCAGAGGTAAGAAACCAAGCGGCAAAAGCAGCACGAAACTCAGCTTACCTGAACGATACAATCCTCCATTAAGAAGAGGCTGTTGTATAATCCGACAAGTTGATACTCGAGGTTCTCTACGGATATACATAGTCAGAAACGATCTCGTGCGGGGGTGGTATATCCTTTGATCGTCCACTTTTAAGTCTTTTTATCACATTCCATTTGCTCTATATCTACGGAGAAGCCGTGAAATTACACTTTCACTGCAACTTATTTCTGAAGACGATCCGCCTCAATCATACCAATAGCCCTATTAGGTTCATCCGGACTAAGTTTATGCCTAGGCATTATTTAAAACAAAATTTTAAATCACAGTTGTCTGAATATAGTAGAAAAAATAACCGAAGTAAAATCCTTAAAAATACAAAAGAAAACAACTTGCCTCTAAAAACTTATCAACTTGTTAACAAAAAAACTAGTCAGATAAGCAAGTAAACATTCAATATATTACAGACAAAACCTTGGTGAATAAAATAGTTAATAATTTTTAACATAAATCCAATATTTGTGAACTTTCCTAACTTTTGTGGAGCAGTTTACTTACGCCTTCTGTTTTTAAAAAATTAGCAAAAACTCTTCTTTTATGTGGGGTGCATTATCATATACAATTAGAATAATTTTTTTGAAAGCGTTTTAAATGGCAGTGACAAACAGAGACTTAAGATGAACAAGCTAAAGCCAGGCCCGAGTAATAAAATATAACAATATTTTACTGGTGTGAAAGCAGCAACGGTTTTTCTAGCAACGGTTTTTTTTTCATTTTTGGTATTTTTGGTGATTTTTTTATAAAAATAGATCATTCTACACCTACTCAATACATTCTATGGGGTGAAATAATTTGTGACCCAACAACTACCCCTCAACAACCCTCCAAAATAAATTTTTTTTAAAAAAAACACAATGCTCAAGATTTTTTGATAGAAATAAATCATTCTACACCTACTCAATACACTCAATAGGGTGAAATAATTTATGACCCAAAAACAACCCCTCAGCAACCCTCCAAAGTAGACATTTTTTAAAACCGTTGAAATACCCGTTGCTCAAGATTTTTCAACGGAAATTGGTTATTCTACACCTACTCATTACACTCTCTGGAATGAAATAATATGTGACCCAACAACTACCCCTCAACAACCCTCCAAAATAGAAATTTTTTTAGAAAAAACCGTTCCTCGAGATATTTTAACGGAAATGGATTATTCCACACCTACTCAATACACTCTATAGGGTGAAATAATTAGTGACCAAACAACTACCCCTCAACAACCCTCCAAAGTAGAAAAATCTTTAAAAAAACCGTTGCTCGAGATTTTTTATGGGCATTGGATTATTCTACACCCACTCAATACCCTCTAAAGAGTAAAATAATTTGTGACCCAACAACTACCCCTCAACAACTCTCCAAAGTAGAAAAAACAATGAAAAAAACCGTTGCTCGGAATTTTTAACGAAAATGAGTTATTTTACACCTACTTAATACATTCTATAGGGTAAAATAATTTGTGACCCATCAACTACCCCTCAACAACCCTCCGAAGTAGAATTTTTTTAAAACAGTTGAAATACCCGTTGCTCGAGATTTTTCAACGGAAATGGGTTATTCTACACCTACCCAATACACTCCGTAGGGTAAAATAATTTGTGACCCAACAACCACCCCTCGACAACCCTCCAAAATAAAAAAATTTTTGAACATAACCGTTGATTGAGATTTTTCAACGGAAATGGGTTATTCTACACCTACCCAATACACTCCGTAGGGTAAAATAATTTGTGACCCAACAACCACCCCTCGACAACCCTCCAAAATAAAAAAATTTTTGAACATAACCGTTGATTGAGATTTTTTAACGGAATTGGGTTATTCTACACCTACCCAATACACTCCGTAGGGTAAAATAATTTGTGACCCAACAACCACCCCTCGACAACCCTCCAAAATAAAAAAAATTTTGAACATAACCGTTGATTGAGATTTTTCAACGGAAATGGGTTATTCTACACCTACCCAATACACTCCGTAGGGTAAAATAATTTGTGACCCAACAACCACCCCTCGACAACCCTCCAAAATAAAAAAATTTTTGAACATAACCGTTGATTGAGATTTTTTAACGAAAATGGATTATTTTACACCTACACAATACACTCTATACAGTGAAATAATTTGTGACCCAAAAACTACACCTCAAAAAACCTCCAAAGGAGAAAAATCTTTAAAAAAACCGTTGCTCGAGTTTTTTTATAAAGAAATGGATTATTCTACACCTACTCAATACATTCTATATAACGGTTTTTTTCAAAGATTTTTCTACTTTGGATGGTTGTTATGGGGTAGTTGTTGGGTCATAAATTATTTTACCCTATAGAATGTATTGGGCAGGTGTAGATTAATCCATTTCTTTTAAAAAATCTTGAGCAACGGTTTTTTTAAAGATTTTTCTACTTTGGAGGGTTGTTGAGGGGTAGTTGTTGGGTCACATATGATTTTACTCTATAGAGTGTATTGTGTAGGTGTAGAATAATCCATTTTTGTTAAAAAAATCTTAAGTAACGGTTTTTTGCAAAAAATTTTCTATTTTGGAGGGTTGTTGAGGGGTAGTTGTTGGGTCACAAATTAGTTCACCCTATAGAGTATATTGAGTAGGTGTGGAATAATTCATTTTCGTTAAAAAATCTCAAGCAACGGTTTTTTTCAAAAAAAATTCTATTTTGGAGGGTTGTTGAGGGGTAGTTGTTGGGGCAAAAATTATTTCATCCCATAGAGTGTATTGAGTAGGTGTAGAATAACCAATTTCCGTTAAAAAATTTCGAGCAACGGGTATTTCAACTGTTTTAAAAAATTTCTACTTTTTAGGGTTCTGAGGGGTTGTTTTTGGGTCACAAATTATTTCACTCTATTAAGTATTGAGTAGGTGTAGAATAATTTATTTCTATCAAAAAATCTTGAGCATTGTGTTTTTTTAAAAAAAATTTATTTTGGAGAGTTGTTGAGTGATAGTTGTTGAGTCACAAATTATTTCACCCCATAGAATGTATTGAGTAGGTGTAGAATGATCCATTTTTATAAAAAAAAACACCAAAAATACCAAAAATGAAAAAAAAAAAACCGTTGCTAGAAAAACCGTTACTGCTTTCACACCCGTCAATATTTTTATGGTAACTATTTGTATTTTTTGTAACAAAAATTTTTTTTATGCTTACTTTTAGTGCAGTGCCTAATACGGTGTTTTCACCAACTCTTATTAAGAGATAATTTATGGAAGTCAAAGCTGACATCCAAGGGTAGTAGTCAGTTTCGTATACAAGGTAATCTAAAATTGTAAAAGCCTTTGAGTATTCTAGGATTCCCGCTCTAGCTAGATTAAGACTGTCGTCAGCTATTTGAGCTCTGTTTAATACATGAATTTGTTTGTGATCGTTCAAAAGAGCAGTTCTTATTCTATTCCATAACTCTTCTTCGTAGTTAACCCTGTAAAAGGCTGAAAAATACAGTAATTAATTTTCGTTTTATAGTCTGTTGGATAAGATTAATTCTCAGAAACCATATCAGTCCCGTTTAAGTATAGGTACCGAATAAAAATATTTCGAACCATATTGGAATTTACACTTGTACTAAGTATTATAAATGTTCAGCAACAACGGCAGCGATGGAACACCTCATTAATCTTCCTCCTCTAGATATTCCTCCACATTGCTCTATGGTGTAGAGCATTGGTCGCCAACCTCTTCAATGTGTTCAGCTACTTTGTTAATTTTGGAATAAACAGCGAGCTACCCACACGGAAGCCATGTAACGCATCGTAAATGGGATAATCCACAGTTAATTTATCATTATATGTATTTATTTTACTATTTAACTGGTAATACATAATACATAGGTACCCTACTAATAATAAACTAATAACAAAATAACTAATATTACTACACCTTTTCCACATGTATTTCAGAAAGCATCAAGTCAATTTCAGAAAGCGTCAATTGAATTTCAGATTAGTCAATTGTATTTCAGAAAGTATCAATTGTATTTCAGAATAGTGAGATTAATTTCAGAAAGCGTCAAATGTATTTCAGAATAGCGAGTTTAATTTCAGAAAGCGTCAATTGTATTTCAGAATAGTAAGTTTAATTTCAGAAAGCGTCAAATGTATTTCAGAATAGTCAATTGAATTTCAGAAAATATCATTTGTATTTCAGAAAGTGTCAAAAATACTAAATAGTTATCATAGTTCTGTTTTATTTCTTATTATTATAATGAATAATAAAATAAAAAATTATTCAAACTCAAAATAAAATCATATGTTGTACATCAATCCATGATTCTTCACTTGAGAGAGTTGAAAAACCACGAGCGGATTCAAAGCCCAACAGGCATATCTTCCAAGGCTATTGCAGCCGCATGGTGTGTTGTTGAATGTTGTGCTGCACGTGCACAATCCCCTCCTACTATAGTGTTTTTCGCATCATCAATGATTTGTTCTAGGTATATTAATCTTTGCTCCATGACTCCCGGTACAGCTTCTGGCGGAATTCCAAGATAAGTTTTCACAAATGTTTTGATTTTGGACCAAATCGTCTCTATTGGATTCAACATCGGCGAATATGGTCCTAGTCTTAATAGAGTAGCTGTTGTTCCATTCAGAACATGCTCTAATCTTGAGTGGCATGGAGCATTGTCGCAAACAATTACAAGATCAGCTAATTGGTTACCTCCATTTTGCCATTGTACCATTAGATCCTCTACCCACGCATTTGCTGAATTTGATGTGAATGAACCCCTTCTGCAATCCATAGCGACAATGCCTGCCGCTGAAATACCTCCTATCAAATGAACATTTGGTCTTCTCGATGATGGAAGGATTTGGACAGCTCTAGCACCAGCTCTGGAACGGCCTCTTGTTCGTCGGCAAAACAGATTGAAATTAGTTTGATCAATCCAAAAAATTTGTTTACCTTGTTGGATATAATTATTCAAATTTCGTACATATTCAGCACGCAATTCTTTATTCCCTGGTGAATTCATGGTTACTGGTTGAGTATGCACTTGTTTAATGGTGAATAGTCGCCCTTCTAAGTAATTACCTATGGTGGAAATACTAATCGTAACTTGAAATTCTGCCAATATTTTCGCCTGTAGCTGTTTTAGTGTATGGCTAGAATCTTGTTCCAACCATTCAATCATTCTGTCTATTTGATTTTCCATCAAGGCTTTGCGTTTCTTTCCTCCTTTCTTCATCATGAAATCTCGTCCAGATGTAACCCAGTGAAATGCCGTTTTGTAATTAAGATTTAACGTTGTTGCTAATTGAACCCAGTCTTCTCCTTTGTTGGCACAAGCTACAATCCTTCTCCTATCTTGAACAGAATTCCGTGTGTATGACTGTCGAATCACAGTCTCATGGTGTGTTAGTGGAGTTCTGCATAAAGGGCACAATTAATTTGGTACATCAACTATCTCTTCCGAACAGCTGACGTGAAATAAATGGTTACACGGATGTACTCTCAAGATTGGATGTCTCAACATAGAGACCCGACAAATAGCGCAATTGTCTGCTAAATTCATTTTAATTATTGCGTTTTCGAAAATGTGACTCTGAATGACTTTTCTTTTTGACGGGATGCTATTTATCGATAACCATGGGAACAACATAAAAACAATTATGTGACCAGTCAAGTCCTCTCTATCACCTTAAAAACTATACGATTTTTCAGAGAGAAATGGAAAATAAGACCAACAAAAAACAGGGTGTTCACATTAAACCTCTGTTTTCTGAAATACAATTGACTATTCTGAAATTCAATTTATGCTTTCTGAAATACAAATGATATTTTCTGAAATTCAAATGACGAATTCTGAAATTCAATTGACTATTCTGAAATACATTTGACGCTTTCTGTAATTAAACTAACTATTCTGAAATACAATTGACGCTTTCTGAAATTAAACTCGCTATTCTGAAATACATTTGACGCTTTCTGAAATTAATCTCACTATTCTAAAATACAATTGATACTTTCTGAAATACAAGTGACTATTCTGAAATTAACTTGACGCTTTCTGAAATAAAACTGGAAAAGGTGTAGTACGTGCTTGTTCATAGCTAAATTCCTACCTACCGAACGAAGGTGTTTGAAAAATAAACACAAACTTTTATCCAGCCACAACGGCATGTCACGTAAGATTTAAAAATAGTTAATAATAACAACAAAAAAGTAACGCACTATCATGAACATAAACATTGAAAAATAAAAAAGCACGTTCAATGAGAAGGCTGACTGACTCAGACTCATCGATAATTTTTTTAATGTTTGCATAATTTGATACAGCCATTCGAATACAATTATCCAAATGTTCATCTGTAAGTCGATTGCGATATTTGTTCTTAATAAACTTCATATTGGAAAAAGAGGATACACACAAATAGGTTGAACCGAATAATGCTTTCACTTTCATGGCAACACGGCATAGAACTGAATATTTGTCTTTACTTACAATAGGCCAGATACATTTGGTACTTGAGACTAACGATTTTAAGGCTAAATCATTTTGAAACTCAATTACTTCCATTTCTGTTGCAGCTATGTATTCGCCTTTGTGGAATTTTCGGAAGCTTCTCTGATTTTTGCAGTTTGTATTTTTTAAATTAAAATCGTTGTTAGAGCTACCAGAATTGCCTCCGCGAACTACCGTTAGCTCGCGATCGACAGGTTGGCGACCACTGGTGTAGAGAGTTGGACGCTGACCGACTCATTATTAAAGAGCCTGGAGGCCTTTGAAATGTGGGTCTACAGAAGGATCCTACGAATAAGCTGGATGGACCGAATAAGAAATGAGGTGGATCTACAACGAATGAGGAAAAACACAGAAATAATTAAAATAATAAAAAGCCGAAAACTCGAATACTTCGGCCACGTGATGAGGCATCCAGAGCTCCTTCATTTAGTGATGCAGGGTAAGATTGCCGCAAGTAGAGGTCCAGTACGAAGAAGAACATCTTGGCTCCGAAATCTTCGAGGGTGGTATCGCAAATCATCCGTTGAACTATTCCGAGCTGCGATATACAAAGTTATTGTAGCCAATATGATTGCCAACGTTCGATAATCGGACAGGATACCGGAAGAAGAAGAAGAATAATTTACTTATTAAAAATAAAATGTATGTAGCAGACTGAGAATCGATCTCTATTTCTTCTGACAATCGCTTTTTAACCCGAACGCAAGTAGTCTGGCCCCAATGCAGGTTTGCAATTATTCTTGTGTCTTTATCTTCAATACCAGATTCTTTGAGAATTTGTATTATTTTTTCGTATCGATGACTCTATGATGACCTTGGCTTCACCTCGGTCAACAAACGTGTGCTCTGAGACATTTCTTACTTTACTGCCCTAGGTGTGTAATATATTATTTTAACACGCTTATATTAGTTTCACCTGTATCTTGTTTGCTTATATGTTTGTTTGTAACTGACTGTGCGTGAATTACGCATGCGCGCAGAACAAATATTAACACAGTTCATCGCATCGGTGGTTCAGTGGTAGAATGCTCGCCTGCCATGCGGGCGGCCCGTGTTCGATTTCCGGCTGATGTATTCTTTTTGTGCTATTATCATTTAATACATAATTTTTTTTAAATTGTATTAAGGTATTCGCGAACTAAATTTTAAAATTGTTTGGCATATTAAAACGGAGACAGACGGAGATTGTTAAATAGCAAATAGAACTAAAAAACGAAAAATAAATTATAGTTTAAAAACACGCTTTTAGAGTTAATCACACTAAAAAGTAAAAAATAATTCTTAAAATAAGAATAAAATTACTGACGAAAAATGTGTGTCACTGTTCTAAAAGTGTTGGGTGCTTTGTATGACATTTTTAAACCAACTCTGCGTTTCGAATTGAAAGTACGCTTTTAGAACAGTGACATTAATTTTCTCGTCAGTAATTTTATTCTTATTTTTAGAATTATTTTTTGCATTTTAGTTTGATTAACTCAAAAAGCGTGTTTTTTAGTTTTTTTTTAAAATATAATTTATTAATAATAGGAGTTTTTTTGTACCAATATGTTATAAAAAACGAAATTAAGACTTACCACTTCCTTGATTGTTTAATATAATCCAGGATGAAGAGTTAGTAAAGAATTGCTCAATTGTTAAATTTTTTTCGATTAACCAAGTTTTTGGAGCGACGCTTTTAAATTTATCTGTATCTGTTTCAACAGTATAACTAATGGGAATATTCCAGTTCGTTAAGCGGCTGTTTGCATTAGCACTGTCGTACAAGAATCTTTTCTAAAATTAAAAAATGGATATTTTTATTAAGGAAATGAAGAAGTTAAAAACCACGTGAATGGGTAGTGTTATTATTTTGAATTTTTTTTATACGAGGGTGGATCAAATATGATCGAGACAAATACTATTACACGTTTATTTACTATCGAAAAAATGTACAAAATTCACAGTTACGCATTTTGTCTACCTTTCCGGAAGTTTTTTGGATGCCGGTATCGAAGAATTCCTTGGGCAACCCGGACAGCCATGTGCGCACGAACTCCTCTACCTCGTCGTCGGTGTTGAATCTTTGACCTCCGAGGGTTTCTTTCAAACATATGGTAGTCGCAGGGTGATAAATCCGAACTGTAGGGGGGGTGTTCCAGTACCTTCCACCCTAATTCCGATATTGTATCGAGCGCACTTCGTGCTGGAATGCTCCTCCGTTTCGAGCCGTTATTTTGCAATAATTAGGGTGTTCGTGGATGATAGACTCTACACTACCAATACTAATGCCGAGTTCAGCCGAAATGTCTCGAACATTCATCCTGCGGTCCTCCAAAATGAGTTATTCTACGCGGCGAATGTTGTCAGTGCGTGCTGCCAGTGATGACATATGGCTCAGAAACCCTAACACTAACAACAACAACAGCTAAGAAACACAGAGGAAGATGAAGAGATCCAACTTGGTGTGACCTTGAAGGACCACATAAGAAACGGGGATTTGCGCGGAAGAACCAGTGTCAGCGATGTCGTTGGAGCAATTGCGAAACTTAAATGGAACTGGGCTGGCTACATTGCACGGATGCGGGACGATCGATGGGAAAAGAGGCTTCTCGAGTGGAGACCTAGAACGGACAAGCGAAGAAAAGGAAGACCGCCTACGCGTTGGTCGGATGATATTAAAAAGACCCGCAGCAACTGGAACAAACAGCACAAAATCGATTGGAATGGAAAATGATTAGGGAGTCCTATGTTCAACAGTGGACACAAAGGGCTGAATGATGATGATGATGATGATGAATTCTATTAGTAGGTACAAGATCATTTTAGGTACGATTATACTAGTATACTGAGCATTCTAATAAATGCGGCACAGTAAGTCGACATCGACATCTCTCACACTGTGGGCACCTAACAAAAGGTAAAGGTGGGTAAGATTTGTATGTCAAATCCTCATTCTACATAAGCTGACTTGCTCTCTCTCTCTCCACCATCCATTGTGTTCCCGGTTGCAGCTTTAACCGCAATATCTGCTTATTCGTTACCGCTAATGATAGCATATCTCGGAATCCATATAATAATGTCCGATCCCCACGTTATGCTTGCCATGCACCTCATAAGATTGATTATTTTGAGACATTTGGTTATAAGGGACTCCAATTTAATTTTTTGTCGAATGTACCTAATACCCAGCAATACCCCAAAATACCAATATACGGAAGGAATAGGGGTAGGCAGAGACCACTTCCTTTCACTTGCTACGGTTTTTACACACACCCTTCGCTTCTTCTACTTTCATTAGTGCTTTCATAAATGCTCGTCGGTTGTTGGTACTCTTGATCTGGCCTTTCTTCAAAACAATGTCGACCTGATCGAGATATGTTCGCCGAGGTCGACCTCTACCGACGCTCATTTACACTCATCTTATAAACATGTTTTGTTAATCTTTTTTTATCCATCCCATCTATGTTTCCAAACCATCTAAGCATTCCTTTATCTATCTTTGTAACCACATCTTCTTTCACATCAAAGCATTCCCTTATTCTACTATTCCTCACTTTATGCATCAGAGTCACTCCGGCTATACTTCTTAGACTACTAACCTTTGCATCATTAATCCTATTTTCATGCTTTTTCTGTCAAAGCCAACATTCATTATCATACATAAGGGACCAGCACTCCTCTACGCACAGCCAGTCGTGCGTTTTTGACACGTTCTGGCTGCTCATTAAGTTATGCGGGGCCCAATTCATTTGTTTCCCTGCCAACTCTCTTAGCTCAAGGTCACAATCGCACTACTCGTCTATCGTAAACTTTGAGCCTAAGTATACAAACTCATATACTTACTTGTTCCACTCTTTCTCCTTCAATCAGCACCTCGCAGTTTATTATGCTTTCTTCCCTTTCAAAAACCATTGCTTTTGTCTTGCTAACCTTTTCTTTCATCCCTTTGATTTTTAGGGCATCATGCATAATATTAACGATCTCTTGCATTTCTTCTTCAGATGATGCTAAGATGCCAACAAATACCAACATATGAACTAAATTTTTTTCGAAAACTTTAGGACCATTACTACTTAATTTTTTAAAATTATTATTAGTATCTTTTTTTTGACCTTTGTTGATTTTACTACAGTTGTACTTTTCCCATTTATTTAGTTTCCATTTATCCACATTTCAATGTTGATCAATTTTATTTACATTTTAATTGACCCATTTTTGTTCTAATATTATTTTGTTTTTTATATTTAAATATTTGTTTTTTTTTTACTTTTTACTTATTTCTTTTTATCTCTTACCTGTTCCAATATTAAATTATATCCTTCATTTTTAACGGTTATGACAGGATATCCTGGTTCATTCAACCAACTATCCATTAATGAAGAAAACTTGATAGTAGCTGGTAGATTTTCAGCAGAAGCTTGTTTTTCCAAAGCACTTAGAAGATGTTCGGGTGCTGCATTTGAAAATTTGCTAAATAAAATAATAACAAATAATGTAAAAATGAGTTTTGTTACTAATTAAACATAAATACAATTAACTTCACATTTAAGCAATAAATTTACTTTATTAAAATTTCATTAGCAGCATTAATCGCATTCTAATTTTTAGGGGATTGTTATAATTCAAAGAAGTGGGAGCCAATATTTTTGAAATAATAGATCCAAAATATCACTAAAAATGATAATTTATCTATGCATGAATCCAAAAAGTGGGGATTGTAGATTGTAGGGGGGATCGTGAAGGCTATGCAGCCTTTTAAGCACCTCGACCAATCAGATCTTTTGTGCATAACCCTTAATCTATTCGAGGCCTGAGATACCGGGACTTCGTACAAAGTTGATCAATTTCCTTGGAGGTAAGTTCCTGACATCGGATGGCTTTGAGAAGGATCCTTCCAGGAACTTGAGCCTCTTGCAAAAAGCGCTGGGCATCCGCAAAGCAAATGTTCTGCAGTATCAGCGAAGTTATCGCAGTAGCGGCAACTATTACTCTCTGTTTTGCAGATCTTTTTTAGGTGATACCTCAGAGGGCAGTATCCAGTGAGGAGTCCCGTCACCAGTTTCAACTCTTTATTGTCCCACTCGAGATGCTGTTTAGCTTTCCATGGCTCACTAGCCTTTTCGCCTGTCTTTGTCCTGGCACTTTATTCCAGTGAGATTTTATTACATCTGTTTCCAGGCATCGAACCTTTTCTTTCAAGTGGTCCTTAGAGAGTCCACAGAAGGGTTCTAAGCCAAAAAATTGTGTATTTGCCCCTTTCTTGGCAAGGCTTTCTGCTTCCTCGTTGCCTCGAACTCCCCTGTAACCTGGAATCCACATCAAAGTGACCTGGTTGTTTGCTGCCAGTTGTCTCAGGGATTGTTTATAGTCCCAAGTCAGCTTAGACTCACAAGTGTATGACTTCAGAGCTTTTAATGCTGCTTGGCTATCTGAATATAGATTTATGCCTTTTGGGTGTCCCTTTTGAGACATTCCTGGGCACATATCTTTATAGCAATACGTGGGGATACTATTTATTAAAGAAAATATAAAAACATTTTGGAAAAATTCCATGTAGTTAGTTGCGAATTAAAAAAAAATATTTTTATTATTGCAAAAATGGTATTGTGTTAACATAGCAAAGCCAGCTAAGCCAGTAGCCAGCTTGGTCACTGTTTTTACCATTCTTGAATTTTTGATGTGGACAAAAATAGAGAAGATCTAATATACCAAAATTTTTTAAATGAATTTTGTATTAATTTATAAACGGCGTTTGTATCAACTACTAAATACGAATTAATATTTAAATGAAAAATATTTAAACAATTTAGATAAGTTATTTATATAATAATACATTATTCTATTTAATTAGTAAACTCAAAGGTATAACATATAACTTTTTTTTTGTATTTTGGTAAGTCTCAGTAACTACATCATTTAAACAAACAACGTTAATTTTGAAATGTTTATATGTCAACTATTAATACCTAAATACCTTAAACAATAATAATACTAAAATAAATATTTTGTGTAAATACATTTGTTTAACTTTCTACGTTCTAGTCTAGCTAATCGTCATAGGTAGGTATATAGATAGATCAATCAAAATTTAAAATCTTTAGATTTATTTGTGAGCTAAATGTAATCTTTTTATTGAAAAAATTAATGTTAAATTTAGTTATTGGAGTATTTATAGATTTGGTAGGTATATATTTTCTATTATCTCTAATTAATTTTGATTAATTGTTTTTATCATGAACTAATATTGCATTAACAAAGGTAAACATAAATAATTCTTGATTTTTTTATTTTAGATAAATATTTAAAATAAAAATTCTAAAACTTGTGACAAAATAAAATGAAAATTATTGTTACCAAACGTATTGCATAATAATTTCACAAATTCTAGTTTTATTGAACAAAAACTAACGGTTTATGTTATTAGGCTATTGTGTAAGTTGAGTAAAAATATATTCATTACGTAAAATTAATAATTTTACATTATAGCTCCATTGACATATCTCGATGTGTGTCTCAGGTGTTTTTTTTTTCAATTAAAAACATAATTCAAGGAGTATTTTTTTAAAGTTTGACTGCCCACCTTTAAAACCTACCTGGCCATCGCGTACGTCATGCAAAACTGCTTGCAGCTAATACTCGGTAACGATAACTTTTAATTGGAATGTGCAAGCCATATTTCTCTCCATTTCTTTTCTCTATCTCTATCTATCTCTCTATTTAACAAATACACCGTATTGATTTAAAAAGGGCTCACCCTTAATATTTCAAAAATGCGACATAGAAAAAAATTCCGAAACTTTTAACTTGAGGGGGACACTTTTTAGCGCTAATGTCATAAACGTCAGATTCACCCCCTCCCTACTGGATATACCTCTTAAATTTTTTTAAATGACGTTAGCTATCAAGTCATACCTCATTTAAAAGGTCTGGTAAATTTTTATTCCATCATTATTGTTTTGCCTTTGATACCAGTCTTCCATTATTATATAATAGTTTTTTAAAATTGGCTCTCTTTAAACTTTCGTATGCCCCAGTATTAAATCATAGTAACAATGACGAAAACAAAATCAATAATTACAATTCAAAAAGTCATAGTGATAAAATAACAAGATTCAGTTTTGTGGGAAATATGAAAAGTTTAAAGAGAGCCAATTTTAAACAATTCCCTACAAAACTGAATCCTGTTAAGGCAAAACAGTATGATTGAATAGAGATATCTATTGCCATTGATACCTAACGACATTTGATAAAATTTAAGGGGTATTTCCAGTAGGGAGGGGGTGAATCTGACGTTTATGGCATTAGCGCGAAAAAGTGTCCCTCTTAAGTTAAAAATTGACATGTTTCGGAATTTCATTGGGTCCTTTTCAAATGAACACAGTGCATACAAAATAAAAGAGTTCATAAAAAACAAATCAAATAATCCTGCTTCTGCATTAGCTTTTTGATTACCTTGTTAACTGGTTAATGTATATATATATATATATATATATATATATATATTTATATATATATATATATATATATATATATATATATATATAATTCTTTGGGTACAATAAGTGCAATTAACAATTTTGGATTCATTTTAATTTAAATCTTTTCAATGTGTAGACTTTGTGTAAGTCTACGGATAAAGAAAAAGATAAAGGAGCATTAAACTGATTAAAAATACTATCTTCATTTTTGCAATAAAATTAATGACAACAAATCCTTAAGGATTATTAAGATTTATTGTGAAAAAAATGTTATAAAATCTGTTTGTGATAGATATGATAGATACTTAAGTAATTATTATAACAAATGTAATAAATATATAAAATTCTAATCCCTTCGATAGACAAGAAAATAACCGATAATGTACAATAGATAATAACAAATACTTACAAAAATAAGACTTGCGTTGTTTATTTGGGGTTTAAAATAACAAAAAAATGTTCATGTTTACAAGAGATATTTTTAAAATAACTATAACAACTTTGTATCGGTGAATAAAGGGATTGAATCATACGAGAAAAACAAATTTTTGGAGAATATTGGTTAAAAGATTTAAAATAGAAAACAAATTGGCTCCATTCAGAATAAAAATGACATTAGTCAAAATCAAATTGGCAACATGAATTTTAAACTGGCATTAATGGATATTAAATTAGAAATAATTAAAATCATGTCAGCATTCTAGAATAACTTGAAATAATTACATATTTAAAAACAAATTTTATTTATAATTTTTTATCAAGAGCCGAGTTTTATGTTCATATTTATTACTGCCAGAAGAATTGTAAAACTGTAAAAAGATATTAAAATATATTAAAGAGTAAATAATAAAAAAGAACATTTTTACCATAATGTTTAAAAATTTCTTTTAATACAATTTATAATTTATTCCCTTGCACCAAGTATAGGAAGCATTTTAAACCAAAGTAAAACATGTATAATATCCACCACCTTTTATTAAATTAGTTTCACTTACTTTGATTTTAAATAATTTTGAATGCCCGTCTTAAATTTTGAAGTTGTCAAAATATTCTCCATCATTCTAATTATACTACCAGCTACAAAACAATCAACTTAACTACTGTTTTTTGATAAATTATTTCATTATTTAGGTAAACTCTTAAATACTAAGTTTTTTAAATTTGAACAGTTATTTTTATTTTAAAAAAAATTATTGAATGAAATTAGTGTTGCCCAAATGCAAGAACAAGACGAGACTTAGCCGGTCTTGATCTTGGTCTTGCGTTAATACACCTGGTCTTGGTCTTGGTATTGCGCTCCCAGTCTTGGTCTTGGTCTTGCAGCAAGAGTCTCGCAAGTCTCGCAATTACCTATTAGCCTATTGCTATTTATTTAACGTTACTTTAGATCTTAGAACAACGTAACATAGTAGATACATTTTGAGCTTGAATTAACATAAAGACCAACCAAATTAATAAATGACTAAACATTTAATGGGAAATTCGAAAAATCAACTGACACCGGGTGGGGTTTGTGAACCCACGACCTAAGCGATCTGTGACGATGCTCTAACCAACCGAGCTGTCTACCGTGTCCCACGGAAGTCAGTCTGTTTCTTAATAAACGTTTACATTTAATAAGCTTACATGAGCTAAAACATGGTTAAAATATATAGAAAACAAATTAATGGCATTAACTTGACTGTATATTAAAAAACATTATCTGTCTAGAAAGAGATTCGCTTCGATAGTGTCGCATTGTACCGCGCCGCCTTGGCACGTGCCGGCTCTCATTAAAGACTGCCGCCGCAAATCAAAGGATGCCGCATGCGGCGTACAGACGCATGACATTGTAGCGTCCTGCTTTTCGCTCTTATACCTACCTTATAATTATAAGTAAGATTTTAAATTAATTTGTAAGATATCTTTTTCGGCCTGTAACTTTTGAAATATTAAGAAAATAAACATTTTCTCGGTATAGTTCTTACGAAGTCAGTTGGACAAGTATAAAAACAGTATTTCATCCGGCGGCTTGTCGAACTTTGTTGTTGCATAGGCGTCACAACAGATATTTTAATAGTAGTTTTACTGCATTAAATAATTATTGGACTAACAATGTACTCGATAAAGTCATTTTAAATTTTTTTCAAAAAGTAAGTATTGTTTTGACTTACGCGATAAGGTGACCACCATAAACGAAACACTATTATACATTAGTCCCTATCGAAACACTCATCAGTACTTGAGTCTTCTTGGGTATTTATTACTATCGGTTCGATTTGTGGCAAAACACAATATTGTTTTTTTTTGACGTGGTAAACACGATTTGTCCATTAGTCAGTTTTGGCGAGTTCATCAATTACTTTTCTTATATTTGTTAGAACAGAATCGCTTAATTGAGGACCTTGATTACACTTTCGTAATTTTTTTTTTAGCAGCCCAGATCAGTTCAATAGGGTTGAATACACAATAATATGGAGGCAAACGCAAAACTGTATGACCGTAGGATTCAAAAAGTTTGTCTATGACGTATTCTTTCTTAAAATTTTGTTATTTCACTAGTTCCAACAATTTTTTTTGTGTGCAGTTTTTAAAAGGTATTTTTATGTTACTAACTATATAACAGATACTCCAATAAAACAGAAAACAAGATAATAGGTATGTATAAAAATATGTATATATAACAACACGGCAGTGGTAAATAGTTGTGTAAACACGACTTTTGCGGTGAGAAAACTGCCGATAAAATTTGGTTAATTAGGGTTAAGTACTATCCAATAAAATGCATAGAATCACAAAAGGTTCGCCGACAGTCCATGTGGACAATACCGGGAGTAATCAATTACAAACGGTTCAGTTTAGCTTAATGCTCGACGTGGCATTATTGACCGTACCCCGATTTTTGCGTTGTTCAACTGAGATCGTATAAAGTATAACATACTACATAAAATTTTATTACGTTTTATTCTATATAGTTTATTTTTATTTATTTTCATACTATATTTAATATATTATTTTTTATTTACTTATTCGGACTGCGTAAATTCCCCCTTCAACGAAAATGCACTGATAATCATTTATATCTGTACTTTAGGTCTTTCTATTTTTTGCCTTTTTTCTTCTTCAAAATTTTTTATGTACTAGTACTTTCTTTTATTTTTTTTGTTTGTTTTCTATGTGTTAATTTCTTGTATTATAAATTAAACCTGTCCGCTCCCTGAAACGACACTCAGTCCTAACTGCAAGACGCAGGCTTAGTCTTGTTCTTGCTCAAATCTTGCACGGTCAGTCTTGGTCTTGCTAAAATTACGCGGTATTGGTCTTGGTCTTGCAAAAATGCAAGAACAAGACCAAGACCGATTTTGGGAAACACTAAATGAAATAGGTAAATTTTTTTTTAATTTTTTTGTCTTCTACCAAAAAATATTCCTTTTATTTTTAAATATCAAATTGTAATGCGATATATTCATTTCGTAATAAAAAATATTTTTACCTTTATTGTAAGCGATAATGTCGAATTTGCTAGAAATTTCGTCTGGTGTTGTTGCTAGTGCAGTTATGGCTTTAGAAGACGATTCTCCGTCAACTACAAATGCTTTTTGTTGTTGCAAAATGATAAACTGCTTATCCAATTCGAAACTAGCAAATTCTGGAATCTTTAGTATAAATAAATTAGCAAAAACGGAAATGTTGGCAGTTGTTCAAAGCAAAGTTATTAGAAGTATGTAAAGAAGGGTCAAGAAGTGTTCGTATAGACCAATTTCCAGCACAAACGGATTATAAAAAATACATATGAAAATAATTGTTTAAATAAGATTTTTTACCTGTATGAATATGAAGAATTGGAAATATGTAGCAAATCCTTCATTTAAAAATATATTATTCCACCAGTCGCATGTAACATAATCACCGAACCATTGATGAGCAAATTCGTGAGCTATGGTTGTTAAAATATTTTGTTTGAAGATGTTTGCGGATTTTTTTTCATCAAATAGCAAAAGCACTTCCCTACAATATATTTTTTAATGCAATCACTGCATGAAAACTAAATTATTGTCAGTATGAGTTTGTTGAAATAAATTATTATGAAGGGATTTAGAAAAACTACATATACACACAAAAAAGCAAAATTCATTTTAAAAAAGATTCTAGTCAGATTTCCTGTTTTCGTCTTTATAACCGACTTTTAGTCCAATTCTGCTCTTTAACTTTCTCACAAGCATAGAAAACATGGATACTTTGTATAACCCTCCTGCTGACCGAAAAGCATGGTTAGTATTTTGAAGCCTTGGTCTTGATATTTAATTTTTTTTAGAGTAATGGCTAAATCGTAATAGCTATCTTTTATATGCACCGACTGTCCCATAGGGAGGGATGCAAATTTATTTCTATTGTGCAGCAAGTTTTGGTTGAATCAATGAATAGGCGTTATTCAGATGAATCATATTCCACATCAAAGCACTTTATGAGCCCTTGTACATCATCAAAAAAATTAGAATTTCTGCTTTTGAGAAAAACTAAGTAAAATCTTTCTCTTAGTGCCTATACCATGAAAATGAGGTATCAGATAACAGAAGGTTTTTGTTTTAGCAATACGGCTGCATATTTTGAAAGACCTAAATCTCTCACTAGGTCATTGAGCTCACTTAGAGAAAATAGTTCAGGCCTCTCGTCAAAAGAAAAATCTGAGCTAGATTCGTTCTAGGGAGGTAATGTGTCTTCGTCCTCTGACTCACTCAGGTATTTATCTAAACTGGAAAGTGGCTGTGTGATTGGTATTTCAGAGCTATGGGGCACTGGGCAAATAACTTAGTCAAGGTTAGGTTAAGATATGTTCTTTTTATTTTTTGTATTAAATTTCTTTACATCTACTGAACAGAAATAGCAATCGGTTGTATGATTTTTCTGCACACGCCATATCAAAGGAATTCCAAAACGAAATGAATTTTTCTTACACTTAAACCACAAACGAAAATCTTCCTCACATCTTCTACGCATCTTGTGAAGAGCCCTTGGTTTGTCTTGATGCCCAAGTTTTAATTTGAAGTAAGCTAAATAAACACTTACAAAATCACTAACGTTTCTCTGTTAACTTTTCACAGTGTATTTACCACAAATAAAATAAAAGCATCAGGAAAAATAGAACACCCTCTTGGAGCCATGATTAAGAAATACAAACAACAGTGCTGTTCAGTTTGAAAACTATATGTCTACTGTGAGTGGCTCTACATATCATATGAGATAATTAACTTTTATGACTTGTTTTAACATGATTAAATCCTACAGTAGTTTTGTTTACATTTGCTCCTAGTATCCACAAAAACACGTTTAAATCTGCTCAGCCCCACCAGTTAAATACCCAATTATTGGCTTAAAAGTATTTTAACGTGTTTGGACACGATCATTTAACCTTTTTAACACCAAATCTACTGTAACCATCACTTACCACTCACCCCTAACTGTATTAAACTGTAATTAAATAAGTGAACGTAAAAATCAATTTTTTATGAGAATTTTTAAGATAAAATACCGGATTATAAATAAATCATCAGTAAATTTTATGAAAAATTAGTATAACCACTTCACTTACAAAAATAAATAGACGTATTTTTTTTGGTTTTAGGAAGTAAAAATCTGTAAGAAAATTACAAAAAAGCCTTTGTAGTTTAATGGCAGACATGTAAATTGATTGGTTAGCAATAAATTCATCTTAAATTCAGTGTAATTTGATTTCCTTTTAAGATATCAAACAAAAGTTAATAAGTGCACTTATTTCATTGAAATTATTGTGACATAAAAATGTAAAAAAAAATATTTCCAATAATCTGTATTCCCTTTAGCAACACTATTACCAGTTTGACACCGTCTTGGCATACTTAAAATTAATTCATTTCGTTATGAGGAATTCCATTCTTCTACAAGAAGATATTAATTTCTTATTGCTACCACGGTGTGTGGCAAATCAGGGTACGCATTAGTGGCAAATTGAATGACAACAGGTTCTAATATACTGTCAATATATTGATACTGGTTCAAAGTGTCTACCACAATGGTAAAGAATTATTCCAGCCCACATCATAACTGGTAGACCACCACATGAATGAACCCCCTGTATATGTTTCAGTTTCTCTTGTCGACCAAGTATTCTCCAGACTCTTTTTCTTCTTGAAGTGTCCATCCGTTTCGGATATTGGCTATCATATTGGCTATTCGCACTTTATTGACTGCAGCTCGGAATAACTGAGTTGAACCAAGCTCTTAAGTTTTTCAGCCACAATATTCGTCGTCTGCCTGGTCCTTTAGTTCCATAAACTTTGCCTCGTAGAATATTTTGAAAAAGTTTGTAACGTCTCTCATTACGCATTACATGTCCTAGATATTGTAACTTTCGTGCCTTAACCGTATCGAGGACTTCTCTTTCCTTGCCCATCCTTCTCAGCACTTCTGCATTGGTAAGCCGGTCTGTCCAAGGTATTTTTTGAATTCTCCGGTACAGCCACATTTCAAATGCCTTAAGTTTCTTGGAGGAAGTCTTCGTAAGCGTCCACGATTCGACTCCATAAAATAGTATTGAAAAAACGTAACAACGAAGTAAACGTATTTTCGTGGTTAGCTATATGTCGTCGCTTGTAAAGACTTTTTTCATCTTGATAAATGCGGTTCTTGTCTTTTCAATGCGAGTTCTGATCTCATTAGAGTGGTTCCACTCATCATTAATATTTGGGCCCAAGTATATCTAACTATTAACCCTTTCCAGGGGAAAATAAGGGTAGAGACAAAAGCTAGATGCATCTGTGAATAACATACTACTTCATTCTTGCAAGCCCCAATCGCATGTTGTTGTGTCCACCTTAATTTTATTCCACGATTTCCACGACGTAACATGGGAACTCTTATAGGACGCTAAGCGTGCAGTCCAGCATCATGAGCCTATTTCTTAAAGTTTGGACAAATAAAAAACATTGGGGGTATCTGCTAAGGCCCACAGAGTTCGCGTGCAGTTGCATTTACCCGAATTGTTGATATCGATGCCATAATCGCGTAATCACGCTCCGAGAGACGTGAAACTAACGTACAACATCAACTTACGATAAATCTCAAACACATTCACATCATTTGGATGCTTGCTAAATGTCGACGTTCCATGACCACCGTCGCCCTTAACAATCTTGTTTGAGTAAAATTTTAAAGTTTATTAGATTCTTTCTTTAAAATTTGAAGCACCTTATCTATAAAATTAAAAGTGTTGCCACTTTTGCTTTAATAAAAAAGAAATGTAAATTTTTTCCACAAATTAAAATAATGTGTCTAGCACGTATTTATTTTATGAAATTAATGAGTAGTTAGTAATCAAACACAGGAATTATTATTTGAGTGTGTTGTTTTAATGACTATAAACTGCAAATTAATTAAGACTAATCAAAAGAAATTCGCTTTAACAAATAGTGTATTTACCTGTATGTAACCAGACCCCAGTTTTCCATTGCTCCTGCATTAAAATCTGGCAAAGCTACTTCGGTCATTTTTTTCAAATGAGCTGAATATTTAATTTCTGTAAAATCCGCAAGAGCATTTAAAATAGTGGCACTGTATTTTACAGGAAGACTTCTTTGGTCGTTTGTTTCGTTTCTTGAACAAACATAATGTGGTACTCCAGATTCAATTTCTTTGCCGTCTGAGCATGTAAATTTCGAAATTATAAAAGCTACTAGGTAAGTTGACATTTTCGGTGTTTCCTTAAAAGTCGCTTTTTCATAATCGGTACTGTAAATTTCAAATTCGTTATGTAGTACACACATTAAATACCATTTTATAAGGTTAAAGACCAGCAATACCTCTCTAAATGAAAAGTTCTAGGAGCCTTGAGCTGCACGATGGAAAGTTTATGCAGTCAAAGCTGCTTGAGATCCTTATTAGCAAAGTTAGAAAAGAAACTATACAGTATAGTTCAGTTAAACCCATAAAATTGGCTGTAAAAAGGGTGAAAGACCTAACTACTATTATACTATAAGCCAATTGAGATTGAAGTGCAGCTTGCCATGTTTTACAATACTTTAAACTTGATCTGGTCTCCTTTAACTCTTGTGGATTTTAAAATAATGTTTGCTTTTGATTGCATTTTTTTAAGGTATTAATTAATTAATTTAAATAAAATTATTGGTTTGGCCATTTTGGTAATATCTAGGAACATAGGTTTGATAAGAGCACTAAAATCACTTTACGAGGATTCCACTGCTTGTGTCAGGATAAACGGACCTTACACGGACTGGTTTAACAACGAAAAAAAAAGTAATAGACAGGGATTATTCATAGACAGTCGTTTAAAAGATTTGAAAGAGAGTGTGTATGGATTGAGAATGAATGATTGCCTCCTTTACGCCGATGATCACCTGATAAGGAGTTGCAGGCGATGCACGGTATTTAATATCACGCATGATTCCCTTAAAATCAAAGATGAAAGTAAATGTATGTAATACGAAAGTAATGGATTTTGAAAGAGATGAAAGTGTAACAAACTGCAAGGTGCTAATTGAAGGAGAAAGAGTGGAATAAGTAAATGAGTTTGTTTACTTGGGTTTACGAGAGACGAAACGTGCGACTGTGATATCTAACGACAACCGATGAGCATGTATGAGAGTGCTGATGAAAGTAGAAAAAGCGAAAGACATGTGTAAGAACCGTAGCAAGTGGAAGGAAGTGGTCTTTGCCTACCCCTACGGCTAAAAGATGTGACAACTATGTGTATATGAGCGGTTTTTTTTATCCTATTATAATTTAAGCCAAGTATATTAGACAACTGTAAAGTGTGTTTTTTAAAAAAAATAATTTTCAATATTTCTAAATGAAAAATATTCTCATTGAGAATAACCTGTAGGATCTTGGTGTAAAAAAACTGATCTGGATGATTACGAGTTTAATGTGTTTAAAGTTGCACAGTATCAGGATGTTACACGGTACCTATCAACATAAAAAAGACCATAGAGAGTGCAAATTCATTTAAAATATTTATAAAAATTTGCAGAATTCAAACTCATTTGACAAATTTATTATTTATCATAAAGCATACCTACATGAAAGCGCTGATGAAAGTAGAAGAAGCGAAAGACGTGTGTACGAACCATAGCAAGTTGATCTCTGCGTATCACTTTTGAAAAAGGCGTTACTATACAGTGTGTCCCAGATTCGCTTCTTTATAAAGGGATCTCGGCTCCTATTATATCCTCAGCAAATGTTAAATGGGAAAAGTTTTAGAGGAAGCTTAGTGCATTCGATAACCGGCTTAAGATTTACGATCGTTTAATTTGTTTTGGAAATATCGGCAAAAAACCTAAAATGGCGGATTTCGTTTTTCGCCAGTAAATCCGAATCGGTTAATTTGACAGCCGAGACAAATCACAAATGTAACACACAAATTGTCGAAACCTGTTAAAAATTTCCGGTATTCCTTATTCAAATAAAGAAAAGTGTGATATGTTGGCGCTGTACTTGCAGTCACGCAGAAACGCTGACATTACCTCTTCCAAGTATTTGGAGATGTATCCCGAACGAAGGCAACCTCATAAAGCCCAATTCAGAAAAATCGTCGTTAATTTAATCACTCATGGGGCCTTTGAACAACCTAGAAGCGGATATAATATTGAGAATGAAAATCGCGACAGAAACATTTAACAAGCTATCAGCGAAAACCCTACTGCATCGGTAAAAACTGTAGAACGGGAAATTGGTGTATTAAAATAAACGGTACCGAGAGTATTGAATAAGAATAAGTACCATCCATATAAACCCACAATAGCTCAAGGACTTTAGGAAACTGATTTTGCAAGACGAATGCGCTTCTGTGAGTGGTATACTAGGAAGTGTAATAAAAATCCCGTGTAATAAAAATCATGTCTCGAGGTCAGATGAGAGTATGTTTACGAATTGTGGAGTTTTTAATAAGCACAACACTCATCATTGGACTGTGGAAAACCCTCACAAAGCCACACAGAGACGTCTAGAGACCAGGTTAAGAGGTATCTAGAGCTTTTGCGAAACCAGGTTGTGCCGGCTTTACGAGCTACTCTAACTGAAGATGAGTTTAGAATAACCTGGTTTCAACAGGTTGGATATCCGGCTCACAACACCATTCAAGTCAAAAACTTCTTGAGAGAGCAGTTTAATGAAAGAGTTATTTCATTAAATGGTCCAATATCTTGGCCTCCTACCTCCTAGTTCCCTTGACCTTTCGCCCTCGGATTTCTACCTCTGGGGTTACACAAAGAATGAGAAGTATAAATTTGATTCTCCTGCAACCATAGAAATCATGAGACAACGAGTTGTGGACACATTTAGAAAACGAAAATACACTTGCTAGTGCAGTTTAAAATTTATTTTTTCCTGCTGGGGTAGGGGAGGTTGCTTTTAGCACAGGCAGTGATTGACTATATTTCTTTAAACAATGCTCCAAGCATTGTACAAGGGCAAGCCTTAAGCAATGCTTCAAGTAAATAACAATAAAACATGGAATTCACAATGATTTCCCGAATGATGTACCTATTACCGACCAGATGGCGCACCCCGCGTTAAAATTATCATTATTGGTTGAATACATTTATGCATTAAATTCTTAATTACATATTACAGAGTATAAAATTTTATTAAGTCATGATTTATTTAATAAAGTTATAAGAACTTACTCAACAGTTACAGGATTACCATCCAATTGTGTGTTACCAAAAACGTTCAATCCTTTGGGATAAGTTAAACTAATAATAAAAGTAGCCTTATAACTAGGTTCATCAAAACAAGGAAAAGCCTGTCTAGCGTATGTGGGTTGAAATTGAGTTGTCAATAAGTACTGATTTACATTGTCTTTATCCACGTAACTACTTCTGTAAAGACCTCTCATTGTTTTTAAATCTATATCTCCGGTATATGCAATTTTTAAAGTATAATCTTTCTTTATCTGAAGAGCAGCGCCAAGAATTAAATTTAAAATTGATGTAGTTTCATTTAATGATTGATTTTTCACGACTACATCAGTAGTTGATGTAAATGTTGCGCTTTTAATTTTCATAGGTGCGTGCAATTGTATACTTGAAATAGCTTCTGTTACTTTAAAAGTTATTTCAACTATGCCATCGAAAACACTCGTTTCACCGTCGAATATGCTTTTCTCCAAGATAAGGTCTATTTTGTATTTATTAGGAATTTGAGTAGATGAGAGTCTAAAGCTATCGTAGGTTTTTTCAATGACGTTATCTGCTTTTGTGTCATTTACAGGATTAGCTAAAATGCATGAGATTAACAAAAAAACAAGTCCAATGGTTAACATTTTGCAGGCCTGCAAGAAATAATATAAATAAGTATTTAATAATATCATTAATACGTTAACATGCAATTAAATGTACGTAATTTTCGATAATTTATTGTACCTAAAAACAAAACGTTTTATTTACTGATTTTTTAAATATTTATACCTAAAAGTAATAAAATTTAATTTAAAAGTTGCGTTGTGCCAAATATCAATTCACGAAAAATGTTTTTGTCTGGATGATATTTTTCAAGAAAATTTGAACAAATATTTAATTTAGTTAATAGGTAACAAATGTACTGTTGTTGTTCCGTTCCAACAAAAGTGCTGAGAGTTTTTAACTTCACAGTGGAAGTTATAGTGATGGGTCCGATTTTTCGAATCCCGAATTTGACAGATCTCCACATTTTAAGGTGTGTATGTACGTATGTTCGTATGTGCGTTCGGAATTATATTTCGTCTCGATTATCTCAAGAACAAAAAATGATATCGACGTGGGAGCAATTGCATTCGACGCATAATTACGCAACTTAAAACTCAGTAGATTTTTAGGAAAATCGGTCAAGCTGTTTTTTATGAAGAATCAAAATACTAAAAAAATGGTAAACTTTCGGAATTACATCTCGATTATCTTAAGAACAAAAAATGATTTCGACGTGGGACCAATTGCATTCGACGCATAATTACGCAACTTAAAACTGATTAGATTTTCAGGAAAATCGGTCAAGCTGTTTTTTATGAAGAATCAAAATACTAAAAAAATGGTAAACTTTTGGAATTACATCTCGATTATCTTAAGAACAAAAAATAATATCGACGAGAGACCAATTGCATTCGACGCATTATTACGCAACTTAAAACTGATTGGATTTTTAGCAAAATCGGTTAAGCTGTTTTTTATGGAGAATCAAAAAACTAAAAAAAGTGAATTTTGCAATTTATAAATTATACTATTTTTAATACATAATTTTAAGATCTTCTGAATAATATGATTATTACATGTGTTATATGAAAAATATGATGACAATATTTCATAAAAAAAGATAGTTTTAGAAAACAAACATAGGAATTGGAGAATTTTGAACTTGTGTCAGTATTCAGAGAAAAGCATTGAAAACGCTATAACAATAAAAAATTATTGTTGGTAATAATCAAACATTGTTTATAACAATTGAATATTGTTACTAACAAATGATTATTGATCATAATAATTAAAAAAAAATTTATTTGTTATAAACTTGTACTAACCAGTGTCGTAAAGTACTGTTTCAATAAATAATACCTATAGTTTATTTGTAAACTAAGCTAGCACAACACCATTTTTTGCTAACCACTTGAGTTAGAAAATTCTAGTTTGTGTTAGAAAGTAGTTAATAAATAGTTAGAAAATACTGGTATAGTTTTCACTGATTGTGCTAAATCGGCTGTGTCAGCTTAACATACGTAAGGTTGTGATTAATATTCTTTCACCACACTTTTAAACTGACAGAAAATCTTGTCATATTCAAACTTATTTAAACTGATTACATGCATCAGAAATGTATTTACGGCATTATTGCAATGGTCTTTCTAATATCTCAATGTTTCCTGTAACAAAGAATCCTTATAGTTGTATAATAAAAATAATAAACAAATATGTGAAATATGCTTGTGTCAGGATAAACGGAGCTTACACGGACTGGTTTAACATCAAAAAAGGTGTGAGACAGGGATAAGTGACTTCGCCATGGCAGTTTATAGTGTAAGAGCCGGTGGGAGATCGACCTTCACCCATCTGATAACCAGAGAAGACATATTGTTTATCAACACACACACACACACACACACACACACACACACACACACACACACACACACACACACACACACACACACACACACACACACACACACACACACACACACACACACACACACACACACACACACACACACACACACACACACACACACACACACACACACACACACACACACACACACACACACACACACACACACACACACACACACACACACACACACACACACACACACACACACACACACACACACACACACACACACACACACACACACACACACACACACACACACACACACACACACACACACACACACACACACACACACACACACACACACACACACACACACACACACACACACACACACACACACACACACACACACACACACACACACACACACACACACACACACACACACACACACACACACACACACACACACACACACACACACACACACACACACACACACACACACACACACACACACACACACACACACACACACACACACACACACACACACACACACACACACACACACACACACACACACACACACACACACACACACACACACACACACACACACACACACACACACACACACACACACACACACACACACACACACACACACACACACACACACACACACACACACACACACACACACACACACACACACACACACACACACACACACACACACACACACACACACACACACACACACACACACACACACACACACACACACACACACACACACACACACACACACACACACACACACACACACACACACACACACACACACACACACACACACACACACACACACACACACACACACACACACACACACACACACACACACACACACACACACACACACACACACACACACACACACACACACACACACACACACACACACACACACACACACACACACACACACACACACACACACACACACACACACACACACACACACACACACACACACACACACACACACACACACACACACACACACACACACACACACACACACACACACACACACACACACACACACACACACACACACACACACACACACACACACACACACACACACACACACACACACACACACACACACACACACACACACACACACACACACACACACACACACACACACACACACACACACACACACACACACACACACACACACACACACACACACACACACACACACACACACACACACACACACACACACACACACACACACACACACACACACACACACACACACACACACACACACACACACACACACACACACACACACACACACACACACACACACACACACACACACACACACACACACACACACACACACACACACACACACACACACACACACACACACACACACACACACACACACACACACACACACACACACACACACACACACACACACACACACACACACACACACACACACACACACACACACACACACACACACACACACACACACACACACACACACACACACACACACACACACACACACACACACACACACACACACACACACACACACACACACACACACACACACACACACACACACACACACACACACACACACACACACACACACACACACACACACACACACACACACACACACACACACACACACACACACACACACACACACACACACACACACACACACACACACACACACACACACACACACACACACACACACACACACACACACACACACACACACACACACACACACACACACACACACACACACACACACACACACACACACACACACACACACACACACACACACACACACACACACACACACACACACACACACACACACACACACACACACACACACACACACACACACACACACACACACACACACACACACACACACACACACACACACACACACACACACACACACACACACACACACACACACACACACACACACACACACACACACACACACACACACACACACACACCTATTGTATTCGGCGCTCGGGACCTTGAATTGTGGATATATGACAAAATTTGAGATTCATAAAATCCACTGGGAAGTTAATTATCTGTTTTTAATTGTTTGTAATTATTGCATCGATGTAAATGAATAATTAAAATCAAAAAAACCGAAAAAATACGAACAGTTAAAACATGTTAACGTTTCCCTAGTATTACTTTAAAAAAAACCATTTAGATAATTGTTCGGTTTTTAATTGAAGTACGAAGTAGATTCGATAAGAAGATTTCGCACCAAAACGAATTAAATCTACATTTCAAATTAAAATTAATAGCTTTAAAATTCTAATCAAGCTAATTTGACATTAATAGCAATGTCTGTTTTTATTCGGTATACCTACCTGAAAACACTATATTTACATGCCTATTAAGCGCACCGAAAGTGGTCTTTTAATGAAATAAACTATTATGCAAATATCAAAGAATTTCCTCGGTAATCCAGAAATTTTTTAAGATCCCATGATAACAAAACGAAAACACTAAAGAATGTTGGTGCGAAATATTTTTGATAACAATATAGAAGCAAATATTAATTAGAAATTAAATAAAAGTACACTTACTAACTGAATACAGATAATACTAATACAAAAACGCTTTAGGAGTTATATTTTTATGACATTTTTTATCTTAATCTCACAGAGCTGCTAAGTTTTATCTTTATCAGATATTTAAGATTTTTCAGTAGGTACCTATATTAAGATTAAAACATACAGAGTACAATATTTTATCAACCACACGCTAGTAAAGTAAATTAGTGCGCAAGCTTTGCGACAACTGGTGTTTTTTTTAAATCCTGGTTAATTCCAAACTAGTCACCTATGAGATAGTTATGTAAAAAGTTGATTTTGTTTTTAATAATAGTGTTACGATATTTACTTTTCGGGTTGGGTAATTCTAAACTACAGTAACTAAACTTTTTACACAATAAATTTTACTCCACAAATCACTTGGATATTTACTTAACAAAAACTTTAAATACTTGACTTCGAACTAATTAAACTCCAAAAAAGCTGACTTCCTTCGCGGCGACTGCCTTTTTATATTTATAGAAATTGTTACGAGAAGGGACTCGAGTTTTTGACATTGCTCCGGAATTATTAGCCGTAGTATTCTAGAATTTGTCGGTCTTTTCTTCTGTTCCCATCGCCGCGCCGGCAGTCCCCCAATTGTGATCGACGCGCTGTAGCGACAGACAACAGGGCCGACTCGTAACAAAAATTAAATAGTTATAGGCCGTTTCAACAAAACAATTAATGAGCAGCTTTTAAGAAGTTCCTATGATTGGATATTTTGGTACGAAATAATGTACAAGTTTTCATGTCTTCAAGGTGTATGAAGAAATATACGTTGATTATTTTTGTCTGGTATTAAAAGAAACACCAGGGCAAAATAGCTCAAAAATAACACAAATATTTATAATGTTGTTATAAAGGTAACTTTAGAACTTAATTCATAAATAACATAAAAATTTAACGTTGATCGGATATGATTACAGCACAAGCATCAAAAACAGTATTTGAAAAAAGTATTTTTGCTATGATAGGAAAAACGTTTGACATTTTATCTAGGTAACAAAATATCACTCTTAATAATATTACTTTTTTCCGGATATATATACACATAAGTAAAGGTAGATATTTAATTTTAGAATATTTTATTATATTTATTATTTCTTTATAAAAAGTACAATTATTAAAATGTGCAGTGCATGAATGACATGCCATGGACACAACTGCCGTTGATGTACCTGGTCGCAAATCGGGTGTTATTTCAGCACCACCACAAGTTCTAAACACTTTATTAGCCATTTTTGTTCTGTGTGATACCGATTCATCAACATGCTCTTCAGTGACCGTTGATGACTTCCAACCGCTGTTTCCTCAGTGTCATCAAGTCTCTCCGAGATTCAACTAAAAATGTAACAGACAGATCTTTGAAATGAATGACCTGTATATGAATTGGCATTTTCGAGTTCCTTTTTAATATCTGTTTTTCCGATGAATGCAATTTTTTCTTGCACGGGACGGTAAATCGTCGCAATTGCCGCTATTGATCCGATTCAAACCCAAGAGTTTTTCACGAGGTACATACACAGCAACCAGAGAAATGAAATGTATGGGCTGACATTTGTGGTGACCGACTGATGGGTCCTTTTATCCTAACAGGCAATTTGACTGGCGAAATGTATTTGCAATTACTGGAAGACGCTATTGACCCTGCCTTGACTGATATATTTGAAAATAATCCACAGTATAGCGAAGATCATTTTATTTTCAACAGGACGGTGCTGCTTCGCAATATGAGGCGATTGTTCGTCAGTATTTAGACCAACGTTTTCCACGGCATTGGATTGGGAGAGGCAGCATTGAATGGCCTCCACGATCGCCAGATTTATCGTCCCTCGATTTCTTCTTGTGGGGACATCTGAAAAGTAAAATCTATAAAACACAATCAACGTCGTTGAAAGATTTGCGTCAAGTGACGTCGAATTACACCGGAATGTTTTGAACAAAATCTTTATTATTGTATGGAAGCGGGCGGTCATCAGTATGAACATTTAATCAACTAAGTAGTAATTAAGCAACTAAAATAATTGGAATTTTCACACGTAATTTTTTTCAAAGTAATGGGAGGAAATGTAAAATTTAAAGACTATTTTTAAGAGAATTGTCAGAATTTTCAAAAGACATCTTATTCTACCCCCAATGCCATTTAAAAATGTTGGGTAATTTTTACCCTCGCTTGGGGTTGAAAGTAGTTGAGTCAAAAATACCAGAAAAGAGTGTCCCCCTTTAATCAAAAATTGACGGGTCTGAGCGTTTTTCTAAAACGTTGACGAGATTCCTGCAAATGGCTCTGTTTTGTTTCGGTTGGCCACCCTGTATATGAAATTACTTTGTAATTGTATTTTAAAGAGCCAATTATAATTAAAATAAAAATGGTGGATTTAAACAAATCTAAAACAAAAGCTATTAAGAAAAAATAAATTAGTACGTAAAACTTTATTTTATTTTTTATATATTTTTGATCAGTTTTTAATCAAACTTGAACATCATTGAGGCTTTTCACACTTATATGTAATTTTGTTTTGAGCAGTTCCTTTCTTGTAAATTTTCCTTTTCCTTTTTCTGTTTTTCTGTTTACGTTATTCCAATCTTCCACTTCAACTCTAAAAAAAATTATAAAATTTTACGTTAACTCTTGGAGCAGGAACTGAGAGTATTTCTAAAAATTATATTGATTTTCATGTTGGGACAATTTTTAAGAGATTTAAACATTGTTGAGATTTATATTGATTCCAATTTGAAAAGTTGTTTATTAAGGAGCATAAAATCTTACTCTGTGACTTTTTCTTCAATTGATCCATATTCTTTAGCTACTTGGTCCTCATATTTTCCAAAGATGTTTAACATTAACCTTTTACTTGATGTAACTAGTATTTCTGGTTCGAATTTTTCAGTAATTAAATCGGCTAAAAATAATAACTTAATAAATCGAAATATAATACCTTTATTAAAAGTTTATAAGCAAAGCCCGTCATTTTGTATTCAGCATTTTTAAAGTTACCGATGCCAGCACATGGACTTTTACTATAGGTATCTCCGGTTTCTGTTTATTTTACAATTATAAAAGTAAATGGCACCTCTATAAATTATACATACTTTCTTCCAAAAAACACTTAGAAATTCAATTCAAACTCACGGAATTTCCAATTGTGCTCTTTAAAAATATAATTAATTCGACTGTCTTATGAAAACATATTCGCCGAGAAAGGCATGCGATATCTTGAAGAGGTTGCTCGAGATTACCAAAAAAAACTCGTTGAAAGCCTGTGCACACGAGACAGCCGACGTTTTGACACGGATAGCAAACAAGCCATTTGAGGACTGAAAATTCCCAGAATGCTTTAAATTAGCTATCGTTAAACCAATCCATAAAAGGGTGACACTAACAATCCATCAAACTACAGACCAATTAGCCTATTGACCTGCATCACGAAAACTCTGGAAATTCTGATGGCAAAAAGATTAATACAGTTCTTTGAAAAACACCAACTATTTGCAGATAACCAGAACGAATGTCTAAAAAACCCTTTTTCACTCAGGCTTTAGACAATGGCGATCTATCTTGCGGTATACTTAATAAATTGCACAAATACGGCATATGTGGTAAACCGCACAGTTGGTTTGAATCATTTTTAAAACATAGGAAACAAGTAGTCGAAATAATAACTGCAAAGGGTTCAAAAGGTCGAATGTCTAGGAGACATCGATGAGTGTCCCACAGGAAAGTATTCTGGGACCAGTGCTTTTCATAATCTTTATTTACAATGTGAAGAATGTTGTAGAAAATGAGTCAAACAAAATTAAGCAGACAACACAAACTTTTTTACTAAGGGGTTCTATTTATACAAACATCACTGAAACATGAACCTAACTGATTAAAACACAAAAGAGTACTTCCATAAGAAGGAAAAAAACAATTGTATTTTACTAAGAATCAACAACACCATAGATGGGCCAAGGTACATTCGTATTGACAATCAAAATATTGCATGCAACACCACTGTGAAATTTTTGAGAATATATACAAAAGATAAAATGACATGGACCACTCAAGTTGAAAATCTAAACAAACTATCATCAATAACATATGCCAAAAGAACACAACACAAGTTGAAGAATGAAATTTTGTATAGCAACTTGAGGAGGCGCCCCGAACTGAATAAATACCCATTTTGAACATAATATTGTTATAGACCCTCCTAACTGACAATTTTGCATTTATTGACAAGGCTTAAAGAAGACTAAAAGACATATTCCATATCATTTTTTACTACTAATGTTTGACGATGTGCTTATTTTTTACAAACATTCTATTATACATAAAAGTAAATAAGTATATAAACACTAAGCAATATGTTTACATAGAGAATCATTTTTTGTTCTTTTTTTACTTCTTAACTTTACAACTTACCATTTTTTCCAAATAAATATTTGCTGAGGAAGTAATATTAATAAATTAACATATTTTTTAAGATATTTATACCTATATAGTATACAAAACCTTGTTATCACCTAAATGTGTGATACTTAAGCATTTTTAAGCTGCTTATTTGTTAATTTGTATGCTCTTAAAATATCTATAATTTTTGCTGAATCAATCATATGTTCTATTTAAACATTTTTGGAAGATGAGTGGCAAAATTATTACCTTTAGTTACTATTTAAAAAGCACCGAGTTATATTAAAACATACTTCTTGAAATAGCTCCTTTCTCCATATGATACTCTTCCAATTCTCTATCTTTCTTCAATAACAACTGTTTCATCATATTTTGTTGTTTTTCCAACAGAATCACAGACTGTATTAATGGCATTGTTATAATCTCAGTAAACTAAAAAGGCAAAGATAAAATTAAACTGTGAATTATTTTTAAAATAATTCTTTGACTATTTTCAAAATTTTAATTTTCCTAATTAAATAGGCTGCATAGCCTTCAAGACTCCCCCTACAATCTACAATCTAGTAGTTAAGTACCAATTCATCTTCAGCTTTAATAAATTCCAATTCATATTTGATTTTGAACTTAGGATCTTTTGAACTTGCAAGACTATTTTTAATCCTGAGTTTTACTCCTGAATCAAAATATGTTATAAAGACTTCTCCATGGTCAATGTTCATTAACATTTCTAATGCATATTCCAAACATTTTTCCATTTGAATTTCAACCAAAGGATTACATCCCTAAAATAAAAATGAATAAACTAAGCTATTTTTTTAAATGTATTAGTTATGTACACGAAATTTCTCAATAAATATATCTTTTTGTAAATTGCAGGACCAAATTTTTTTTAAATTTGTTAAATAAATTTCATAATTATCAGTTTTTTTATCCAATTTCAACATGTACAAAATATCTTCTGCTATAAATGATGTCCACATTTTAAAAAATGTATTATATATTCTTATTAATTTATATTTATTTCCTTATCAAAAATATTATACTACAAAACATAACCCAATATATTTTTAATTTTTAATTACACTGGAGTTGGAGACTTGGAGTACTCATTGACAGAGACAGACAAGAGAGAGAATAGACAGAACTCCAACGCTGTGTTAAAAATCCGGACGTAATTAGGGCTAACATTTGGTAAATTTCGGAGCTTCTGTTAGCCCTACGCTAGATGTCGCTACGCAAAATAAAACGTAGTCACGATTTAAATTTCAGAACACAGGCGTAGAAGAGCGACTGTCTTGGAAGAAGGTTTAGATTTGAAATTAATGTTGATGTGAAACATGTAATGGCGCGCTTGGGAATTCGGGATTCGCAAAATCGGACCCATTACTATAACTTCACGCTGGGAAGTTAAATATATTGACAAATTTTGGGTGGCTGAAAAGTTGAGATAAAGTTTGAACCTACAGTAATTCGTTTCGGTAGTACAAAGTGTACAAAAAAAATTTAAGTATCTAAACTTTATTGCGTAGAATCTACATTCGTCGATATGCTTTTAAACATATGGTAATGCCTTTTTCCCATAGGGGTAGGCAAAGAACACTTCCTTCCACTTCTGCTACGGTTCTGACACACATCTTTTGCTTCCTCTACTTTCATCATTGCTCTCATACATGCTCGTCGGTTGTTAGTACTCTTGACCTGGCCTTTTTTCAAAACAATGTCGAACGATCGGTTATCCTATTATTCGCAATTCATTCAATTAAGAAGGGTGAATTTACATAAAAAGGCAAATCATTAGTGGTAGTGCATAGTGTATTTTGAAATAAGAAATTTTTAGTATCAATAATATTTTAAAAACCAGCGACCTATCATTTAAACCAGTCCACTGTAAGTAGAGTATAATTTCCCCGTATGCAGGAAAAAGAAATTATAACCCTTCTCTGTACAATAGTTTTATTATTATTTTTTAAAAAATACAAGTCATATTTAATAGGTACTTATATTTTCGTTGTGTTCGGTAATTATTTATTTTTCATAAATATTTAATGTTATAGAAATGGTAATATTTTATTTTAGTAAAAGTTTATACCTACTCATTATAAAACAAAAAAACTGAGTTCAAATTTAGCCGAGTTCGAATCTTAATTTTTTTTGACTTTTCAATACTGATTTTAGTTACAAACCGAGTTACGAAACAAAAAAAAACGAGTGAGCGTTACAGTAGTCGCTTATGACATCTTACCTTAGTAATAAGCAATTTTAAAATTATATTCTGAAAAAAATGGGTTACGTATTATTTGAAAAGATTTTTTATAACAAACAATAATTCTTTTTAATGAAAATTGTATTCTATTTAATTGACACTAGGAGTAACAGAAATCAACCTCAAAATTTAAAAAAGCTAAATACTGAAATCAGTCTTTTTTAAAAGAAATAGAAAACTATCAAAAACACTATAGGATATACACTGACGCTTCCAAATCATCAGACGGTGTAGGAGCAGCGATCCTCACCCCAAACACATCCATAAAATTTAATTTCAAACCGATCACTTCTTCATACACTGCAATGTTGTATGCAATACTACAAGCACTCATTCATATTAAAGAATCTAAACAGTCCCTATCTCTAATAATAACAGACTCACTTAGCTCACTCCAAACTATCCAACACTTGTATACCAAAAATCCAATCGCCTTACTGATCAAAACAGAATTAGTGTACTTGAAAGATAAAGATGCCAACGTGGAATTTATGTTTGTACCATCTCATTCCGGTATAAAGGGAAATGAAGAAGTAGACCAACTAGCCCGAGCAGCACCAAACAACCAGAACTCTATCCCAATAGACGAAGTATCATCTTATGACATGAAATCTGTAATAAAATCTAGTGTTTAGTGCGTAGCAAAACGTTTGGTGTGCAACACAAAATGATCTAAAAGAAGTGAAACAATCGGTAAATTCTTGGCCCCAACCAACATCGAACAGACCACACCAAGTAAGAATATCGCGTTTGCGGCTGGGTCATAGCAATTTAACCCATAAATATCTCATCACACCAACCGAGTTACCAATATGTGAAACCTGTCAAATAAGTGTTAGTGTGAAGCATATATTAATCGAGTACAAACAATACGAAGCCACAAGAAAGAAGTACAACATTTCAACGAATATAGCATAGACTCTAGGAGAAAACATAAACGTTGAAAAAACAATAGGTTAATTAAAGGACACCGGCTTATATACATTATTGTAATTTTTTTTTAATTTACACTCTGTATCTTATATCGCTAATAACCCCATTGGTTGAAGCGACTAAAATAAATAAAAAAAATAATAATAAATACTGAAATATTTTAGTCGAATAATTATTTATTATTACTTACTTGAATTTTTTATCAATAATCTGCACTTTATTGAGACTTATTATCAACAGTAAATATTTATTTATATAGTTTACGTATATAACAGCAAACTTTATACACACTTTAACTTAAGTGCACAGCTGATGGCTGACGGTACCGAAAAATTGATTGACGTCTATCTGACGACCAACTCTAACCGCGGAAAGATGTTATACTTCGAAAAATAATTTAAGATTTTTAAAAAATTATAAAGAAAAAATGTGCATGAAAAACATTGCGACTTACTATTTTGTGTAACGCGGGTCGTAAAACGTTACAGAACTGTTATTCGGTTGAATATTATGTGCATTATTAACTTAAACACAACTGTAAGCTTATTGCTTAGCTTACCAGTAAGCTATAATAAACTAGTTTTAAAGACTAACTTGACCAATTAATTATGCATAAAGAAAAGTAATTATTTGAATTACATCGTTGACAATCGATTACCATATCGTAATTAATGACATAACATAAAATCAAACCATATTCATGAAAAATTTTTTTAAAACATCGTTGATAAATGTTTCTTCAAAACATTTTGATAGAAAGGAACATACGCCACTGTCTCTCTTCTCTGAATTCGTCTTTGACTCCGCCTCAAAAAGCTCGATAGCTCGTTTTAAAACTGCAGCACCATCTCGCGTTTCTTTTTTGAGTTAATTTATTGTTGTATATCAATCAGCGATTTAACATTCAAAAGATATAACTATCAACAAATATAGACTCTAGAGTCGAACGAATTACAACCATAGAGATATATTAATATATTAATATCTCTATGATTAAGACACGAAGAAACACAGAGAACCATCGCTGATCTGTATCTAGCAAGTCAACAGCAACCTTTTTGACAAATTATAAAATTAACCAATGGAAAAAATTCTAAATATTAAATAATGTTCAATATTATTTTTAAAGCTTAAAAAAACATTTTAAACATATTAAACCTTCTAAACGTATTTTAATGAAATGTAAATAAATCGATATATTTAAATACAAACAGGAAACGCATCATTACAGTTGGTATGACGTCAAAAAGTGGGGATAAATTAGACCCAACCAAAGGTGATTTTCGATCAGATGATAGATATAAATAAAAGGTTTTGACGATACAAGCAATTGAAATGTAGAATTTTGCGTTCAAAAGCAATGTTTATAAGTTGAGTTGTTGAGTAAACTATTTGTAGTGAATAGTGGAAGCTCACGTAAAAAACTGTGAAGAACACTAACGAAGACAAAGAGAAAGTCCCTCACCTATGTAAGTGTGTAGCTTGATTGTTCTTTGTTTTTGTCCTGCCTATTATCATCGTCCATTTTGTGAAAGCAAGCAAAATTTGCGTCGTGTTGATAGTTACTGTTTTTAAACGCAAAATTCTTTATCTTGATCTGTGATAAAGCAGATATAGTGTGAATCACGTGTATTATTCATCGATTTTTATAACAAAGAAAAAAGACTTTGCAGTGAAACATTTTGCTCAATATGGCAATGGCTACGAAGCACTCAGATGGTGGAAGAATCGTTGGCATTAATTCTCGAGTTGTGAAGTATCCCTCCAAGATAATTCATCAGGGTGTGCTCCCCAAGAATTCCCCTCCAAGAGGGGAATCTTCCGTTCAAAGACTGAATGCTACAACTAGGGGCCACTCACCTCAGGGTAATATTTTTATTTATTAGACATACAATTTTTAATAATTTTTTAAAAGTTTTTAACAAAAATCTCAATATAGTTACAAACTGGTGTGGTTCTGACTGCAATCAAGCATTTATGTGCATATGATCATAAGTAATTTAATTGCCAAATCATGTTGCAAAAACCCAAAAATATCTGTAGAACTTTTAATTATATTTACATTTTAATGTTTTTGACTATCTTTCATTTAAATAATTATATAAATAATATGATTGGACAAATTCCAACACACTCAATCTGTTTTTTAAAAAAATTATGTAATGATACTTTTTTTGTCAGGTTTATTTTAACACAATTGATAATAGTTATACTGTCTTTTACCTGAATATGTTGGTTTTAAGTTTAAAAGAAAAGCTGCTCTAGTAGTTAAAAAAATTTACTTTTATAAAATAATTGTTATCAGTGTAGAAGTTATAAAACTGATGGTTTACAATAAATCCATTTACTTGTAAAGATTTGCCAGCATTAAATGTTAAAAAAAATAAAAAAATTCTGTGAGAAGACAAATATCTAGCCACCCAAGAAACAAAAGTTATTTTTTTTAAGAAAAAATCTATTTATGGTTAAAAATTGTGCATACCAACTTTTTTAAATTCTACTGGATTTTAGTCTTTTAAACTACATTGCTAGTTTTATAAACAAAAGTAATAATTACTAACATAATCCATTGATATTTAATGTTACTCCTGTAGCAACACATCGATTATTCTTTAGTACATAAATTGTAAACAAAGTGATAATGTACCATAACTACTTTCAAAATAAGTACCTATACATATAAATGATTTGTAGTTTAATATCCATTATCCATATATTAGTTGAATTATTGATTTAAGATATGCCTATTTTTGTTTTTGATGCAAAGCAAATCAACAATAATGTTAATTGTGTGCAATTTTTTAAATAATCTGTGTACAAAGGTATTTGATTAATTTTGTAGCTTTAAGAGTTAAGTCTCCTTAATGTTGTAAATTTTTAATCAATTTTTTAAATAAGAAAGTGAAGATTTTCCTAAATAGTTTTTGTGTCTTCTTTAATTTAATTTAATAATTTACCTAAAAACAGTTAATTCTTTCAAGAATAATGCATGTTAAAAAAAATCAGTTATTAAAATTAAATCAAATCTTTGCCTCTTACATGGGTAGGTACCATATGTTGATTGAAAGCTTTTTTACTCTTCAAAATTTTTAACTTTCTTCTAATTTCAAAAAAATTGCTTGCTTCTAGAATTTTTACTGATCAAAAATGTTGAAATTGTAATACATTTCATGCAAATACTACAGATATTTTTTAACAACTTGGTTGGTTAATTATGGCATGAAAATATTTTTTATTTGGTAACACATTTTTATCCCAAGAATTTTTAAAAAGAAAGTTCAGGCCTGTTATTTTTATTGGATCTGTGATTGACCTACCATGTTTTAAGATTTTTTGATTTAACAGTTGGATTTTGATTTAACTGTTGAGGTCATTGAACTTTTGAATAACTAGTGAATGCATATGTAGGAGTGTTGATTATATTTTATGTTAAAAATAAGTTTCTATTTTAAATATATTTATGTGGTGCGTGCACAGGGAGTTCGTAAGAAAGGTTTTGTTTTTGTATGTTTTTACATTTATAAAATCAAGTTGCTCTTTGAATTAGAATTCATATAAGTGAATTAAGAACTTGGCAACAAGGACAGTTAATTGTTTTCACTTTTAAATTTTGTTAAAAAAAAATACTTGTAATTGTCCTTTGAACATTTACTGTTTAAAATTATATTTACAAATATTTGATTTTTAAAAAGCCAATAACATCAATAGCTATAGTTAGTAAATTATCCCTCTTAGGAACTGGTCCTCGCACATCCCCCGGTCTGGTGGCAGGCCACTATGCTGGCTGCAAGTTCTCAGAGCCCCCATTACCCTCGGCATTACCGCTGCCACCAAAACATTGGATGCAGACCAGCCGACCAATGAGGCTAAACTTCCATTCGCTTTCAATAGCCCCATCCTCCTCTGATCACAGAGACATTGCACAGCAACTTAAGATGTTGCTAAAGGTCCAAGCCTGACCAACCGAGCAAAAATCTCTAATAACAGCGAAAAATAACAGACGATCGCTGTATTTATTGTTGCGATAAGTAAAGAAGTAAAAAATTGATTGTGAACAAGATATCCAGAGAAATATAATGTGATTAATTTTAAGATCTATTGGTTAGCGAGTGAACACGACAATATTTTTTAATAATTATGAGGAACTTGATAGTTGCTTCTATGAAGTTCTATTTTGATGCGTCCAAGAAGTTGAAAGTGCCATTGCATACAAAGAAAGGGTTACCCTATCGCTTTTAGATTAGGTTTAGTATTTTCTTGTAAAAATGAACTGTCTTGTACTTTGAATCGCTTTCTATCCTCGCCAGTACAACTTCTAAATTGTCTATTTAAAGCTTTCGTTACATTTATATAATTAATTGATTTGGTAATAGAAATAGATCAAAATTCACAACTTATGTTGGTAATGTTGACATTTGTCAATTTTAGTTGGGAATTTCAATGTGCATGAGCAAAACAAACCGTACAGCGTACATAGTTTAAAGTTGAAATGATCACGATTTATTTGTGCCTACGTATATTGTAATTCTTTTAAAAATGTTAATTAAATATTCATAACATTTTATTAAGTCTACTTACTAACAGGGTTCAATTTTTTATTCAAATTTATTTTTACTCTGATGTTGTTTTATGTCTCTATTGCATAATTATATATTTCACATATATTTTAAATGTTTTCTTCAGTAATTTGGGCTTTGTTAGTTTATTTTTTACTTTACTAAAATAAGTAATTGTACAGTTTTTTGACCTGTTGGTTTTTATTTGGTTATCTTATCAAAACAAATAGTCAGGTTATCCTAATGCCTTGTTATTGAGTAAATACATCAATATTTTTATTAACATTAATATATCAAAGCACAATTTTATCTTTAAAATTTTTTATGTGAGATGCAAAAATATGAAGAAAATGCTCTCTATTTATTATTTTCATTTTACAATAAAAAAAAACTTTACTGTCTCTGTGTTACAAAAAAATCTAAAAAAAATATTAAAAAATGCAGGTAAAGTTTAAAGTTTTTTTTTTAATGAAACAAAAAAATCCTTGATAGTTAGTGATCTGTCTGCAATTTTTTAGTTGTACATTTATAAGATTTTATAAGAAATTTTACCTTACGAATCTGATGTATTTACAAATAATTTAAAAAAATTAATTTGTGAAATTTTAGAAAAATATGTCAGTATTAGAAATAAATTGAATTTTTCGGATGTTTTAAAATACAAGTTAATTTTTAGAAATGTATCTATATTTGTAAATTCAAATTTTACAGAATCGTTTAGGAAACTCGCAATGTGATTGTTTTTAATGAACACCTAAAAAATTACAAACAGAATTTTATTATGACGTTTCTGCGAATTTACATGTAATCGAGAATTTAATTCCAAATACTGTAAAATCACAGACTGGAAAATATTTAGTAAATTAAGTAGATGTTTTAGATTATATTGATTTATTTAGAAAAAATTAGAGTTGTATTGGCGTTTTAAATATAATGTCAGGTATACCAATCTGTTTAGTCATTTTAAATCCAAAAATATAAGCAAATGCTGAATAATTTCAAGTTGTTTATTTTTTAATTTGTATCAATTTAAAATAAATATTGACCATAAATACAAGTTTGTTTTTGAACAAAATAGACAGGTTTGTTTTATAATTTTAATGTCAAAATTTAATTATGTAATGTTACTGAAAGATGTTTATTTAGACATAATTGTTATTACTTACAATTCAAATAAAAACAGATTGGTTTATTTGGTATCTATTTGTATGTGCCCAACACTTGCCTGTTTCTATACGAAGAAAAGAAGGCCTCGGTATATGGTAGTATTATTCGAATTGCTAATAATATAATTGTCCTGTTCAGCCGCTCTGTGATATGCGACTGTCTTTCAAAAGATTGAAGTCGCCTAGATTGTAAATAGTTTTAACCTTCGACTTAGTCTCTTTCTTAATGTGATTTTGTACAACTGTTAAAAATTGTAAGAGTATAACATTTAAGTTTTTTGTAAGTTCGAGCAGCTACTGTTCCAAGACATTTGAGTGTGTGATAATTTGAAATTAACACAATAGCGTTCTTTGACCCAACACATTTATTATTTATGATTAATTTAAAATTTACACCTTAAATTATTTTAATCTTAAAAATAATGCTACATCAAAATAAAATCTACTCCTTTAAACAACATACATAATTGGTATTGAAACGAAGTATTTTAAAAAAGTGTGTAACTACATATTGTAATACTATTTTTATAGATTTTTTAAATTGTAATCAAATAAGTATAAAATATGAACAGTTTTTATTCGGATTGAAATAATGTGACAACTCTTACAAGAGAATTATATTTTTTTATTTAAAAACCCAATATGTTGAAGTACAATCTAAAAAATATATCTCGAACTGCTTTGATACTTTACAATATTATCATTAGTGATAAAGAAAATTTCTTTCATGGTAACTAAAGATATTAGTTGGATTATATTTTAACAATGACACAATAATAATTATAAAAATGATGGTGAAAAAATAACACCTCATGCAATAAGTTTTATATTATCAGAATTTGAATTTACTTACCAATTTTTGCCTAATAATTTTCAAATTTTCTTTTTTTTTTTTATTTGAAAAATGTAAAATGGTTTAAGGCAGAAGGTGAGTGATAAAAATTGTCTTGTCTTCCTACATCAAATTTGTGCATATTTTGTATTTTATTCTTGTCAATTCAAAAAAATTAAAAAGATGCTTTAAAAAAGCATATATATATATATATATATATATATATATATATATAAAGTATTATTATACACAATTTAAAACACTTTATTTTAATAGGAATTTTTTGCTATTATTTTCCATCCAAATAATTTTAGACTTTTTATGTAAAAACTGTTGAATTTATAATAATTTTTGTTTAAAATATTCAAGATCATTGAACTCTTTCATCAGAAAAAGTGAGGTCACTTAAAAACAGAAAAAAACTAACAAATATTTATTGATTAACCCCTTTATCTTTCAAAATTAAGAGTATTACCTTTAATTTTTTTATAAAGGAGCATTGAACATGAAATATTTAACTAGAATTAAGAATAATATTATAAATATTTTCATCTCTTTAGTCCTTTATAATCACTTTTAAGTTTTAATCTCTGAAGAGACAATATTTCTTATTAGAATAATTTTATTTACTTCATTACTTAAAGTTATATGAGGAAAATGATACTAAAATATCATAATAATTTTAAAGAATATATGTGTTGGATTTTTATTTTTTCTCCCAACAATCTCGTTAATTCTTGAAGCTGATTATTTTATCAGCAGTACTGATTTTTTTAATAATCGAGAATTATAGAGAAATGTTGGAAATTATGAAGTAGTGTATAGTTTTGTTTCGTTATCTTGTATTTTGAATAATCGGGGACGCTACTGTGTTACTAGTCTGTCAGAAATATAACGGTTTATTAAAATCGTCAATTAAAAGGCGAATATTTTTGTTAAGACAGTACAAATGTATAATCACTGTAGAATTTAAGCTAGTTTTAAGTCAAATAAAGCTTTAACTGAGTATACGATCTCACGTTAGATTTTCCAGTTTTTTAATTTTGTAAAAGATCGGAAAATGGCGTCGTGACCCTTAACTCTGATATTTTACTCATCATTCAATATTGCGATAAAGAAAATTCGAGAAAAAGTTACTTGATAATATTCAAATGGGATTTTAAGTACAGCACGATATTTTATTTTCAATCTTATCATTTTAAAATATATCTTTTATCATAAACAGTTTATACCGGTAATTTTGATTAATTTAGTTTTTTGATATTAATTTTTAAATTTTGAAAAATTTGTTGGTGTTTGGTTTAAAAATATTAATCACATTTGTTTTGATAAATATTTTAAAATAATTGCTTTTATTTTTCCAGTTTGTTTTCTTTCTCTATCTATTACATCTTTTTTTCTTTTCTTGTGACATGTACTTTTGGTTGCATAAAATATTTTAATAGCAAATACGTATATTATTTATTTACGCTTATTAAATTCTAACGATAATTATGTCAGTTTTGCAGAAATAAATACTGTCATTATCGTTAAAACCAGATACGATTATGTATAAAAGATTTACTAAGTCATTAATGAACAAAAATGATGGTGTTATATTATGTAAATATTTCTTTTCCTTGGAATTTGTAATTTTAGTTCATTTTTGTTTTATACTTTAGGAAACAAATGAATAAGTGTACATTTTTTTCAAAAATCTTCGTTGCTTGCCTTGCTGTCTGACAAGTCTTCTAATAATTATACTGTCGATAACTGCTGTATCAATTAGTGGTTCCAGGGAAATAAACTATTGTTCTTATTTTATGACTTGGTCCATTAATTACGTGAGGCGATTTTGGTGATTTCGTAAGATTTTGCTCGACCCCCTCCCCCCTCTAATATCACGTGAGATTTTTCAAAATGCGTATTTTTAGTGTAAATACGTTAATCTATAATTGATTGCATTGGATTTATTTAAAAAAACATAATTTTAGGGGAGAAACATGTTGTTCTTAGTTTAACCCAGCTTTCTCTCAATTGTACACTGTTGTGAAATCAAATTATGTGATATTTGCCGAGATATCCCCCTTCACCATTATGTGAGATTGGATGAGATTCGGCTCGACCCCTCCCCCCCCTAAATGTCTCACGTAATTTATGGACGTCCCCTTATGATTACCTACCTGTCAAAGCAGCTTCCCTCTGCTTAGTACAGTATATATTTCCCGAACTTGGGCACTCAAAATTCGATTTTGTATGGTACTTTTATTGTCCATTTTGATAAATAATGTACAACTTAAATTAAATTTAACGAAAACACTATAACTATAAATAAAATTATTTGGCAACGTCAAAAAACGCTTGATTATGGATTCAATGCTTTAAGATCCAAGTATTAACTTCGATGTATTTGAGCGAAATGAGCTTTCTCTCTTTACTGACATTTTACCACTGCCCTTCGAGGCTTCAGCTGTTCCTGTCCCAGTGTACCTATTTTAAAGTCATTTTGACTAAAAGATATTTTAAATATTTTCCTTAAACGATTACTACCTCCACAAACGATTTGCATTAGTTTTTGACGTTCACAATCTTTGTGAATCTTTGCTCCAAAATGTATTTTTTATGTAAGTTTGCTACAAAAAAGTTGTTACTTTTGGTAATCAATACTACTTAAAATCATATCATAAAGCTGTCATTATTATGACTGTCAAAGTGAGATATGATATTTACCCAATTTTCTCAGTTAAATGTTTAAAATCTTAGGCTCTCTATATTTCTACGTTTAACCAAAACTACTGGATATTAAAAGCAAATAATTTAAATTAATAAAAATCCATTTGTAAAATACATAATAAAAATACAGCAGAACGTGATCTGCTAGACAAAAAAAATAAAAAAAATATATGTGATAGAAGCAATTAATTTAATTAAAAGTTTAAAAATACTAACTGTTTGGAAACTATCTAGTAATTTTATATCGATTTTTCACAAATTGTAATGATGTGCAATAATTATTAATTGGTGATTTCTAGTTTTTAACAAAGTTAGAGGTTCTGCTAACTACAGTTTTATTTTTTGTTTACTTTTTTATATATATATTTATATATAAAAATTATCAGGAGAAAATTTTTATGGAATGACAGATTTTTACTTTATTTTTTCATTTTTGTTGCAGTAGGATCTCTAATGATATATGTTTACATTTAGAATTTTAGTTTATAGAATCTCGGATCTCAAACAATGTTCACTAAAAAATTTTGAGTACTTTTTATTTTCAGCATTTGCAATATTGTAATTTAACTAAAAAATGTACCTTTCATCTTCACCTTAAAATCTGTGATACCTCGATCCTCATCCCAGTGAAACCCCTTTTTTTTACACAAAAAAAGACATTCCTAGAAAATCTTTTTTTCTTGTATTTTTTTTTAATTTTAACTGCTGTTTAAAAATATTCAAACAAATTAATTTAAATTTTAGGTTTACAAATGTTTTCATAAAATGGGAACATTTAAGTATTATCTATAAAGTCTGTAAGAAGTGTACATTTAAAAAGAGAATAATTCTGCGGCACAAAAATTACCAGTGTACTGTATTTACACATACATATTTTTTTTCAATGTGCACTTTCCACCATATTTATAAGTGCTCTTAAAGTATTGATTTGTTTGTTATTTTTTCTATATTTTGCAACCGTATTTTAAAATTTGTGTAAAATATTCCCATTTATCCTTTCTATTATCCCATCCTTTATCATTTATCCCTTTCCTTTCCCGGGGTTTGACCCCACCAATTTTTTTTAATAAGAATTCGTACAAAAAAAGCAGATTAAACTCCTTCTATATTCCTACCCTGCTTCATTCCGTTCTTTTCCAAAGATCTACCCCACCAAATTCAGTTCAATAGTGTTTTAGTAATTTTATTTTTAATCCTAAAATATTTTCAATTTTTCTTTCAAAGTTCACTCAACCCATTCACTTCAATTAGGATTTATATGAAAAAATCTCTATAGACAATGCTTAAATACAAACTAAGCACTTCATTATACTTCTAAAAAACAAATATAAATGCTTCTATTATTTTTAGTCCCTTTTTCTAAAGAAAAAATTAAATAATTTTAAATTGGATTTATAACAACAAGCACAACATAAGTATAAACATCCAATTAATAGTACCATTTTTTTCCCAAATGTATATTATATACATATAAAATAATTTTTTATATAAAAATATTCAAAAATAACATTAATAAATAATTCACCCTTTTCCTTTTTCCATTTTTCCCTTTATCAAAGGGTTTTACCCCAACAAATCAATTCAATTGCAAATGGTATAAAAAAAGTTGTGAAATATGATAACACATACTTCATTATACAATTTGATATAATACATACACTCACAGACCTAAAAATACAATAACTTACCCAATTCCTTTTTCCATTTTTCCCTGGGGATTTACCCCACCAAATCAATTCAATTAGAATTCGTATAAAAAAAGTTCTGAAAACACGCATTTACTTACAATTTATTATAATAAATACACTTACAGACCTAACAATACAATAACTTACCTTATTCCTTTTTCCATTTATCCCTGGGGATTCACCCCACCAAAACAATTCAATTGGAATGCGTATAAAAAAGCACTGAAATATAATAACACACATTTAAACTCACAGACCTAAAAAACAATAACTCTCTCTATCTAATCCTTATTCCTTTTTCTTAATGGTTTACCCTACCAAATTTATTCAATTGCAAATGGTATAAAAAAAGTTTTGAAATATAATAACACATACTCCATTATACAATTTGATATAATAAATACACTCACAGACCTAACAATACAATACCTTACCCTATTCCTTTTTTCATTTTTCCATGGGGATTTACCCCACCAAATCAATTATATTGGAATTCGTATAAAAAAGCACTGAAATATAATAACACACACTTAAACTCACAGACCTAAAAAACAATAACTCACTCTAATCCTTATTCCTTTTTCCTAATGGTTTACCCTACCAAATTTATTCAATTGCAAATGGTATAAAAAAAGTTGTGAAATATGATAACACCTACTTCATTATACAATTTGATATAATAAATACACTCACAGACCTAAAAATACAATAGCTTACCCTATTCCTTTTTCCATTTTTTCCTGGGGATTTACCCCACCAAATCAATTCAATTAAAATTCGTATAAAAAAAGCTCTGAAAACACGCATTTACTTAATACAATTTATTATAATAAATACACTTACAGACCTAACAATACAATAACTTACCTTATTCCTTTTTCCATTTTTCCCTGGGGATTCACCCCACCAAAACAATTCAATTGGAATGCGTATAAAAAAGCACTGAAATATAATAACACACACTTAAACTCACAGACCTAAAAAACAATAACTCACTCTAATCCTTATTCCTTTTTCCTAATGGTTTACCCTACCAAATTTATTCAATTGCAAATGGTATAAAAAAAGTTGTGAAATATGATAACACCTACTTCATTATACAATTTGATATAATAAATACACTCACAGACCTAAAAATACAATAGCTTACCCTATTCCTTTTTCCATTTTTTCCTGGGGATTTACCCCACCAAATCAATTCAATTAAAATTCGTATAAAAAAAGCTCTGAAAACACGCATTTACTTAATACAATTTATTATAATAAATACACTCACAGACCTAACAATACAATACCTTACCCTATTCCTTTTTTCATTTTTCCATGGGGAGTTACCCCACCAAATCAATTAAATTGGAATTCGTATAAAAAAGCACTGAAATATGATAACACACATTTAAACTCACAGACCTAAAAAACAATAACTCACTCTAATCCTTATTCCTTTTTCTTAATGGTTTACCCTACCAAATTTATTCAATTGCAAATGGTATAAAAAAAGTTGTGAAATATAATAACCCATACTCCATTATACAATTTGATATAATAAATACACTCACAGACCTAAAAATACAATTTCTACCCTATTCCTTTTTCCATTTTTTTCTGGAGATTTACCCCACCAAATCAATTCAATTAGAATTCGTATAAAAACAGCTCTAAAAATACAATAATTTACCCTATTCCTTTTTCCATTTTTTCCTGTGGTTTTTTCCCACCAAATTAATTCAATTAGAATTCGTATAAAAAAAGCTCTGAAAACACGCATAATACAATTTAATATAATAAATACACCAATAGACGGGCAACATTTATTCGCATGAAGAAATTTTTACCAGTCACGATCTATCGATTGTCCTGCGAATGAGGATGATTAGAGCATATGTCTTTTCAGTTCTTTTGTATGGAGTGAAGAGCTGGACACTAACAGAAGCCACGCTCAAATGTCTACAAGCTTTCGAGATGTGGTTGTACAGGAGAATGCTAAGAGTATGTTGGGTGAAAAAAACACAAACGAGGAGGTGCTTAGAAGAATGCATAAAGATGCAGAAGTGGTCAATATTGTAAAACAACGAAAACTTGAATATTTCGGACATATTATGAGCCACCCAGAAAAGTATGACATTCTAGATCTTATAATACAGGGTAAGATTAATAGTAAGAGACGTCTCGGCAGCCGAAGAACTTCCTGGCTCAAAAATCTCAGACAGTGGTTTGGTCTCACCACTATACAACTTTTCCGAGCGGCTACCAACAAAATAATGATTGCAAACATGATAGCCAGAATGATCGCCAACGATCGTTAAACGGTCATGGCACCTAGAAGAAGAAGGATGAAACATCAAAAACATACGACGGTTGCCGAAGGTAAACAAAGAAGTACTATCAAAATTTTTAAGCGGGAATATGTAATCATGTAGGATGGGGTTAGTAGGTGTGGTTTAGTTTTAGTATTTATATGAGTGCGTGGGTGTACGGGTGTTTTTATTACTGTTATATTTTTCTATTTAAAATGGGTAGACCGCAAATAAGAACTACTCTGCAGAACCAAAAAAAGTAATTGCTAATGTAATTAAATTTATGAAAAACGAGACAAAACATGGCTTGCAAGTTCCAATTGATAATTACCGTCAGAGGTTATTAGTTGCGACAGGAATATCGAGAAAGGTGTTTTAGTGACAAACAAGCAACCTTGTATTTCATCTTTGAAAACATCTATTCGAACACAAACCCCGTTTTACAAAATATATTCTATATTTTCTATATATATTTCTATATATATTCTTGCGATTACCACCCTACCACCCAGAATTAAATCCCATCGAAAAGATTTGGGTTGCTTGTCACAATGTTCGTTTTTCCAGTGGTATTGGTAATGTTGGAACAACTGGCAAACATTTTATGAAATTACCATAAAGGAGTGGCAACGTGTATGCAAAGGTGCTCAAAAATATAACATTGAGATGACCGAAAGAGAACATAATTAGATGAGAAAGAAGATGAGGGCAGGCGTGTTATTTTTGTAGTAAATACAGGAGACTCTGTCGAAAACCCAGAGGAAGAAATATCGGATGATGAATTGTCCTGTAATGAAGACATATTGTTCGATAACAACAAAAGTGTATCTGATATACAATCGACCTCCTTTAGTTCAGCCAACTCACAGAGCGACTTGTTCATAAGTTTTACAGAAGAGTTTTTGGAATAAATGATTCTCTTATTTACGTGATATTTTCCAAATTCTAACATGATAATCCCACACTAACATTACTTATCCCGTTCCCATGGCGAAGGATAAGTTCTTACCTTTCCGTGGTCTTCGCTGGTCAGTGACTCTATAAAATTTTAATAATAAAGAGTGTAAGAGAGTAATTTTTATTTTGTCACTGGCGAAAAGAGCAACCCCTAATGATCTCGAAACTCAATTTATTTTAATACATTTTCTGCTACATACATTTTAATAACCGTTACCAAATATTTACGATACGCCAATGCTATCCAATTCGGTATGAATCTGCACAGCACATCTGCTGAATTTGGGAATAAGGTGAGCACTGTTGACATGCCTCTTTCATTTAAAATTCGAATCTACCACACCAAATCAATTCATAATAAAAAAGCTCTGAAATATAATACCCACTTAAATACATTATGGTTCGACGTTGGGAAACAGATGAAATGAAATCTCACTGGCATAAAGTGCCAGGACAAAGGCAAGCGAAAAGGCTAGTTAGTCTTTCGCCAAGGAAAGCTAAACAGCTTCTCGAGTTGGACAAGGAAGACTTAAAACTGGTGACGGGACTCCTCACTGGACACTGCCCTCTAAGGTATCACCTGAAAAAGATTATACAATTTGATGGAATACACTTCACTGGCTAACTAATTATTTTCAGTTTTTTTTTCTCACTCAAACAGGAACAATTAAGTAAACAACGAAAATTGAAGAAAGACTCAAGAAAATCTAGGATTCGGACAGCAAATAACAGTTAGAAATGAAGTGCCGACCAATACAGAACAAGAAAGCAAAATAGAGAGACTGATAGTATACTAACCTCGCTCTTCGCCAACTTATCGCACTAGTTGCACAATATACTATTCCTAGACTTTTAGCACTTGTTCTACGGCATAGACGAATAGACTAATTTGTTCAGTGTCAAATTATGCAACATTGCCGGTTAATTAGATGCGCGCATTGTTGTCCAGAAGATTTTTCAAGACATCTAACGACATAAACTGCAAGCAAACTCGAACCCAAGGAGCTTTGGTCACCAACACCATTCTCGTTTGTGCGACTGACCTAATAACGGTCCTTAGGAGACAGGGTCCTCGGATCTTTCCCGCAATTTTGGAGTGCAGTGTTAAAAGTAGTTCATACATATATGTATTATTATTCCCGTAGGGGTTGTTAGAGACCACTTGCTACGGTTCTTATACACGTCTTTCTGTTCTTCTATTTTCATCAAAGCTTTCATACTTGCTCGTCGGTTGGTAATATTCTTGACCTGGCCTTTCTTTTAAACAATTTCGATTTGATCGCATAGGTCCACCTCTACCGACTTGCCCATTTACACTCGCATTATAACTATGTTTCGTCAATCTTCTTTTGTGTCCAAACCATCTAAGCATTTATTTATCTATCTTTGTAAACACCACATCTTTTACAACACAGCGTTCCCTTATTACACTATTCCTTACTTTATCCATTAGACTACTCATCTCCGCAGCATTGATTTTACTTTCATGCTTCTTTTGCCAAACCCAACATTCAATACCATACATAAGTACGTCAGTCGTGGCTTATAAAGTTATGCAGGGCCTCATTCATTTTTTTCACTGCCAAAACTCTTTTGCTTGAACTAGGTTACCGTCTGATAGTGACCAGTCCATGCTATATGTCGAAAGATAGATGGGCTGAAGATTATCATTTGTGGTCGAATTATTTGGTACATCCTGTATAAATAAATACTGTTTTTATAATTGAATTCTGTATTTAAATGTGTTTGTGCTTATCCGCAATTATTTTTTACAACTATTTAACTTTCGTCATGGCCTTTAATCTGCTAAAAGTGTCTTTGTTTTGTGCAAAGGAAAACAATTATTCTGGTTGATCGGTTGTATTTCTGTCAATAACGTTTTTCTGTTTGTACCGTGACGTTCTTTTTTCCTGATACAACTAAAATCATGCATAATATTAAGCATCGCCTGCATTTCTTTTTCAGATGATACTAATATGATCTGATCATCGGCGTAAAGGAGGCGTTTGACGATCAAATCATTCCTTATCAATCCATACGCACTCTCTTCTAAATCTTTTATACAATCGTCTATATATAAGTTAAATAGCCATGGAGAAGCCACACATCTCTGTCTAACACCATTTTCGATGTAAACCAATTCGTGTAAGCTACTTTTATCCTGACACAAGCAGTGGAATCCTCGTAAAGTGATTTCAGTGCTCTTATCAAACTACCGCTCAACTCATACATAGACAATGCCGACCATAACTCATTCCTCACCTCTCGGGCAAAGGCCTTTTTCGAGTCTACGAAAGTGCAGTTGACCTTTTGACTTCTAGCTTAGAATTTTCCGACCATGCCTCGTAATGAAAAGATCTGATCCAAGACGGTCCAGAATTTTGTACAATTGCTAAAATTGAACGTACATATAAAGGCTATAAAAAGGCTCGTATTAACAAAGTAATCACATATATTTATTTAAATGACTTTATACATTATTTCTCAAGGGTGTTTTTTTGTAGATAAGAAATATCTGCCTTAATATCTCCCCTTAAAATTAATCTTTAATACGCCATTTTGAAATTTATTTTTATTTTTAATAACGAGAAATAAATTTAAATAAGTTTTAGTTTATTTTCGTTAAAAACTTACATTTTAAAAAGTTCATTTGGTCACCATTTGTCGGCAAAAACATGTTTTTGCGCAGGGACAGTTATACGAGGCTTTTACACAAGTCCGTATGTTTAAAGATATCTTTGCTTGTAAAGATTCATGCGGGCAAAAGGTGAACGATGACATATAACATAACCTCCAACATTGTTTTTAAAGAAGTATCGTAAAATTAATTTTAAAAAATTCGTATATTATTCGGTACAAAATGTTAACAAAAGACTAATTTCGTTACTATTTTGTAGATTAAAATATTTAAAATTAATAAAAATTCATTTATTAATTTCTATTCATTATATTATGTAACTGACCACTATCGGTCCGAAACATTCGCACGGGTCACCTCTAGTCATACTTGCGTACAATAGGGAATGGAGGTTGCAAAAAATGTAAATGTAAGCAAAACGAAAGTAATGGTTTTTGAAAGAGAAGATAGCATGACAAACTGTGAAGTTTCGATTGAGGGAGAAAGAGTGGAACAAGTAAATGAATTTGTGTAATTGGGTTCAAAGTTAACGAGAGATGGAAAGTATGACAGTGATATTGAGCGAAGGGTGTTGGTAGGAAAACAGATGAATGGCGCACTGCATAGCTTTATGAATAGCCAGAAAGTGTCAAAAAAGGCACGTCTGACTGCATAGAGGTGTGTTGGTTCCTACACTTATGTTTGGTAGTGAATGTTGGGTTTGGCATAAGAAGCATGAAAGCATGAAGCAAGAGTATCAACCGACGAGCATGTATGAGAGCACTGATGAAAGTAAAAGAAGCAAAAGATGTGTGTAAGAACCGTAGCAGGTGGAAGGAAGTGGTCTCTGCCTACCCCTGTGGGAAAAAGGCGTGACATTATGTATGTATGTATCGTTGCAAACATATTTTTGCAACTATTAATGTTTCTCTTTAAAGGGAGTAACATCCTCCCAAAGATGCTTTCTTTGCCACTTTATGATTATTGTTGAATTGACTTTTATGTTTGATGCGTTTCATCGGGTATAACAAGATTTTTATTATGTTCAAAAAAAAGTTTTGGGGGAAAAGGACGTGTTTGCTTGAAACCGCTTTTATGTTGCATATTAAATTCTTAAGTTCTGAGAAGTTTCCCTTGAAAATTTAACTTTAAAAAGTTGCATAGTTTGTTTTATATTTTTTAAGTATAACGGTAAGACTTATAAAGCTCATGTTTGCTAGATAACTTTTTTTTTACTGAAAATAGTTGCGTAGAAATATCGCACAAAAATGTTAGTGACTTCACGTCGGAATCCAATATGGCGAATAGCGTTTTAGACATTTAAAGAATAGAATATTAAATAAACCGATTTTTAAAATTAAATTATAAAATTGCATTATAAAAATGTTTTTTTTAGATTTTTCTTACATTAAACGAATTGAATATTAAATGATATATACAATATTGCATATTAATAATTAGTATTGTACTATTTTAACTTAATTTAAAATAATTAAATCTTTCTGTTTAGATGTAGATATTTTTATGGTTCTCTTTTTGGTTTTGCTACTATGTGTCAGGATAAACGGAGCTTGCACGGAATGGTTTAACATCGAAAAGGGTGTGAGATAGGGATGTGTGGCTTCGCCATGGCTGTTTAACTTATACGTAGACGATTGTTTAAAAGATTTGAAAGAGAGTGCGTATGGATTGAAAATGAATGATTTGATCGTCAAATGCCTCCTTTATGCCGATGATCAAGTCATATTATCGTTATCTGAAGAGGAGTTGCAGGCGATGGTTAATGTTATGCATGATGCCCTGAAAATCAAAGGGATGAAAATAAATGTAAGCAAAACGAAAGTAATGGTTTTTGAAAGAGAAGAAAGCATGACTATGAAGTTCTGATTAAGGGAGAAAGCAGAGTGAAACAAGTAAATGAATTTGTGTACGTGGGTTCAAAGTTTACGAGAGATGACAGTGACATTGAGAGAAGGGTGTTGGAAGGAAAAAAATGAATGGGGCACTGGATAGCCTAACGAATAGCCAGAAAGTGCCAAAAAAGGCACGTCTGGCTGTGCATAGAGGTGTGTTGGTTCCTACACTTATGTATGGTAGTGAAAGTTGGGTTTGGCAGAAGAAGCATGAAAAAAGGATTAATGCTGCGGAGATGAGTAGTCTGAGAGGTATAGCCGGAGTGACTCGGTTGGATAGGGTAAAGAATAGTGAGATTAGAGAACGCTGTGGTGTAAAAGAGGATGTGGTTACAAAGATAGATAAAGGAATGCTTAGATGGTTTGGACACGTTGAAAGGATGGGTGAAGGAAGATTGACGAAACAAATTTATAAGGCGAGTGTGAATGGAAAAGTTGGTAAAGGTCGACCCCGGCGAACATATCTCGATAAGATTAACATTGTTTTGAAGAAAGGCCAGGTCAAGAGTACCAACAACCGACGAGCATGTATGAGAGCACTAATGAAAGGAGATGAAGCAAAAGTGTCGTTTCTGCCTACCCCTACGGGAAAAAGGCGTGACTATATGTATGTATGTATGTACTATGTAGTATTTTGTTGCTTACAAATATTGCTGAAATTATTAAAATATCCCGATTACAAAACACGTTACTCTCTAATATAAAAACAAAACAATTTATTTTAAGAACGTAGATAAAATTATCAGCAAATAATTACAAATAATTTAAGTTAAAAAATCATTATTTTGCATGACGCACACGATTAATTAAAAAGCATTAAAAATTATTAATTTTAATTGATATGATCAATTTAAAGACAATTATAACCTCTTGATAAAATTTATTAGCTACAGTGAATCATATTGTAAATGTTAATTATACTTTTAATATTACCTATAATTTTATGTGCATGTTAAATAATGTTAGTACTTGTACTTTTATTACATTTGTACATTTATTACTATTGTGCATATTTATAAACCAGTGTTTCCCAACGTGGGACCCACGCCCCACAGGGCGGCAATTTGATTGTTAAGGGGGGCAATTCGAAAATTTACTCGACACGAGTTTAATCCTTTCGCTCCGGGCCATTTAAATGCAATGTTAGATTTTTTAAGCGACGCACCTGAAATATCTGAAGTATCGGTTAACAATCGATGGTGAAGCATTTGTGAGTTATTTAGCCGATATCTTTGAAAAACTAAATATATTGTTACAAATCCGGTCCTGTCGGCAACCGAGGAATCGACCGCGGCTAGGGTCAATATCGATACCGCCGCGCGGTCTGGCAAGGTTGAGCAACCTCGAAACCGCGCCGCGAAGCAGGTAGAATGATCTGGAATCGTGATATCGAGGTATAAAAAGAATCGCAATCATAACAAGGGACAGTATTGGTTTTTAAAGTGTTTATGAATTAAGAAATGTAAATAGTTATAAAGAGTTGTAAAAATTGTATATCCAAGTGATTAATAAAAGTAGAATTTTTTGTATTGGAATAAACATTGTTTTGTTACTGTATCGAGAGTTTTAATCGCCGAACCCACGGAAGAACTAAAAATCTTAACAATATTAAATAAGCAACTTCAAGGAACAAATAAAACTCTTGTCGATGCAAAAGCGAAGAAATTTGGTTTCATTACCCATTTTGAGTCATGTCAGAAACATATTAACAACAAAAACTTTAAACAGTTTAATTGGCTCCAAAAAAGTGAAGTAACTGATACTGCTTTACTTGTTATTGTCAATCATCTGAATATTCTATTAGCCGATTTAAAAGAAAGATTATCTGATTTAAAACAAATTGATTTTCCAACATAGATGATGTAGCCAATGTTAGTGGATTTGTCTGATTTATAAAATATGCAGTATCAAGAAGAACTCGCAGAATTGTAAAATGATGAGTCAGTTAAAACTTTATTTAATATAAAAGGAGCGATGGCATGGCTTTGTGAGAAAACAGAAATCAAATACCCAAATTCAACCAAATGTGCAAGAGAACTATTTCCATCTTCATTTTTAGCTGAATGTTGATTTAGTGCTGTAAATGATTTACTGGTAAAAAAAAAGAAATCGGCTGGATATAACACAACGTGGAGACTTGAGAATGAAGCTAACCAAAGTGGAACCTAATATAAAATCTCTGTGCAGCAAGCATCAAGCGCAAGGATCTCACTAAATTAATATAATAAAATAATATAGAAAAATCTTTATTAAAATTATTTGGAATTTGAATTTCAGTTTTTTATTATGTTTTGAAAATTTACTTACCTTGTTTTCTTTAACAATTTCATAGTGATTTCTACCTAAAACATATCATCTCAGTTTCTTAAGTGAACAATTCAATTTTTTAATATAAAAAATTATGTATGTTACATAGTGGGGGCATAAAAATTTTAGAAAGGCTAAGGTGGGGCATGGCACAAAAAAGATTGGGAAACACTGTTATAAACAATCCCGGAGTCCGTCAATTTTAGATTACAAAACGACATACTGCGACGAGAAAATTTTATACCTACTTTAAAACCCCCTTCGAGTGACAGTTATAACCCCCAAATTATTTAATGGGGCTGGTAATACATCATTTAAAAGGTCTCTTCATGTCCATTCAAAAATGTTATTGTTTTTAAATTTATTGCATAACTAAACATTAAAAAAAATAAAATCATTCGATTGGCGAAATTAAAAACTTAATAAATAATACCTTTTAGTTCTTGAGATAATCATTCATAATATACAGTGTGTACATAAAGTAACGTAACTAAATATTTCGATTTCTGTTGGGTTTACAAACAAAAATGTTGAATAAAAGTGTTTTCAAATAATTTAGGCCATCTGCTTGAGTCAATTAGAAGTATACATGGTGCACCGTTAATACAAAATATCTTATTAAAGTATTTTTTTTAAATAGCACACCCTGTATATATTTTCAGTTTTTTATAATATATTAAACTGCAAATACAACCGTCAAGAGCGCATAATAACCTTATTTATTCTACAGTTATTAAGAAATATAATTTACGGTAACGCGAACGTTTTTATTACCAAAATAATTAACAATCGTAAAGAGATAATATTAAAAATAGCGTTAAGTGCGATGATAAGAGCACGATGAATACATTTACAAATGGGTATTTATGAAAATATATAGCATATTTCACGAATATACGGTGGTAACGGATTATCGTTAGAAACTCGATAACCAGTATTCAACTGTACATTTAAGAAGTATGAAAGTAAATTCCCCTAATATTTTTAAACAAATTTCGTAGGTAACGAATGTTATTTTATAAGGGAATTCTTGTTTGGAAAATGAGGGTCAATATTTTTATTTGTTAACACGGTTAATTTTGCAACCAAATCTGTTCTTAATGACTTTATTTATTGTACATAGTAATAGAGGTAGGTAAGTAATCCAAACAAATTTTACCAAGCTATTAAGCTTTAATTTGGCTTGTTGATTCATTTTTATTAGATTTTTTGTTAGATTTCTAGAAAAGTAATTAGTAATCCTGGATTATCATTGTAGTGAGTACTTACATTAAAATCGTATAGTACCGATTGTAATTTCAAGTAGTGTATGTATACCTAATAGACCGCGAAAATGCCACTACGTGTTTTAGATGTAGATGCATTAATATTGAATGTACACGCTTATTTTACTGCGGAAAAAGACAATGGAGGTCCGTTGCTACAGAGTTTTATCTATATGTAAGCTTGTGTGTGATGCGATGGGTATTGGTGAAACAAAATTAATCTTAATTTTCAAAAGTGTATAAGATGGAAATAATGAACAAAAAGTTGAAAAATATAAACCCCGCCAAAGACTGTTGAATTTCCCGAAACTCACAAATTGGAAATTCGCGACATTGTGTACAAAATGCGTGAAAAAAGAACATGCCTCTTTAGATTAAATATTAAAAAAAATAAAAGAAAAAGATAACAGTCTATAAAACACACCGACGGTGAAGGAAAAAGACACATTATCATGACAATATGGATACAGAGATGTTTGTGAAATGGTTAAAAGGGAAACTTTTACAACCGTTACATGAACCATCTGTCATTGTATTAGATAATGCTCCGTACCATTCGGAAATTTTAAATAATCAACAAGCAACATGGACGGTACAGAAAATAAAAGAATTGTTAACGAACGAAAATATTTCATTTCTACAGTATTGCTTTAAACCGGAATTATTATCGATAGCTTAAATGCACGAAAGAGAAAAAATTTACAAAGTGGATCAAATTATACCTAGTTATGGACATCGTGTGCTAAGAATTCTGGCGTATCATTGCCAATTGAATCACATCGAGTAAATTTGGGGAACATGCAAAACTTATTATGACAATCACATTGGATCTAATGTTTACAGTGATTAGGCTGTTTTGGAAACCTGGCAACGAGCACTTAATATTGCCTTTCCTGAAATTTGGGAAACGTAAAAACCGCATCGAAACAGTTAATCCTGTTATCATTTACAATCCGAATGAGGATCGCGACGACAGTGATTCCAAATATGATAACTATAAATCTGATATTTGATAACACCCTAAGTACTGCATGATTAAACATATTTATTAACTTTGTGGCGATAATTTATTTTTGTTACATTCCCTTTTAACATAATTAAATATGTGCCCGTTTCTAACCAAAAACTCATCGAGTGCTACATCAACGGTTTCTATTCATAATAAAGCAAAAATAAAAGTGAAACCTCTCAACAAAAGCATAATAATAAACAAGAAATTCTCGAGTTTAAATCTTAGGGGAATTTACTAATGTACCTCTCAACACAGTGCGCCCGTTAAGTCGATGCCTCGGTGATTTATCAGATACCGTCGTATATTGGTGAAATGAGCTATAATGGGTATGGAAAATACATATGAACCTATAAAATAAAGCCTTTGAATCAAGATAAAAGTTTTTGTTAATATGTACTCGTATGTTATAAGTATTTACTTGTAAACTGTTTATGAATTGCAGATTAACAACTGTAGTAATCATTTAGTTAATTTCACTTTGTGTCGATAAAAAAATTAATAGCAGATTTTACTAGAAAAAAAATTACTGTGTTTAAAAATAGGTACACATGTTGATTATTATAAATTCTGCTTACGTCGATGCCAGCTATTTATTTTTATTTAATCAATTGCGTCGTAGTTATTTCTTTTTAAAATGAATCGTCTGCAAAAATGTTGTTGCATCGGAATTGAGACATTTTAATTATAAACGATTATAAAATTTAAAACATATTTTAACATAAACTTATAATTTAAAACCATTAAAATATATTTCAAGAGAAAGTAAATAATAAAAGGTACATTTCTTTTAATGGAAAGCTGATAGTCATTATATTAAGACGATATTGACATGCCCGCCATATTAAAAATCTAATTATTCTACTCACTTTGTCAATATACATTACTTTGCAGCAAAATTTTGGGGACAATTTTAATAATTACAGTTTAATGTCGGAAAGTTATTAACTTTTTTCAAATGAAAAAAATAGCAGGGAAATTTTTTTTATTTTAAAAATATTGATTTTGGTGACTTTCCGACATAATTTACATTAAAAGAAACAAAATATTTCAATTATGTATTACCATAAATTATTTAGTTTTTAAATAAAGTGAAGAACTAACATTAAATTATCGTCCGTCGAACGGTGTAATCAACGACAAATGTTCGCAGAAAGTGCCTAATACAATGTAAGAGAAAGTATATGAGAGAAGTACACACCGTGCCATAAGAAGTTATCACTTCGAAAATATACGCAAGACTTTCAAAATTATTCAGTACAATATTTATCCTTTTTAAAAATTGCCTATATTTAAAAAAAACAAATAATTTTGTATATTAAATCGTAAAATATATTTATCTTTATCTATTTGAGGTCAAATGATAAAAATAGAACTAATGATATTTCAAAAGAAGATTATTTATTGGGACCCACAAATTATATTATTTATAACACAAATTAAGATAAAAATTGGTTGACACGTAATTTTGTTTTATCCTATTTTATTTATAACACATTATTAATATAAAAATTGTTGATTCGGTAATTTTATCCAACTCTAGATAAATGTATTGCACAGTGGCAGTATCTCAACTTTGTAGAACTACTTGTATATTGTACAGGGTGTCTCACTAAGGTCGGCGAGGTACGATATTATGGAAATCATAAACCTCAGGGCTCCCAGAAAAAATAATTAAGGGCTAAACCAACCAAGAGAAATTGGTAGAAAATATTTTCAAGTCCCTAAATTGACCACTATGGTGCGCAATTACTATGATATAACTGAAAATTCAATTTTTCTCGGAAAATCACCATATTAAGGTACTACTTTGATGACGGAAATAAAAGGTATATTAAAATTTGCGTCAGCTCGTCATTAAACTTTTTTTCGTACCTCGAAAGATAAAGATAAAGGAAGTTGTTGAAAAAATCATTTTTGAAATCGCTGATCTCGTACATTCTTGCATCAAATTCAATCAACTTGGGCTCGTTTAACAGAGAATTCCACACTCATTCAAATATCAAATTTGATGTTGATTTTACATCTTTGTTTCTATTGTAAGTAGGTGACATTTGCATCAATTGTTATTTTGCATATACGAGAATATAAGATCCACGCACAAATGCAACAAAAGGCTAATCATTTGATAATAAGCATCTTAATCACCAGCACAGGCATAAATAATAAAATTACCAATTTTTTTTTCTATGCAAGGCAGACTTACTGAAGATAACACATTATAGAAAAAAAATTTAACAGTAAACTTGATCTTTTTCAAATAAAATTATTTATTCGCAAATAACTCAAAAACAAATGAAAATATCGAATCGCGGTTTTCACCAAAATGTAACTAATTTTATGCTCTTCAAATGTGGTCATAAAAATATGTAGCATTCTATTCGGTTTTTTTGAGAAAATTTAAAAAATCTAAATCTTGGGTGAACGTGGTGTAAACTAGAGATCAACATCGAATTTGGTGTTTAAATGAGTGTGGAATTCTGTATCAAACGAGTCCAAGTTAATTAAATTTGAAACAAGGGTGTAACAGATACTGCGATTTCAAAAATGATTTTTTCAACAATTTCCCCCACCTTCATTTTTCGAGATATGAAAAAAGTAATGATGAACTGACGCAAATTTTAATAAACCCCTCATTTTCGTCATTAAAATAGTACCGCTATATAGTGATTTTTCGAGAAAAATTTAATTTTTAGTTATATCATAGTTATTACGCCCTATAGCGGTTATTTTAGGAACTTGAAAATATTTTCTATCAATCTATTTTTTAAGTCAGATTCTTTGACTCTTCTTTTAGCGGTAGGTTGAGACCCAGAAAATCCTGTGTCAATGACAGCATTTCTTACAGTTTCAGAAAGATTTGCCCTTAAATATCTCAGAAATGCATTATCTTGTTCAGGGACGGAAATGCGTGCCGGACCAGTACCAACTTTTCTTCTCAAAGATCTCTCTTGAATCCAACGTTGGTTAATTCCTGAAATTGTGTTTTTAATCCTTCAGGTAAAATTTGCTAATGCACGTATTGACCACCCATCTTCAATTCCGGCTATTATTTAAGCTTTTTAATTTTCAGTTAAATGACAGGGCATTTTGAAATTTTTTGACACTGACATTATTTTTAAGTCAAATTCAATCAAAACCGATTTACACTATAACAATTTTGGTGTACCCATTTTCTATGAATACAACTGTACCTTGACGAAATAATAATAAATAATTAGTTGAATATCTAAGTGATTTATAAAGGCAAAATTTATTGTGTAAAAAGTATTGGAATAAAAATTGTTTTGTTTTTGTATTGAGTTAAAAATCACCGAACCCATGAAAGAATTGAATTTCGTAACAATACACATAAAAGCAATTATAAAAAGGCAAATTATTTTTAAAAATAGTTTTAATTTTTATAAATTTATAAAATAAATTATTAATAAATATTATATAAATTATAAAAAATTAAATAATTTTGACAAAAAAAAATAACCAAATGTAGGACCAAGTCTGATTGTAACTCATTTGTTGATGGTATTATATCAGTAATAAAATTAATGGATCAGCTGTAAAGAGTCTTAAATATAAATGTTAAAATAAAGAACACATTAAAAAATTAAAACTCTTTTATTCATAGGTACAAAAACTTAATCTAGGGGTATTTTTATATCTTCAAAATCTCTCCTCAGCAAGATCAGCTGAAAAAAATATAAATACAGTCAAAATAAATAAAAGTAAAATATATGTTTACAGTTTTAGTGACAGATAGGTCTGGAAAATAATGTAACCAATTCATAAAAAAATTATCAATAAAGCTATGGTACTAGCCTCAAAACAATAAGTAATTAATAAGGGTCATTTTACTTTTCTACTCATGTAGACAGAGTTACTAACAATTTCAAACGAAAGCAACCTATAAAAATTAAAAAAAGATCGCTTTGTTTTTGACAAATTCGTCGTAAGTAATTTTCTTTATTTTTACCGTTAAGATTTCATTTTTTAGGGTATTTTGGGTCGGACAGAAGACTGACGGTCACCACGCCATAAGCCGGTTTAACCCTTACCCGCCTCATTAGATGTTTTAAATCAAAAACCCAAAAAAATTAGAAAACCAAAGTCTTTAACTAAACACACATAACCTTATGAAAAATGTCATTTGTTGTACTACGTGCACGTTACCTATTTCAAGCAGTAACGTCACGTGTACGTCACCCTTTCTTCCGATGCCAAAAAGTGGCCACGTGCTGCACGTCACCCTTTGAATAACAGACGCGTTTTTTACATTTTTTTAATAAATTTAATTTAAAATATTTTTTAAGGACTTTTTCCTTGCTCGAAAGATTACATTTTATTATTTATTTATATGTTAACAGATTTTTTGCTTTAAGTGACTGAAAAATTGTTTATTGAGCCAGATAATAATCATCAATTTTTCTTTACAAAACTTGGTAATTATCTATGCGTGAGGGGGGTAAGTTGGATGCATTTAGTTTTTAACTATTTAAGTACTTATTAACACATACCTACACTTTAGCCGTATAAAATTCATATTCTTTATTATTTAATCAAAATACCTGAGCTTTTTTTATCCTTTTGCAGTTAACAACATCCAAAGTTTCTAACAATGGTAAATTAAGAGCAGCTTCCCTACAACTTTTTATAGTAACACTAGTTCCTCTTAATTCTAATGTCTTTAATTGTGTAAACATCCTTAAGGCAGGTAAAAAATTTTTGTCATTTATTTCTTTCCAATTGTGTATACATAAACTAAAATAAAAAAAAATATAAATGAAAACTTGTTATTAAAAATAAAAACTTAACATTTTATTAGTTTCTTAAAATGCATTTCATAATATTTATTTGGTAGGCAGGATTCAAATACATTATATTTTAAGTTAAATATGAAACTGGTCAATTTTCAAATTGGTGTGCACACAATAGTTTAAGTAATTTACGTTTCTAGATATGTACAGCCGGCAGCTAGAAGTTCCAAAGAATCCTCGGGATTACAATCTAAATCGAGCCTGGAGATCAGTTCGAGTTTTCTTAAATTAGTCAGTCTTGCTAACGCCCTAAGGCTTTTGGACTTGATCATTTTTCTTTCACTCAAGTGAATTTCTTTCATTTTTAAGTTTTCTTCTGACATAAGTTCACATATTTCATTGGGATTAACATTTGTGTTATTTGCTAAAAGAAAAATAAAAGCATTCTTGTAACTGTTTGCACGTTATTTTTTTAAAACATGAATTTAAAATAAAATCAAATTCTAAAAAATGCCAAAAGTGAATTTTCTACTTAAATTGTTAATCAATAAATAATCACAACATTTAATCCTGTCAAACGATATAAAAAAAGGACTCTCATGGCAAAAAATCCAGAAGTCGGTTTTATTATCATTCTTTATGTTTTTTTGGGGTGATGAATCTGAATCTGAAGTTATTCAACAAAATTTCCTGCTGTGTTTTGAGATATTCGCAAAAAAACATTGAAATTTTCAGTTTTTTCAGGCATTTACTCATAACTTTAAAAGTATGTATGAAAATACCACTAACTATACAATATGTACTTGGATATTTTTTCAGTAAGAATATTACAAATTGTGCCATTTCTTTAAAGAAACTTTCAAAAAATAAATGTTTAAAAAAATACAACAAATGGCAGCCAAACTAAAGAACAGTAAAGCTCCAGGCATTGACAAAATAACGAACAAAATGAAATGAAATATGCAGGTGATACATTACACGATGAGCTACAATCTTTTTTCAATAAAATACTTGTATTCAAGAGTATACCATCCAAACGGAAAGAAAGTTATTTGATTCCGATTTTCAAAAAGGGAGAAAAAACCGACGCAAAAAATTATCGAGGCTTCAGCTGAATGAGTGCGGTTCTAAAACTATTTACTAAAATCTTAGCAGAAGAAGTAATGTCAACCGGGATCTGTGAAGAACAGGTCAGCTATAGATGCCAAATAACTGAAAAGGCCATAGAGTTTAACAAGACAACCTATATGTGCTTCATTGATCTAACCTAACCTAACCCAGGCATTCGATATGGTATGCTTAACTAATGTTACAACTCTACTAATAAAAAGGAACATTCACCCCAGTGTAATAAAAGTTATCCAAAAGCTAAATACCGAGAATTATGCGAGAACGGCAAATAAATTAGGCAATAAAATACCTGTAGCAACTGGGATGAGACAAGGAAACAGCCTAAGCCCAATTTTATTTAACATCATAATGGATGAAATAATACATACATACAGTTATCAGAAGCAAACAAAAGCCCTGGTGGGTATGTTCATGTCGCTGTTGTTGTATTTTTGGTATCGATATATTTCATTTCATATCGAAAAGCGACTATCGATAACATTAAGTGTCAACTGTCAACCCAATTAGTAAAGTTAGTTTTGTTTTTAAAATTCCAATAATTTTGTAAAAAAGGAAAATTAGGTCTAGGTCAATTGTATTGATGTACTATTAGGAAAGTTAAATAAATTGAAATAAATTAAAACACCGGCAATCTAACAACAGCTGTCAGCACTCATTATTGTATTATTCATAAAATCATTCGATTGTAATATTTCGATTATACGCGCCAACCTTTAAACTTTCAAACCTTGCATCATGATTGGTCGTTTGCGATAACATTGAAAATAGTTGGCATATTTTCCACGGCTTTTGTTTGCTTCTGTGACACAGCCAGACGTGCCTTTTTTGACACTTTCTGGCTGTTTATAACGCTATACAGTGCCCCATTCATTTGTTTTTCTGTCAACACTCTTCGCTCAATGTCACTGTCATACTTTCAGGATACTTAAAAGATTTAATTTGGCGGAATAAACATATGAGCACTAGGATTAAAGTCAGAATATAAAACTTGCATAAGACCGGTCCTGACATAAGCGATAGAATCCAGAGCGGAGAACGCAACAACCAAACGACTTTTAAGAACAACAGAAATGCGAACACTAAGATCAATAACTGGACATACGTTATTCGACCAAAAGACAAATGAAGAAATAAGGGAAATATGTGAGATTCAAGTTGTAGTAATAGTAATAAACTCAGGACTTAGCTCTAACGTAAGAAAAAAAAGAAGAAAATAAAAAAACTACCAAGGCTATAGAATGAGTTATGTTATGTTTTTATGTAATAATTTGTAGTACATTTTTGTATCTACCTTTATAAATCCTTTGACCATAACAACATGAAACTTATTAAATAAATTGACAAAAATTGATTATTTTGCAATTAATTTTTATATCATTGGTAGTTTTGGTACACTGGATTACAAAAAGTGTTTAATACTTACATAAATATAGATACCTCAAATCAACATTATTTTTAATAACTTCTTTCACAACTTTCACTGGAAAATGACAGGAAGTAAATTGTATATTTGTTAATGTACACAAGGAAAGTAATGAACCAAAAGTACTCTTACACCTGTATAGAAATAATCCTAAAAAAATAAAAAATATTTTTTTGTAAACATAAAATTAAAAAAAAAATAAAAACTATCAAGTTTTTAACTTTTTAACAAATGATAATGTCTAATCATTCAATCAAAAAGTGGAAGGTTAAAAAATTACCCAACCACAAGGATTTTTTTTATGCTTTTGGCTTTATATATTTTAGTGAAGCAGAAAAAAATCAAATATTTATCTGATGTACCCATTTAACAAGTTTTACTTTTAAAAATTGTAATCAATGGAATGGTGGTGATAAATTATTAAGCATGGTACAATAAAAAAATCTTATTATATACCAAATGTGTGGCAAAAGAGGTTATGGCAAGAAAGAAGGAGAGTGATAAAGATGAATTTGATAGGTTATCTGACGATTTTCGATTTTAAAAACAATATTAAACTCTTCTGGAAGTCCATAAGAACAGCTGGAGGTAAAAATACTATCTCCCAACTGAAAAACAAAGATGGTAGTATGGTAAAAGGAGAGGAATGCGTTTTAAAGAGATGGAATGAATCTTTCGATAGTTTTTTTGAGAAAGAGGATACACAAACAGAGGCCCCATTTCGAGGACGTGAGTGAAAGTTGCAATGAAAGTGAAATTAGTACAACACAATTTGAGGAAGCGTTGAATAGTATGAAATTGGGTAAAGAAGCTAGGTACGACAGGATAACAGTGGTAACCACCTTTTTAACCTTTGTTGGAGGAGTGGTAATGTACCAGACGACTGGTGCAAGGCCGTTATCGTGCTCCTTTACAACGAAAAAGGTTCGCAGCAGGATTGTAAGAACTAACGAGGCATTCGTTTACTCAGCAAAGTTGGCAAACTGTATGCAAAGATATTGATTAAAAGAGTGACGAATGAAACTGAGTAGTTAGCAGGATTTAAAAGAGAAAGAAAATGTATGGATCAGGTCTTTTCATTACAAGGTATAGTAGAAAAATTCGGTGTCTAGAAGTCAGAAGGTCTATTGCGCTTTTATAGACTTGGAAAAGGCCTATGAAAGAGTGGTGAGAAGTGAATTGTGGTCGACATTGTCTATGTATGGGGTGAGCAGTAGTTTAATACGAGCACTTAAATCACTTTACGAGGCTTCCACATCTTGTGTCAGGATAAACGGAGCTTAAACGGACTGGTTTAACAGCGAAAAAGGTGTGAGACAGAGATGTGTGGCTTCGCCATGGCTGTTTAACTTATACATAGACAATTGTTTAAAAGATTTGAAAGAGTGTGTATGGATTGAAAATGAATAATTTGATCATCAAATACCTTCTTTACGCCAATGATCAAGTCATATTAGCGTCATCTGAAGAGGAGTTGCAGGCGATGATTAATGTTTTACATGATGCCCTGAAAATCAAAAGAGTAAAAATAAATTTAAGCAAAACGAAAGTAATGGTTTTTGAGAGAAAAGAAAATATGACAAACTGTGAAGTTCTGATTAAGGAAGAAATAGTGGAACAAGTAAATGAGTTTGTATACTTGAGTTCAAAATTTACGGGAGATGGAAAGTATGGCAGTGACATTGAGCGAAGGGTGTTGACAGGAAAACAAATGAATGAAGCACTGCATAGCTTTATGAACAGCCAGAAAGTATCAAAAAAGGCACGTCTGATTGTGCATAGAGGAGTATTGGTTCCAACACTTATGTATGGTAGTAAATGTTGGGTTTGGTAGAAGCATGAAAATAGGATTAATGCTGCGGAGATGAGTAGTCTGAGAAGTACAGCCAGAGTGACTCAGTTGGGTAAAGTAAAGAATAGTGAGATAAGAGAACACTGTGGTGTAAAAGATGATGCAGTTACAAAGATAGATAAAGGAATGCTTAGATGGTTAGGACACGTAGAAAGGATGAAGAAAGGCCAAGTCAATAGTACCAACAACCGACGAGCATGTATGAGAGCACTGATGAAAGAAGAGGAAGCAAAAGATGTGTTTAAGAACCTTGGCAAGTAAAAGGAAGTGGTCTCTGCCTACTCCTGCAGGAAAAAGGTGTGACTATATGTTTGTATATACCATAGTATAAACATTAAAAATTATAATAAATAATTTAGCTTACTTTCCAAATTTACACATTCTCCTATGTTTATTAATACATCTTCATTTTTGCAGTTTTCCATTCTTAAAGTTAAAATGTTTTCACCACAATTTCTAAATACCCTAAAAAATTAAATATAAAATAAACAATAACCAGAAAGAAAATTTAAAATGAGTTTCCACTGCCTAAGATTTTAAAAATATAAAAATTTAAATAATTTAATTTAAATAATTTACAAAATTTCCAACTGATAGAGATTAGAAAAAATATGATATAAGTAATAAAACTTACTTTATTACATAATTGTCGAACCATATTGTATTTTCATCTTTATTCTGTTCATTACTGTATTCAATTTCAAATGTTTGTGGATGTAACACTTTTGAAATTTGGTATTCTATGGCTTCTGGGGACATTTTGTACTAAAAAATTTTTTAGAAAATTATAATTTTAATAACCAAAAGTTAAACAAAACATAATTTAAATTTTTTTATAAATTAATGACTTATTATATATAAAACAGTATAATTTTTAACCAAAAACATAATGAACATTAGAACTAAATATTGTTGAAAATTTGTTGGTTAATTAAATGTAGATAATTATATTTAAGACATCTTAAGTTAGAAAACAGAGATGATTGAAATTTTATAAACAATGAAAGATATTGAAAAATTTAATTGCAACAGACAATATTCTTTATTAATAATGAAAGAAATACTTGGTAAAAATAATTAATTTTTTTTATTTTATCCATACTAACTATTTAGTTTTTTAATAATATAACCTGGTAATATTTTTGCTTAACATATTTGTAGTATACTTATAATATATTACTTTGAAGACATACATTTATGCAAAGAGTTTTGTAGAGGGAACTATTCTTCGATAAATTGTAAAAAGTTGAGCATAAGCTAGCACAATTTTGGATTGATTGCACATCTAAATAGGAAAATATCCTCTGTAAAACAGCTTTCTAAAATAAATAAATGTTTTAACACCAACATTTTTAGTAAAGTATTTACTTACTGGTAAACTAGCTAAATCACGCTTGGACATATCCTTTTCAATACTATGTTTAAATTTCTTTTTTGGAGGAACACCATTACTAGTACCAGCACTTTCTAAGTCCATTTTATATATTAAACCCTTACTTCCCTTAAGTTTTTTTATAAGATTTTTTCTTCTTAACACCACGTTCAGTGATTTTTTTAATTTGTCTAAGGGAAATCTATCATTATTGGATTTTTCTAACACCACTGACATGGATGTTTCAAATTTCTGCACACTTCTTAGGTTACTTATTTGTCAGCTATTAATCTCGAAAGGCGCCTCCTTATTGCTTAACTGAAAAAGCATTATTCACTTGTAAAATTTGAAATTAAACCAAGAAGCAACCTTATTTTGATTTTTTTTAAGGTTAACAATAATGTTTGATATTGACAGTTAGATGGAAAGCTTAGACAACTAAAAAAGAATAGGAATAAAAAAGGATGGAAGATGTTTCTCTGTCACAAACAATTTCTTTCTCTTCTTGTCGGGTTAAGATCGCAGCGGTGCGCTATTTTCGAAAAATATCCCTTCTGAGTTGGTTTTTTTCGTATTGTTTTTGTTTAGTTACGTTATTCAATTATCCTCTTTGAAGATTTGGTTTTTCGAACATGTATTGCATTGATATAATTCTATATATTATTCAGAACGTTGTTTTAAATAAGCAGTTAAAATGTTATTTTGAATAATCTCTAGAAAATTGTTATATTAATAGGTAAATTATTTGTTTGCTGAATAACCCTGCTTGACGATTACAAAGAAGTACGCACGAAATTTTTAGGCGGTATAATGTTTGGATTTTTTAATTAATATATAAAATACTTTTCAGAATAGCTCTTTTCAGATTTTATTTTTTTTTCAGAATGTTAACATATTTTAAAATGTTATTTATTTGTCTACGATAAAATTTTAAATGACGTAATATTTTCGAGATTAGAGATAAAATCAAAATTTCTACCACTATCTTTTTAAATTTGTCTATACCTCTTTTTACTTTTCCGAACCGAAGGGTAAAAAAGAAAAAGTTTTGGTTTACCACCAAAAATCAAATCGCCAAAACCATGTTTCATGGCTCCACGCGTCTAATGGCACCATGTTCAGCGTGACGGTTGCTTCAAATTTTGTCTGTGTGTATGCATGTTGGAAAATCTTGTGGGCACGAAGAGTAACTATATTAAATAGAAAAGAGCCCTCGGTTTGAAAAAGTTAGTTTTGCAACGGCAATACTGTTTATTTTATTAATATTAAAATGATCTATTTGCATATTTTTTTATTTACTTTAAATTCTAATACATTTTCTGAATGATAAATATTTAGTAATAAGATGTGCCCTTGGTAACCAATTCGGTTTGAATCGGCATTCGACTTCCGCTTCTCTTGAAGATGAAGTGGAGACGATGTAATTTTCCCTTTTATTAGTAATTTATCTTTGGCATCTTAAATGGTAAATGAGAAAAGGCTAGACTTCTGCCTATACAATAGCTTAGTTTTTATATAATACTAGCTCAAGCCTCACTCACCAAAACTGTATGCAAATACAGTGTGTGCATACAAAATTGGATAATAAGTACTAGTCTAAAAGACTAACCAATAATTTTAATCTAGTATATGTTTAAAACTAAGTACTTATCTAACGAAGTCTTTTAGATTTTTTTTTCTGATTGGCTTAGACTGTATTTAGTAATTTTTTCTTGCTTGGCAGTTTTTAGCTCCTTCAATTCGGACTGATATTCGGCAGTGGCATTAACAATTTGTCTTTTAAAACAAAGACTTTGGTACCAAAAATAGTTGATGTTGGTGTTTAAATAAATGAAAAACCAAAAATTGGTTGTCTGTAAAGTCGGTTTAAGGACGATAAGTTTACGTGATAACGTCATAAGAAAACATTGATAAAAAATTGCTAACTTTTACGAATTGAATTATTATCACTGAATTATCATTATTTTGTATAATACAAAGAAGGAGCTAATTGAAAATTACAATTTTTTTGCCGCAATTGTTGTAATAAACAATGGAAACTACAATAACTTTTTACTTCGCTTTATAAACAGCTCACGTGTAGGTTATGTGCTGCCGCTGTCTCTCTTCTATTCGGACGCATCGGCAGATGAAGTGTAAGAGAGATAGATGCGTCACAAGCCGAACGCCTAGGCCGATCGTGCGTTCTCGCTTGTACGCTCGGCTAAGGCGGAACGTGACAATGAATCATGATTTTTCGTGCGTGCAGCCGGCGTTCATCGATTTATAAGACGTTATCACGTCAAAAAATAATACACCCAAGGAGTTCTAAATGAGTTGGTTATTTCCTTTTTTTATTAACCATAAATAAATAAAGCAAAATAATTAAAAAGCAAATCGATTTACTTTGTAATTTTTATTTCCATTTATGTATTATATTGTATTTTCAATAAGTGATTTATATTATTTTACTTTTATTCTATGGGGGCAGTTTTAAAACTATTAAATTTTTATAAGCGCTTTTCAATAAAATGTCAAACTTACAAATATAATTGCTTACGTCAAAAAATCTGACACATTCACAATACACAACTAGGAATAGACAGAGGTACTTCTTAAAAGTACTTTACATTAAATCCAATCTATTCTAACATCCAAATAGGGAACTAAATAACAGTGTTAAAAAATAAGCAAAACTCTTATTGATAGACGAGAATAGTTCGTTGTTATTGTCTCTGAAGAGTCGTTTGGCAATCGTAAAAAGTACCTAGGCAGTGTTTCTTACTGTTATACATAGTTTCAATGTTTATTTTGTAACACACATTGTCGGTTTACTCAAAAATACAAGAATAAAAGAAATACGCGACATTGATAAAATTTTACCTTTACCCTCATTTTCCCAGACATATAGTGGGTCCACGGATAGAGCCTACAGAAGGGGAAAAAGTGTATTTTTAGTTTTAGTGTTTATGTTTAATGTTTAAAATGTAGTTCCCGATAAAAAATTTTGCTTGCAAGGTCTCAGACAATGAAAAGATATTCAAGTTTTACTTTATGTAGCGGCGTTAGGGGAGGGCGCGGTGGGGCGACCGCACAGGGCACCGGTCATGAAGCCAGGCACCCCTTATATCCTTTCACTCATTGAGCGAGGCCTAATTCCTCATAAATTTCCAAAATTTTTGTTAATAAATGGGTATTTCATTATATCCTTTGCCTTTTTTCCTATACTATATTACAGTTAGGGGCGCCGTAGAAATCTTGCCCAGGGCGCTGGCAGTGCTAAAACCTTTACTGCTTTATCTGCTTCATTTCATAGTTAATTTGCTGGGAATCACATGCATTTCATAAATTTAACGATAATTCAGTAATAATCTATTAAATGAATCAGATAAAATAAAATGTGACCCTTTTTTATTTTCTGGAATCTAGCAACAAGCAAAACTTTTTATTTATTTATTTTTCCATAAATTTTTTTTTCACTCCTGTGCACTCAATATGTAGACACACTGAACATAATAGCTGTTAAATAAGCAGGAAGCGTTGAGCAACAGCTCAATAACTACTGTTTAGAAAAATATCTAACCTATCTCAATCTGTAAAACTTACATTATAAAGTTACTCTATTTAGGTATTTTAATGACCTCTAAAAATTGCTAAACATTGGAAAAGGCATGAAGGATCTACAGATAAACAATAAAGACCCCAGTTACTTTAGATATAAAAAATAATTGAAGCTTATATAAAAGTGGTAAAGCTTGTAAAATACTTAAATACCAATCTATTAAAACTGCCATAGCAGATATTGTCAAAAGATTTGTGCAATGTTGGTTGCATAATTCCAGTAATTTTTAAATTTGTTTTCATTGTTTTGAATTTTACAGTTTTGATAAAAATTCATTATTGTTTTCCGACATTAAATAATCCATAATATACAGGAAAATTGTGTAACTATATGTACTATGTACTGGACGTTTTAATGTTGCAGGATAGCTTGCGTTTACTCATGAAATTTTAAAAGTTTTACTTTTGATTAAATACCCTTTATATTTTTATAAAATGAAATTTGAATGGATTAAAATATTTTCCAGAAACTTTCAATTATTCATTTAACTATGATCATTACTGAAGTCGTTTGTTGATAGTATGAATTATATGTTTAAGACACGTTTGATACTGACAATAAGTGTAAAACTTATACAGTATTTATTGATAATTTTTTAACTGATAAATGTGTGTCAACATTTGATTATTTAAAATTACGCCTAAATTACATTAAATGTTTGTTTGAACCCTGTTTTATAGTTAATAGATTAATAATTAACGAACTATTCTCGTACGATAAAAACAGATAAAACTATGATATTAACGAGTTTTAAGACACGCTTCAGGTGATGCTTAATATATATTAAAAAGATATATATTTCTTAATCTTTAAAACTACTTTCACTACAATTTTCTGCCACAAGCTTACAATTATTACCAAAATTTTCTGCCTTGGTTTCCTTAAAACTACAAATTTTCTTTTTCTTACTTCGACAAATTTCAATACATCTATATTACATTTTTTTTTGTTTCACAACAACTTTGCTGACTATTCGTCGAACGTGGATCATTACTTCTCCAGACAAAATGAGCAAGTTTTCTCAAGTTGAACCAAGCCCTAAAAATTTAAAAATTGTTAGATTACATATATAATCGCCTAACCTAACAAGGGCAAATACAATTGGCTGATTTATAAAAATAGTTTCAAAAAAATAGCTGCTGTTTTATTTTCACATTCTTATTAAACAATCGAAGGTTATGTTCCAGTAAAAACTAACATAAATATGGATCTTAACAAATTGGAGTTTAGGTGGGTAACAAAAAACCTCATATAGGAGTAGGTTTTACAATGTAGAGAGACAAACAAGGGTTCTAGTTGAATAGTGAAGTGAAGTGAAGTGCTTGTATAAAAGAGCAATATCTGCCACCGCTCTATGTGGACCAACGAAAATTCTTTGTAAAGCCTGATTCGTTGGTACGTCCATAAGCGCTGTATTTTAATCTCTTACATTCTACAAATATCAAATAAGCTAAGGTAAGTATTGGTTACACATTTTGTTTATTTCTGTTTCTGTTGCCAACATAAAGCAATGATTAATTTATACCTTTTAGTCAATTCTTTTAAAAGCTTCGTTTGAAACAACTGTTCTTCATTGTCTCAACCTAGCTTTGACAATAAGTACGACAGTACCGTCTGGTCACGCAGTTTTATATTACTATATATTGGAACACACTACCAGATAAAGGGCTTTCACCTTCTGTAACACTAAATTTTTAAAACCATATACGTTTAGATCAGAGTAGGACAAATGTTGACAACGCCGAAAAGATTTACTGGTTTATAAGAACGAAATAATTAAAGGGAATAATTTTTATTTTGTGAGTGTTTTTTTTAAATTTTTTATTTAAATTCCGCATCAACCGTGATGGTTATTAGTGGTAGATACATTACATATAGGTTAGATGGTGCTGTATTCGTTTTATATCAAAGGTAATAATTTTGTTTCAATAAGAAATTTTTCAATGCTGTCAACCTTGCAGTACTGACCCAAGATGTCTTTCAGGTTTAAAGAGAGTTTGTTTTGTTTTCTTTTAAATTGATATTTTGGACATTTAATTAATATGTGTTTTATGACAGGTCACAACTGCAAAGTTGACAGATTGGTTTTTCCGATTTTGTAATTACTCATTTTGTGAGTATTAGTTTTCTTTTCTTGACTTCTACCGGAGCAATACTTAACTTAAGCATCTCCACAAAAAATGAACCTAGTTATTAAATAAAACGAATTTAGCTCTTTAACAAGGTATTATACAAATATGATTACCTTTATACGGGGATTGACCGTTTCAGGATTCAGACCCCGGTGTTGTTGTATATGTACGATACTGCGTTATCATGTACCGGTGGGACCTTTCTTGTAGATGAGTTATTATTATAAAAATGCGATGATTTTCTCATGCTAGTAGAAGATGACATTAATGCCACGGTTTCGTAGTATCTCAACCTTCCACAACATCTAAAAAATATATTAACAGATCCATTACACGCTTGTAGGTATTTAACAATTTTAAATAATAAAAATCTGTGTAATTAATAGGTCTCTATTTATACACCTTCTCTAAATTAGTTAAATACCCCAAAACTTTATTTAATTACAGATAGATATACAGTGTGGAAAGACCAAACGAAATAAATTTATTATTTTATTTATTATGCATATTTATGAAAAATCCCGAAACACGCCAATTTTAGACTAAGAAATGACATCCTGCAACGAAAAAATTTCATTTCTATATTGAACCCTCTTAGTGTGACAGATATAATCCCCTAATTTTTAAATATAAAATTGTGATACATCATTTAAAAGATTTCTTAATTCTCTATCCAAAAATGTTATTGTATTTAAATCAATTGCAAAATTACCATTAAAAAAGGATCAATTTGATTGATAAAATTCACAACACACTAAAAACTACATGTAGATGTTTTCTTTTCTGGTAAGTGAACTTTTATACTTTACCATTACTTAAGGAATAAGATACTCCTTATACAATGACTTTACTAACATGCTAATCGTCAAAATAGGGAAAAATCACGGAGTCGGCGACATCTATTATTGATTGTATAAAGTTCTCGAGGTGTGAACAACAAACTCACCTCCATTAGTTTATATGGGTGAAAAGTGAACTTTATATATTATTTTGAGCAATGTAAGCATTGAATGTGTTATATTTGAAAGATATCTGAAATAATTAACTTATTCCATATGGCTGCTCCACACTGTATGGGTAATTTAAATCAGTTTATTATTTAAACGTATGTATTATATGGGATAAAATATGAATCAAATTTTAAAACTATACCGTAACTTAATTTAAAACTTAAAATTAATCTTTTAGTTCTTTTTTATATATTTCATTTTTTATTATTTATAATGTTTAATTAATAAGTTGCAAAGTTAAAAACAAATGAATATAAAACTAGTAAACTATTGCATTGAAATAATTAAAAAATAATAATAACATTATTTAAAAGTTAATGTTTTTTTTTATTTTTCATATTTTTCTATTAAAAAATGAAATAGACTTCGTCGCAATATGACGCATATTGTTTTAAAAACAAAAAAGTATTTTGAAAGTACGCCAATGGTTAATAAATATTTATTCATGTTGTCTTATCAAGTTTTGAAGGAATATCTTTTTATGATTTCTTTCTTTTCTTTTTTCTGCAGTTTTTGTAAAATGTCGAAAAAAGATATTCTTATAGAAATCTGTAGACATTTTAGCGCTGGTGGGTCTTTTCTAATACGTCCCCGCATTTTAAATTCATTATTACTGAACGTGAGTCTAACTTATTTAATTAATTTGTCAAATTTAACAATAATGAAAATTATAATTATGATTTATGATTTTTTGTGGTGTTTTTTTTATACTAAAATTGGAATGATACAGAATATATTAACATGGCCCCTGCGCAAGAATAACACGTTAACATTAAAATATATTGTACTCTTTTATTAGGTATTTTTTTATGAAAAAATCGTTGAATGTTTTACAGTTTTGCGTAACATCCTTGCGCAGGGGTCTTGTTAATCTTCCCTGTACCGTTACAATTTTAGGGCTTTTCTTGTAAATTTTAACGATACGGAAGAGATTAGCAATACTTCTGCGCAAAACTGTAAAACATTTAACAAATTTTTTCATATAAAAACACCTAATAAAAGAGTACAATATATTTTAATGTTAACATGTGTCATTCTTGCGCAGGGGTCATGTTAATCTATTCTGAATCATTCCAATTTTAGTATAAAAAAAACACCAGATGTAAGCATTTATAGGACAGCATGGGAAGACGTATTCGGGCTTTACAACCACCTCCAGCAAACTTACATGAGCTGTCATTGCGACTAGTAGAGACGTGGGATCAAATTGAGCAAGACGAGATTAGAAAACTGATTTTAAGTATGGGAAGACGATGTCAGGCAGTTATTATGGCCAGAGGAGGCAATACCAGTTATTGATATTGCTACCAGCTATTGAAATTCTTTTTTTGTATTTTTTTTTGTATTTTACGTAATTAAAATACAAATAAATGTATCTCGATTATTTCCTTGTATATTTGTTCCGAGAGTAGATTTACACTAACAAAATGTTGCACTGAATCTAAATAGATATTTTGCAGAGTCATTAAATTTATACATTACAAAATTTTGCGGCGAAATGTATTTTTGTTTATATTTTCGATATTCAGCTATTTAAATATTAAAGCCTCTTAAGATTAGTAGTAAAATCCATTAAAAAAAAATAAATATATCTACTTATGTGTTAGGATGTTCGTAATTACCAACTAATTATGAAAATTATGTATAGAGGCAGAGGACATCTACAAAAATTGCGAAATCATTAAAATCTTACTTTCTGCTTTTGATAATAGCGACGAACCCTCTTCTGTATTTCTTATTAAAAAACGCATACAATATTGGATTGATACAAGAGTTAGAGGCGCCTAACCATTGAGCCACCGGAGTTGCAATAGGCAAAATCTCTTCTTCCCATGGTTCTATTTCGCCTCCAAGTTTGATTCTGGTAAATATGGCGTACAGTGGCAACCAAGAAATTACAAAGAGTATAACCACAGCAACCAACATTTTTACCACTTTAACTTTTGATTTCTGTTGCATCTTTTCCATTTGAGCATCTTTGGTGTCAGTCGGAATGTCTCTTTTCCACACCTGTAAAATTTGTTCAAACATTAAAAAAAGATAAACGCGCAAAATGACTGTGTAAAAAATAAAGAATATTAGAAAAAAAATCAGTCACAATAATAACATTTTAGTATAATAACAAATTCTACAATTAAACCGATTATAATTTACAAATAATTTTTTTAATGTGTTGCTTTTTTAAGAATATCTTATTGTATTGTACAGGGTGGGCCATAAGTCAGTTGTCACTAGAAATTCTTATAACCTATTTGTTTTGCCTAGCGTAGTGGTAGTCAGATGTTAACGCTCAGACCCGTCGATTTTGATTAAAGGGAAACACTCTTTTTTGGTATTTTTGACTCCACTACTTTCAACCCCAAATGAAGGTAAGAATTACCTCAAAATTTTAAAATGGCATTGGGGGTCGAATAAGATGTCTTTTGAAAGCTCTGACATTTCTCTTTATAATAGTCTTTAAATTTTACATTTTCTCCCAATACTTTGAAAAAAGTTACATGTTAAAATCCCAATTATTTTAGTTGCTTACTACTTAATTGATTAAATGTTCAAACTGATGATCGCCCGCTTCCATACAATAATAAACATTTTGTTCAAAACGTTCCCGCACATTCCGAAGAATTTCCGGAGTAATTCAACGACTCTCGTCAATGATACTCATGTAGCGATAGAGACATAGTTAAAATTACCTGGCAAGGATTTTAGCAGAGGGCTAATCGGGAATATTTTTTTAACGGTACTGTCAATTCTGCAGCCGTTTAAGGAAAAGTTGATGGATCACCCCCATATTAGGAAGTTTTTGCAAGATACCTATAAATGAAAACTTAAAAGATTGGATGGGGAAATTGGTACCATTGAATGGCCTCCAGAATTCCCAAATATCATACCATGAACTTTGCAGTCTGGACTAAAAAATGAGGTTTATTCCATCAAAATTCATGATGCTGAGCATTTGAATACACGAGTTTAATTAGAATTTGAAATACTACGTTCCCAGAAGATTTGCGACCAAATTGTGTAAGTCAGTGTTTAAAAGATGCAATGTTTGCTTAGAACATAATTTTTTTCCTAATTTAATGGCGCTGGCAGAGCCAAAAGGCCAGATGTTTTGCATTGTTGTTTATATTAAATCAATAAAATTATTATACATGATTAAGGTGTTAGTATTTTTCTGACTAAATAATTGATAAATATTAAGGTGTTATTCTCTTTTTTTATATTTATTTTTTTGATTTTTTTTAATTATATTTTTTCATGTAAGACTTACAAGCTTCAATTGCTGGGTAGCACCGCTACTCACAAGGGTATATTTAGTAGTATATAATATTATAAATACTGTTATCCTCCAGAGTTAGTAGGTTTTTGAGATTTATAGGTAATTTTACATCATATGTAATTTTGATACATTGCATCTATTTCTAAAGTGTTTAAGGGACATTCTAATATAACATGTTGTAAATGAGCAGTTTCATCACAAATGCATAAATCACTATTTACTTAACCTATTTTAAATTTATAAGCTGGGTATAAGGCATGATTAGAGCGTATTTGGCTGATAGTTCTAATAAGATGTCTGTTTTGACTCTCCATAAACCATGGTTTTTTTTCGAATCCTTGGTTGAATGCTTTTATAGAACTTCCCTGTGCTTCCCTCAAAACATATTGGAAAACACTTTAAGCGTTTTTTGTAGGTTTAAAGAACTGTACTAGTATTTTTGTGTTGATAATAAAATAGTTGATGGTAAATTTATATTTTTAACAACCGAATTTTGACCCATCCTGTATATCTAAACCCAAAAGCCTCTTACCTTAATATAAATGAGAACATAGCACATCGTGATGAGGATCATGGGGAAAATGTAACAAAACAACAAATTTGCTGTCAAAAAATAAAGCGAGCCATTCATTTCTTCTGGCCAGACTTCTATGCAAAGTTGGACGTTAGGAGCATCACTAAAAATTACCACCAAGTCGAAAAATATTGCCCAAGGTATTGTCGTTGTCAGAGCAACAAACCAGATAAAAATTATGATGATTCTTGCTCTTCGTTTTGTTATTTGGCACTTTAGAGGCCACCATATTGCCAAAAATCTAAAACAAACAATTTAAATAAAAAAAAAACATATTTTCTTATACAGAAGGTTTATTGTATTAGTAAAAATAATCAGTTAGTAAATACGCAAAAAACTTCTTATAAATCTCACATTGAAATATTGTGTTAATATCTGCTGATAATTTTGGTCAAATGTTAAATTTACTAAACTAGGTAGTTGTTTATTATTTGTAGCCAAATTTTTCTCATATTTAATTCTTTGCATTGTAGGTTATTTTAAACGTTTAGTATGAGTTTAATATTAATTATCACTGTTTAAAACAAAAGATTTTAAATAAAATATTATTCCACTTATTGGTATTACAGATAGTAACTACTGGTATAAATTTGGCTCCAACAATGGTAGATTGTAGATTATAGGGTGGGTCGTGAAGGCCCTGCTGCCTCTCAAGCACTTCGACCTATCAGATTTTTTGTGCAACTCGAAAAGCTGTTTAGCTTTCCTTGGCAAAAGACTTACTAGCCTTTTCGCTTGCCTTTGTCCTGGCACTATATGCCAGTGAGATTTCATTTCATCTGTTTCCCAGCGTCGAACCTCTTCTTTCAAGTGGGCTTTGGAAAGTCCACAGAAGGGTCCAACAATGGTATACGCTAGTGCAAAATTGGGTTACTACTTTTAATTCTACAGTATGATCATTTTTTATGTATTGAACCTAATTTTTTTTAAAAATAAAAATATGATAATATTTGTATGGTTAACTATGCTTGACAAAAAGTAATGAGACTGATAAAATAAAACAAACAGAAAATAGTTCAAAAGGCTGTCAAAGGCTTAGACCTCAGCCTTCATTGATATGTAATAATAATAATAATAATTGTCTCCTTTTAAGTAATCCCCTCCAATTAGAATACACTTATTTCAACGTTTTTTCCATTCTTCATAACAGGAAACAGTCATACCAATCTACCAAATAAATATACACAATATCAATATTCGTAGCTCACGTATTTTTAAAAAAATACAGTCCAGAGTAGAATAGTAGCCATGAAAATGTTACAGATCATTAATAAATAGGCCACTAAAGATTTTTGTAATAATTATCAATTATTAATTATTCTCTCGACCTGTAAAATCTTCGATTATTATTTACTATTGTATGTTTTTTATTTATGATTGATCATTTCTTTTGGTCCGTAGATATTGCGGTATATAAATAAAAACCTAAAAATATTTATTATCTTATTAGGGCCAAGATCATATGATATGTAGCATCATATCTAATGTTGTCTTTATAAAAAGAAAGCAAACAAAGATATTTTATTATTCTGGTTAATTTAATATGGAGTAAATAAATTAAAGATATAAATGATACATATTAATGTGATTTATAAACCTTGAAAGCACAAAGCAAGGCGACGACCCAAAGAAATATTTATCATTGGTTTGTGTATAATTTTTTTCGCGCCACTCTAAACAAAATATAGGCTTTTTACTCTCTGCTTCTTTATCATTTTTTTTACGACACTCATTTTTCACAAAGGGCAGTAAATTAATTTTTAACTTAATTAAATGTATCCCATTCCAACACCAATTGGCGCACATTTTTTTGAGCTTTAAATGTTTACTAACTTATTTACAGTATTCTCCAAACGGCCGTTAAAGAAGGTCGATAAATTCTTTTCTACCAACCGATCGAACGGTCGGTTTTTCTGATTATTCACGGTGTTCGAATTATTTCGACATTCTTTCCAAGTCATCCAGTTAAGAAGGGTGAATTTATGTAAAGGGCAAATCATTAGTGGTACAAGTGCATAGTGTATTTTGAAGAAAGAAACATTACGTTACAATCTTGCGGTTGGGCCTTTGGTATCGGCACCTATGTCACCTAGATCTTTTGATCCTCTGTGACTACCGCTGTGTCTTCAGGGCATCAGAATTCTAGTGCGCTGATTTTGGCGAACCTCAGGATTTCTGTTGGCCCTCTCTCTTTTAGATCGTATGGATCCATTATCATACGGCCCCAGGTTTGATACTTGTACACCGCTAGCATCGAGCAGTGACACATAGTCTGCATAGTCGACAGTTTTTCTCGGCCGCCGAAAAAATAAATATTTAGTATCAATAAAACTATTAAAATAGAGTATAATTTCCCGTGTGCGGAAAAAGGAATTTCACCCCTTTTCCGTACATTTTGTAATACCGATTAGATTGTGATAGACAAGACCAACATAATCATATAACAAGCTTTTATTTAAAGCTCTAAAAAAATAAACTTTAAATTAAATCAAACCCAAAAATTTATTACGTTTTACAATTTATATGATATAAAAGCTTGTCGCGAGATTTACTTGTATTGTTACCGGAAAATATTGAGGATTGTCTAAGGAGAGAGAAGTGATTCCGACAATTAAGAGAAGAAAACTGCTGTACAGGGAACATGTCATGAGGGGAGAAAAGTATCAAATGCTACAAATAATTATGCAGGGAAAAATCCAAGGCAAGAGATCTATAGGAAGTAGAACCTTAGGGATTGGTTTGGTTTGGCGAAAGGCTTACTAGCCTTTTCACTTGTCTTTGTCCTGGCACTTTATGCCAGTGAGATTTCATTTTATCTGTTTCCCAGCGTCTAACCTTTTTTTTTTTAAGTGGGCTTTGGAGAGTCCACAGAAGGGTTCTGGGCCGGAAAATTGAGTATTTTCCCCTTCCTTGGAAAGGCAGTCTGCTTCCTCGTTGCCTTTAACTCGCTTGTGACCTGAAACCCACATCAGAGTAACCTTATTGTTTGCCTTATTAATTTTTTACAGTCCCAAGTTAGCTTAGACTCACAAGTGTATGAGCTTTTAGTGCTGCTTGGCTATCTGATTGTGCGCACCTGTAGTCATTATTTGACCCTGAGCGTCGGCGAACTGTTTATAAAAAGATGTATCAAACGCCCGACATATTAGCGAATGATTTAAAGCCACGGGCGGCAAATGGAGACCTGCAATGTTACTGGAATAATTCCAGAAAAAAATCGTTCTTTCGGAAACGTTGGTTTATACCTATTTAAAAGATCGCGGTGCCACGGAAAGTTAGTTAGTTAAAAAGTGATATAGTTTTAAGCTCCGGCAAAGTCGGGATCTGTACAGGAGGTTTTTCGGAGTAATATAAAGACAGCGGCCGCGAAAACAGTTTTAGTTTTTAAGTTTTTATGAGTTATGAAATTTAACTTTTTTTTGGTTAATCAAAATTTCAAGTGAACTTAAACATCTTTTAATTTTACACCAAAAAGGTACTCTTGGTAAAACTCGATACTGTTTACCGTTTTCGGAATATTTTGATTTGAAAATTATGAAGTAATAACCGACGCTGGTATAAAGTAATGATAAAGTTATTAATTAAACAAAAAATCACAAGAAGAAATAAATAAAATTCAATTAGAGTAAGTGTTCAAAATTTCCTCCGTTTTCACGAATACACAAGTCTAGCCAAAAATTGCTAGGTCGTTTTCTTTATTCTTATTCTTTCATTTTTTTTTTGGGCACCACCGGGCACATAAGATTTACTGACTATTAATCTTCAGATAACGGTTATGCCATCGCCTTGACATTGATAATGCCACTGGCATAGAGAAATCGTCGCATATTTTGAAAAAATCCCATTGAAAAACATAAAAACTTTTATTACCTTAATACGAGTACCTTTTAAAAAAGCCGAGAGATATTAAGATATTAATTGTTAGTTGTTGGTTTTTATCCGCTTTACTTATTCACTTAATTCAATCACAAAGGAAACTCATAAATATTTATAATTCTTTAATAAAGGTAAAAAGGTCTAACTAAGAAATTTCCAAAAACTTATTACATTTAAATATTTCTAACTTCAAAGGTGAGAAATGTGTGTAATTAAAATATTTTAAAACTTAATGTAGAGACCTTCAAAAGTTTATCTGGATTTAACCGTCAATCCCATTAAAGTTTAAAGTTACGCGAAAACTTGAGTTAAATTGATTAGGATCGATCTCCACTTTAAATTCATTGTCAAGTTCAACGTTAAATTATTTAAATTATTAAATTATTTAAGGTATTCTTATTCGACGATTAATGCGGACAACAAAAACTTTTTAAGTAGGTTAGAAGTTTAAACCTCTGTATTTCATGTATTACTTTAAAAAATTCTCAGTTATTTTTTTCTACAATGAAAATTGTGTTTTTTTTCTTTCTTTCTTTCTTTCTTTCTTTCTTTCTTTCTTTCTTTCTTTCTTTCTTTCTTTCTTTATGTTATAATTATTTGTGATAAGAAACAATGCTAACGCACGAATCAAATGATCGCCTATTAAAAAAAATACTAGACATGTCAAAACCTAGAGCGTTTAAATACGAACATATGTACATACACACACAGACGTCCACTTATATTTGACTCTGGGGACCTTGAAATGTGGAGATATGCCAAAATTCGGGATTCGAAAAATCGGACCCATTAATATAACTTCCAATGTGAAGTTAAAACTAGAAAAACCACATGAAAGCAACATGCCTATGTTTTGAAAGCATAAAACAAAATTTAGATACTCGTTTCCTTTGGAATCTTAGTACTTAATTTCTATGGTTAAATAGTTGTGATTAAAGAGCATTTATAAAAAGTGTGAATTGGGATTTAAGATTAAAAAATGTAACGTTAAAATATAGCATACTATTCTGTGCAAAATTGTGATTGGGATTGTGTGAGTGTGTGTGCATGAGGAAAAAAGGTAGTTTATGTCAAGAAGAGAGGATAGATCCTCGACAACTGTAATGCTTGAAATCTATCTACGAGTACGTATCGTTTATGGTATAAATAAGTCATATACAATTTATATTTCATGGTTATTGCTTTCCCAGAGTTTAACAGCAATTTTACAGCGGACAAACCTTTTTACCAAATCAAAATTTTTAGTACCAAAATCGCAACATAACAACGAAACTCGTGTTATTGACCTTAGACTGCTTAAAAAAAGCTTTTCTTTCATTCATCAAAAAACCGTATTTTCTTTCTGATTTGATTAAGCCGATTGGGTGAGTAAAAGTCAACAACTTTCATTAAGTCCCTTTCAAATCCTACTCAATTATGGAATAATGTAGCCTGCCTCTAAAAAAACTTTTTGTGTAGATAAGCATCTAAATATAAAAGGATTTCGTTTATTTTTTGTATTCTAATAGTACATACGAGGTATTTAAATACTTTTTTATGTAAAAAAGGGACACCAACAAAAGAACATGAAAATAATAAAAACTGAAAGCTATTATTCAGCCACACGATAAGATAAACGATCTTACACTCAAAAAAAAAATACCAATTTTTTCATGATCACGATTTCAAATTTAAAGTAGGAAAGTAGGTATTTTAAAATGTTATTCTTGCATTAAAATTAATGTATCTTTATGTATTGAGAGTAAATATTTTGATTATATTCCTATTCCTATATTTATAGCTGAATGAATGTCAATGATTGCAAGTTATATCGTCTCAGATATAAAGAACTGGGCGAATCAGATTTATTACAGTGCGCAGGTTTCTTTTAGCATAAACAAGCATATCTAATATATATTATAGTCTTAAACCGTCTATAACTTATTTCACCAATATACGACGGTATTGGATTAGTCACCGAGGCATCGACTTAACGGGCGCACTGTGTTGAGAGGTATTAGTAAATTCCCTAAGAAGATTTGTCCAGATAAACAAATGAAGAGCATTCTTGTTTACAGTGAGTATAATTTACCAGGATTACTAATTACTTTTCTAGAAATTTAACAAAAAATGAAATGAATAAAATGAATCAACAAGCCAAATTAAAGCTTAACAGCTTAGTTAGTTAGTGAAATTTTTTTGGATTACTTACCTATCTTCCTTATTACGTACAATAAATAAAGTTATTAAGAACATATTTGGTTGCAAAATTAACCTTGCTAACAAACAAACAAAAAGTGGGACCCGTAGGTGGAGATTAGGTGCCGTATAGAACAAGCGAGAGCCGCATTCTTACGTCTACGTAAGTTTTTAGTTGACCACCGACTAGACATTAAATACGACTCAAGATGACCAAATGTTATGTGTAGCCTGTTCTTTTATATGGCCTGGAAGCGTGGACTCTTAAGGCATCGTTAATTAACAAGCTCGAAGCATTTGAAATGTGGACTCTCCGTCGAATGCTTAAAATATCATGGGTTAAGAGAGTCAGAAACGAAGAAGTCATTAGAAGAGCAAAACTAGAAGACAGAGAACTGTTCGAGACAATAAAAATAAAGAAAATTGCATATTTTGGACACATAATGAGAGGAGACAGATATAAGTTTCCACGACTAATATTAGAAGGGAAAATTGAAGGAAAAAGAGGTATTGATCGTAAGAAGTTATCTTGGACGGGAATTAAAGACTTTGGATCACTACAAGATGCTGCAAATAACAGATATATAAATATATATATATATATATATATATATATATATATATATATATATATATATATATATATATATATATAGAATGTGGAGGACGCCTACGTAGTAACGACTGCATGGCACTTTAAGAATAAGACTTCTTAAATGTACAGTTGAATACTGGTTATCGAGTTTCTAACGATAATCCAAAACCACCGTATATTCGTGAAATGTGCTATAATAACCAATCCATGATTATTCGCTACAGTCTAATTAAGTCCCATCACAACTATCAATACTTAATTTTATTTTTTTTAAATACACGGTTAAGAAAAACAACGATCAATGCATAGTTTTTGGTAAAAATAACAAATAGTAATGTTTATGATCTTACATGTATTTTTAATATTAATTTTTACATTAAAATTAATAATACCTAGCCAAAATTGTTACCAGTAGGTATCAATACCGTTAACAAATTTTACAAAGCTTTAAAAAAATAATCATACCTGTCTAAAGAAACAGCAACCAAACTGTAGACTGATGCGGCTACAGAAACACCCTGTATATATGGCACAGTCTTGCACATCCACCAACCTAGCATCCAAGCTGCAACAAAAAATAAAAACCTTAAAATAATTCATTGTTATTTATATTTAACTACGACTACATTATTGAATTGAAATTCATACACCCCAGCTGAAGGTGGTCACGGCAAAAAAATATTGCTATTTAAGTCACATTAACTCGAAATAAAAAAGAAATAATTTTAAATCAAACTAAATTGGATCTATATTAGAGTATATGTTACTGTAAAAGCTCATACTGCGGTAAATCTTATTATTTTCCGAAAAAACCTAAGATTTATCAAGTCTTAATAGTACCTAGAAGTTCAAACTGTTGAGTATGGTTAATTTCGAACTTTTACTAGAATTTACTCAGCAAATCTTAGGTTTTATTCTAGAGATACGCAAATATGGAGTTAGTAACCCTAGCAGGGGAATTGCAAAGAAGAACTGAGAACGATGGCAGACCGGAATCACGTCAAACTGATATGGGTTCCAGGACACCAGAAAATTGCAGGTCATGAGAAACCAGACGAACTTGCAAGAGGTTCGGAAACTCTCTTAAACCAAGGGCAGATGCCAGGGGTACCACAGCGTGCAGTAAGAGTGTCTGTAACAGATTGGATTGGCGTAAGCATCCCAGAAAACAAACACGGGAAAGAATACATCAAAGGACCGTGCCACAAAAGAACGGCAGACCTGTTAGCGATGAACAGAAACCAGCTAAGAATCACTAAAGGACTCCTGACCGGTCACGTACCAGTGAAGGAGCACCTAAAAAAAAAATGAGACCTGTCCTGCAAACTGAGCGGTAAGTATCTGGAAACTGTGCTGTTGCAAGGCACTGGACCGCAAAAGACAGGCAATTTTTGGGCAGCCATCCACCGACTCAGAACTATACAGTTCCCTCCCAGTACAGAACTTGTACAAACTTGTACAAGGCACGAAAATACTGGATAGGGTACAACGACATAATATTATATAGGCCAATAGGCATAAGTGCCTGACGGACCTACACAGTGGTAAGTTTTAAATAAGTAGACCTAAAACAGTTAGTGAAGTCTCTCAGTAGACCTTGAGCTTTCAAGCTCATAACCTCTTCATAAAAGGTTTTCTATACCTCAGCAAAAAAACCACAATAGGATAAAAACAATAACACTGTCAAAAGTAATACAGAGAAAGAAAACATTACCACTGAGAAGGCGAAAAAAAAGAAAATAACCGATGTTGCTAATGTGGGGATAATATCACTGGAGACCGCGAGACCAAGTCAGATCAGAAATCACGAGTCAGTCTCAGAAAGTTTCTATAACTAAAGAGAATATATATATATATATATATATATATATATATATATATATATATATATATATATATATATATATATATATATATATACACATACCTTGGTCATGAGATAAAAATCTCGAGAGACAATCAAACATGTGAATTAAGAAGAAGAATTACGCTCTCTTGGGCTGCATTTGGCAAAATGAAAAGTGTTTAAGAGCAATCTCCCAATGTGTCTGAAGCGAAGGGCCTATAATCAGTGCGTTCTACCGGTTATGACCTACGGAGCCGAAACTTTGACTCTGACAGCCACATCCGCTAAGAAGCTTAGAGTGGCCCAGCGTAGGATGGAAAGATCGATGCTTGGTGTGTCACTCCGTGACCATATAAGAAATGAAGACCTAAGGGCGAGAACAGGAGTCACGGATGTTATCTATCAGGTGGCAAAACTCAAATGGAACTGGGCTGGACATGTGGCCCGCATGACAGATAGACGATAGACAGAGCGCTCAAGACAGAAGACAGTGGGCAGAAATGAGGGAGGCCTATATCCTGCAGTGGATGCGACAGGCTGATTGATGATGATGATATACATCGGGTTACAACGTTTTACGTCTTCCGATTCCTAATCGCCATTCCTCTATGTTCATCCACAGGCCTCTTTCCATATCCGTCTCTTGAATTTTTTTGTCCACTCCATCTCTCCAGCTTCTGCTTGGTCTTCCTTGTTTTCAGTTTCCCTGAGGGTTCCAGTTTAGTACTTTCTTTGATAAATATCCAAGTGTGAAAAGCGGTCAAAATGTCGTCATCAGTATTACTTTGTAATTCAAAATGCCACAATAGCTCATCATATTGCAAAAAGTAAAATCCTTTCTTTTACTATTGATTAAGACAATTAATAGATAATACTGTTAGTGTCACTTCATTACTACAGGTTTTTCGACAATTTGTGTGGTCGAAACGTACCTTTTAAATATTGAAATAAAACCAGTTAAGATTTCAGGTTAAAACATTTACGTTTACGGCAGCTCTCATTTTGTGCTCAAACTCTGAGGTATCAGACATTGCAATTGACTTTATTTTATATTCAAAAGGACAGGAGTTTATACTTGGAGCAGAAACGGTCGATCGTGGAAACTCACAGTAGTGATTTCTATTTCTTGCATTGGAACCAGCTAGCATCATCCCTTTTTTATTAAAGCCAGTTACATTTTTCCTTGTCGATGCGTTAATAAAAATTTATTTCTCAAAATATACAGTCCACGATGAATTTCGGTGGTTATGTTACAACCCATTTCAAGCCACGGCGTTAACAAATACCAAATATCTCTTTCTCCGTCTTTTGACGCTCGAAAGGGTATGGTGTCACTAGGATGTAGTGACATTCACTATTGCTCTCCAAGCTTCTCTGTCCTGAGAAGCCTGCAGGGACTCCTGTATTCCCAGTCCAACTAAGGGTTTCATCTGGTCTATCCATCTTGTTGGTGATCTTCCTCTCGGTCGTTTGGATGAAAAGCGAGATTTTCAATTCATCGAGAATAGACGCGTTGGTGCGATGTTCCGACCAGGGTATGCGCAGCATCATTCTATAAGCCGACATATCAAAGGAGTCAATCTTTCTTCTGTCGGGAAATTTTTAGCGTCCATGTATTTTTTAGTCTTAAGTTTTTTATCATGTGTTGCCATACGCTAAATAAATAAATCAGCGTCCATGTTTCGGCGGCATAGGTTGCAATGGGAAATATGAGGCTCTGGATGAGTTTTAGTTTTGTTTTCCTAGTATCAAAGTGCGGAGTCTTTCCATATCTTTGTAAGTTTTATGACTGAGCTTCTAGCAATTGCTAGTCGAGGTTTAATTTCCATTTCAAAATATAAAGAGGTGGTATTTTTGTTTATTATACTGTTCAATGTATTATAATTTTGTAGTAATTTGACTTGGCAAAAATTTTGGAGGTTTTTTAAATACTTACCTAATTATATTTAATATTTTACTTGGTTAGTTTTTAACATTTATCACAAGATTTGCTGAGTGAATGCTAGTAAAAGTGCGAAATTTACCATAATCATAAAACAGTTCGAACTTCTACAACTAAGACTTTGTAAATTTAAAGTATTACTAGAAAAACCAGAAATACTGTAGTTTGTAAGATGTACATATTAATATTGCAAATTTGAACCTCAAATCTAAAAATTTTAAAATGATTTCACATTCTTTTAGAGGCTGTTTCAAACATAAAATAGTTATGCACATTTTTTATGGGATAAATTAAATTAAAATACTTTAAGAATTCATAATTTTTTAATAAACGTTCAAAGCAAACTCCAATTAAGTGTAACATTTTTTGTGACACCTTACCGTCGTTGGCGAAAAGTTATTTATTGAGTCTGGAGTTAAACGATGGGGTTTCTCATTTACAATCAACAGAGAATTAATTTAATTACGGATTTATAGCAGACTTGTTGTTTACAAATACCATCATCTCATTTGAACAAAATTCGTCGCGTTTATATTTGATGCAATAATTGCTGACACCACTATTTGAAAAATTTATTATCACATATTTCACAAGTTTGAATGAAAATAAATTATACGTATTATACGTTCATATTTTTTCAATTTACGTGAAATATATATATATATTCAAAATAGGTCCTCCCATTTTCTGTTTTTAACGAATAGGTTCATAAAATGAGTATTTCGAACCCTCCTTTTCTCCTTTTGGGACAGCAGAGGACAAAAAAAACTTTGAATTATTTTATAGCCATCATTGAAAGGGTGAGGTCAGCTCAGGAGTGAGCGCTATTTTTTGTTAAGCACTTAAGGCTCTAAAATTTGTCGGTAAATGACTTTTATTGCATTTTTTTTGCTTCTGATTAATATTATATATACACATAATATAATACAAAAACCAGTCTTTATTGCAAAAAGTTTGTTAAATACAATCGAGTAAGATTCTGTGGAAAAGCGTATTTGATTGTATTTAACAAAATATTTGCAATAAAGTTTCTATAAATTTATATAATTTTTTTATTCAAAAAAAAATAAGTCAAAAAAATTTATTTAATTTTTTTTCTCAGTATTCTACGGTACATCCACATTTTAAATACTTCTATCCTCTTGGTATCGATCTTTTTCAATGTCTACGCTTCCATTTCGTAGAAAAGAACCGACAGCACGTAACATCTTACAAGGCAAATTTTAAGCTTAAGGCTTAGATCTCGTCCGCAGAACATCTAATTCATCTTAGTAAATGTGACTCTAGCTTTTTCCACCCTGATCCTAATTTCTTCAGAGCTATCGTTATATTGGTTGATAACAAAGTTTTGTAGTGATTTAGATACCACCATTATTTTTGTTTTGCTGATGTTAAGTGATAATCTGTACTCTTCACTGCATTCTATTATTCTGTTAATTAGTATCTAAAGATCTTCTGGAGTTTTCGCAATTACCACTGTATCATCGGTATATCTTAAGTTGTTTATTGGGATGCCATTTATTTTAATACCCATATCCTGCTCTGATGTCTTTTGAGTATAGGTTAAATAAGATTTTTTTTTTTATGAAAATGGTCGCAAAAAGGGTAGACCTATCGTGAGGGCCGCGGACGGCCCGCACTGCGACTATTAGAAGGGGAAGGGATTATAGAAAGGAGATGATTGTGGACACGCTTTTTAAAAAGTTGCAGGTCATAGTTCTTTGGAAAAACTGATTTTGGAAGCTTATTTCATTCCGTAGCAGCCCTGTAAAAGAAGGATTCTTGATGAAGATTGGTCCTTGTAGCGTCAAGCTTGAGAGTAAATGTGTGAGACTGATCAGCGTGCCGAGTTCTTCGGCCGAATGTGGCCAATGGTGGTACAAGAGTTTTTATTTCTCTGGAGCATCTGCCATGGAAATATCTGTAGAGCAATGACTGGTCTGCAACTCTTCATCTATGTTCTAGAGGGTGAAGGGTATCTGTGAGAGTTGAGCTGTTTATCAAGCAAATGGCTCTTTTCTGAATGGAATATAGAAGACGAAGAGAATGCCTTGGTGCTAAACCCCAAATGTGTGAACAATACTCCAGTAGAGGTCGGATTTGAGCCTTGTACGTCGTCAACAGTTGATAAGGAGTAAAAAACTTTTTGGCTTTCCACAGAAAACCTAGCCTCTGGCTTGCCGACTTTGCGATGTTAGCAACATGGTCATGCCAAGAGATATTATTGGACACCGTGACTCCCAAAATCAAGATGGAGGGACTCGGTTCAAGGGTATTTCCGGACATTGTGATGGGATGATTTGAGGAATTCACTTTCTTGGAAAACGTGGCACTTTGTGTTTTTTGGGCGTTGAACTGAACAAGATTGTTGGTTCCCCACTCGGCGATTGCTTTAAGATCTCTATTGATGGAATCAACCTGTTCCTGCCTGAGTGTATTTGTATCATTCACCGAAAGTGATCGATAGGATGTGAAAGTTGAGACAAGTGTGCTATCGTCTGCGAAACTGTAAAACTGATTGGTGAGAGTATACATCCTTGTCTTACACCTTTCTTAATTTTGATTGCCTCCATTGTCTCTTGCTCTATTTGAATATTCGCTTTTTGGTTATAGTAAATCTTGGAAATAATCCTGATGTTTTTTTTATTTAAGCTTTTTTCTACCAGTAGTCTCATTAGATGATCGGGACGAACTTTATCGAAAGCTTTGTTATAGTCAATGAAGCACATATTAAGCAGGTTGGATGGGGGTAATTTTAAAGATTCCGGTAACGTCAGCGTAACACTGACTGCTCAGCCCTTTCATAATTCTAATCTATATTATTTAACGTATGTTTAAAAATGATAAAGTTGCTATGTTTTGTTTTGAATTATGTTTCATTTACAGCTACATATATAAAAATCATAAAATCTTTAATATCTAGACATCGTTACCTTTTTACATTTATATTTTTAATCACAACTCAATATATATTGAATAAAAAACTTTTGTTTTTTACTAACGTTTTTAATTTATATAAATTTATCCTCAGGGCTCTGTAACAATGGATTCTTAAATAAAAATAGTTTGTACTTGCCACGATGTATTATCATAGCGAAGAGAGAATGTTTTTGAACCATTTTTTTTAAATTCCCAACATAAAATTAGCATTATAAAAAATTTAAAAATAAAAGCACTGTCAATTTTTAATCCAAAATACCACAAAAAATATCTTAAGTCAACAAAATTATTCGGGAAAAGATACCGCCCATTAGAACGGATAATTTAGTAACACCAAAAAAAAATATAATAATAATGTTTCTTTCTCGAGAAGAATCGACAGATTCAAATGACGGCCAACTTAAAATTGCTTTTACAAAAAATAACTTGGTAGACAAAATACAAAAACTTCTTAAAATTTGCAAGTTGTTTACAATTGTAACAAATGCTATGTGAGATAAAAAGAAAATTTAAAGAAAAGAATATCAAAACATGAGAAAGATACACAAAAGTTGAACATGCCAGAGGAAATAAACAAAATAACAACTGCACGAATTCTGTGTACGTACAACCATATCTTTCCAAAAAACTTTTAAGTGAAATGATACAAATTTTCAAACATAATAGCGTCAATATCAGAGGTGCATAAAATACTGCCTTGTTCAATTTGATTGGTTAAGTTCGCAATTAATTATTAATATTATTGTTTGTCACTAGTTTTTCTTATCATCAGGTACTAAAAATATCGTTATAGTTCTTTCAGTACTCAGATTGTTTTGTGGGAAAATGAACTTCCAACCCATTTATTTACCTTTTTAGGTCTATTAAGTCTGAATGTGTTTTACAGTTTTCAGTTTTAATTAAGAAAAAACTAATATTTGGTGAGTATCTTTCAAACATTTTATATCAGTTATGATAATATAACGTTATTTTTATTTTAGTATTCGTTATTACAGAGAATAAATTTAATAAAATTCTAAAGATTGGCAAAAAAACAGTTTTTATAATCCATACTAAATCAAACCCCGCAACTTACCTATTAAATGAAGTGTTATTGGATCACCAAACCTACCAGATTGTAAATAAAAATGTTAAAAAGAATATTTAGGATAAATTACATAAAATATAATTTCTTTTCAGCTAAGACAAGGGCATGGTTCGAATCTTTAAAATAAATAAATAAATAATATGTACTAATAAAATTAATTTAGGCATCAATTTTACCCTCTTAGAAAAGCCCTTAGAATTTTCCTACTTCCTAAAGTCAACCAAAACTGGGGAACGGAGTGGTAACAATTTCCCTTTACCTTAAAAAAATAAATTTGGGATACACCTTTCCTTATTGCAGAAAAATCAAGTCCACTAATATTAAACAAACTAAAAAAAATCAAATAACCTAAAATACCTTAAAATAATGTCGAATTATCCACAATAAATTAATTAATATTATATAACACTCACAAATAAAAGTAGAATATTAAATTTAAAATATTTAATGTTAAAAATTACCTAATAATTTAACTAGTGAAGAAATAGATTGTAGATTGTAGATTGTAGGGTGGGTCGTGAAGGCTATGCTGCCTCTCAATCACTTCGACCTATCATCTTTTGTGCATAACCCTTAATCTTTTCGAGGCCCAGGATTCCGAGACTTCGAGTAAAGTTTATCAGTTTCCTGTGGGCTAAGTTTCTGACATCGGAGGGCTTTGGGAATGCCCCTTCCAGAAACTTTAGCCTCTTGCAAAAAAGCGCTGGGCATTCGCAAAGCAAATGTTCTGCAGTTTCAGGGAAGTTCTTGCAGTAGCGGCCACTATCACTCTCTGTTTTGCCCATCTTTTTCAGGTGATTCCTTAGAGGGCAGTGTCCAGTGAAGAGTCCCGTCACCAGTTTCAAATCTTTTTTGTCCATCTCGAGAAGCTGTTTAGCTTTCCTTGGCGAAAGATTTACTAGCCTTTTCGCTTGCCTTTGTCCTGGCACTTTATGCCAGTGAGATTTTATTTTATAGTGAAGAAATAGATTGTAGATTGTAGGGTGGGTCGTGAAGGCCATGCTGCCTCCCAAGCACTTCGACCTATCAGATCTTTAGTGAAGAAATAACTACGGAACTACTTGAAATGGAAGAACACCTAATATTGATAAAAGAACTCCATAACGACTTTCATTTCACGTACAAAATTCACTAATAAAACACTGTTCAGCTTATCGAATAAAAACTAATTACTACTTTTTGATCGAATTAAGACGGCCTTATACTGCTAAACCTAACTTATTGCATATTTCAAAATTGTTGGGAAATATAATTAAGTAATTTTTTTTTGGAATGTTGTAGTTATAATTGTCAAAGCCAAAGATGGAATTGCTAAAGATAAACGAGTATATGGTTTTTCAGAGATAAATTTTAACAAGAAATAAATTTTATGTAATTGCTTATTTATAAGTTTTTAATTAATTTTTTTGCAAAGAAATATTATGCTTTAATGTTAAATGTTATTGAATTCTTGTTAAAACTAGCAATTAATCATGATTGTAGGAAGTAAATGCTACAAAAAAAATAATGTCAAGATTTATAACACGCTGAAATAAATAAAATGCTGCTGGATGTATATCCTCAATAACACACAATATCTCAAATTCACGTCAGAAGTTGTTTGAATAGCTGAAAATATGACACAAAAAGGACGTTTTTTACAGTTTTCATTGAAACTGCTGAAATATGAAAAGTGCTGTATTCGCATATCCCTTTTACCATAGGTCGACGACCTCACTTCATTTTTCATCGTAAGTAATAATCGCAACTTCGCATCCAACTTTTTTTTAGAAAGAATTAAGAAATGCTTAAAATACGGTACTTGATTAACTTGACGTCTCCTGAAATAATTAATATTTATTTGGTCCAATTAGAGAGTGATAATACAGTGTAGCACAAGAAAAATTATGACCATAATGAAATTGTAATAAAAATTGTTGATTAAGTTTATTAAGTTTATTATAATTTTTTAATAGTCTCGAGGTAGTCAGTCGGTGTATTGCATGTTTTGTTTAAAAAAAAATATAAGTATGTAAATTTAGTGCAAACATTTTTGGGACGAAGTTCCTTATCGCACGGTACGCGTCTCCTCTCCTCTACAACAAAACGCGCATGCGCGGTATTTTTGCAATTGTCATTTTGACAAACAAAACAAAATTGTTTAAGAATGGGTCGTCGAACTACAATTTCTAAAAGCAATTTTATTACTGCTCATTACAGAAATGGATTCAGTCAAAGAGACTGTTCGCGCTACTTATAAACTCCAGTAAATCAAATTTTAAGATATTTGGTCTAAAATATCATCGTTCCATAGTGACTAATTATGTAAATATCTGTATTCACAATGAATCACTAGTTATTTTGAGTGAAGCAAAAAATCTTGGTGTCTTGATGGATGTAGAAATGAGATTTGAAAAGTTCGTAAATAAACTTCTACAACGTGCGTACTCTGCATTGAAAATCATTTATGACAACCGACATTTTTTGCCTTATTATGTAAAAAAACCATTATGTGAATTTTTAGTGCTTTCAGTTTTAAGCTATGCGGATGTTCTTTATGGCCAATGTCTAACCACTCAATATAAAAACAAAATTCAAAAATTTCAGAAATCGTTCCTCAGATTGAGTTTTGCATCATTTAAGATGTGTCGTTTAAATTTTTGTAGGTATAATTTAATTAATTATTTATTGTCAATTACGTAAGACATATTTTAGACGAAAAGTAATTAATAATTATTTAAAAGACTCATTACTCATTTAATTTTAATAGGTTGTTTTTCCAAATGAATAAAGAGGCACTAAGACCAGTTAGTTTTTTGTAGCAACTGCATCATGTAGGCTGTGAGTCACTGTAGTTGTCACAATAATTGTTGACTGTCAGCGACCCAGCTAGATTTGGACTATAAAATTTTAATGCAAGTATACTCAATTATACAGGGTGGCCAACCGAAAACGAAACAGAGCCATTTGCAGGAACCTCGTCAACATTTTAGAAAAACGCTTATACCCGTCGATTTTTTATTAAAGAGTGACAATCTTTTCCGGTTATTTTAACTCCACTACTTTTAACCCCAAGCGAGGGTAAGAATTACCCCAAAATTTTTAAATGGAAATGGGGGTCGAATAAGATGTCTTTTAAAAGCTTTGACAATTATCTTTTCAATAATCTTTAAATTTTACATTTCCTCCCAATACTTTGAAAAAAAACATTTTAAAATTCCAATTATTTTTGTTGCTTACTTTACTTAAAATTGATTAAATGTTCACACTGATGACCACCCGCTTCCATACAATAATAAAGATTTTGTTCAATACGTTCACGCACATACCGAAGAATTTCCGGAGTAATTCGACGGCACTCGTCAACAATTCTTTGACGCAAATCTTCCAACGACGCTGGTTGTGTTTTGAAGATTTTACTTTTCAGATGGAGGCCATTCAACGCTGCCTATTCTCCCAATTCAATGCCGTGAAAAAGTTGGTCTAAATACTGACGAACAATCGCCGCATAATGCGGAGGAGCACCATACTGTGGATTTTTTTCAAATATATCAGTCAATAGCGTCTTCCAGTTATATATATATATATATATATATATATATAGATACTAAATTTATACCACTCGCGTACTTAACTCGAATGAATGACATTTTTACCGTTCGTGAATGTTTGCAGATAAGTTTCACATTTAAAATCTAATTTCTCAATAAGTACTGGGCGGAATTTTAAAATTTAAAGACTATTGTATAGATAACTGTAAGAGCTTTTTAAAGACATCTTATTTGACCCCCGATGCCATTTAAACATTTTGGGGTAATTCTTATCCTCGCTTGGAGTCGAAAGTAGTGGAGTCAAAAATACCGGAAAAGATGTCCTTCTTTAATCAAAAATAGATGGGTCTTTGCGTTTTTTAAAATGCTGACGAGGTCCCTGCAAATAGCTCTGTTTCGTTTTCGGTTGGCCACCCTGTATATTTAACTATTTAGTTAAACAAAATGCATAACTATAACTTCTAAAATGATGTTATCATTTTTGTCTTCTAGCAATAGCAGATTCATTACTATTTTACAGACACAATATCGATTTTACTCTTTAACGTACCTTCCCTTGGCTAGTTCAATTGTTTAATTACGACTAAAACAAGTTAAAACCACCATGATTCGATTCACCATTTCAAAGTAAATTAGAACGCTCATTTATATTCAGAGGATTCAGATTGCGGAACTTGATTTCTGGTACAGTTTTGCAGTAATAAAAACTTAACAATGTTACAGTCACACTAATTTGGACTATTGTAAGTATTCAAAAATTTATCAAACATATTTGTTTTTAAATTTTTTTTTAAATATATTATCACTCATATTGATCGTTGAGTTGTTATGACTTTGGTCGGGATATTAAAACATAATGTTAAAAATGTATCCCCTGTAAACTCGGAGAGCCATTTTAAACGTAATTATTTATATGCAAGAATGTCGTTGTTCCGTATACTATTCAAAATGTTTCTTTACAAAAATAACTTTTTTTACACCTAATGGGGCCATCGGCAAACAATGGGGGTTACAACTCCATGTTATTGGCTCTATATTACGGTCATAAGACCGATTCTAATGTAAGGATCGTTAGGATGGTGGCCAGCCCTAGATAAGGGAGTCAACAATACAAAGGTAGGAAAAGTCCAGAGATTGGCATGACTGCTAAACGCAGGCTGTCTACGGACTACCCCAACAAAAGCCCTCGAAAAGATTTTACATCTACTACCAGTAGATCTGTTTGGGAAGGAATGCGCAGCTAGTGCGGCTCTCAGACTCAATGCCGTGTCCCCATGGACCGAAACGCACTATGGTCACACTAGAATCTTAAGAGAATACGATCTGTGCACAAAAAACACTGACTACACTAAACCTACCCCTATGTTCGAAGGCGATCTATCCCTGCAAATCCCATCCAGAGAAGTTTGTGCCGAGAAACTAGATAAACCTCAGGGAGCAGTATTTTATACGGTCGGCGAGTTTGTAAGCGAGGCATTACTGACCAGACGAATTGCCCTTTTTTGGACGGAATTCAATAGTTTCAGGATATGTTTAGGTGCCGCACTCCAAATATTCTATACTAGGATAGGTCGGATCTGTGCCTTATAGATCATAGGCAGCTGACTGGAAGTCAAATAGCTCTTGGCACGAAACAGAAAGCTTAGTTTTTGGAATGCTAGTTTGGCAATGGACCTTACGTGATGTTCCGAGAAAGATTATTGCTGATAGTAATGCCAAGCATCGAGTTGGATAACTTCAATGGTATGGTCACTCCTGACAATTTATGTTGGGCACAGTGAGATCGGATTTTCTAGAGACAAGACCTGCTTGTGTTTTATTTGCATTGAATTCCACCAAGTTATTGGATCCCCATTCAAGAATTCTTGCCCTGTCCATATTTATGTTGTTGACATTTCTTCCTCGTTCATTTCTGGTTTCACGGGCAGATATAGGAGCCCTGAAAGAGAAAACACTATGGAGGGTACTATCATTCGCGAAACTGTGTACTGGACATAAAGTTGTTTCCAACAAGTCGTTGATGTGAAGTAGAAATAGTGTAGGAGCTAGAATTGATTCCTGCGGAACACCAGCATTTAGTCATTTAGTCAGATAAAATTACTACAATAATTTGTCAAAGTTTATTGCCAAAGGTGATAACTCTTGATTAGAAATAAGTTTACATTAAATAGTTTTTGGAACAAAGTTCCTCATAGCACGTTGCGGAAACCGGGGTTAGCCAGCAAAAACTATGCGTATTAAGAATGTCAAGAATGAGTTCGTCACTATCTCTCTTTCTCTACACTTACTGCCTGCAGAGAGAGAAAGAGAGAAAGTGTAATACGACTGAACGTCATTTGAATTTGAATAATTGGCGGGATAATTTATATAACCTGGTTGGTTTGTATAATCTAATTAATAAAAATGAAATTTTATTGTTTTTGTATTCTTGATCGTTTGACGTTTATTGGTTATAAAAATGTAAACGGCTAAAAACATTGTTTAGTCAGACTTTTAAATGGGTCTACGGAGGTGATTGGGGCTTACAGAAGTAATTTAGATTAGTGTATAACAATGTGCGGTAAGTATATGATATGTTCAAATATTAAAACTTAAAATTAATAATAGTTATCATATTATACATTTTTGTAAATATATTTTGCTATTTTTTTAATTAAAATGTATTGACATGGCGAAAATTTTATCTGTTTAACTTGAAGTTTTACTAAATGAAATTTTATTTAAGCTTTAGTTTGTTAAATAGTAGAATTGATTCATATCTTATTAACGTCACTTTTTATTTAATGAAAAAAATGTTGCTTGTTTTCGCAAAGATATATAACATTGAAAAATCTTTACGTCATTTTACAAAGGGCAGTAGTTCATTTTTGGAGTGGAAACGATCGATCGTGAAATTTCGCGAATGCCCAAGATCATCCCTGGAACCGCCACGAACATCATTTGAAGGTGAGCCCTTTTAGAATAAAGCAGTTTGTATTCTATGTCGATTAGCTTAGAAGCGGACAAAATAGTTAGGCGGGGCTCTGGAACACCATTTATTGGGCCAGAACCAATAATAGGGATACCCAAGGCCAGTGTTAAAGCAGCGATCAATGGCTAGGTCCACTAAGAGCATCAGCTGGAGTGGGCACAGCCAGAGGGAGCTAGGCACAGCAATTTAAATTTGAAAGAACCCTCACCAAAGCAGGCAGGGAAGCTGCTCTCGCTAAGTAGGGAAGAACTTAGAAGAACTTAGAATAGTTGTAGGGCTTCGTACCGGACACTGGTTTTTGAGAAAGCATCTGCACAATATAGGCGTGTCTGACACAGAACCTATATGCAGATTATGTAATGAGGAGGAGGAAACAGCCACTCATATTATCTTCAAATGCAAAGCCACCGTGCAGTAAAGTCACTACCTCGGGTGTATACAAAACCAAGGAACTGATCCACCTGAGACAATAGCAATACATCAGCTTCTACTCTGTTACAGGAGCATTAAAAAATTGTGACTAAACTAAGGAGCTGGCAAGGTACAAAATGCAGACAATGCTGCAGTGCCTAGGCAAAAATTGGACCTCTTTCACAACTCCTATTTATTCATTCATTCATGCCGATTAGCTAACTACAAAACATTTATTATATTCTACAGTCCACGATTAATTCTCGGCGGTTATGTGATTCTTGGATTTACAACCCAGAAGAGTTACATGACTGTCTATTTTTAACACTCAGCGTTTACCATTAAATAATTAACCTCACTTATCTAGCGTAAGGAACTTCGTTCTTATCGGGTGTCCAATAACACCACATGGCTTGTTTTATATTTTCGGGGTTGTCGAAAATTAAAGTACTTCACTGTTTGGTAAGATTCAAATATTTTACATACCTTGCATATGACTTGGAAATGTTAATATTTAAAAGTTGTATTTTAGGTTTTACACCATGAAAAACTTGTAAAGAACAACTTTTTTTCGTAAAATGAATACCTAATAAAAAAGTTTCCGTTACGCTACAAACTTTAGTAGGCACACTGTATTTTCCGAAAAAATTAACCAGTTTATTGACTTGCAATAAAGCTCCATTATGTAGATAATTTGGTTTTTGAAGAAAAGGGCACGAAATAAATGATAACATTTCGTGTTTTGTAACTGTCAAGCTTTCCATGCTCGATGACAAGACGACCGAAAAGAAGGTAATAAATCAATGTTTAAAAGTAAGCACCTGTACAGGAGGCGGGCAGTCGGTACCGAACCAGGTCAGCATCCGGAGACGGGTCATCACGCATTCGCAATGCATTTTACTATACGGGAAAACGATGTTTTCACCTTCCCCGCATTCCCTTTATATACCTGTGCTGCACGTAATACTACGGTAAATAGTAAATAATATTTGAAACCAACTCTGCCGCAAAATTATATGCCCGTTACCGAAATTAATAGAAACTTTGCGAATTTATGTTATCAAAAATGTTAATGTCCACCTTATTCATAATTGATCTTATTACTAATTGTCAAACGAAGATTCAAGGAATAAAAATATATAAAAACTACGAGCACTAAAATCACTTTACGAGAATTCCATTGCTTGTGTCGGGATAAACGGAGCTTGCACGGACTGGTGTAACATCGGAAAAGGTGTGAGACAGGGATGTGTGGCTTCACCATGGCTGTTTAACTTATACATAGACGAATGTTTAAAAATTTTTAAAGAAAGTGCGTATGGATTAAAAATGAATGATTTGATCGTCAAATGCCTTCTTTACGGCGATGATCAAGTCATATTAGCGCCATCTGAAGAGGAGTAACAGGCGATGGTTAATGTTATGCATGATGCCCTGAAAATCAAAGGGATGAAAATAAATGTGAGCAAAACGAAAGTAATGGTTTTTGCAAGGGAAGAAAGCATGACAAACTGTGAAGGTCTGATTAAGGGGAAAAGAGTGGAACACGTAAATGAATTTGTGTACTTAGGTTCCAAGTTTACGAGAGATGGAAAGTATGACAGTGACATTGAGCGAAGGGTGTTGGCAGGAAAACAAATGAATGGGGCACTGCCTAGCCTTATGATCAGCCAGAAAGTGTCAAAAAAGGCTCGTCTGGCTGTGCATAGAGGTGTGTTGGTTCCTACACTTATGTATGGTAGTGAATCTTAGGTTCGGCAGAAGAAGCAATTGAGAGATGTGTTCGGAGAGAATATTCTGATTAGTCTGAAAAAGAAAGCTTTCAATTAGTGTATAATACCAGTTTTGTCATATGGCACAGAGACCATAACACTTACTAATGCATCTATGTATAAGAAAAATGAAGAGATCTATGCTTGGTCTGAGCCTAAGAGAACGTGTCAGAAATGAAGATATACGGAGAAGAACACAGGTAAATGATGTCGTGGAGCATGTACTAAGATCAAAATGTAATGAGCAGTATACATAGCAAGAATGAACGGAGACCGCTGGACAAAGAGGGTACTGGAATGGAGACCGAGAGCCGACAAACGCAGCAGAGGTCGACCTCACACCCGAAGGAGCGACGATTTAAAGAGGATTGTTGCAAACTGGATTGCAACTGTCCAGGACAGGGAAACGTGGAAGACCTTGAGGAGGCCTATATCCGACAGTGGACGCAAGGGACTGTATGATATTGATGATGATGATGATGATGAACTCCAGATTATTGGATCATCATTCTAGAATCCTGGCCAAGTCTCTGTTCATTTCGTTCACATTTCTAACCCGTTCGTTTTTGTTCTGGAAGAGAAAGTGGTGTTAAGGGGTTCGATAATTTCAAAACTTTTTAGATTGCTTTAAACCACAAAGAACATGCCCCCTATGTTTACCCCCCATACTATCAACAGTTAGTACATTCTTTGACAGATGATAGTCACAACAACAATTGGATTTCAAGAACATTATAGGTGTGTTATTCGCACATATTATAAATAAAATTCATAACCAGGCAAAATTTAAAATTGTCAAGTACGCACGCCCAATAATTGTTTAATATAATTTAAAATAAATATTATTTTACTTTCTTTTTTATTCTTTTCATGAATAAGTACAAACCTTGACTATCTACAGTGATTTAACTCAAGAACCATTATTATCCATAAGGCTGATTAATTAGGCAATCGAAACAGACCCACCTCCTGAGAACAAACAATGACTTTCACTTAAAATTAAAGCCCAAGAGGCGTCTATCAACCATCCCTTAGAGTGTCGGTAATGTTTCAAAGCCACAAAATACATAAAGGATTAAGCATAGGCGTCCAAAACATTTTACTCAGGGATTTATAAACATAATGCCCAGAATGGACAGGGACAAATAATTTTAAAAATTCAACATTTAAATCTACTTTTAAACCCTCTACTTCTTCGTATGTATGTCATTAGTTCAATTGCTGCTGAACAAATAAACAAAAAATACTGTCATACTTAATATTAAAACAAGTAACATTTCAGATCCTAACCAATTCACGAGGTCTCAGATAACGTCGTACGATCAAAAAATTGGTTTATAAGTACCCAAAATAAAATGTAGTAAGGGCAGTTTCGTTAAATGGAGTACTTTATAGGCACAGTTTATATTTAAACCAACCTTGAATTGTTTTTTTTACGGAACAAGCCATTGAAAGTATTATCATTTTAGGCATCCCGGCATCGACAATTTTTTTGTTCATACATACCGATAGTCACGCCTTTTTCCAGAAGGGGTAGGCAGAGACTACTTCCTTTCACTTCCGCTACGGTTCTTATACACATCTGTTTTTTCTTCTACTTTCATCACCGCTCTCATTCATTCTCGTTGGATGCTGGTAGGTACCTTTCTTGAAAACAATGTCGATCTAATCGAGATACGTTCGCCGAGGTCGACCTCTACTGACTTGTTCATTCACACTCGCCTTATAAATCTGTTTCGTCAATCTTCTTTCATTTATCCTCTCTATGTGTTTAAAACATATAAACATTCTTTTATTTATATTTGTGTGATGATTAAATATTTTCGATTTTAAAGAGTTACTTTTATTAACCGTAAGCACGCATTCTTCTTTTTCATTGGGTGCCATACTTGTATTCAAGCGGCAGTTCTAAAAAGCTGTTCCACGTCTAGATCTGTCCAGTGTCGTATATTACAAAACCACGATAATTTCTTTTTCTCTACAAGGGTATTGTAAAATGGATTCAATAAAATACTCATTCCGCCCTGAAAAATGCTGCACCACACAGGCACTCAATCTGACGCAGTTCATTGAGAATGGGTACCAAAAGCGCAAAGTTACAGTAGTAGTCTTTATAGATTTAACGGCAGCATACGACACTATTAACCTTCGGCTGTTAATGCGGAAAGTCTACGAGATAAGATTTTAAGCTCACAAACATCATAAGGAGCTTGCTCCAGAATCGTATGTTCTATGTGGATTTCCAGGGAAATTGGAGTGGGTGGCGAAATTAAAAGAACGGTCTACCACAGGGCAGCGTGCTGGCTCCCACCCTATTTTATATATATACTAACGACCAACGTCTTCCCATCGATACTAATAGCTACATCTACGCTGATTACCGAGCAGTAGCTGCGCAGGGAAATAATTTCGAAAACATTGAACAAATTCTAACTGAGGTACTGGAAAAACTGAACCGATACTATAATAAAAATCAGCTAAGGCCAAACACAGCAAAAAACTCAAGTACGCGCCTGCCACCTTCGCAACAAACAGGCATTTAGAAAGTTGCAGTAATGTGGAATGGAATACTACTGGAGCACTGCCCAAATCCAAAATATCTTGGAGTCACTTTAGACAGGACCTTAACCTATAAACAATACTGAAGGGACACTAAACTGAAAGTAAGCGGAAGGAACAACATCCTAAGGAAGATATCAGGTAGCTCTTGGGGTGCTAGTCTAAGTGTCGTCAAAACCACCGCATTGGCCCTATGCTACTTTGCCGGGGAATATGCCTGCATAGTATGGAATAAGTCAGTACACACTAAAAAAGTTCATGTTGCGCTGAATGAGAGTTGTAGACTTATTACAGGATGCCTGAAACCCACGTCCTTGGATAGAGTTTACCATCTGGCGGGGGTAGTCCCGCCTGCTGCCCAAAGAGAAGCTGCAACCTATAAGGAAAGACTTAAATCGTCAACTTCTGAGCGGCACCCTCTATATGGCCTGCAACTAGCATGCCATAGACTAAAATCAATAAATAGCTTCCTAGCAGCCACCGCAGATTTCCAGAAACAATCGAACAAGTCTAGGATCGATTTTTGGGAAGCCACCAAAGATCAACATTGGATGACTCATCCAAAAACCTAGCTGCTGGAAGTGAGAAGAGTTGGGAGGTCTGAAAATCTCTGAATAGTCATACTTGGTTTAATTAATTTAACAATATCTGTATACTTAACTGCTTGTTTACCTTTACGAATTGTAATTTATATATTTTGTAAGATGCTTCCGACTCGAATAAATAAAAAAAATAAAATACTTAAATAAAAAAAGGTATTATAAACCAATAGTCTTAATTTCAACCTTTACTAAAGTAGCAATTAAAACAGGTATTTTTAATAAGTACTTGTTTAAAGTAGTTTATAGGTAGTAGTTTATATGTAGTAGTTTATAGGTATAGTTTTTATTGTAGTATCAACTACCTACTTTTTAGGGTTAATCTGGAATTAATACTACCTAGATATCTTTTTAAATATTGTACCTACTGTAAAAACTATTAACAGCTAACAGCCATCGATTTTTCTAAAATATTTTTCAAAATACTTTAAAAAGGTTCATGTTCGTGTCACTGTGGTATTTTTTAAAACCAGCAATTTACAAAGGACTTTGCGATGCGGGAAGTTCCTGTGAAGAAACGGAACTGTTAGCAAAATTCAAATGGAAAACGAGCTTGGCGGGTTAGCTTTGTCTAATTTATAGAAGAGAAATGCTTTGAGACTAACAAAACCGACAAAAACTTACTAGCCTTACATACATTTACAAAATAAGTTATATATTTTAAGTGAACATTTTATACAAGTACACAATTGGGATTTAAAAAAATTATTAGAGTATTAAAACATAAAGCGTAAAGAACTGCCTAAAAGAGATTTAGTTTCCGTGCGCCCGCACAGAAAATTTTACGGTGCACTAGTGTCATCAGCTGCCTACCTGCATGTCAAAATAAAATAATATGTTATTGACAGTTCTCTATAAATCGCAAACTTTTTGTTTTTTTTATTAGCAATGAGGTTTTTTGACAATTTTTTGATATTTTTAGTGATAATATCTTAACAAGCAAATGAATTAATCACATAACAAAACAATACTAAAACAAATAATTTCAATTTTTTTTTTATGAAAATAGTCGCAAAAAGGGTAGACCTATCGTGTGGGCCGCGGACGGCCCGCACTGCGACTATTAGAAGGGGAAGGGATTATAGAAAGGAGATGATTGTGGACACGCTTTTTAAAAAGTTGCAGGTCATAGTTCTCTGGAAAAACTGATTTTGGAAGCTTATTCCATTCCGTAGCAGCCCTGTAAAAGAAGGATTCTTAATGAAGATTGGTCCTTGTAGTGTCAATCTTGAGAGTAAATTGGTAAGACTGATCAGCGTGCCGAGTTCTTCGGCCGAATGTGGCCAATGGTGGTACAAGAGTTTTTATTTCTCTGGAGCATCTGCCATGGAAATATCTGTAGAGCAATTACTGGTCTGAACGCTTCTTCTATGTTCTAGAGGGTGAAGGGTATCTGTGAGAGTTGAGCTGTTTATCAAGCGAATGGCTCTTTTCTGAATGGAATCTAGAAGACGAAGAGAATGCCTTAGTGCTGAACCCCAAATGTGCGAGCAATACTCCAGTAGAGGTCGGATTTAAGCCTTGTACGTCGTCAACAGTTGATCAGGAGTAAAAAACTTTCTGGCTTTCCACAGAAAACCTAGCCTCTGGCTTTCCGACTTTGCGATGTTAGCAACATGGTCATGCCAAGACATATTATTGGACACCGTGACTCCCAAAATCGAGATGGAGGGACTTGGTTCAAGGGTATTTCCGGACATTGTGATGGGATGATTTGAGGAATTCACTTTATTGGAAAACGTGGCACTTTGTGTTTTTTGGGCGTTGAACTAAACAAGATTGTTGGTTCCCCACCCGACGATTGATTTAAGATCTCTATTGATGGAATCAACCTGTTCCTGTCTGAGTCTATTTGTATCATTCACCGAAAGTGATCGATAGGATGTGAAAGTTGAGACAAGTGTGCTATCGTCTGCGGAACTGTAAATGGGGTTCGTGGTGGTTTTCAAGAGGTCGTTGATGTGTAAAAGAAATAAGGTGGGGGACAGGATGGAACCCTGGGGGACCCCGGCATTAAATTTAAACGCATCAGAAGAAATACCGTCAACTGCCACATGTAAGGAGCGATCTTGCATGAAGCTCAAGAGCTATTGGCGCAGTTTGGTTGGGAGACCGTAGGCAGATAATTTACTTAACAATGCCTGGTGCCAAACGCGGTCAAAGGCTTTAGATATATCCAAGGCTATTGCACGGGATTCACCAAACTTTTCAATAGTGTTTGTTCAGAGCTGAGTGACATAAGCCAGCAAATCTCCAGTAGACCGAAGTTGTCGAAACCCATATTGTCTGTCATGGATTATCTCAAATTTCTCCAAATATTTGATAAGTTCTGTGTTAATCGCTTTTTCCATAACTTTGGATATGACTGAGAGCAATGCAATAGGGCGATAATTTGCAGCAATAGTCTTCTTTCTTTTTTTCGGAATCGGTTGGACTTTAGCGTTTTTCCACATGGACGGAAATACTCCTTTGCTGTATGATAACTTGAAGAGTCTACAGAGAACTGGGGTGAGCTCTTGAGCACAGGTTTTCAGGACAATTGTCGGAATTCCATCTGGTCCTACTGCCTTATTAGAGTCAAGATTTCGTAGGATTTTCCTGATAGTGCGATGGCGGCATTGATGCGTTTACTCTAGGTATCGTTGGGGGTTGTTTTCCATTGGTATCAAGTGTTGAGTTAGAGCTGAACATTTCGGCCAGCAGATCCGATTTTTCTTTGGAAGATACGGCTGTCGTGCCGTCGGACCTCTCGAGTGGTGGTAAAGAAGAAGTTGTGAAATTCTTATTTATGGCTTTAGCCAAAGACCAGAATAATAATATTAAAATTACATACTGTCGGTTATAACAAGAATTAAGGTTATGAAAAAAAATTGATTAAAATTAGTTTAAATAAAAATAGCCTTGAACACTTTTCGATAGGCAAGCTGTCACAGAAATGTTTGTAAATAAATGATATTTGATAAAAAAACATGTCTCATCTGGTTATCAGATGGGTGAAGGTCGATCTCCAACCGGCTCTTTTTCAGTAATAAAACTACCCTTCTCATACAGTCCATTTAAAAACCCGAATTCGATTTAAAAATTCAGTTGCTCGCCCATTCTGTTTCATTAAAAAAGTATCTTTTTAAATTTGCAGACCTTTCAGTAGAAAGCAGAATTTTGTAGTGATTTGTACTTAATTTATTAAGTCATTTTACAATCGTTAAAGTGAATTCAAAAAGGGACACTTAACAATGTATAACACAAACTTATTCCTTTTCTGTGCCAGCAGGGTGGGACGAATGTTGCTCATCCGAAAGAATGGAGTGAATGATTGATAAATAAAAGTCCTTGAAGTTTTCGATAACTCCCTACGCTTCGATGAAAATCCAAAAAAAAAGATATATTTTATCGAAATTGCCCGTAGCCCGGTGACCGTGACACTACATCAGACATTTTCGAAAGGATGATAAAAAAATATTAGTCAAATTTTAAACCGGGATTTCATATAACATTTGGTAGAGAATCATGGAGCGTGATCGACCCTAAAAGTTTTTACGAAATTCAAATAGTTACTGCGAATTTGAAATTTTAAATCAATAGTAAAGCGCCTTCTTAACAAAACTATTCATTCCACATCAAAAGGATTTCATATAAAGAATAGTTCGTTAAAAATTCATAAGGATTCAATTGAATCTTTCAATAATAAAAGTATTTTAGGAATTATTTCAGTTTTTCCTGTTCAATAATTTTATCATTTTTCGTGTTTTTCAAAATCAAAATATATCATTAAAAAATCATTTTCAATATTTTAATCATTATAGTGAAGTAAGTGGTTATAACAAAGTATTCCATTTTTAAAAAAGTGCATCCTAAGAGTTTCTTATTTATTACATTATATTATATATATATATATATATATATATATATATATATATATATATATATATATATATATATATATATATATATATATATAAATGAAAAAAATTTTTGCATGTATGTATGTTCTATACATACCAGTGGTGGTTTTAGTGAAAAAAAATCTTTCCTACGATAGGGGTGGATGAGGGATGAAATATAAAAACTATTAAAATCACCAATAATAGTGTCAAATTCATATTTTTTAAAGTCGCTGAGAATAATTGTGATATTTTCAATGTAGTTAGCACCCTTACGAAAGGGGTGGGAGAGTGATGAAATATAAAAAATATCAAAAACGGCTGATATTAGTGTCAAATTCATAGTTTTCAAAGTCGCTGAGTTTGATTGTGATATCTCCAATATTGTTATCACCACTATGAAAGGGATGGGAAGAAGATGGAATGAAAAATCTTTTAAAAATTTATAGTTTTAGGCGTCGCTGACTTTGATAATGATATTCCCAAAGAAGACAAGCCAACTTTCGGGTAGGACAACGTCTGCCGTGTCCGCTAGTTCAATATATTCGCCTATTCACCGAATGATAATACCGAGAGATTTCACTTCATATTAGTGTTAAATTTATAGTTTTCGGGGTCGCTGAGTTTTATAGTGACATTCTCAATTATGTCAGCACCACTACAAAAGAGGTGGGAAAGGATGAAAAATAAAACTATTAAAAACGGACGCTATTGCTGTCAATTTTATAGTTTTCGGGGTAGCTGAAATTGATAGTGACATTCCAAATTATGTCAGCACCCCTACGAAAGGGATGGGAAGAAAATAGCAGCAACAGTGAAGTGTGCATATACATTAATTTCTGCGGTGGAACATTTGGAATACCTAGGACAGTAAAGTAGTAAATTAGGTCAAATATAAAATGTTGGTTAATCGCAAGATTAGGTAAATTATTTCCTTTCAGTAAAAAAAAAATAACATAAAAAACAAATCTCTAGTTGTACGACATGACAAATTGTTAGTGAAGCAAAATGAAAAATCTAATGGCGTAAAGATGGTTTCTTAACCCAAAACAAAGTAGTTTCTGGCCAACATCTTCACAAATAAAACTGTTATCGGTGTTTTGTTATCTCTTTTTGTTCGATTGGTATCACATTTGTTTTATGCCTATTTTTTTTTCCTAGATTATTGATTTTTTTTACAATTTTTTTCTTTTTACGAATTACAATAATAAAAAATGTTGTAAATTATCTTCCCGAAATTTCCAATTCGGTATTGCCTTTTATTACAATTTGTCTGCTGCCGCTTCTGATAGTTGCGATAATAATCGTCGACACTGAAAAAGTCCTTGCAATGTTCCCGATTAACTTTTTTTAACCAAACGAATAACAAAATAAACATTACTATAAAATATAACGTTTACATTTCGAAGGATCCATCCACTTTCACAGAGTCTGTCTGCAATAGCTTTTCAATCCAATTAATTTAACAATTTTCATTAGGGTTTTCTTTGTAATACCCATCATGTATAGGCTAGGAATTTTACTGTTCATTATTTTTAAATTATTTTATCCGTCTATTAATTACTTATTGATTTAAAAGTATCTTTAGTTATGTATGAGAAAACAACTTTTTATTTAAAAAATAGCACCGTTCGCGCCACAATCTTTATTTCTACGAATAAATCGGCACGACGCTATCGTTTTAACAAAAATAGTTTTATGTTCTTATCATTTTTAATAATAAGACCAGTTTTAATATACATTTCAGTCGCTCGAAGAATAGAACAGTATGAACAGAATATAAATTATGCATTCAATTCCACATTTACGGTCTCTCTCAATTTTTTCTTTCTCTGAAAGTGGGTATTAGTCCCATCTTTCTAAGTAAGTTGTTAAACCGCTGTACACTTGTTTAATTACATTTGTGTTTACTCTTTAATTATATTTTTGTGTTAGTAAATATATTAAAACAAAAGACATAGCAATCGACTTTATATTACATCGTGGAAACTCACAGTAGGAGTTCCTATTTCTTGCACCAAAACCAACGAGCTTTCCTTATGTGGTAAGACCTTTTAATAAAGCCGGTTACATTCTTACTGTCGATCTGATCTAGTTGAACACCCTTCTAAATATACAGTCAACAATGAATCTCAGTGGTAACGTAATTCTTGGACCCTTTAAACCTACGGTGCTTACAATCACTTTTCCAGCCTTCTCCAGAAAATTGTTGATAAAGAGAAGGGTTTATATCTTCATTGGTTTGGCTCGTTCACTGTGTAGAGAATCTTTGCTTTTTTCTTATTTTATACTTTGGATCACAATTCCAATAAAACAACTTATTTTTATCACTTTTTTTATGTAACATACATACAAACAAATGGTTACGCCTTTTTCCCGTAGGGGTAGGCAGAGACCACTTCCTTTCACTTGCTACGGTCCTTACACACATCTTTTGCTTTATCTACTTTCATTAGTGTTCTTATACATGCTCGTTGGTTGTTGGTACTTTTGACATGGCATTTCTTCAAAAAAATGTCGATATGATCGAGATATGTTCGCCAAAGTCGACCGTTGCCGACTTGTCCATTCACACTCACCTTATAAATCTTTTTTATTAATCTTTCTTTATCCATCCTTTTTACGTGTCCAAACCATCTAAGTATTCCTTTATCTTATCCTTTATTTTTGTAACCACATCTTCTTTACACAGCGTTTCTTTATCTCACTATTTCTTACTTTATCAGAGTCACACTTTTGAGACTACTTATCACTTCAGCATTAATCCTATTTTTATGCTTCTTTTTCCACACCCAACATTCACCACCATACGTAAGTGTAGGAACCAGCACTTTTCTATGCACAGCCTTTTTTGACACGTTCTGGCTGTTTATAAAGTTAGCAGTAATGTAACAAAAACAAAAAAAAAACAAAGCAACGAAAAGCAGAAAAAGTTCGAGTGAATTATTATTTTAAGTCCAATAAATTATAGTTTAAAAAAACTAAAAAACACGCTTTTAGAGTTAATCAAAGTAAAAAATAATTCTTAGCATAAAAATAAAATTACTGACGAGAAACATAATGTTACTGTTCTAAAAGCGTGGGGGAGTTAGTTAAAAAATGCCATACAAAGCATGGTAGCCAACCTTCTAAAGAAGGACTAACCTAACCTAACGTTCTAAAAAAGACGGCACCCTAAGAAGAAGAAGACCGCACTATTGGGACACCATATATATATTTTTCTCTATGAACGTATTTGACCATACTCAGATAGCTACATTATTTATAAGTTAATTTAAATGTAAAAAAAATACCTTAAAACAGGGATGTCAAAGATACGGCCCGCGATCGCAATGTGTCACAGAAAGAAGAATCATGACTTTTTGGTATATATGAATAAACACTTGACTGATCTGAATGTAAAGATACAGGGTAAAAATCTGATTGTCACTCAAATGTATTCATGTATTCAAGCCTTTGAAACTAAGTTGAGGCTGTGGGAAAATCAGGTAAAAAATCAAACTTTGGATCATTTCCCTCATTTAAAATAATTTGGCACGGTGAACCAAAATAAATTGGATCAATATTCTCAACTTCTGCAAAATCTGATCACGGAATTCAAATATCGTTTTGAAGACTTCCATAAAATGAATTAAATGGAATTCCCAATTTTCAACAGTCCATTCAATTTTGAAGCTTCACTGGCACCAGTTCATTTGCAAATGGAGTTAATAGATCTTCAATCGGACAGCATTTTGAAGGATAAATTTAAAGAGGTTAACGCTCTTACATTTTATTTACAATATTTCAATATTTCACCCGGAATTAAAAAAGCATTCTGTGCATGTTTGGTAGCACCTATTTATGTGAGCAGATTTTTTCCGTCATGAAAATAAATAAGAACAAGCATCGCACAAGACTTACGAATGAACATCTCCAATCAATACTTAAAATAACTACAACGAATATGATACCTGACATCAATGAGCTTGTCAAAAACAAGAGATGTCAGGTATCTAGATGCTCGAGCTCAAAATAATTACCCTCTTGTATAACTTTTATATGATTTTTATCAACCGTATATTATATACTATTCTTCTTATAGTGCATCTCCTATCGGAGGTTTGCTATCATCACAGCTATCCGGACCTTATTGACTGCAGCTCGGAAGAGTTCAACATTGCTACAATTAAACCAGTCCCTTAGGTTTTTAAGCCAAGGCACACGGCGTCTTCCAATATTCCTCCTTCCACCAATCTTTCCCTGAACTATCACCTGGAGAAGTGCGTATTTGGGTCCTCTCAGTATATGACCTAGATATTGAAGCTTTCTCTTTTTTATGGTGTTAATGACTTCACATTCCTTATTCATCCGAATTAGGACTTCCATATTAGAGATCTTTTCTGTCCAGGGAATACGCCACATTCTACGGTAGCACCACATCTCGAAGGCTTGTAGTTTGTCTGTGTGATTCTTCTTGAGAGTCCATGCCTCCACTCCGTACAAAAGCGCGGAAAACACGTACCAACGCAGCATCCTCATCCTAAGTTCAATCTTGATATCTCGATTGGTGAACAACTTTTTCATTTTCGTAAATGTAGACCTGGCTATCTCTATTCTCGTTCTTATTTCTCTTGTTTGGTCACCTGATTGTTCTATCCAGGCTCCCAGGTATTTGTATGACTGCACATTCTCTATTAAGATGTCTGCTACTGACACGTTTACATGATTGTGATTTTGGGGGAACTTTGTAACTACCATTAACTTGGTTTTTTTTAAGATTTATCTTTAGACCGTATTCGTTACATCGATCATTTAATTTCTCTAGAAGATGTTGTATGTCTCTTTGATTGCTCGTTAACAAGACGGTGTCATCAGCATATCGCATATTATTATATATTATATACTATATAATTAAGTAAATAAAATGTTATAATACTTCAGTGCATTTTTTTTATTTGAACTTGGCCCGCCTACACATTCTAAATTTAATATATGGCCCTATGCGAAATTGAGTTTGACACCCCTGCCTTAAAATATTGTTAGTCAATACTGAAATAATATTTAAAAAAAAATATGAAATTATTTAACAAGAAGCATCGATATGCTTTTAAATGAAACATCAAAATAAAATTTACCAATTGATAAAAAGACTGAAAAAATTTTTATCATTAAAAATAGTAAGCTGGCTCCTAAGAATACAAAAAGAATGTAAGAATGCGCACATATTTTGAAAATGATGAAAAATGTAAAATAAAAGTCAAGTTTTTATATTTTAAAAATTACTTCGACTAGTTGATAAATGTTTTAACTTATTAGATGATAACCTAACAGTAAAAAATGTTTTACAAAAACATAAATGATGTAAATATTGTTATAAATTGTAAAATGGTTTTGTTTGAATTTCGTTTTGTGAAAAAGTCCCTAGCCTAATAAACTTAACAAAAATCCTTGGATAGAAACGATCGTTGGCAAATGTAATTGAGTTTAAAAAATACAATTAAAATCGTGAATTAGTAAACATATGTCGATTATTCCTTTTTCCAATGTTATTTACACTTTATAAAACACTAGTTTAAAACCCATTTGAAATTCTCTCTAAAACTTTATTAAGAAGCGAATTTTTGTCCGAAATAATAATTTTTCTCAAAATAACCGAATAAATGTACCCAATTTAAATTAATGTCTCTACGGCCTGGTTGTATAACTTAAGTTCAGGCTGAATTTGGTTTGAACTGGTTAATTGTCTTGTACAAGTTCAACAATGTTTGGTAGTTTCGCAAAAAATATATATTCAGGAGTGTAGTATTTATTGCCGTTTTGATAAATTTTTTTGTAAAATATCACAGGTGGAAGATATCCGATGACGAAGATTTTTTGAAGCTACTCAATATTGTGCGAAAACCCGAACGTCGGCAACAAAATTTCAGAGTGAGAGAAGATCATTTCGAAAAGTGGACAATAACTGTGTAAAGACGGCAGGTAAAAATATTTAATAAAATATAATGTAAACCAACTATCTTTGCACTATAAAGATATAAAACTAACCTAACATCCTACATACTTCACAATACAAGGGCGGTTTGATAAGTCAGTGACTTTTTAAATAAAAAATTTTTTTTTCAATAAACATTTTATTTTTTTACATAATCACCTTTTAGCTCGATACATTTAGTCCAGCGTTTTTCTAATTTTTTTATTCCCTCCAAATAATAGGTTTTTTCAAAGCTCTCAAAATACGGGTTTGTTTCGGTAATGACTTCTTCATTCGGTTCAAATCTCTTACCGCCCAGCCATTTCTTTAGGTTTGGAAACAGAAAATAGTCGCAGGGGGCTAAATCTGGAGAATATGCTGGATGGGGTAGCAGTTCGTATCCCAATTCGTGGATTTTGGCCATCGTGACTAGACAAGTGTGCACACGTGCATTGTCTTGATGGAACAGCACTTTCTTTTTCGCCAAATGCGGCCGTTTTTGCTTCAAATCAATGTTGAATCTGTTCAAAAGCTTTGAATAATATTCGCCGGTGATCGTTTTACCTTTCTTGAGGTAATCGATGTGAATGACACCGCGTACATCCCAAAAAACTGTGGCCATGACCTTGTTGGCTGACAGACTCTTTTTCGCCTTCTTTGGTCCACGTTGAACCCGAGCAACCCTCTGTTTCGATTGTTCCTTGGTCTCTGGCGTGTTGTGATGGATCCATGTTTCATCCACAGTAACAAAACGGCGCAAAAATTCGTCCGGATTACGGCTGGACATCGCTAAACACTCTTTTGAAGTGGTCACACGATTGCGCTTATGGTCGAGTGTGAGCAATCGCGGCACCCATCTCGCAGAGAGTTTTTTCATGTCCAAATATTCGTGTAAAATATGATGTACCCGTTCAGTTGAGATACCTACAGCATGAGCCAACTCACGCACTTTCATTCTCCGATCATCCAATATCATTTCATGGATTTTATCGACGATTTCCGGTGTGATCACTTCTTTTGGGCGACCTGGACGTTCGGCGTCACTAGTTCTGGTACGACCACAACGGAACTCTGTAAACCACTTCTTAATCATTGAAATTGATGGTGCCGAGTCCCCGTAGTATTTATCAAGTCTTTCCTTAGTTTCAGTGATGAATTTTTTACGTAAAAAGTAATGCTTAATCAGCACACGAAATTCACTTTTTTCCATTTTCGTAAAAATTCACGAGGTTGTCTGCTTTGAACGGCTATCAAACACCAAGTCACTGACTTATCAAACTGCCCTCGTATATAGTTAACACCTATAATAAAAATGTATGATACGTTGATTGTGCCAGACACCGACCCAATCAGGATGCAGTGTCATGTCATGTCATCTTTTAATAAAAAACAAACAGGAAAAAGAGTGCGACGAAAACGGACTTCATGACCCTCCATGTATGACTCATTATTTGAATGTTTTCCTGTGATCGTGACAATTAAGTTAATTTTTAATAGATTTTAGCAGTTTAAATTTAGTAAGACAACGCATTGTTGTATGCTTTGGGATAAATACTACTACCAGTAGTTGAACATTATAGACATTGGTATACTCGTATTACTAAAACGATAACAAAAAATATGGTTAGTTGTTCATCTTGTGGATGTTCCCTGACACCAAAACATAAAAGTGTTGTTGTAACATTTCACAAGAAGGTGTTTTTAATGCTAAATTTGTTAAATATTTAAAATAAAATTTATAGGTTAAACCCACCAATCACAACGTTAGCATTGGCGTAGCTTTAAGGGTAAAATAATAGATTTGTGTTTATTTTTTATTACATTTACTTAAATATACTTTTAACACACAATTTATACACATTAAAATTTTAAGTTAGTGTAGAAATCAGGGGTTATTATTTTGGTAAAACATACCCAACATTACTATAAATGTGAAAATATTATTTTTAGGCAAAAAGTGTAACTAATAGACACTTAATCAACCAAAACATGTGAAAATAATACTCATTTCTATTTATTGATGTTAGGATAGTATATCTTTGTTGTAACTTTCCTCAGATGGAAACATAAGAACACAATCGACATATTACAATGGACATCTTTACAATATTTTTTTCCTTTTTTTATATACCTTTCTCCTCCGTTGTAAAAAAATATTAATATCGTATGATGTTTTTTCACTATTAGTCAGAAATTGTCTAGTTCTGGTTGGCTCCAGACATTAAAACTCCCATTATTAATGCAGATTTTAAAAACAATATAGTGTGTGACGCGGGATGAAACACGATTTCAGACGTCGAGTTATGCCACCCCTCGCTTCACTGGGGCAGGCAACTCCACCCTAGTCTGAAATCGTCTTGTTTCATTCCTAGTCACAAAAGATACCATTTTTAGCGTGCGAAAAAATTCGAACTAAAGATTTACAAAATTAAAAATTTTGGAATAAAAGATTCAACACTTATCTGAGACTTTGTTCTATCATCCAACAGATTAAGAGTGTGCTGGCTGCATTTTCTTGGATTTCGACTTTAAAAACTTTCAGATATATTCTTTAATACCTTCTCGATTCTAATCCAAACATCACTTTTTTGTGTAATAGATGAGGTATATCTTTTTATTCTTGATTATATGCTTATATTTTTCATCAGTAACACATGCAAAGATTCGTCTGGTGTTGCATCATTGACTAACCTCTTCTTTTCACTTTTCATTGTGATTAATAACGAAAATATTACATTTTCGCATAATACCTAAACATTTACGTTAATAACACCGAAACTGCACAAGCGCAACCACTACTAACAAGAAAAATTACAAGATACTAGGTTCTTCCGATCTTTCTGCAAGTGTCATTTGTACAACCCGTTTTTATGAAGTTTAGTCTGTTATACTTCCATTTGAACTCTGATTGTACAACTCTGCTTTAAACTTACAATGCCATTAATAAAACAAACGCGACAAAATATATTGTTTCAGCTAGTTTCTTTAATAAAATAAAAAAAACTAATAAATATTTAAATAAAAAAAATACTATCTTGAAAGATTAGACTTACTTAAAAGCTAGCGATATAATTGTTTTATTATATGTATTCGTTTCTCTACTTGATTTTAATTAAAAAAGTTAGACCTTTCAAAATCCCTCTAAGCACGGTCTTAAATATATCTTAATGGGGGTCAAGGAACTGGAGATTGATGATGTTTGGAGAGTCATTTGTTTGGTCGACAAAAAAAAAGAAAAATTCACCAAAATAAAATTCAAAATAAACTCAACATGGTAGGTATTTGACGGGTTTGTAAATGCTAATTCTTTTTAAATTTCGGGTTGTTTATCATCATGATTTCTTTCATACTGCGAGTTTAAAGATCTGAATGGGGAGAGTTTTTTTAAGATTCTCATTGTAGCTTTGTTAAATGTATTCGTAAAATTTCCATTAGATGTCTTGAACAAAGTAACATAAAATAGCAACCCTTTATAATCGCAAAAGTCACTATTAATAATTTTTTTATGTACTGTCAATTCCAATACATTAGGGAGATTTTAAGCCACCTATTTGAACAGCAATATACTTTATCCGTTATTAATCGCATGCGCAATAGCGCTAAAATAAGGGATAACGTTATTAACCGATATTGCTTTACGTTATTAGAGTTGAAATAACGTTCCCTTAATAAAGGATATTGATTTTGCCATGGTGCCGCCTGTAGAACATTTATATTTAAGTTTTATCGTAAACTCCAAAGTCTATGATAAATACATGTAAAATTTAGATAATATGAATAAGTCTATAGTTATCACCATTTTTACCACTTTTTTTTTAAATATGAAATGAAAATATTTCATAAAATTAAATGTTATGGCAACATCGGATATGGAAATTGAAGAGAAGTCGCCAACGTCACAGCAAGTATTGTAGCTAATCTATCTTTGATGTTGTCAATCATTTGTTCCATAGTAAATTTAAAAGTGGAATAAGAAGTTTAAATAAAAAAAATTTTACGGGTTGCACTCTGGGAGTGCCGGCAGAAGTGAAAACTTAAGTATTAACGTTGTGCGCCCTGCGCCGCCTAAACGAAACAGCCGGCGCAGGCATACATTTTCGCCGCGCCGTAGAAAGAGAGGGGGATACTCCCTCTCCTACGCCACGCCAGCTGTCTACTCTTCATCCGTCTTACGAATTTTCGATCAGGTCACGTGTCCTGACGCGAGTTTAACATTTTTTACCCATTACAAAAAAAGTGTACAACGCCGCTAAAGAAGTTTTCACTTCAAAAAATATTATTTTTAATCTGAAAAATATTGTCTCCAGATTTCCATAGTTTATGAATAATGCATTATTTTTATTAACGCTTTATTATAAATCATATATTAAACATCAGTACCAGATTTGAATGTTTTCGATTTCTTTCTTCCGCTTTTTGTTTGATCTTCTTTCAATATGGCGCTTTTCTTCCTACCTCGACTTTTTCGTTTTCGGCTACCTCGTTTTCGGTTTTGTCGCTTTTGGCTACGTCGTCTACGGCTTCTGCTTCTATTTTTCCTTCGTCTTCGAGCCTCCGTTATCGGCAAATCAAAACCTAATTTAAACCTTCCCCCGTTCTCTTTGATCAAACCAGCTTTCAGTCCAGTTTTTAATGCTTTTTTAACACAAATTGATGCATTTTTTAACGGCTTCTTGCACTGATAAATTATTTGATCTAAAATTTTGTCGGGGGGAGAACCATTAGAGTCATTAAGACACGCTATGGTGTCCATAACATCTGCTAAAAACGACACCTCTCCTTGGACCATTTTAATGCAGCAAAAGCAGAACTTAATCAATAAACTAATGAAAAGCACTTAAATTTTGAATTTAGCTACTAAATTAATTTGTCAAAATGTACTTGAATTTGTCAGTTTGTTGAATAAGGTTGCCAAGTTACCAGTCAAGAAAAGTCGCATTTTATATTGCTCCAGTGAAATACATCCGTCTTACGAATTTTCGATCAGGCCACGTGTCCTGACGCGAGTTTAACATTTTTTACCCCTTACAAAAAAAGTTCACAGCGTGCCATAAGAAGTTATCACTTCAAAAATTCGTAAATGATTATTAAACTATCACAAAGTTCATTTATAAGGTTATAAATGTTACTGATATATGTCACGTAAATAACGGAAGAATGAAACTATTGATTGATATCGAATGTCAATTATCACGATGGAAGGAATACACCAAAGAACTATTTCAGAATGACAGAAGCGAATTAAAAGAGCTAAATTTTGCAAGCGTTCCTCCTATTACAAATGATGAAAAAGAGTACACCATAAGTAACGCAAAAAATGATAGGACGATCGGACCGAACGAAATTCACGTAGTAACTTTAAAGATATTAGACACCGAAGAAATCAATCTTGTCACTAAATTGTTTAACTTGATCTACAAAAGAGTCACAATCTCTAGAGACTGGCTCAGATCTACCTTTGTGTTACCCAAAAAAAAACACCGAACTCGGAAATGCAGTGAATATCGTATCATTAGTTTTATGAGCCACTTAATCAAAATCTTGTTTAGAATAATTCATCAAAGAATTTATAAAAAAATGGATGAAAAAATTACGAATACGTAATTCAGAACGCAAGAAAAAACACAATCTCTTACAATATCACGAGATCCCAAAAGATGTAAACTGGCATTATATAACAAGAGCGTGGCACAGGTTATGTCATTTAAATACTTGGGTGCTCAAATAACCAGTAACCGTGATCTTAAGTCGGAAGTCAAGTCGCAAACAATCAAAGCAGCAAGACTATCGGGATTCCTACGAGATGTGATATGGAGGAACAAGCACATGTCTATAGCGAGCAAAACAAGAATCTATAAGACCTGCGTAAGACCGGTAATGACCTACGCTACTGAAACGAGGGCAGAAACAGCAGCAACAAAGAGAATTTTAAGAGCAGCCGAAATGAGAACCCTAAGGACCATAACAGGACATACTTTACTCGACAGGCAGAGAAGCGAAGACATCAGAGCTACCTGCGGCATTCAAGATGTAGTAAGATGGTCCAGAGTCCGAAAGAGAGCTTGGAGGGATCATGTGGACAGAATGCCTGGAAACCGCCTCGTAAGAGCTGCTAAGCACAACAAGCCTGAAGATAACAGACCACCAGGACGACCGCCCAAGAGGTGGCACGAGAGCTGGACATCAGAATCCCAGTTGCGGCTGCTATGAGTGCTAATATATGAGGAAAAACAAGACAAATGTCTTAAGAAAAAGAAGAAGAAGGAGAAGAATTCAGAACCGTCTTGGCACTCGTGAAGCTCTATATACCACTCAAGTTTTAGACCAAAGATGTGTAGAGACGTTCTTTTATGTGCGCCATTAATTTTAAAAAATAGTTCGATAGAGTGCGTCACAAAAAATGATACAAATCCTCACAAGAATAATTGCAAACCTGTATTGAGGCCACCCTGCTTGCCTTCGGGTTGGAAAGCAACTGTCAGAAGAAATAGATATTAAGCGAGGAGTTAGACAAGGCTGCATATTACCACCACCGTTGTTTTACCACTACGCGAAAGAAATACTTAATAAAGTCTTAGAGGAGGCCAAAGAAGGTATTTTAAATAAGGCGTGCTACATACAAACTTACATTTAGTCACGCCTTTTTCCCGTAGGGGTACGCAGAGACCACTTCCTTGCACTTGCTACAGCTCTTACACACATCTTTTGCTTCCTTTACTTTCATCAGGGCTCTTATGCATGCTCGTCGGTTTGTGGTACTCTTAACCTGGCCTTTCTTCAAAACAATGTTGATCTGATCGGGATATGTTCGTCGAGGTCAACCTTTACCGACTTGTCCATTCACACTCGCCTTATAAATTTGTCTGAATTTGTCTTCTCAAACTACTCATCTCCGCAGCATGATTCCTATTTTCATGCTTCTTCTGTCAAACCCAACATTCACTACCATGCATAAGTGTAGGAACCAACACACCTCTATGCACAGCCAGACGTGCCTTTTTTGACACTTTCTGGCTGTTCATAAAGCTATACAGTGCCCCATTTATCTAATTTCCGGCCAACACCCTTCGCTCAATATCACTGTCATACTTTCCATTTCTTGTAAAGTACACAAATTCATTTACCTGTTTCACTTCTTCTCCCTCAATCGAAACTTTACAGTTTGTCATGCTCAAGAACAATATCAGGTACGCTGGTACCCTGTTAATGACAGGATCAATTGAACATCTTCAGTCGCTGTTAGACCGAATAGTGGCGACCTGCGGAAAATATGGACTTAACCTGAATGCAAGAAAAACTAAATTTATGGTCATTAGTAAAAAACCCTGTATCCATAATTATAATATTACAATGAACAACGATTTAATTGAGCGCGTAAGTCAGCTAGTATATCTGGCATTATGATTAACGAAAAAAGGAACCCCAGTACAAAAATTAAAAGTAGAATTACTCAAGCAAGGACAACATTCATAAAATGTAAGAGTGTATATTGTAGCCACGATATCAATTTAGAACTTCGCATGAGGATGATCCGCTGCTACATATTTCCAATTCTATTCTACGGAGTTAAAGCATGGACTCTGACCGAGTCTCTCTTAAAATTTACCGTCATACTTTACCGTCATATTTTAAAGATCAGTTGGATAGACAGGGTAACAAATGAAACTGTACGTAATCGCATAAATAAAAGTTGTGAATTAAAAGACGTAAATTGGAGTACTTCGGCCATGTAAGGCGCCAACCAGAAAAGTACAAGATATTACAACTTATTATGCAAGGAAAAATCATGAGAAAAAGAAGTGTTGATCGTCGTACTACTTTCTCGCTCAAAAATCTCCGCCAATGCTTCGGAAAAACTTTAGCAGACTTGTTTCACGCGGCTGTAAATAAGACCATGATTGTTAACCATGGTAGTTAACATGAGAGCCAACGATCAATAATCGGTTTCGGCACCTTAAGAAGAAGAAGATTGGTAACCAATTTAATCGTTAGGGGAAGTGGCGTAAGTGTTCTTAAAAATGAGGGAATTTGCAAATGTGCCTTTCATTACTAATTTATCTTAACATTCTCACGTATAGAGCGATAATATTAAAGGAAAAAATTATCACGATTATGGCCAACGTTCGTAAAGAAAACGCCACAGGAAGTAAAAGAAGTACAATAGAGTAAAACAAATACATATTTACATAGATCTTATTTTTAAGTCAAATTTTTGCTTTTATATGCTGTTCTTCTTATCTTATATATGTTATTTATAACCCTTTTTTATCAGGGGATGCTGATTTAAAAAAGACTTCCTTAATAAAAATCTGTCTGAATGGAATAAATCTACACCTTCGAGTACATGTTTTCATTCTTCTGAGAGCATTATGCTAATAAGCCAAAGTTTACATTCGCTGCCTTTGTAAAATTAATAGCAGTTCTTTGACACTTTCTGTTGAAATTTTGGGGGTGAAAAGTGGCGTTTCTCGTAGGCCATCGGCACTAGAAACTTGTTAATGTGTTTTATAACAGTCGAGAATAATATCTTACAAATTGCATCGTCGTTGTCGCGGAAAATATAGCTTCAGTCTCTGGAGTGGTAGTAAAATAGAATTATAACTTCTTCGTAGGTAAAAGATGTATAGAATGTGAATCACAAAAAAGACCATAAAGTCGATCAGTTAATATAGTTGGTGAAGTCTGTTTTAAATAAAGGAAATATGGCTGAAATTCTAACTATAGATGCGTCGCCTTCATCGTTTAAACGCCATGAAAGTTCTAAATCTAATAAAAATACTTTTTATTTTATTTTTATGGACCCTATAAAATTTAAGCAAGAGTACTTGGGTCCTCGCGCACTGGTGATTTATTTAAAAAAAAAAACGAAAAACGAGCCTTACAATAGTCGCATACGATGTGTAACATTTGACATCTCACCTTAGTAATAAGCAATTTTAAAATTATATTCTGAAAAAAATGGGTTACATATTATTTGAAATGATTTTTCATGACAAACAATAATTCTTTTTAATGAAAATTGTATTTTATTTAATTGACCATGACTGCTCATGGTCTGTATCCACTATAATACCCATTCATAAGAAGGGATCAACGATGGACTGTAACAATTATCGTCTGGTTTCCCTGATCTCACATGCGAGCAAAATAATGCTGTATGTCGTATGTCGATCTCGGTTGGTCCACTTCCTCGATTACCAAATACTACCTGAACAGTCAGGATTTGTCAAAGGGCGAGGTACACGAGAACAAATACTAAACGTCCGAATACTTATAGAGAAGGCCAGGGAATACTATGCACCCATGTATATGTGTTTTGTCGACTACGAAAAAGCGTTCGACAATGTAAAATGGTCAAAGTTGTGGGAGATCTTGTGCGTTGCGGAAGTACCTACTTATCTGGTAAATCTCATAAAAAAGTTATAAGAACAAAGTAGAGCAGTCGTCAAAATTAACAATCGTATTTCCAGAACAGCAGATATCAAAAAGGGAGTTAGACAAGGGTGTATTTTATCACCTTGTTTAATATATATACGGAATGTTTAATGAGAGAGATACTTGATGAGTGGGACGGAGGCTTTGCCATAAATGGGAAAAAATTTCAAATCTTAGATATGCTGACGACACTCTTCTGATCGCTAACTCAGCTAGAACTTACAGAATTAATACAACGACTCGAGAGAACATCAAAAAAGTATGGTCTAAAAATCAACTATGCCAAATCTACAGTATTAATAGTTGATAGATCGGATAGATCGGACAGCAAACAAACCACATCACATTGCCAACTGTGAAGTGGTAGATTAGTTTGTTTATCAGGGTGCCCTTATCCACTCCTCCGGCAGCTGTGAGATGGAGATCCGCCGTCGTATTCAACTTGGCCGAACAGCAATGAGCCAATTACAAAAATTTTGGAAAGATCGATATATATCCATCAATACCAAAAAATCACTGGTCCATGCCCTAGTGTTCTCCATTTTCTGGTACACTTCCGAGACATGGGTTATGAAGGCAGCCGACAGGCGTCGGGTCGACGCTTTTGAAATGTGGGTATGGCAAAGAATGCTAAGAATACCGTGGACGGCACATCGCATCAATGTGTCAGTGCTGAACGAGATTGGACCATCAAACAATCTCAGTAGCTTAACATCAGCGCGAATACTGAACTTCTTCGGACATATAACTCGTCACGACAACATTGAGAGACTGATTGTCCAGGGCAAACCCCTTGGCAAAAGGAAACGCGGACGCTCCCCATCTAGATGGTCATACATTGTATCAAAAGTAATCGAGCGTCAACTAGTGGAAGCCAGTGGAAGCAGTTGACCAAATTTTTACCACAAGACAATTGCAGAAAATTTTCTGGGAGTTTAACCGGGATGTCCACCATCTTTAAGTAGACTTTAGACAAGCATACGACAGCATACTGCATGTCAAACTGTGGAATGCAATGGCAGAAATAGAACTACCTAAGAAACAAAAATATAACCAGGATGTGTATAAACGGTTCCCGAAGTAGAATACCAATCGCTAAAATAAGCATTTAACTTTTTAGTTGGGATAGCCCAAGATTATTGCTGGCTTTTGCCTATGATATTGACGTAGTAAGTACACGGTACTGACTGTTTAAGATCTCTTTTCAAGGGTGGAAACGCAAGTATATGCACACCAGCAGAACAGGAGATAGAGTGGGTCAAAATGTCACTGTGGGGGACTACAATTTCGAGAGAATCGCAACCTTCAGGTATTAAGGAGCCAAAATTGCTCAAGATAACAATCTAACAGAAGAAATGAAAGTCCGAATTCAAAGTGTCTCTATGCACTAAAGTCAGTGCTAACATCGAAAAACATCTCGCGAAGAACAAAAATCATAATATGTACGACCGACTCGTTGTATGCTAGCGAAACTTGGACCTTGACCAAAAACAACGAACGGGAACCAAGAATTTTTGAAAGAAATGTTTTACGCAAGATTTTTGGGCCACTGCGAAGCATAGTAACCCAACAGTATCGAGTAAGAACCAACCAAAAGTATCAGAATCATACAAAGATCCAGATATTGTAAAGGAGATAAAAGCAAGAAGGCTGCAATGAGCAGGTCATGTGCAAAGACAGCCTGACACACGGATGGTGAAATTGGCTTGGGAAGGAGCACCAGTAGCACGAAGACTTTTAGGGCGCCCAAATGAGGTGGCGAGACAACATTAAAGCGGACCTAAGGAAAATTGGAATAGAATACAACCCAGCATCGATGGAAGATCGGCAATAATGAATCTATTAGTACAGTCAGCTAAGACCCACCCCGGGTTGTAGAGCCATGGAGTAGTAGTAGCAGTTAATTGTACTTAAATATTTGTAAAGCGATTTAAATTTAAAATGATTAAAAAAAACTAGTCATTAGTTGACAGCCAACAAAATAAACTAGTGCATTTCCTGCATTAAATAAGACTTCAGCATTTCCTGGGTTTTAAAAGAACTTTATTTAAAATAAAATCGTAGCAAATCTTCTGCCCCCAAGTATTCCAACTTTGTAGCAGAAAAATAAGAAAATAAATTTTAAACTGTAATGTAAACTGAAACCGAGTTTAACAATTAACCAAACGACATCGTAAAAAGGTACAGCTATATAGTGAAAAATATTTGAAAAGGACCTAATGGTTTTTTTTTTTTTTTGTGTACTGAGAATTGGGTACAATTGTTCATAGTCCAGTACATTTTTTACATTTTGCGTGTTAGCAGCAAGATTTGTTAAGTGTTCTAGATTAACCACCAAATAAAATACTGAAAGTATTTCATCCTGCTGCATATTTCGCAAAAAAATATGGCGGGCAGATTAAGATACGGTGTTTTGCAATAATTTCACATAATTGACATTTATTACAGAAATTTTTTTCACAAAAACAGTAAAAATGTTTAAAAAATATATGTACAAATATTAAATCGGATTAATAGTCTTCTTGCAATTATGAAAAAATTGTAAAAAGGTGGCTTTTACATACTTGTATTAATAATTTTACTTTCCTAATAATTTCTGTGAACATGTTTTTTATTGTATCAAAAACTAGTCACGACAAGGATTCTATGAATTGCATTCAATTAGTTATTAAAAGGATATTTTATTTTAAAACATATTAAAGCACTGTAATTTTGAAAAGAAGAAAGCTGTAGACAAGGTTCAGATAGCGCTGATGATTGCCAATGTCCGAGGAGGAAGGGCACCTAAAGAAGAAGAATTTTGAAAATATTTAAAAAAAAACAATTTTAACAAAGAAACAAATGACACAAATATAACAAATAAAAAATTTATTTTTAAAAGACTTAATAAAATTTTATTTTGTTTTTTAACAAATAATAGGTATAATTAAAAAGCACTTACTCCTAAACTGAAAAAATAAGATCGTGTTTAGTAACAGTAACTTATATGTTAAGGTTAATGAATTAAAGAGGTCCCATTGAGTAGGCATCTAAGGTAGTTACTTTTAGGCAGTTGTTTGTTATTTAAAATTTTATACATTTTATTTAAGTATTTTTTTTCTTGTTGTAACAGAGCAGAATTTCTATAAGGATTTCATGAAACGCATTACAATTCATCCAAAGTTTGATTTTTTTTTTAATTACAATTGTTCAATTTATTTAATGTTGACTTTAATTTGCTAGTACAATCAGGTTATGGGGCAAACGAGTGTACTTATCTTACTGTACTTATTTTTCCATGCAGTAGGTAGATTTTCAATGCTATTCAGATAGCTAAGTTATATAAGTTGGATGAAAATTAGAAGCGACGATCTAAAACGTTCTCCAAGAAGCCCTTAACTAAGTATACAGATGGTGCGAGAGAAAACAGATGTCTATTAATTCCCAATAAACTGGGCGATCATTTGATTTACTAAAAAGAAAAAGCGAAATAAGCTTCGGTAGCACGTGCTATAGGAAGAAAGCATTTCATTTTCAGCGGAAGTGAAATATCAGAGTGTCATTTTGGATAAAAGACGTACCTGGAACGCTTACCTGGAAAAAATGTTGATCAAAGGCAGATCAGAAGGGATATGAACCCCAAACATATTTACTGGATCTATTAAACAATGATAAAATTAATGATAACGTACGGCTTAGTAGTAGGGTGGATCAAGAGGGTTGGATCAGGCAGCTAGAGCCAGCTTTCAGCAGCTAACATGCCAGGTCATCACTGTAGGGTAGTTTCCTACAGATTCCTGTTTTGCAAAGAAAAATTTAAGGGGATATTGAGTAAAACAAAAAACCTCCCAACCCTCAGGATGATTCCTGAATTGCTAGCTACAAGAATACACGTAAAAAAGTCTTTTAAAGTCCTCTTTTTGATGAGGGATGAGTGAGTGAAGAGAGCAATACACTGCTTAGAGACTAAATACGTACTGAACACAGACGGCTCAAAAACCCTTAGATGGAGTTGGAGCCGGTGTTTTTGGCAGAAAACCGAAGATTGGAACATCAATCAGTCTTGGTAGCTATTCTACAATCTTTCAGGCTAAAGTCTTCGCTATTGTGTGCAAGAGAGCTGACTAACAGACCTCTATCAAACAAAAAAATATGTAACATTTTAGACAACCAGACTGCTCTTAAAGCAATGAGCTCCAACAAGGTAAACTCTAAGCTTGGTATGGAAGTGCATCGAATTCCTGGAGTGTCTTGGTGTAAACAACAGAGTGGCTTTGTTGTGGGTGCTATGGTATAATAGACCCATCAAGGGTCGCAGTGAAGAGGCAGCCACGTCCCACTCGCATGATACCTAATTTAACGTACTAGTACATTTTACAACAGTATTCACAGAAGGTATTTCTTTTTTAGCTGTATGGTTTTGCTGCTTTATTTGCAGTACCTTTATATAAGTAATTTTGGAAATAAAATGACTTCAAGTCTGCAGTCTGCCACACGTCATATTTTATTCACTCTAAAAGAAAAACTGTTACCTATTATAACATGGTAATCTAAACAAAATAATGTAAGTTGTACCTAAATCACACTCGGGGTTCGAATTTATATGCAAATTTATTTATACCTTTTCAATACAATTTATGTTACCTAGTAAACACAATTATTAACTTCAGAAAACTAACTTACTAGCTTTTGTGAACGGAGGCCAATTTATATATTAACGTTAAAATAAAGAAAGACTAGAAGTTTTCAAACGTATCTAGATTGTTCTATCCAAAAATTCGTGATTAGTCAAAAAGGTACTGGAACATCCTCGTCATTGGCTGTGACGTTACCGTACCGCTAAACTCGCTTACGTAACATATTTCAGCGGCGTATAGCAAAATCGTTACAATAATTTAAATTGTTTAGTCTTCGACCGATCTTTTCAGTTTGTAAATGAAATTTCGGGATAATCGGTTTCAGCTAGCTCAGGTTATGAAATTCTTTTACATTTTGTTTTGGTGGTTTTGGTGAGGAAACATTTAATCAATTTTTCTCTGTCATAAATAAGTAGTTGTTTGTGTGAATTTTGGAAAATGGCCAAAAAGTTAATAAATAGAAATAAATGATTGTACAGGAAGGGAGTATAAGATTCGATAATTTTGACTAACAAAATAATTAAAAAAATTATTACCAACTTGTATAAAAATAATTTTCAAAGACAACATAAAAAAGTTACTCAAATCAGGTATATGTGTTTTTTTTAATTAGTTTTATTATTTAAAAATATTAAATAAAAATCAATACCACAAGTTGCACTTACTAAATAACGAAAATTATGTTAAAATGAGTTTATCATTTAAAAGATATATAAGTCAATACTTTGTAAACAAAAGAAAATATAAAAATATGCTAATACGTTTCTAAGATAAAAAGAATTATAAAGTAGTAACCTTGTGTAGAACAAATAGTAAACATTAGGTACTAATAATAAATCATTAAGTATACAAAAAATGCTCTTCAGTGTGATTTTTAAATAATAATCATACAGAAAACCAATATTTTACAAGCCTTAATTTAAAGCATTTAAAATAGCTTGTGTTGAACTACAAGATGTTCATTAATTAAATATGTGTTGAAAGTGTTTTATACTGTTACACCATTGACTAAGCTTCTTTGCTACTGTAGATAAACTTAAAATTACAGATCACAAATTCTTAATGCAGATAAATTTTGTCAATAACTAGTTTTTGCATTGGAAAGTTATACATAAATGTGCATATTAATTCGAACCCCGAGTGTGATTTAAGTAAAACGTTACATCATTTTGTTTAAATTACCATGTGATAATAGGTAACAGTCTCCTTTAAAGTGAATAAAATAAACCCTGTGACATATGGCAGACTGCAGTCATTTTATTCCTAAAGTTACTTATATATAAAGGTACTGCAAATAAAGCAGCAACGATGGTTAGGTAAGGTTAAAACGCCGGTTTGGAGGAAATCCACTTAGGCCTTTTGGCTCGTTGTGATACCGTAATAGACGGCGGTGCCTTCCCCCTCTACCGTGAGAACCAGTTAGAACTTTTATTAAAAATTACAATAGACATCAGTTAGTTAAAATTAAGAATTTTGTTTCCAATTTTGTCCTTGTCACATCAAGAGTTCCACAGAGAGCACACTTGGGTCTCCTGTTGTTTAACATTTTTATCAATGACATAGGAACTATTTTCAAAAATTGTAAATTTCTCCTTTTTGCTGATGATTTAAAATTATATACAAACATCTCAAAACCAACTAATTGTAACAAACTACAAGAAGATCTCAATTCCTTGCTAAAATGGTCTGAAATAGTCCTGATAAATGCCAATGTATTACTTTTAGAAGAGCACATTCCATAATTCAAAATGACTATCGTATTGATAAAAAGATCATTAAAAGAGTTTCGGTTGTTTAAGTACCTTGGAGTATTATTTGATGAAAACTTACATTTGTTCAACATATAAATTCAGCTGTAAGCAATAGCTCTCGAAAACTAGGTTTTGTTCTTAGAAATACACAGAAATTGTCAATTCTTTCAACAAAAATATTAAACATGTCATTTATATATTCATGTCTCCAATATACCTCTCCTGTCTGGAGTCCTTATTACCAAATTCATATTCATTATCTTGAGCGTATACAAAACAAGTTTTTGAGATGTATTGCCTATAAAATGGGCTTATGCCAGGGTACATAAAATTATTCCCAAATCTTGAAGCATATTTCGATTAATACCTTAGAAACTAGCCGAAATCGATCTGATTTAATTTTATTATACAAATTAATTTATGGCATAACATCATGTCCAGAATTGTTGGCACACGGTTGCCGTTTTTGGCCTAGGGTAGGGCAGTGACAGAGAAGATGTACCATTGTTTCCTCCTCTTCCTCATCGTGACAGCTTCTACAGAAGTCGTGTCGTAGCTCTGCGATTCCCATGCGCCGTACATGGGATTCACCTGCCCAGTGTCCTATTATGGCCGCGATCGCATTTCCAATGGACTCCCTGGATAGAGTTAAAACATTATTAGTTTGACGTAGATCTAGTTTAGGCCAAATCTATTTCGATAATGTGCACGTGGGTTCATTTTGCCACCTTAAGTTGGCTTTATAAACTACTTTGCTGTGCAGGAGGAGCTGACAGTTTGCAATCGGCACTGCTTGCTGAGATGAGACAGATACAGCTGGGAGAGTGGTGCCCTCTCTTGCTAGCTTGTCCGCCTTACAGTTGCCTGGTATGTCCCTGTGTCCGGGTACCCAGACAATGTAAACTCTAAACTTAGCTGCTAGCTCATTCCGGGTGACTCGGCATTGCAGCGCTGCCCTAGAGGTCAAGTAATTTGATAACAGCCTCGCTGTCACAAAGAATGGATATCTCGCTGAACTTTTGTTCGTTGCGGAGTGTCCAGACAGCTGCCTTGGTAATGGCTGTCATTTCGGCTTAATACACACTATAATAATCAAGCAAACAAAACGACAGGCTAAGTGAGAGGTCTTTTGAGAAGACACCGCAACCTACTCTTCCCTCTAGTTTAGAACCGTTAGTATAAAATACCGCCCTAAGGTTTAACCAGATTCTCGGCCCAATATTCTCTGGATGGGATTTCCAGGGATAGGTCGCCTTTAAATATAGGGGTAGGTTTAGTGTAGTCAGTGTTTTTGTGCACAGGTCGTAATTTCTTAAGATTTTAGTGACCGTAGTACTTTTCGGTCCATGGCGACACAGCATTGAGTCTAAGAGCCGCACTCCGTAGAATCGTTTCAAGTGCTTTTGTTGGGGTGTTTCTTAGACAGAGCAAAACCATACAGCTGAAAAACAATCTCTGGACTAAAATAGAGAAGAGATAATAAAACCTTTATTTATATTATTTGTCGATACAAGAAGGTATTTATAAGATAGGTATAAAATGTTGGTTAAATTATTTTTTGTTTGAACTATCTCTAGAGTTGTCAAGACGATTTGTTGGTGTAGTATAAAATGTTTCAATTATTTGATTATTTTTTTATAGGTTGTTGAATGATTTTGGTGTGTTTTTTAAGTTGCAATTTTGTGTTTTTTAAAGCCATTAGAAGCTTGCAAAAATTTATCCATTCCAAAGAGATTAAACGTCTACAACAGTTCATTCATATAAAACATAATGATGAGGAAACTTTTACATAAAGCTTGACAAAAAATTAGTTACGATAGAAGCAGAAAAATAAGTCGATGACCTTTGGTAAATTTTGGAACATTCTGTGTTTATCGTCATTTTAAAGAAAAACCTCTTTTAAGTATTTAAACTATTTTCTTACTTACAACTATTCCAATGCAAGTATTATAGTAAAAAATCAATTACTAGGTATATATTGCTACGATTTTTTTCTGTCAACCTTGCCTTGAGGCGCATCGACCACAATTAGGGTGAATCATAATGAGCCGCAAGTAGTAGAAGACACTGGATGATTCTCAAAAATAAGGTCCAATAATTTCGAATAGTGTTGATTTTTCAAAAACATTGATTTACAGGTATTTAAACGGATTTAAAGATCGAGGTTTTTAAGTTTAAGTTAGTTTAAAGTCAATTATTTGAAGTAATTATAAAGTGTTATACGGTTGTAAATTTATTAAATAAGTGATTTGTTAAGTAAAATTTATTGTGTAAAAAAATGTTGAAATACATTTTTTTTAGAGTTTAGAATTACCGAACCCAAGGAGTATATATCGTAACGATATAAATTTTCCAATTAATATAAAAGTAATATTTATTAATAAAAAGAGTATAAAAAAAAAGAAATTAAAAATTTATAGCATTGATTGCGAGTTAAAAAACATTTTAATTCTTTTTAAACAAGTTTTCAAAATCAAAATTGATGTTAAAGCTGTAAGCCATTTTAAATTCACAATAAAAATATTGGCAAGCATAATGAAGCCACTAACAAGAAAATTATGTAAATATACCGAGATTTGGACATATTTCAATATTATTAAATTATTCTATTTTTTTTTTCCTTAAAAATAAAAGTTCTTTTTTTAATTTAATGTTTTTTTCACAAATTAAAGACAATGCAGAGGTACAAAACTGTTTAAAATTAATTTTAAGTTACATTCAGTGTCACACCTATAAATAATGGGTGTTGTACTATTTTTAAATTTTTTTTAAAATAATTACAAGTATAAATATTACTTTTTGTTGCCTATTATTTTATTATTTAAAAAAATAAAAATCTTCTGTGTCGAAAAACACGATATATTATTCTAAATTTATAAGCAGCAAACTATTTTGTTTGTTTATAGTATATTAAGAGATATTTTTTAGGGTTTATTTTGCACATATCGTTATTTAAAAGACCAGAATTCTGTGTTCTTATCTGTCAGATTAATAACTCACTCTGTATTTTATTTTTGCCATAACTCTGTAATTGTAAGCTGTATTATGAATTCTTACATAGTTCAAAATAGAACCATAACAAATCCATCTCCCATTCGAGTAGGCAGTAACTTGGTTACGGTTATATAAAATTGACATTTTGTCAAATGTATCATATTTTTCGGTATCTGAAATTCCCACAAAAAGAAGAACATGAACTGAGAACAACGCAAAGAGCAATAAGAAATATAAATGTAAGCAAGAAAGATCACGTAAGAAGTTATTAGAAAAAGAAGTGGGATCAAAGATCGAAACACTGAAAGCATGAGAAGGTGGGCAGGACAGCCAGATTTAAAGATGACAGATGAACATTATAAATACCCAACTAGTGTCAAAGAGATTATAAAAGATCCGCAGGTCAGCCAAAGTAACTGAAAAAAATCTGGAAGAGAGACGCTCAAGATCGAGATTTGGCGAAATTTTAGCGCAGGAAGCCATCCTTTCCCTCTGATAATATCACGGGTTCATCATAACATATCTTATTGACATTTTAATTCTCTGGTTTTATTCCCATGGAAATCATAACACAGTTAACAGTTGCAAAGTTAAATAGCATACAGAGTGATCTGCTAGCAAAAAACACATAATTCAGATATTAATTAAAAATAAAAAAATGTTTTAACTTAAATTGGGTCGTTAAAATTAAATATTTGTTATCATCATTGCAAGAAATAAATAAATAATTTATTTCGTTGTGTAATTTCATTAGGAATATGCGAATTTCATTAGATACTAACATAATTTACGCGACAATATGAAACCCGGTATAAAGGTATTATTTCATAACATTATGTTGAAAAGATATTCGGATGAATATTTTGCTGCCTCATTTCGGAAAAAGTGTCTGAAGAAAATCTAGACACTTGGTGGGATATTTCCACAGGATTATTATCTACTTTTTTGTTTCTTTATATGACAGTGACAAGATAATAAATTACAGCATCCTTTATAAAATATTGAATTAAAAGTTCAGTCAATGTCACGGACACACTAACAATTGTTTCTAGACGAGAAATAATGACTTGCACTAATGCGCCAAGTTTTTCTCCTTTTATTTTGTTTGCACATGGTTTAGATTTCATATATTGGTTTTGGGCATCGATTTTCTGTTGTTCTAGAAAACTTATAATATATTAATAATGGCCAACTTACTGCTCGTCTTTCTTCTTCAATCTGCGATCAGACCTTTTTTAAAAGTGGCAAGAACTTTTAAACGCAACAAAAAATTGCAAAAGTTAAAGTTTTTCTTTAATACATAGAAAGTCTATAGATAAAAAAGTTAAATAAGATTGCAAGCATATTGTAAAATTTAATGTGTCTAGGATATGATTAATATAGTTAATACAACTCAAAATCTGAAGCAAAACTTTGACTAATGAATATTATTATGACTAGACAATCTAAAAATTGTAAAAAATTTAAAGATATTTTAAAATGTTGCCATTTTAAAGATAAAGCTAATTTAACTTTTTATTCATCAATTTTTTGGCGAATTATTATATTTTGGAGGCAGCATAATGTGCATGCACCAAATATTAGAATGAAGTTAAATTTTAAAGTAAAAACGTAAATAATATTTGTTATTTAAATATTCATTACTACCACCCCATTACAACTATATTAACTAATAAGTCATCATTTAGTCAAATTATAAACCAATTTGAAGACATACCGTTTGATAATTCACAGAAGATCGAATGTAGTATATCAAAAACAAGATTAAATTTTTATCAAGTAAATCCATTTTCAAGACACATAACTTTACTCTTGAAACATTTATACGACTACTAGCGAATCCGGCAGACGTTGTCTTGCCCAAACGTTGGCTTGCCTACTTTGGGAATATCACTATCAAACTCAGCGACCCCAAAAACTAAAAATTCGTTACTAATATAAGCGTTTTTCATGGTTTTTATATTCCATCCTCTTCCCTTCCCCTTTGTACAAACATATAGTCACGCCTTCCCCTTTGTATGTATGCTAAAATTATTAGGAATGTCACTATCAAAGACTATGAATTTAATAATTCGACGATTTTAATAGGTTTTATATTTTATCCCCTTCCCACACCTTTTGTATGGGTGCTAACATAATTGGAAATGTCACTATCAAAGTCATCGTCCCCGAGGACTATAAATTCGACACTAATATTAGCCGTTTTTGATAGTTTTTATATTCCATTTCCATTCCACTCCTTTTGTAAGGGTGTTAACAAAATTGGAAGTGAATCTAACCATTCTTGAAGCCTCTTGAACATATACAAAATATTTCGTTAAAATCGGTTCAGCCGAGGAATTTAGTCACATATACACGCACAGAAGATTTATATATATATATATATATATATATATATATATATATATATATATATATATATATATGTGAAACTGAGTTTTTTTTGGGGAAAGCAGCAAGTAATTGTGGACTCTTATAAGTTGGTTTCAAGCTTTCGGAAAACTTTCCATCATCAGGGAAACTACATGAAATTTACAATAGTTAAAATAGTGTTAACAATTAAGTGAAGTTAATACTCACAACTTAGTTGAGGATGATTACTAAAATGGTGTTAATTAACATTTGTAAATAACATACCTTGGAACACATCAATATACATACAAAAAGAATAAAATCATGTCAAATGAAAAAATGACGAATAAAAGGATAAAAATATAAAATTATTGTTATTTACATCACTCAGCGAATATATATATATATATATATATATATATATATATAAAGATTTAGTTGTTATGTATTTTTGGTATAAACAAGTTAAGTTAAAATAGTAAATAAAAAAGGTGATGTCATTAAATAAAAGGTATGTTTGGTTGGGTTTCAAGTTAATAAATAAATAAATAATTTAGGACAATGGAGTTTAAAATGCTAAACAATTATGTTTTTTGTAATTTTTTCGTATCTATTATAATTATGGAATACTTTACCGCACTCTTGGGAGTTCTTTATGAATTTTTTATAATTATTATGTGTATTTTTTAAGAAATGCAAACTCGTTGAAAAATAATTTAGCCCTTTTAGATACTTACTGTAACAACTAAAAAGTAATAAGCACAATACTTTAATATGTCTAAACTCTTCATAAACATTCGATATGAATTCTACTAGCATGCAGCATTTTTGTTATAGTTCTTTTTCGTTCTAATATATTACTACCCGAGATTAAAATTCAGATCTGGTTTAACTGGGGTTTCAATTACGTATTTGTTTTGTGGGGCAATTATTTTTCTTTTCAAGGTTTCTAGAGCCACTTTTTGCTCTACAAATCGATTGCTCTTTTGTTATTTAAATAATGGCACAGAGTCGGCCTTTAAAGTCTTAAAAATACATAAGTCTTATATTTTATAGCTAAAAATGGTAGTTAAAAACTATTAATAACCTAAATTAAATAATGGCTGCATAATTTTGAATCTTACGTAAAAAATAAAATAAAAATATTTTTAAAAAAATAATTATAAATAAGTTAATTACTATTGCTTTAATGTTTCAAATAATATTATTGCATATATACATCTCGATTTTAATTTTCATTTATTTTAAAATATGAGCTTATCTCTAGAAACTTATATGTATGATATTTTATTCTGAAAAACATCGATTCTTTTAGCTACAAACCCCTAAAAAAGACCTAGCAAAATTACTTGCAAGTTTAAAAATTAAACTACGGGAAAATTTATACTCACACACTAAAAGGAAAAGTAGGTTGTATTGGACCGACTTACTTGCATATCTCAAAAAGTTTTTTTTTTTTAATTTTAATATTGGCTACACCAAGCGATATGCACCTTAACTTTATTGATTATTGGCCATATTGTTTTCGTTGTGACATTAAACGATATTGTTTTTTAACATCTTTTTCAGTTAGTTTTAATGTAAATTTTATTGATCCACGCAAGCGGTGTATTTAATTAGAAGTAAGCATACAGTTACGCCATACAACCTCAATTACAATGTAAGTACGAACAACATAGTTGTAGTTTAAAATTATAATTTGTTTTGTGTTTTATCAATTGTAGCATCCCTGATGATGATAATAAAAATTATCGAAAGCTTGGAAATTTTGTAATTTTGTAATTTTGTAATTTTGTATTTGGCCTGCTGCATATATATAAATATATATATATATATATATATATATATATATATATATATATATATATATATATATATATATATATGCAAAATTTATAGAAAACTAACATTATTATAGTAGACTATAAACATTTTTCGACAGCGTCAATAGATGGGAAAAAATATATAACTGATTTTTGAGGAGCAACACACCCTGAAACCGGTCCATAGGTGGTTGCTTCGGATGGATAAATCCAATAGTTCCTTCTCTTAATTAACAAGCATCTGCATATTTTTACCCGAAATGGGGTATTATACACAATTATGTATCAGATGTAATACAATACCTGTCACGGCATATAGCCAGAGAAGTAGTTGTTTTTTGATATCTAATCGACCCAAATAAACCTATAATATAGGTGACATACAGCAGAAATAGCTGATTTTTAAAAATCAGTTATACATATTTCCCATCTATTGACGCTGTCGAAAAATGTTTATAGTCTACTATAATAATATTATAGTTTTCTATAAACTTTGCAGACTTTACAATACTTCGCAGAAGCTATTCACCGGGTGGTGCTTGTTAAAAAGTATAGATGTCGTAACTGGCGCTTTTCGCGTAGCACTTCATGTATACTTGGTAGGAGTCGAAGCTGTTGATGTGTCCAGTCGAGGTAGACCTACCCTATGCTGATAAGGGGAAAACCCACCTCAAAACCGGTCCTTAGGTGGTTGCTTCGGATGGATAAATCTAATAGTTCCTTCTCTTACTAAACAAGCATCTGCATATTTTTACCCGAAATGGGGTATTATACACGATTATGTATCAGATGTAATTCAATACCTGTCACGGCATATATCCAGAGGAGTAGTTATTTCATGATACATAATTGACCCAAATGAACCTATAATATAGGCGACATACAGCAGAATTAGCTGATTTTTAAAAATTAGTTATACTGAGGTCTTTAGCAACTCCGTGGTCCAAATAACAAAACCAGTTGGCTAAATTTCACCACGGATCACACAATTTGTTGATTTTTGAAATATGTTTAATAATTATGTTAATTAATATTTAATAAATGCAAAGCCTAATATTCGTTGTTTTATATCATACCATAGACATCTGTAAAAATTTAAAAAATACTTTTTAAAGCGCGTTAAAAAAAAATTCAAATTACCATACTTTTCCTCGCCATCCAATTTATACAGAGACGTGTAAAATACAAAATGTTCGAAAAAAATGATATTGGTACAAAAGTTCCTAATAATTTATTTTATTGCACCAAAATATTTGAAAACTGCATTTTTAATTGAAATAAAAACCACGCTGTTTAATTGACAAAACAATAAAAGCTATTAGCTCTCTGAATTTTCTTGTTACCAATTTAGTCGTATGGACAAGCAATATTGTAACTTAATATTAGTTTTATATTGTTCGTTTATGATTTTTCATTTCAAAACAAAATAACTTTATGGATTAACGTATAAAAAATTTAGTACCAGTTAATAAATATTAAAATAAAAATTCCAAATAGTAAAACAATAGCTATTAAATATTATTTTTAAAATCTGTCTAAAAAAAGTGATGCGCTTTATAGATAACGTAGGTATTTATTAAAAAAATGTCGACAAAGTAAAATCTTTGATTGGATAAGAAATTATATCTTCACCGCATAGATTTCCAAAGAGTTTACAGACTACTGCTGATAGTTAGTGATCATGTTAATGGACTGTGGGGTCCTGGAACATAACAGCATGGAAGCAGTGGTATCGAAACGGAAAGGAATTGGAATTTATTAAAAATCCTTTCGTTTTTAAAATTAAGGACGAGTCTAAATTTAAAGGGTAGATCTTTTTATTATATCACGAAGGTAATTAAATTTTACTATCGTAAAATTTTTTGGACAAATTTAGTCGCCGTCGTTTTATATTTCTAAACAATTTCTTAAATTTATATTTTACAATAGGGCAATTATCTCCTTGCTTGTTACGATGTGTACTGAAACAAAACATCGTTCTCTTTATTTATGATTGTATAACACACTATTTAATTTTTCAATATAACTTTTTATAACTAAAAGGATCATAATAATATCCCTGCAACTAAATCGTTTATTGCAGCTTTCCATAAAAATAATAATTTTTTACAAACAAATAATAAATAAGTTACTCCTTACTATAATTGTTAATGTAAGAACAAATTACAGGTTATTGGAGGCAAGAAAAGATAAGTAAAAGAATAAAATACGTAATTATTTAAAGAGTAAAGCTAAGCGTTTGTTTGCTGTTGTATCTTCACAAAGTAACATGATACATGGTATTAAACTATGTTTGCGCGCTTATATTCGCTTGTGTATTTTAAAATCATACAAAATACATTAAACTAGAAAACTAAATATAATATAAATAAATAATAAATGAAATCACTAATTTAATAAATGCAAGATACTCACTAAAACACGGGTGTAGGAAAATGTTTTAGATAAATCTACTTTTTATACACTGAATTAACGACCCACAACTTTTTTTGTGGTCTAGGGCAGTTACAAAATACATCTAGTGCATTATAATGGTTAATTAAGTTGCAAATTTACAAAAAAAGACTTTTATGTGACATTTCAATTTATTATAGGAATAAGGACTATTTCACTGCTGAAATAAATGTACTTCCAAAAAACTATCAAAAAAAACATAAATTAAATGGAGCAAATTATAACAGTCATTTGTAAGTTCGCAGACACTTTTCAAAGAGTAGTTTGTAGTAAGCGCCCTGTGCCTAACGCATACGCATTCGTATATATTAGGCAGGACTATAAATAAGTTGCCTCCAGAAAGTTCTTGGTGTAGAGACAAGAGTTAAAAGTATCATTTACGATAAAATCGAAGAAATTTAGTTATTTGGTCAAAAAGGGCAGATTTTTATTAAAGCTTTTCTCTTGTGTGACTCTTGTGCAAGGCTCACTTCAAGACTCGATTTAACTATTGCCGCTAGCCTTAATTTTGATTATCGAACAAAGACAAGACACACTGGTAATTGAACACTCTAATAGTGAAGAGTAGAGTGTTGCATTTGCGATTTATACCTGATAATAATAATCCAACGAGAAGCGACAGTTTTGTTGGAACGTTTGATATTTTTAGAGTCGATTTTCGGTGCACTTTCAAACACTTTATAAAACTCTACATTGCATAACAAAAAAATAGAAAACGATTTGGAGTGTAAAATGCTGCTACACTGCTAAACTACCGATAGTTTAATAGTACTGGGTCAAATTTATAATCAATATTATGATTTTTGCATCTATTGTTTGGGTATCATCATTATCATAGTCACGTCTTTATCCCGTAGGGGTAGGCAGAGACCACGTCCTTTCACTTGATACGGTTCTTAAACACATCTTTTGCTTCTTCTACTTTCCTTTGCGTTCTCATATATGCTCGTCGGTTGTTGGTAATCTTGACTTGGCCTTTCTTCAAAACAATGTAGATATGATCAAGATACGTTCGCCGAGGTCGACCTCTACCGACTTGTCCATTCACACTCGCCTTATAAATTTGTTTCGTCAATCTTCCTTCATTCATTTTTTATACGTGTCCAAATCATCTAAGCATTCCTTTACTTTATCCAACCGAGTCACTCCGGCTATACTTCTCAGACTACTCATCTCCGCAGCATTAATCCTATTTTCATGCTTCTTCTGCCAAACCCAATATTTACTACTATACATAAGAGTAGGAAGCAACACATCTCTATGTACAGCCGGACGTGCCTTTTTTGACACTTTCTAGCTGCTCATAAAGCTATGCAGTGCCTCATTCATTTGTTGTTCTGCCAACACCCTTCGCTCAATGTCATACTTTCCATCTTTTGTAAACTTTGAACCCAAGTACACAAACTGATTTACTTGTTTTACTCTTTCTTCCTTAATTGAAACTTCACTTTCTTCTCTTTTAAAAACAATTACTTTTGTTTTGCTTACATTTATTTTTATCCCTTTGATTTTCAGGACATTGCCTGCTACTCCTCTTTAGATGACGCTAATACGACTTGATCATCGGCGTAAAGAAGGCATTTAACGATCAAATCTTTCATTTTCAATCCATACGCACTCTTATTTAAATCTTTTAAACAATCGTCTATGTATAAGCTAAACAGCCATAGCGAAGCCACACATCACTGTTTCACATCTTTTTCGATGTTAAACCAGTCCGTGCAAGCTCCGTTTATCCTGACACAAGAAGTGAAATCCTCGTAAAGTGATTTCAGTGCTCGTAATAAACTACCGCTTACCCCATACATAGACAATGTCGACCACAATTCACTCCTCACCACTCTGTCATAGGCCTTTTTCAAGTCTATAAAAGCGCAATAGACGTTCTGACTTCTAGCCAAGAATTTTTCGACTATACCTCGTATTGATAAGACCTAATTCATACATCTTTTTCCTCTTCTAAATCCTACTTGCACATCCTATATCATCTTTTCAGTTCCATTATTCTTTTAATCAATATCTTTGTATACACTTTGCCGACAGTAAACTTATACCTTGGTAGTTCTTACAGTCCTACTGCTGCGAATTTTTTTCCTTGTAAAGCGCCACTATAACAGCCTTGCACCAGTCGTTTGGTAAGCTACCACGCCTCCAACAAAGGTTAAGAAGGCGGTACAGCAGACTAGTTACCATGCTTTGCCCAGCCTTTAGCATTTCAACTGTTATCCTATCGTACCCAACAGCTTTACCCAATTTCATACTGTTCACCGATTCCACAATTTTTGTCGTACTAATTTCACTTTCAATGCAACTTTCACTCATGTCTCCAATTGGGACCTGTACTTGTGTATCTTTTTTCTCAAATAAACTTTCAAAGTATTCCTTCCATCCCTTTGATACACATTCGTCTCCTTTTACCATACTACCATCTTGGTTTCTGATTATTTCCAGTTACGAGGTAGTATTTTTATGGATTTTTTATGGATTCCTGCCACAACCTCTTATGCCACACCTTTTAACCTTTTATACTCATTCTTTGAAAGATCTTTTGTGTCGTTTAAAATTGAGTCCGAAACTTCCACTATCAAATATCTATAATGACTAGGTCCTACAAAGTTGTAGTTTAAGTACATGAAGTAATCTTAAAATGTAGATCTCTGGAATTGTGTTAGGATAATTTTCTTTAGTTCATAACAATCCAATTATGAGCCCAATCAACCTGGCGGTTCATAACTTTATCGGTCTGCGAAGAAAGTTTGCGAGATCTTGATATTTACGTAGTCAAATTAATTTTTATTCAGCGCAATGAATGAAGCTCAGCATTGTTTAATTAACTTTATGACGAATGTTAAGAAGTAATTTATTTAACTTTTTAAAGCGTTTATGTGTAAGGATTCTAATATAACTTAGAGCGAAAGGCAGCACTGATGTTTTGTTAATATTACACGAACACAGTACATAATAATAAAGCACATCAATTCTAAGGATAAAACGACGGAAACAAAGAAACTAAACTCATAAAAAAAATAATTATGTTTAAAACCTATAAGACTTGAATTTTTATTGAAAGAAACATGTTCCCACCATATTCTTGAGAGCTAACTAATAGACAAATATAAGTAACATTTTAGACAGCCAGGCTGCTCCTTAAGCACTAAGCTTCTACAAAATAAACTCTAAGCTTGTATGGAACTGCATCGAATCCCTAGAGTACCTTGGTGCACCTTTGTTGTAGGTGTTCGGGCACCAGGTTATGGTGGGCAAACGCGTAAAAAAGTTAGCCAAATCTGCTTTCATAGGACCAGAACCAGCCTTTGGAGTCACCACAAGTGCTGCCAAAACCATTATTTAGGACTGGGCGGGGAGGAAAAGACTGACACAATGGTCTGATCTACCAGGGTTAAAACATTTATTTTTACCCAAACCTTTAGAAAACACAACCAAGCAAATCCTAGAGTCTAGTAGGAACGACCTGGGAATTCTGAAGAAACTGTTTACAGGACATTGTCACGTCCTGACTGCTCGATGGAATTTCTCTAAAGCTGATTGGCCCAGTTTCTCTAGAGATTTGGATTCTTACATAAGATTCATACTCCCAAATTAACAAAACTACCAAAAATTTGCCAACATTGTTATAAAGACCGCCAAAAAACACATCCCTAGAGGAATTAGAAAGCAATATATACCAGTATGGAAGCGGAAGATCTGATGTCGCGGACGACCTTTTGCACAGCCTGGACAAAGCCAGTAGGACCAAATGAAAAAACACAACTGAAAAACTAGACTTAAGACGCTCTAGTAAAAAGGTATAAAGTCTTCTGAAAAACTAGGAGCCAATTCACATGCTCCACAAACTAAGCCAACTGTCACACCTGATCAGATTGCCAACAACATAGTGAAAACGTCTAGGGCGCACTCCAATAAAGATCACTCACGTAAAATAAGAAAAGAGCTAAGCATTCTAAAACAAGACAGCTGTGAACAACAAGATCTGTCAAAACCTATCACAATTAAGAAACAACAATGGCGCTTCAAAACTTAAGAAATGGCGAGGCCCCTGGCTGCGATAATATCCATATCCTACATTTAAGAGTCCTACCTATAGAATTCAAGATGGCAAAGATCATCGCCATCCTTAAGCTAGGCAAGCCTGACAATAGATCTGGATGCTACAGACCCATTGCCCTCCTAAGCGCAGTATACAAACTGTTCGAGAGCCTTCCCTACAACAGGTTAAATCCACTTCTGATGAAGTCTTTGCCTGTCGAACAGGCTGGCTTCAGACCAAATCGAAATTACAAAGTGTCACGTGCCCATTTTTTCCTTCCACAGTTCTATAGTTTCGTATTCATTGTTGCATACCGTACTCTGTGGTAACTCGAATATATAATTCGTTGTAGATAATGTTGCATAACTTGTAGGGGTAAGATTCGATAGTTGGTTTGCAATTTCTGTGTGGATGGGACTAAATATCCACACGGACGAGGACGAGGCACAGATTTGAGAAGATTGTGGGTTGACGTTTATTCCGCGCCATTTTTCTTGATTTCCGATATAGGAGCGTCAGTCGTTTGGGGAGCTTCATCGAAGTCGGAGGTGTTGGTGAAGGTTGTTGGGGACGGTGTGTTATTAGCACGTGTGCGGAACCTCTATGGGATTTCTTTCATATCTGGCTGTATTTGGGCCATCTTAATTGGATTTTGAAGAAAAAACCATTTGATTTTCAACTTAACCATTTTGTCTTGCCTTTGTTGTGGATATTTTTGGAGTTTTGGTGTCGAGTTGAATAACCGTTATCGGGATTTATTTGAGGGAAGCCATTGTTCACTAACTGGTGCCGCCCCATAATCTAACCAGCCCCCGGAGTAGTTCAGGAGTAGCACAGGAGTAGGCCACAGGAGTAGGCCACAGGAGTACATGTGAATTCGCATACCCAAAGGTTATCAGTGATTTATTTTTAAATATATAACGCGGTGTCTCATTCGACACCACGAGTAAGTTTTGCTTTAGTTTATAAATATAGTACTTTGTGAATTCGTATACCCAAAGGTTATAAGTGATTTGTTTTTAAATATATAACGCAGTGACTCATTCTGACACCACTATTACGTTCTGTCTTAGTTTATTAATACATTGTTAAAAACTATTTATTGCATTAGATAATACGCCAAAACTAAACTTGGATTAAAATACCTTTCTCAATAATTCTTTATGTCCAAGTAAAAACATATTTTCTTCCTACTTATTTGTAAATATCCTACAATCTTGATATTTTAAAGGACAACCATTGTAAAGATATTTTTAAATGAACTCGATTGTTTTGGCAGTGAAAATCTTTATGTAAACGGTTAACTAGTGAATCTTCTTTGCCTTTATGTAAATGTTTGAATTAGTGTTATTAGTGAGTTGATTTATATATGTTTTGCTTTTTTTTGTAACTTGGTAAAGTCTGTTACTCTTACTTCTGTTTTGGTTATTTTATAAAGTTGTAAGTTTTACATTTTTGGTTTGTTTTAGCAAGAAAATTTTACCATAGCTGTTAACTTTGACTATATTTGTTATGATGTTGCTATTGAACTGTGTACCTTAATTATCTATTGAGTGAGTAAAGTATCCAACATATTTTTGCTATAATTTTATTTATTTGGTTCACCATAATCATAGTTGTTTATCTTGTAGCTCTGCTAGTGCCTATAAGATCTAGGGGTTTCCGGCTTATACCGTTTAAGTCGGTGGCGCAGCTCACTTTTATATTTTTTTTCTTCTACCCTCTACGGCTGAGCTCGGGCATAATTTGCCAGTAGAGAAACCGCTAGCAGAGTACTCTTTAGAGAACGAAAAAGACGTGGCAAAAGATCAGGTCCTTGCATTAACAACTTTCATTGAACGAACAACGCCTAAAAACCGGTGCGGCTTTTGTCGATCTGACAGCCGCGTACAATCCTGTCTGGAGAGAGGGCTTAATATATAAATTCCCAAAAGTCACCGGGTGTAAAACGATGACATTCTTTTTAGATAGCATGCTGTCAAATAGGGTCTTGCAAATCTCAATGGGTGGCTCTCTCAGTAAATAAAAACTCACCCAGGGATCAGTGCTTGCGCCCCCACTGTTTAACCTATATGTCGCTGACCTGCCAACTACTACATCTAGAAGATTTATGTATGCAGATGACATCGCCCTCGCAAGCCAGCACACCAGCATGACTGCCCTTGAACAAACTCTTTCCCAATATCTAGAACTGCTGGCTTTTAAGAAATGGCGTCCAACCTTAAACTTACTTAAAACGGAAACCTCATGCTTCCATTTAAATAATTGGCTTGCTGAAACCCTCCTACAGGTACCCTTGAAAGGTGCTATGCTCCCACACAACTTTCACCCAAAATATCTGGGCGTAACACTGTTTACGTGACCAATATCATCATTTCCTCTGTTTAAAGCATACATAGTATAAATTAAGGTGGAGTTTCATTTAAAGTATAATTGTAAAAATATTTGGACTGCAAGAGAAACTGACATAAAATTATTCAACACAAGTGTGCTAATATATGTTTATCCGAGTAAAAGAATCCAACACTTATATTGTCAATGTCTGGCTTGTTTAACACGCATAATCAGCATCCAGAATACGTGCTTTGTATTTTTAGAAGCACTTTATGCGACCGAGAACGTCGCAAAGGGCAACGGCCTTTAAATCAAAAGACTCGATTGCTTGCGGCGAAACAGATAAAAGGGATAGTTTTCAATTGGGATATTGGAAACGAAAAAAAAGGGATATGAAGCTTACGGGTACATAAATATAACTTGACAGCTTTATATTTAAATATAGCCTTTTTTTATCTTAAAGTAAGTTTTTATTCGAAGTGCGGAATTTAATTTTAAAAGAGATTGGATCTGGTTTCCAGACAACTCAAATTTAAAATTTTGGGTTGCATTACCATCCATAAGTTATTAGTTTAAAAAAAACATCACAAAATAATCAAATAAATGTGGTATTAATTTTAAATTACTAAAGACTTTGATTATAAAGCATTGTAAGTGCAATTAAAAGTACTGACTTCTGCTACAGTTAACCATTGGCATCTCAAATAGAATACTTAAATAAAAAATTGTTTGTGCGCAGCTCACACACAGCAGAAGTGAAACTTTAAAAACAGATCAAATACGGCAACGTTTATTGTGAAAATAGTTTAGATTATATTTATTAATCTGTTCCATATAAATAAATATAAATGTACACACAAAATTTGTTACAAATATTTTTCATCATGCGCCTACGTCAACTATTAAAACAAGAGTGGGAAGGCTACATACGAAGCACCGCAAAAAGTAGAAATCGATAACGCTGTATAATGAAGTTTAACTTCAAAAATATTACTGCATTGATTTAAATTTTTGCAGCAACAATGCTAAATCTTTTTGAAGTGAAACTTGAATGAATAAATAAATAAAAAATGGGAATTGTGGAAAAGGTCTAATTGTTCTTAGGCACTGCAGCATTGTCTGCTTTTTGTACCTTTCCAGCTCCTTAGTTTACTCCCATTTCTTCAATTCTCCTGTAAAGGAGTAGAAGCTCATGTACTGCTATTGCCTCGGGTGGATCACCCCTTTGGTCTTGTATACACCCCAGATAGTGCCTTCACTAGGCGGTGTCTTTACATTCGAAGATAATGCGAGTGGCTGTTTTCTCCTCCTTATTACATAATCTGTATACAGGTTCTGTGTCAGACACGCCTATATTGTGCATATGTTTCCTTAAAAACCAGTGTCTGGTACAAAGCTCTACAACTGTTCTAAGTATTTTCCTACTTAGCGAGAGCAGCTTCCCTGCCTGCTTGGGTGAGGGTTCTTTTAGCATTAACTTGCTGTGCCTAGCTCCCTCTAGCTTTGCCCACTTCAGCTGATGCTGAGCGTGGACCCAGCCATTGATCGCTGCTTTAACGCTGGCATTGGGTATCCCTACTATGGGTTCTGGCACAATAAATGGTGTTCCAGAGCCCCGCCCAGCTAGTTCGTTACCAGAAATACCTTTATGCCCTGGCACCCACGACAAAGTGACCTTGTAATGGTTAGCCAAGGTTCGTATGGCTCATTCCCGGGCAATTTTTGAGTCTATTCTCCTTGATGCCAAAGCTTTAAGTGCCGTAGTGCTGTAGGATTAAGCCTGCCAGATAATGAGATATAATACATTATACAGCGTTATCAGTCTCCTCTTTGTGAAGTGCTTCGTACGTAGCTTTCCCACTCTTGCACAGTTTAAATAGGCGTTAAAAATTTGTGTGTACATTTATGTTTATTTACATTATTAATATATAATATTTCAGTATTGTTAAAATAAATTTTGCCGTCTTTGCTGTGTTTTCTGAAGTTTCATTTCTACAAACACACATTTTTTTGTAGTTGATTAGGTTACGTAAGTCGAGGTATAGTTTGTTTTTGAAGGTGAACCAGGGAAAAAATCTTTGGGTTTTAAATAATAAAATACTACTGATACCTATTAGGAGATCTATTTATGTACACCGTTTAAGGCAGGTTACGGTGTCCCTTTTTCGGATAACAAAAGCGTTATTTTGAAGTTTTATATGCGCAATCTGGATAATTTGGAAAAACTAGATGTGCAGGGGAAGCTGGAGGGAAAACGACCTCGAAGACGTTCCCCAAGACGATGGATCGACCAAGTTAGGGAATTCATCGGTGCTCCGTTTTAAGAAAACATCAGGAATGCCTCAGACAGGGATAAATGGGGAAGATTTCCCAAAACACAATTTAAATAGCAACTATGAGATCACGACCCTTCAGCTATTAAGTATACAACTAGAGAGAGAAAGAGAGATATGCCCATTGCGGTAATTATTAGCAGCACAAAATAAAAATATTTAAACTGCCAAAAAAGCGTTTAACATCTACAACTACATCTACAACATTCACAATAGTAACGCGATGATCATTCAATATTTGAAGTTTGTCCATTTCACTGATTTACGTTAAGTGAATATTAAGCCTTTAATTTACCTAAAGAGTCATTCAAATACAAATATTAATTATGAAGTTATTCAGGTGAAGTATGGTTTAGCTTTACAAAGCTGTACTTTTTTAAAATTTTCGCAATAAATTTATATTTTATAGTATTTATTATTTAATTTTGCTTCGTAATGATTAAAGTAATTGTCAGTGTCTTTGTAACAAAAAAAAATTGTTTTAACTCTGCTATAGTAACATAATATTAAATAAGCTAAACCAAGAAAAGTGAATAATTTGCAAGTAATTTGCTAACATTCTCTAAGCTGTTTACTGGTGGAATTTTCACATAAATATTGTCTCGGATGAAAATGTATACCATCATATGAATAAAAGATGTTCTTGTGAAAATATTCTTGCGTAAATATTACCCATGTTTTTTAGTTATAGATGGGGGCAAATAAAATTTATTCCAGTTGGTGTTACATCTGTTTATCATTTTCCAGCATGCCAATGGCTTTCAATATTCATACTTACACATTCTCTTTAATGTTTGAAACCAATCAAACATAGTACAATAAAAAAACATGTTTTTAAGCTTTTTTGCGCTAAATGTGGGTTAAAAATACAATATATTTAATGAATAAACTTATTATTATTAAAATATATATTAATATTTTTAGTTCTTTTTTCCTATTGACAGGGCCGTTACTTGATGAAGATCCATAGTAAATTAAATAAATATACAGAAGACGATTCATGAATATATTATTAATATTCAGAGAAATATAAAATTCACAATTGAAGTAGAAAATTAATCCATTAATTTTTTTAGACCTGACTATAAGTAAAATAAACAAAAAACATGAATTTTCAATTTACCACAAACCTTTACAAACAGATATTACGATTCATTGCAAATCTATCCATCCTTATTAACATAAATTAGCGGCTTATTACAGCATGATTCAAATATTAGTAAATTTGCCCCTCTCCTTAGACCATTTCAATAAAGAACCCAACATAATAAAACAAATAGCAGTGAATAACACAGGTATAATGAATTAATTGATAATATACTGTCCAAGAAACTCAAAACAAAAACAATTCATAATGTTTTTCCTATCACAGAACTACATAATAAATACTATATTTTTTTAACATATTTTGGACAATCAACAAAAAAGGTAGCGTCATTTTTAAATAATCAAGATATAGGAATCGCATATACAGTGTGGAACAGCCAAATGGAATAAATTCGATAACGAATAAATGAGAGCGTGTTGGGAAAAACGCTTGGACACGTCGATTTGTATTTTTAGATGCGCATTTTTTTAAAAAAAAAATAATTATATAGGGTGTGTCATGTGACAGTGGCCGATACCAACATTCTTATTTTAAATACAACCCCCTATATATTATTTATTTTTTTGATTCTTCAGAAAATTCTAGACTTAATTCATGTACAATGTTCCATACCTATCTTCAACTGTTTCGGAAATATTAAGTGTTTTCAGATGTATTACAAAAATTAACTTTAAAAAAGAAAATTATTTTATTTCACAAATAATGTAAAAAAAACAAAAAAACATTAATTTCAATGTAAGAGATGTTCAAAATATTCGCCGCGAACGTCTTGGCAACATGCTAATCTGGTATAGAAATGTCTTCTAACGTTACTTAACATCTCAGGCGTGACTGATCTAATCGCAAGCGTAATTCGTCTTTTTAAGTCAATGTAAGTCGAGTGGTTTAGGTTTGTATACATTACTTTTGACATATCCCCACAAAAAAAAGTCTAATGGCGTCAGATCAGGAGATCGTGCTGGCCATTCTATAGTTCCGCGCCTCTCTATCCACCGATTTGGAAAATTTTGGTTCAGGTACTGCCGGACATTGGCTCCATCTTGCTGAAACCATAGTATATTGACAGGAACTTGTGGGTTTGCTGGATCAGGATATAAGTTTGTCAAAGTTGGCACGACATTATTTTGGAGCAGTTCTAAATATTTATCTCCATTCAAGTTGCCATCAATAAAAAAGAGACCTACGATATGATTTCCAACAATTCCTGCCCAAACATTAACGTTTTCAGGATATTGCGTATGTTCCTTTTTCCAATGTATTGAGTGTAATGTAGCGAATTTGTGAAATAAAATAATTTTCATTTTTTAATGTTAATTTTTGTAATACATCTGAAAACACTTAATATTTCCGAAACAGTTGAAGATAGGTATGGGACATTGTTCATGAATTAAGTTTAGAATTTTCTGAAGAATCAAAAAAGAAAATATCATATAGGGGGTTGTATTTAAAATAAGAATGTGGGTATCGGCCACTGTCATATGACACCCTATATAATTATTTTTTTTTTAAAAAATGCACATCTAAAAATACAAATCGACGTGTCCAAGCGTTTTTCCCAACACGCTCTTATTTATTCGTTATCGAATTTATTCCATTTGGCTGTTCCACACTGTAGAACAAATAATTCGTTGGAAAAGTTTATTAAAAATAATAAGGTTAGAACTTCCAAATTTAATAAATCAGGTGTATATAAATTAAATTGTGGAACTTGCCCAAAGGTATATATTGGTCAAACTGGTAGAACTTTTAAAAGTCGCACACACGAACATCATATGAGTTATGTGAATAAGAAAACTAATTCTACATATTCAAATAATTTTTTAAAAGAAAATCATACTTTTGATGGGGAATTCAAAATTTTACTTACAGAAAATAAAGGATTGAAGTTGAATCATTTAGTATCATTAAAAATTAATAGACTTAAAAATTCAAACCTACTACTTAACGACCAACTTGATTTAAATAACTCACCATTGTTGAGTTTATTTTCTTAGAATAAAACTAATTTCATGTTTCCTGAGTTGTAAAATAAAATTCCATTTATTTAATTAATCTTTTAAGTTACGGCTACCTAGAATTACAATATATGAAATATTTGAAATGGAATTCTATTAATGTGAATATATTAAGGACAGGTACAGTTAGTACCTACCTGTAAGGGAATAAAAATGGATTTACTTAGCGTATTGTATAATCACTAGAGAAAGCTGTGTTACCGAAACATGTTGTGTGTAGAATAAAAAATTTGTGCAGATAGAATCGTCTCCAGTATATTTTTTTAATTTAATATTTTTAGATTATTTTTCTGTGTGTATTTATTAAAATAAATGATTTTCTATGTACAAGGGTGTCTAAAGCTGTTATTTAAAAAAAATTAATAGTGGTAAAATTAGAACATTAATATATGAATGTATAAAAATTTTAAATACAATTTTTGTTATTTATTGTTTAACATTAATATTTTGTTAGCTCTTGAAGAAGTGAAATAGATATTGTTCCATAAAAATTTTTTGGTTAAAATAATGAAACAACCAGAAAAGAAGGCAAACGGAAATAAAACTTCCAAGTTTTGTCTTCTTATTGTTTGCTGTTGCTATTGCATAAATAAGTACATTAAGGTGGGCGTTCGAAGTCGTGTATTTTTTTATTCAATTTACGCTCAGAAACGGTTAGACTTTATTTGCTCAGATTTAGTAGGTAAACTCAGAAAGGATCGGAGTATCGAACGAATATATCGAGATTGATTTCATTTCAAAAAATATTTATTTTGATAATTGAAGTAAATAAGTCAATAATACATGCTTCTGTCTCACTTTAAACGAAAGATCTATGGGAATAGTTCGACATCCGATCAAAAGCGAATTTCCAGACTATTTCGTTTAGGAGATTAACTTGAACTACAAAATTGGCGGCAAATAGTCAAATTTAAACATATACCTAGCAACAAATAGTTCCTTCTTCTTTTCCACATTCTTAATAATTTCTTAGTTCAACAGCTAACGGATAGAAAGCGCCATTGTATATTTCATTCATTTCCAGGGCCACTATACTTTTATTCATGAATGAATTTGGAATAGGATGTTGTTAACGTCGTTGAAAATAAAATGAAGAGATACTGTGTTGTATCGGATTGGGAATATATTCATAAGCGTATCATTGAACGGAATGACGGGCTCCGAAGTATCAATCCATATAACAAAACATTTTCTTACTAATAATAGGTCTATCAGTAGAGATTTCTCTATACTTTTTTTAAGGGTAGTGCACCTTCTTTTTTTTTTCTTCTTATAATAGGACCTGGTCCTGTTTAGTCCGTTGCGTTTATCCTTCTTCGGAGCTCTTCCTATGACGCTGAGCTCCAGCTTTCGTACCATCTCTTCGGTGGTCTGACTACCAGTCTTTGCGAGTTTGGTTTTTGCGACATGGCCCACATTGCCCACCTTTTATCTGGTATCCTTTCCACATGGTCTCTCCAGCACCTATTGCGTGTTCTAGCCCATCTTACTACATCCTGTATTTCTAGTTATTCTCTGATATCCTGGCTTCTCATTCTATCCCTGAGAGTAACACCCTTGATGGTTCTTAGTATTTTCATTTCGTTCGTTCTCATTATTATTTTCGTTGTTGATGTTTCAGCTCTGGTTTCTGTGGCGTTAAAATAGGTCTTACACATGTTTTATAAATCCTCAGCTTGCTTTTTGTACTCATTTTATTTTGCCATATGATATCTCTCAGGTATCCGCTGACTCTTGTTGCTTTTATGACTTGTGTTCGTGCTTCTTCAATAAGGTTTTTTTCGCCTGATACCTCCACTTCTATGTAGGTGAATCTATTTAGTTAATTTATTTAATTTTCGCAATACTAAAACTTGAATTTCCATCAGCAGGTCTTCATAATTCAGGTAAAAATGAATTTTTGTGGCAAAATAAACAAAATAGCAGCTTATGATTATGGTCCGATTTTTTTTTAATATGAGTATGTGGGTTTTTTGGAGTCGGAGATTATGATTTTAATCAAAATATGCAACGTTCATGTAATAATAGCTATTAATACACTGTCACGTGCCTATTTTTTCCCATCTACAGTTTCATTATTAATTGTGTCTCTGATAATCTGGTGCTCGTAAATAGTTTTGCATACCGTATTTTGTTCGTTGTAAATAGTGTTGCATTCCTAGTAGTGATAGGATTTAATTATTAATGGCTGTGACATTTTTGTTAATTGGAGTGGGAGTCTTTGTTATTAGATTTCGCCTTGATTTTTGGCCTCGATTGTCGTGTGTTGTCAGCTATATTATTGTTTGGTTTGCTTTTCTGTGTGGATGGGCTGGCTATCAACACGGACGAGCGCGATTATGAGTTGGGAACATAGATTTACAAAGGTTGGCTGACGCGTGTCCCGTGTCATTTTCTGATATCCGGCCTGGGAGTGAGCAGTTGAAAACGGTCGCTTGGTGTGAGTCTTGAGAGTCTGTAGTGTGGATTTTAGTATCGTCGTGTGATATTAACAAGTGTGCAAAACCTCTACGGTTTTATCTTCATATCTGGCTGTATTTGGGGCCATCTTAATTGGATTTTGAAGAAAAACACCTTAATTTTTTTAACTTGACCATTCTATCTTGCCTTCGTTGTTGATATTTTTGGTGTCGGGTTAAAATAGCCGCTAGCGGGAATTATTTAAGGGAAGCCATTGTTGGTTAGCACGTGCAGTTCCATAACCATCATCCATATCGACGATAAATTTCAGTGTTATAAAGACTTGCTTGGTGTTTTTAGCAGAAATTATTATGATAATACTACTTGGTGTTTCTGTTTCTTGGATCATCGATGTAACAGTGACGTCTCTATGAAGTTTTCAATTGGTTACATAGTATTGAGTTTAATTTTATCAACTTATCAGTTATTATGTGCTTGATCTAAGTGTTTTCAACAGTTTAAAAGTAACAAATTATTTATATTAAATTTGTACCTGCTCCAAGTTGAGTCTGAACGTATACATTACTGAATATCCATTATGTAATTATTGTGATGGTTTTAAATTATTATTTTTGTTGCAAGTCCATTTATTTTGTATTTTTTTTTAATCTTTTGCTATCAAGAATTTTATATAAAACCAATTATTTTTGAAATTTTAAATATTGTGAACATTTTTTTTTTTGTTAATTCTCTTTTGTACATCATTAGGTTTTTATTATTGTCTAAAAGATTGTTATAATTAATTTAAATATTATTTTAAGAAAAGTGTATTAAATTCGTTTAATCCAACTTACCAAAAATACAAAATTTGTTGTAGAAAAAAAATCAGAACATCATTTTTACTTAATTAATATATTGCAGGAATTGTAAATATAGTTTTATTTATTTAGTTCACCATAATTGTTCGTTGTTTATCGTGTGGCTCTGCTAGTGCCTATAAGATCTAGGGGTTTCCGGCTTATACCGTTTAAGTCGGTGGCGCAGCTCACTTTTATATTTTTTTTCTTCTACCCTCTACGGCTGAGCTCGGGCATAATTTGCCAGTAGAGAGACCGCTGGCAGAGTACTCTTTAGAGAACAAAAAAAAGACGTGGCAACACAAGCACGAGGTAAGTGTGCGAGTGTATTTATAGTCATTGCATGATCGTTTCATACACTTTTTTTTCTACGACCAATAAGTAATAAAATAAAAACAAGAAAGGATCATTTTTCATTTTTTCGCGAAAATTATGAGCTGCAACTTCCAATTAATATCTTTTATTGTAAGAATTCACCCAGTGAATTATGGCATACATATGTTCTATTCTTTGATTTCATTAAAATCGGTTCGTTCCCAACGACTATGCCTGGTCGACAATGCAATTTTTTAAAAACATTCACTGCGATATCAAAGGATGATATTCACTAAAGGATAATATTCTTATATCACACTTTTTAGGACAACCCAACAGTCATGTTGCCAAGTGCGCCAATATGCGAATCTCTAGGTTCATTATAATAACCTTTTAGGACTTGTATATAACAACGTTGGATTTTATCTAAAAAAATGTTAATTTTAAATAATTATTTCAAGAATCATTTCTTTCTGAATAATTTTTTTGCCCTAGCCAAATGATAACAGATGACTTAAAACAGCTGTTACATAGAGTACGTAACCTTATTGGCAACAGTGCATACCGACCAGTTCGCCAGATTCGTTCGTAGTAAAAGTTAGTTTTCTATAATTACTTATTTGCACGGTTGCAAACTTGGATAATTATTTTCTACTTATTTTAGCTTAAATTTATAATTATTTGATTTAAAAACAAAGAAAAATTATTTTTCTAAATTTTACAAACACGTTCGACAAACTAACCATAGTTAATCATAAATTCCATATTAAATTCAGATCTCTGTTATGAACGTGTTTGCGAAGCATTTTAAAAAAACAACATCCAATAATTTCGAGTGTAAATACGGGCATATTTATGCAAAAACGCGTGACTGAACTTACGTTTACAGAATACTACTTGTCCGCTTCTTGTTTAATTAAATAATATGAAATATAGCAATGCCTAAACACGAAGAAGGATTTAACAATGCGTCGAGGACTCGCTTTACTGAACACATTTAATTTATAAATATCTTCTATTTATAATTTTTTAATAATTTGGTTAGTGCTTCAAACAAATACAAAAATATGTTAAAGTAACCATATAAAGACATTTAAAAGTCTTAATATTATCAAATAACTTGAAAAAAACTTAAATGGACCGCAAGCAGTTTGATAAAATGAACCGGTTCAATTTTTCGTACCCATTCTTTCTTATTAAAGATGACTGATAAAAAGTTTTATAAAAGGACGCAAGAAGGTTTGCAAAATGCGATACATGATTACAGAAATAAAGGGATTGGTCTAAATCAGGGATTCCCAATGCGGTCGTTATAATCGATTTCCCAGGGGACGACATAAACGATAAACTTATTTTGGCGGTTGACGAGGTCTAAAAATCGACCCCTATTAATTACCATACGTTATTTTTTGAAACTTTCAAGGTACTGTATAAGTTGTGTTGCAAATACCAACTTGTTATAAGAATGACTAATATTTTAGCAGGAAGTATCATTGTTGTACTTTTAAATACTCAATAAGCGTGCCCAAGTTCGTACAAGATGAAAAACTCGGCAAGTCAATAAGCGTGGACAAGTTCGTGCAAGATAATGTGTTCGAGCGTTTTACGCACGTTTTGACTTGCTCTGTATTTGAAAATCAACGAACGCAAGGATTTAAGGCCGCAACTCACCAAAATATTGAACCGGATTTAGCTAGATTGGTAAAAAGTTCATTCATCACACCGAATTTTTTATATTTCATTTGCGATTTTTATGTTTTTTTTCAATAAATAATTACCTAATTAAGTATTTTTACGAAATTTGTATTAATTATTAATTATACTTGATATTTACTGAATTTTATGTCTATTTTTTTGTTAAATTTTGATGACAAATTTACCCACTTAACCGACAGTAAAGTTTTTAAACTGCTAAGTATTTTGTATAACTAGGAAAAATCTAGGGATAGGATTTTTAAAGTAATTTGGCGATGGAGGTCTAAGATATCAGTTCATTTTAAAAAAAAGTCTCTTGTCCAAAATTTTTTGGGAATTCCAGGTCTAAATAAATGCATAAGATTGCATAAGATCCCAAAAGCCACTTTAAAGGGGCATTTAGACCGAGGTGATACAAGTGAGTCCATAAAAATAAAAAAGGGAAGGCTGACCACATTTTAGAAGTGAGCTTGAAGATATTGAAGTAAATTTTTTTTTGAAGTTAGAGCAACGATATTGGAAGACTGGCCTTTGAAATCGCTGAGAAGTTTATATCACAAACGTTAAATCACACTTAAAAAATGGTTGACAAGGCATGGTACTAATCTTTTCCGAAATGACATAAAGACAAAATAAGCTTTGATAACTTAAAGTTATTTTACACAAAGCCAGAGGATTAAGCAACGAAAATTTAAAACAATTTTATTATTTATAAAAAGTTTGCTGACACAAGTAAACTGATTCTAATAAAATACACAATATTATTAAAAGCGGATTTCAAACTGTGCATAATAAACTTCAAAAAGTTTTAGGTGACAAAGGGAAAAACAAGTGGGTGCTTTCATTAGCGGTGAAAGACCACATTGGTTGCTTGTGCTACTGCATCTGGTCAATTGATTCCGCCAATGATATTTTTCAAGCGAATGCGAGTAAATGAATAGTTAAAGAAGAAAATTTTAGCTTTCAGTGTTCAATCATGGCTAAAGCATTTTATTTCTGTGGTCAACCCAAGAGAATTACTAATCTATGGCCATAAAAAACAAAGAAAAACTTTAAATGCGCTTTTGTTAGCTCGATACAATTATCAACTCATAGACTTTAACCTTTAGATGTGTCTTTTTTTAAGCCCTTAAGTACTTATTACATACAAGCTATCGGATCTTGGATGCGAACAAATCCCGGCAGAGCTGTTACTCAATGTCAATTAATTCATATAGCTTATGAACGTGTAACTACTAATGGTTATAAAGCGAACGGCTTTAAAGCATTGGGCATTTGGCCGGTTAATCGAAATGTTTTTTAAGATCATCATTTTGCGCCTGCTGAATCTTTGCATCTTATTGATACTAAAACTAACACGCCATCCTTTTTAAACTCAAAAAAAAAAAAAAATATAAATCTGATCGTATGAATGGAGAACAAAACGTTTTTTGTATGTTGGACAACAAGTTTACGAGTAAACTTTATTATCCATTTTACTTTAATTGAGCACTAAACTTAAACGTTAATAGTTTCAACATGAACAAGCAGTTTCATAAATTACATACTTTGATAAGTGAGTTTCGATTTGTTTTTACTTGAATCAATTTTAGAGGTTTTCTGGCACCACAATCAACTCTTTCAGCACATAAAGTAAAACCATCAAGAACTAGAAATAAAAGAAGAATAAAATAAGTAAACTATCGTTGTTAGAAAATCAATAAAATTAAAAATTGGGTTCTTGTAACGAATCCGTAGATTTAAGTTAAATTTAAGGTTACATTTTTTTCTAATTTTAGTCCTAGTACGTGAAAATACATGACAAATAAATCATGACCTCCTTAAGAAAAATTAGTACGTAACTTTAAGAAGTGTGATATTTCAATGATATACCAATCTTTCATGATTTTTTATACACTTAATCCAAAAATAGAAAAAATTCAATATGGCGGTCATAACAAAAATGTTAGTTGAGGTGGATTGCGGAACAACAAAAAACGATTGAAAAATGTCGTACACGCTATCGTATTCGTCTTAAAAACTGTCATAATATTGTCACATTTTAGGAGCAGATTTTCTGGCGAAAAACAAAATCTGCTATTTTCGGTTTTTCGCTGATATTTCCAAAACCAATTAACCGATTTTGAATCTGAAGCCGGTTATCGAATTCACTAAGCTTCCCCATTTAACATTTGCTGTAGGTATAATAGAAGCCGAGATCACTGTACAGAGAAGCGAAACTGGGACACACTGACCAAGCCCATTCCAGCCCGCAAAATTTATTAAATTTTTTTTTTTTTTTTTTTATGAAAATATTCGCAAAAAGGGTAGACCTATCGTGTGGCCCGCACTGCGACTATTAGAAGGGGAAGGGGTTATAGAAAGGAAATGATTGTGGACACGCTTTTTAAAAAGTTGTAGGTCATAGTTCTCTGGAAAAACTGATTTTGGAAGCTTATTTCATTCCGTAGCAGCACTGTAAAAGAAGGATTCTTGAAGAAGATTGGTCCTTGTAGTGTCAATATTGAGAGTAAATGGGTGAGACTGATCAGCGTGCCGAGTTCTTCGGCCGAATGTGGCCAATGGAGGTACAAGAGTTTTTATTTCTCTGGAGCATCTGCCATGGAAATATCTGTAGAGCAATGACTGGTCTGCAACTCTTCTTGGGACTTGGTTCAAGGGTATTTCCGGACATTGTGATGGGATGATTTGAGGAATTCACTTTCTTGGAAAACGTGGCACTTTGTGTTTTTTGGGCGTTGAACTGATCAAGATTGTTGGTTCCCCACTCGACGATTGCTTTAAGATCTCTATTGATCGAATCAACCTGTTCCTGCCCCTGTCTATTTGTATCATTCACCGAAAGTGATCGATAGGATGTGAAAGTTGAGACAAGTGTGCTATCGTCTGCGAAACTGTAAATGGGGTTCGTGATGGTTTTCAAGAGGTCGTTGATGTGTAAAAGAAATAAGGTGGGGGACAGGATGGAACCCTGGGCGACCCCGGCATTAGTTTTAGATTTATTTCATACTGTTTTAATGCTTTCACGTGGCTCCTTGAGTTTATACTTTTAAAACTATTAAGAGTTTGGAGTAAACAGTAAATAGAGCTGCTTAATGGATTTAATTGATTGAATCCCTTAATAATAGAAAATGATTTCCAATTACCACAGACCAATAATTGTTTTTATTCCGGATATTTATTAAATATCGAAAATAAACCAAAGCAGAGGTTTTTAAACTTAAACATATGGCAGCACACCCACATGTTTGGTATTTCAAAAAAGGTGAAAATGGCAAAAATTATTTATAGAAATAAAAACATTTCCCAAGATATACCTCACAATGTGAAATTTACTTTTCTAAAATTGAATCACAAAAACTATTAAACGCAAATTTATCAATAGGTACAAGTGAAATGAATAATCAAATTTTTAACGATAAATAAATAATGCGAGGGGTAAGCTTGCTAATCGCCACACAATTTTTCAGGACGTGTAATAACATTTTGACGCTAACACGCGCACTTCCCATCGATTTTTAAAGATCCTTTTAGACGTTTAGATGCTTTTAGACGGTCAGATCAGTTCTCAGTTTCAGTACAGTTTGAAAATGCTGCTGATGTTAGATGATCAGTTTAGTTGTCAGTTGTCATTTGTCATGCACAGTTCAGTGATTAAAGAAGATATCCTAATTGCGGTCGCGTTGTGCTTAGCACTAAAACGCCCACGACAAAGGAGAAGTAGATGGAGTAAAAATTGGCTCCTGAAAAGAAATAAACGTTCGCATTTAAATTTATTAAAGGAACTTCATTTTGAACCTTCTGACTGTTCGTTTATACATCCGTTTAACTGAAAACTAATACGATAACTTTTGGTATACCCATCGAGCCACTGCTCCCTATCAGTTTTTTGTGTTTACACATACAGATAACCGATAGTTCGACTAGACTTAACGGAGAACTGATCTGTCCTTTAGTTCCCAGTTCAGTGTCAGTTTTTGTTCACGTTTTACTTTAAGTTCGGAAAAAGGTTTGAATTTACACGATCTGTTTAGTTCTCACTAAGCTAGACGTTGTAGCCCTGAACATAGTGAACAGGTCTAGCCATCCCGTCAGTTCTCAGTCTCCGTGTCCGCTCTCTTTTCACTGTTTAATTTTTACACACAGAAAGAACTGATAGTTTGATTTAAACTGAAAGTGAGCTGGGAACTAATATAACCATCTAAATGGACCTTAAACGATATCTGCTTTTTATTAGAGCTACAGCTGAAAATCTGTCCTAAGATAAGTAGGTTGTAACAAAAGAGATCATAAATTCTTCTAGCTTTTAAAGTCGTAGTTGGATATTTATTTTTGATTGATATCCATAACTTCACTAATATGATGATGCAAAGTTTGTGTGGTCACAAGAGAGTTCAATTAGACTCACTTCTTCATACAAAGTAAATTCTTAGCACAAAAAGGTTCTTGGATTTTTCGACATTGTCTCTCTCTAAGTATTTTGCTAACCAGTCATTAAAGTTAAAAAAGGTGTTGTTTAAAAGGGGAAGCAAGAGTCCTTTGAAATATCACGTATCAATATAACGTATCAATATAACGTATCAAAATGCACCTATTTTTGCTTAAGATACAAAAAAAAATATTCTAAAGTATCTCAACTATGTACTATTTCCCAGTCTCACAATTTTTTTTAACCTCCAAGCCATAACTTTAATCCTGATATATGTCCCGAGATAAGATAAAAAGAATTTAAAGATAGGTCGTATTCACAAATGTCGCAATATACTTAACAAGAATAATATGGTTAATTTTCTATGAGACAAACCTACTCAAGTGGAAGAATCCGAAATGGCAAATACCCTAAATAAAAAGAGTAACATATTTTTGCGACATTAATTCCTCCAAGCATATAGTACACAATTTGTCTATTTTTACATACTGTGAATGTCAAAAGGTCTGCACAAATCTGAATAAAATTTTTATTATACGTCAAAAAATTTCATTATTAATAAAAGTTGATGCAAATTTAGTTGGTGCTATCAAATTTTAAAATATCTAAATAAAAAATAGAAATTTTTAATGGGAGTAAAATTCTTTTGTTTTTGACAGTATAACAAACTCGTTTGAAAGTTTACACAATATTTATTTCTAAAATCTCAGCCTCCTACGAAAGACATTTTTCCCATTATTGCTCTTTTTTAGATGTAAAATCGATACCAGTTCCTAATTTATATACACCATAGGGGTCTCCCTCTTATCACTATTGTGACATTTTAAAGTTAAATTTTATTCAGTTTATTTTTTTCAAATTATGGACGTTTGTTTACAATTTTAATGATTTTATTTACATTTTTTTATGCAAAGTTGTTATTTCACCCTGTAAGTAAGTATATGCATACATACATACATAATCATGCCTTTTTTCCGTAGAGGTAGGCATAGACCACTTCTTTTTACACAAATCTTTTGCTTCTTCTACTTTCATCAGCACTTTAACCTATGCTCGTCGGTTGCTGGTACTCTTGACCAATACATAATGTAACAATTAAATTTTTAAAGTACCACATATCTTCCTTCCCTCTATATATTTTAATGTTTGTTTAAAAAACATTTTCTAAAAAAAATGACAGAATACTGACACAGAACATTTATGGGAAAACAAATTTTTTTGCTGTGATATTAAATCTGATTATTGTTTTAAATCTAAACGTGTTATCTAAATAAACTTTTTTATTATGTCAAAAAAAAAAGAGGTAGTCTTAATCAAAATTACTGTTGTTTGTTCTTACCTGTATACTTTTATTAAAAATAAAATTTTATAACACATGAATAATAAAAGTTTTTGTCATATGGTGCAGACTTTTTGACAGTGTAAGGATAATAAGGAAAAAGTTTGGGACTGATGAAATAAATTAAAAAGAAATGTCAATTATACTTTATACGAACTCAGTTGGACAACGCAAAAATCGGGGTACGGTCAATAATGCCACGACGAGCATTAAGCTAAACTGAACCGGTTGTAATTGATTACTCCCGGTATTGTCCACATGGACTGTCGGCGAACCTTTTGTGATTCTATGCATCCTATTGTATACTACTTAACCCTAATCGGCCAAATTTTATCGGCAGTTTTCTCACCGCAAAAGTCGATGCCGGCAAAAAACAAATCAGTGTTTACACAACTATTTACCAGTGCCGTGTTGTTATAAATACATATTTTTCCCTTTTATACATACCTAATATCTTGTTTTCTGTTTTATTGGAGTATCTGTTATATAGTTAGTAACAGCAATACCTTTTAAAACCTGCACACACAAAAATTGTTGGAACTAGTGAAACAACAAAATTTTAAGAAAGAATACGTTATAGACAAACTTATTTAATCTTACGGTCATACAGTTTTGCGTTTGCCTCCATATTATTGTGTATTCAATCCTATTGAACTGATCTGGGCTGCTTTGAAAAACAAATTACGAAAGTGTAATCAAGCTCCTTAATTAAGCGATTCTGTTCTAACAAATATAAGAAAAGTAATTGATGAACTCACCGAAACTGACTTATGGACAAATTGTGTTTACAACGTCAAAGAAAAAGAAAAACAATATTGTATTTTGCCACAAATCGATAGTGATAAATACCCAAGAAGACTCAAGTTCTGATGAGTGTTTCGATAGTGACTTATGTATAATAGTGTTTAATTTATGGTGGACACCTTATCACTTAAGTCAAAACAATACTTACTTAAAGTTTTTAAAAAAAATTTAAAATGAGTTTAAAAATACATGCCAATCTACGAACCCAATTAAATAAGTTTTGAGTTTAGATAGTTAAATCCAAAACCCCTTAAATTCATAAAAATACATTTCAAAATACATACTTTATTAAGAACATTGTTAACCCAATAATCATTAAATGCAGTAAAACTACTATTAAAATATCTGTTGTGACGCCTATGCAACAACAAAGTTCGGCAAGCCGCCGGATGAAATATTGTTTTTATACTTGTCCAACTGACTATACTATTAAACCAACTATACTATTAAAATAACAGTTATGTCAGTAATATTAATAATTAAAGTCAAAATTTTCTAACATTTCTTTTAAAAAATAATTTTCTTATTACACAAGATTAAACTTGTATATTAAAGTAATACAATCGAATATTTCACAAGAAAATGTAATAATAATAAAAAAATAATGGTTAATGTCTAACAAGTTTCCAAAAATTAAAAATTCTGCAGACAATAGCATAATATAAATATAAAAATTATACTCGTAACATTCATTTCAGATTGAAATGGAAGGATTTTTGATGTGGAGACAAAAATACAAAATTTTACACCCAAATATAAACTGAAGTGCTGTTGGAAACTTATTAAATTATTGAATAAAAATCAGATGATTTTTTGCCGGTAGTTCTCTTGTAAAAAAAAGTTTTAGTATTTTTTATTGAAAATAGAGATAGCTGTGTAATAAACGCTTTAAGAAAATTATAAAAACAATTAAAATAACGTTAAAACTAACATATTTATAGGTACAAAGTATTTTATAACAAGGTTTTAACAGATGTTTGAAGTAGGTACTCAAATAATAAGTTATATAATACGATTAAACAAATTAAACAAATAAAAAAGAAAAATTAAAACCATCTTTAAACTTGGTCTTATTTTGGATTTTTATAGCGTTTATAGAGTAACAGAGTGGAAAAACTTAATAGCTCCAAACAAGAATCCCAACATTAGAGCAGCTGATCGTTTGAGTCAATAGCAATAATTTGGTTATTACTTCATAATTTTCAAATCAAAATATTCCGAAAACGCTACACAGTATTGATTTTTACCAAGAGTACATTTCTGGTGTAAAATTAAAAGATGTTTAAGTTCACTTGAAATTTTTAGTTTCGGCAAAATCGTAATAAATGTGTACACATTTTTTTTCTTCAATGCCCTTTATCTTGAATACGGATGGTATCACGAAAATTTTTTACTAAACAAACCCCAATTATTTTTCAGTTTTCTAGCTATCCTATAACCTAACCTAGAGACGGGGTCACCTTTTTTTTGAAACACCCTGTATAGATACTTTTTTTTTGTTTAAACACTTACAAAATTCAGTGTTTACCAAACAGGGTCACAATACACATCAAAAGTTAAAGTCATTAAAAAACAGGTACTTTATTATAAGTAAATTATAGCCAACAATAAAATTTATCAGTGTATTTTAAGATACAAAACGGAACCAAAATATTAAAAAATTATAAATAAATAAAAATACAAACGTTTATAAATAGTAAAAACATTGAAATGCTTGGATTATATTTTTTTCCATTTAATTTTTTTGGTAATTTAGTATTTTTTCCAATTTTTTTGTTTGCATTCTGTAATGTTTTTGTTTAAAATTTAATTTTGTTTTACAGTTGGAAAATAAAATTTGATTTTAAAGTATAAAATTTTTGGGTTACACTCTTGGGAAAAGACCGGATTAATTAAATAAAACACCCTTTCACACATAATTAATTATTTACAAAATAGTGCCCCTTTACATGTTGCAAAAAGCTCTATAATGAAGTATTTGTAAAGGCGATTTTGTTAAATGGTTTTTAAAAGTATCGAAAAGAAAGCAGCACTTACAATACATTTATTTACAATCCTTTTTAATAAATCTGTATGTCTTTATTTTACAGTAGGTGTAGGTTACAAAGGTGTTTAAATATTAATACGGCCTTAACCCGGAATTGTATTCCCAAAACCATTATTTTATAAATTGGAACAATATATTTATAAATATTAGTTCTTTAAAATTGATAACAATTATTTTTTTTATTAATAATTTTCCATCACCGATTGTTGCTATAAAATTTGAAAAAATGTGCTGTAAAAATTTATTGATTTATTTAAAAATTATACCCAAATAATTAAAAGATTAGTTTTTTTGGGAATTTTGTTTTTATTTAACTACAGAAACGTCGCGTCAAATCATGATCTTTCTCGAATAGTTGGTCGAATTCGCTTGACAGTAGCGTCGATATATATATCGACCACCCATCGCAGAAGTCAGTCTGTATCTGAAGTTTGATCGTGTTTACTATAAGTTATTAATAAATGTTCAGGATATCAATAGAAAAAAAGGCTAAAGTACACCAAAATTTATATAATTATGTAATTTAGTTACAATTTTATCAAATGTTTTGTACATTTTTTTGGATTACCCTTGTAATGTTCATTGTTGAGCTTTAGTCATGTCTTCTTCATGTTTCGTCTTTTGTAAACACATTTGAGGCAAAAATTTCTCCCCATGATGGCTTGACGCCAAAAACTTCAGAGAATTTGGTTGTGATGATTAAAAAAATTTTTTTTTACCTATTGATATCCTAATTATCACAGTACACACAACCCACCTTTTCTGTAATAAATAAATGTGTTGCGTATAACTTCGAACCTTAAGTGTGTTTTTAAATTACTTTGATTTTTAAATATTATTAAACTTTTTTAAAGTAACAAATTTTTTTAATGAATGCAAAAATTTAGCCAAAAAGACATACATACATACATAAAGTCACGCCTTTTTCCCATAGGGGTAGGCAGATACCACTTCCTTTCACTTGCTACGGCTCTTACACACACCTTTCGCTTCCTTTACTTTCATCAGAGCTCTCATACATGCTCGTCGGCTGTTGACTCTTAACCTGGCCTTTCCTCAAAACAATGTTGATCTGATCAAGGTTCTTCGAGGTCGACCTCTACCGACTTGTCCATTCACACTCGCTTTATACATTTGTTTCGTCAATCTTCTTGCATGTATCCTTTCTTCGTGTCCAAACCATCTAAGCATTCCTTTATCTATCTTTGTAACCACATCTTCTTTTACACCACATTGTTCTATTATCTTACTATTCTTAACTTATACAACCGAGTCACTCCGGCTATACTTCTCAGACTTCTCATCTCCGCAGCATTAATCCTATTTTCATGCTTCTTCTGCCAAACTCAACATTCACTACCATACATAAGTGTAGGAACCAACACACCTCTATACACAGCCAGACGTGCCTTTTTTGACCGCCAAATAATTTTGAATTCAGCATTAAAAATTATAGGTCCAACTTAAAACGTTTTCATAAATTAAAGAATGATTACGTATTATTTTTTTTTAACTATATTAAATACTTTAAAGAGCTTAAATTTTCATATAAAAACGACTTACTGTTTTTAACCAATTTATTTTGGTGAAAATTTAATTTCAAGCAAAATACAAAAAAGTATTAAAAAGATAAATTTCAATAAAAAAAATAACTGGCAGTCGCGGGACTGATCAATAGAACTTCTTACCTAATAATTAGAATAAACGTTTGGAGTACGATGGTTTTTTAAAAATGTCAGTTGGAGTAAAAGTTTCAAAGTTTGATAAAACATATCACAGTCACCACTCACAAGATTCACTAACTCTTCCTAATCACATTTCATATTTTAAATTTTATCAAATAAAAAAATTATGTATTAAAAAAAAATTACCAGGACTCAAGAACCTCAGTGTAACTAAATTAAAAAATAAAAGACCTAAATTATGGCTTTATTCTACATAATAACACGTCTTCTTTAACATGTCATGTATCAAACATAATAAATTAGTTAGGATGGCCCATGATTATTGCTGGCTTTTGCCGATAATATTGAAATAGTGGGTAACACGGTACTGACTGTAAAAGACCTCTTTTCAAGGGTAGAAACGCAAGCTGAGCAAATAGGACTCAGAATAAACGAGGACAAAACCAAGTATGTGCACACCAGCAGAACAGGATAATAAAGATAACAATCTGGCAGAAGAAATTAAAGTCCGAATTCAAAGTGGAAACAAATGTCTCTATGCACTAAAGTCAGTGCTAGCATCGAAAAACATCTCGCGAATAACAAAAATCACAATAAACCGTTATACGACCGACTGTCGTATGCTAGCGAAACCTGGACCTTGACCAAAGACAACGAACGGAAATTTTTAAAGAAAAGTTTTACGGAAGATTTTTAACTACCCAACAGTATCGAGTAAGAATCAACCAAGGAATATCCGAATTATACAAAAATCCAGATATTGTGAAGGAGATAAAGGCTGCAATGGGCAGGTCATGTGCAAAGACACACGGATGGTGAGTTTGGGAAGGAGCACCAGTGTGACGAAGACCTTTAAGGCGCCCACAAATGAGCTGGCGAAACAACATCAAGGCGGACCTTAGGACAATTGGGATAGAATACGACCCAGCATTGATGAAAGATCGGCAACAATGGAGGCGAATAGTACATTCGGCCAAGACCCACCCCGGGTTGTAGAGCCATGGAATAGTAGAAGTAGTAAACATAATATAACCAATAGAAAAGAATAAAAATATAATACAACCAATAAAAACCAGCCACGGGCCACATGAAATTTAACGTCTACGTCTGTTTACGCCTTCAATTTTCTACAGCGAGTCCCGTCCGCGAAGTTCAACAGAAGAAGCGTAGCTTTCAAAATTTGGTATATTCTTAATTTTTTTTATATTTATATTTTAAACAATAATAATTTTTAAAACACAATTTTTTTTAGTGTACCTAATTTTTGACAACTTTTACTTTACTTACTAACTACTTTAATCCCGATTTATTAAAAACTCTTTTACAGCAACAAATCATTTTGTCATTAGGTGCTGTAAAGAAGAAAATAAACAAGTAGACATATTTTGGCTTCATACAATACCTAAAAGTTCAAGTTTCGACATGTTTTTTGTTAGTCTCAGCCATTTGATAACCTTTTTTTTTAAACTCCGCATACATATTAGAGGATAAACAGTATACAGAGCAGGAACTTTAAATTTTGGTTATCAAAAATATTAAAAAAAAAATTAAAATGAGCATAATTTAAATTTTTTTTTAGATGATAAAAGCAATACTAGAATACTAGAATAGAAAATGGCCTAATTCGTTTTCTATTGAAGATAAATTCAATGCTACATTTTGGATATTTTATGTTTAATTACTTCAAAGATCTATTATTTAAATAAAACGGAAAAAGCTTTTATTTAAATTATTATTCCTCAATTTTTCTATTCACAGTTTATTGATCTAACCATACCCATGTACAGAAATAGTATATTACACACCTAGTGCAGTAAATTAAGAAATGTCTCAGAGCACATGTGTTCTGAGACCGATTTTAATGAAATTTTTAGCCAATCATTAGATTTATTTACCGATAAAAAGAGAAGACTTTTATTGTTAATTTTTTCAAAATATTTGTCATTAAAATATTATTAATCAATACAAATGTTTGCGTTAAGATTCAAAAATTGAAACTTTCTCGCCTATTATTGTTCCAAATTTTTCACTTTCTGTTCAAAGATTTTAAAACAAACCGATACAGCTCTGTCCTTATGGAAACGCACGTTTTTTAAAAGAAGAGACGAGATAAAGCTTTTGCTTTTTCCCACTTTAGTTTTTTTCTCCAAGAGTATTAGCACACAAAAAAATTAAATCTTTCCTCTCGCATAGTCTCAGTTGATTTTTTATATTTTATTATATATCAAGATCACAAAATTTTTTGTCGACGGTCTGACGCGATTCCCAAACTGATTGATAACTGTACTTGTTTTTTAAAAAATAAATAGAAGGTTTAAAACCACACGAGTTGAATTTTTGAAGTGAAAACTTCTTTAGGCGCGTTGAGGAAAATTTGAGAGGGTGCAAACTCATAGTTTCGGGTCACTTGACGTCTGTCAAAAAATGGCCCCGAGCTGACAGTCCACTTTAATTAGGTTATTAGATAATATTCAATGATTTTAATCTACAAATTATAAAATTTTAATTGGAGGAAAACTTTTTTTTAGACACGTTGAGCAACTTCTGGTGGGGGAAAATTTATGGTTTCGCGCCATCCTGAGTTGTTTTCGACTAAAGATGATTTGATTTTTCTATTAAAAAAAAATTAACATTCATAAAACTATAGACTCTATTTCAGGGATGTCTGTTCTTGATTTCGCAATTGAATTTAATTCGAGAAAACAGATAGATCAGTTTGCAGATATATCTATTCTTTTTTTCCTAAACGATTTACTAAAATGAACCGAACTAACACAATAGGGCGCCAAGTGATTTGACCAAAAAATCACTAAAAGATAATAAGTGTAACCTTAAACAAATTCAGTTGTATCTGTTTAAACTAGTACTCGTAAACGAGCACCGTGTTTGATCAGCTCCAATGTTTTAAATAAAAAAAAGAGAAAGAAAAAAAAAAACAAGTATAATGCCACGGAAATGGGAAAATTTAAAATAAAAAAACCAAGCTTTTGGATCTGATTCATTTCGAAGAGTCCTTTGGGTAGAAATATCAGTAAACCTCAGTAAAACCTTCTGCGAGCAGCATTAATACTTCCGGAAAACGGCACCAAATCGCTTCAATCAAAAACTAGTGAAAATTCTTTTGCAAAACCCACTGAGGGTAGTTGGTATCCATCTAAATTATTACTTATATGTACATACATACATACATAGAGTCACGCCTTTTTCCCATAGGGGTAGGCAGAGACCACTTCCTTCCACTTGCTACGGTTTGTACACACATCTTTTGCTTCCTCTACTTTCATCAGTGCTCTCATACATGCTCTTCGGTTGTTGGTACTCTTGACCTGGCCTTTCTTCAAAACAATGTTGATCTGATCGAGATATGTTCTCCGAGGTCGACCTCTACCGATTTGCCCATTCACACTCGCCTTATAAATTTGTTTCGTCAATCTTCCTTTATCCATCCTTTCTACGTGTCCAAACCATCTATGTATAAGATATTTATTTAGATATCCATTTATTTAGCCAGTTATTAACCCACTTATTTGGTCACTTTTTAATCGTGGATTTAGTTGGGTATTTAGTCGGATATTTAGTCAGTCACTAAAAATAATTAAATAGAAAACTAACAAAAATACTAAATGAAAATCTCGACATAATTGCACAGGCTTTAAAAAAATGTCTCTATAATAAGACTTAAAAATTAAAACAAATTAAAAACTCACAGTTAATTCCAAATTACAGAAAAGAAAAATATTCAACACGAAAATTAAAAATCAATATAACTTCCTCAGAGAAACTTTAGAATATAAAACCGTAAAGGGGAACTTTTTTTGGGAAAGCTTAACAATAAGAATAACTTACTGGTTATATTTTGGAACCAACAATTAATTGTAAATCGGAAATTACAATTATTACTGACTTAATTACTAAATTCTCTTTTGGCGATTTAAATATGTTAACTTATACGTTTTAAATATCGATTATCAGCTCGTTTCTAGTTTGTAAAACCAAAATGCATCTACCAATGACGGCTTTAAAATTAAAATAATTTAACCAAACTGTCAGAAATTCCCGTTACATGTAGGAGGTGACAGCAGTGGTCGACATCTATTGTTGAGCGTTTAAACTTCTCGAGGTGTGAACTAACCTCCATTTGTCTATATGGGTGAAAAGTGAACTTTATATATTATTGAAAGTGTTATATTTTAACGATATTTTGTGAAGAATTGGTGTTAATAAACCACAAAATCCGAAAATGCAATTGATTAAAAAAGGTAATATGTAGATAAAATCGCGAAAAATATGCTCTGTTCCACAATGCTCTACATATGGCAATTCGATTATATGTTTGCACAAATTTCCTTCAAATCCTAAGGCAGCTACAAAAATAAAAGAAGACTTTAAAAATAGAAAAAGCAATCTCAAAGTCTATGTTTGTTTGCAACAAGCAATTTGTGAAAGATGATTTTTTTATGTGGTAAGTTTGATATCCTTCTGATATTCTCCTAAACCTTCTTTACAGAAACATTCACAAAACCCATGTCTCAATTAGCTTAATGGTAATTTTATGAGGTTGATGATTTTTTTATGTCTCATCTAGCTTAATGGTAATTTTAGAAGAGGATTGTAGATTTGTAGAGGATCTCATGCATAAACCGTTGATGATTTTTTCATTGAGACCGTCAGTTCCACATACAATATTGTGGCCAGCTTTAAAAACCTCTTCACCTTCCTTAATTGGTCGAACACGTTCACCCACATAATACAATATGTCCGAAATTGATATATCGACTTTCACAGGCATTGCTACAAGAATTCCAGGGACAACAGAACTGAAAAACTTCGAAGGCAAATCAAAATTAATACCTGCACACACCTGGTCTTTATTGGAATTTAACAAGAATCCAGCGCCAATAAAACTGAAACGTCAAAAACAAACTTTGAATCCAGCTTTAATCCAATAGTTTGACACAAAAAATCAACTCAAATCTCTGAGATAACTAAATTTCCCTTTAATACAAACTTTGGTTTTACAAGTGATCAAATTACAGAATATTTGTTGTTCATACTTCGATTCGACATTTTGTCATTGACAGCGCCATCTCGCGTTTCGTGATTTTTCCCTAATCTGTGACGTCATATATTCTTCTTTGTCTATCTGTCTGTCAAAAAGTGGCCTCGAGCTTACAGCCCACTTTTTTTAGGTTTTTTATTATTCAATGATTTCCAGCTCAAAATAGAATATACTTTACTATTTCCTTGTGTGTACATACTATAAATATGGGAAAAGTATGTTTTTCAAAATTTGACATTTTATCAACGCCATCTATTGCAAAGTGATCATGTTATTGTTGAATATAACAAAAAAAAACCAAAGAAATGATTTCATTTTAGTGGGAACAGAAAATTCGTATTCGATGAATACACTCGTGGATGAATAAAATAAATTATTCGTGCTTATTTTTATATTGATCCGAATTTTTCGTTTTTCTCCATCCGCAAATTGCATTCAGTATTATTTTATTAGGTATCGACGTTACCACTCGACCTAATAGTCTAAATAAATCGGCAGCTCTGCAGTGGATCAAAATCAGCACTTTGACAACGACATGCTAATCTTACTCTTTACAAGAACTTTTTGCCACTATTTTTCTTTTCTAAATGAATATTAACACACTGTCGTTGACATCGTTCCTTTCGTTTTGTTTCAGTGGTGTTGGAAAACTGAACATGAAAGAGGAAAGATAGATGTAATATAAACTTAAAAACTAAAATCTTGATTTTAACGATTTTCTTATAAAAAAAATATTTATAAGCCAAACATTTTGGGTTAAACAATAGTTAAACGACGTTATTTTAAAATAAAAGGCTCGGTTTTCACTAGCAAATACAAAAAAATCGCTGTCGTAGAAAATCTACAAGGTTCACATAATTATCATCTTATCTGGCTCTACAACCCCTGATGGGTTTTTGCTGACTCCAACACACGTTTCCATCTTTCTCTGTCCAGCTTAATTTCCAGTCCATCTTGTAAGTTCATGGCTCTTGGGTCTATTGCGATGTTGTCTCTCCATCTAAGCCCAGGTCGACCTATAGGACGTTTTCCTTGTGGAGCCGTTTTTCACACAAGCTTTACCATTCTTCTTACGGGACCCAACCACTGTAGTCTCTTGTGCTTTACCTCATTTGGTATGTTACAACCCGCATGCAGTTCTTTGAGTTCTTGGTTGGTTTTTATACGGTATACTCCTGTTGTTTCCTCTCTAATTGGACCAAATATTCTCCTCAGCACTAGTCTTTAGAATATCTTGAGTCGATCTTTGTTTGCAGCGGTTAGTGTCCAGGTCTCGCAACCCTATATTACTATAGGTTTTATGATTGTACTGTATATGTGTAGTTTGGTTTTTCTGGTAAGTTCCCTTGATTCATTAAACTCTGGAGAGCAAAAAGGCATCTTTTTCCGGCTTGTATCCTGTTATTTATTTTCTCTGTAATGTCGTTATTTTCACTTATGTTCGTGTCTAAATATATAATTTGTTTTGTCCGCTTAAAATTGTAGTCTAACTCTTTCACGCATGACTCAAATTTGTGAATTTTGGAACCTAATTTGCTATACATTTTTGAAATCAGTGTTTCAATAGCGGTGTCGCATGATGTACTTTTTCATTAAAAAAAATTTAAAGGAGGTCCAATGAAACAGTTTGTTTATTGTTTTATTAATATTACAAAAACAAAAAACGTAACAACGAAGAACAAGAAAAGTCCAAGTGCAAGGGCTAATAAGAATCTGAAGGCATTGCGAGTCGGCCATCCCTAAAAAAAATTTCACGAACAAAATAGGGAAAGAAAAATTGGTAAAGTAAAAGGCAAGAAGGCAAGACGGAGAAATTTAGCGGTCATGAAAACAGTCAGAGTATAAAAATATACATAAAAACTGAAGAAAGAATATTATGTCTCAACATTATTACATTTTAAAATTTACAAAAATATTTTTTTGAAATTTTTCGCTTCATAAATTTTTTTAAGTGGTGACAGAGAGCTAAACCCAATGGAATTATGTTTAAAGGACTCCCCCTATATACCCCATGCAAGCTGGAGTCAAGTAAATGATTACCATTTTTTTTACTTAATACTTATGAAAATTCAACTGGTCAAGTTCACGAGAATAAGTGATTTTTACACAATGGTGTGTTATTTAAATCGAAATTAAAAGTAGGTATTTGATAACAACCTAACCTAACCAAATGCAATACTGGTACAAATCGTTTAAAGAAAAAACAAAAATTTTCCTTTGCGGCGGTATGACAGCCATTTGGAACCGTCAGAAAAGTATGGCATGGTGATTTTCGTGAATGGCTGGCTACTCGACAATGTAGGCTGTGCAAAGGTTAGCCCGCTACAAATGGTTGAAATGTTTTTTTTGAATTAATGTATTCACGTCGGTATGGCGGGCTGTAAGTCAACCCTGAGAAGCATGACGCTACCGCCCCCTTCTTATTTTATCGACTATCGAAAAATACAAGAATTTTTGTAGAACAAATCGTTCGACACTCGTTATTTATCCGACACGTTCGATTAACGCACACGCGATTGGGCCGCCGGTAACAGCGCTATGACTATCATTTTCCTTTTTGTCGTTACGTAATTAGACCTCTGAAGAACCGCCATACTGGTCTTCTTCTTATAGTGCATCTCCTATCGGAGGTTTGCTATCATCATAGCTATCCGGACCTTACTGACTGCAGCTCGGAAGAGTTCAACATTGCTACAATTAAACCAGTCCCTTAGGTATTTAAGCCAAGACACATGGCGTCTTCCAATATTCCTCCTTCCACCAATCTTTCTCTGAACTATCACCTGGAGAGGTGCGTATTTGGGTCCTCTCAGTATATGACCTAGATATTGAAGCTTTCTCTTTTTTATGGTGTTAATGACTTCACATTCCTTATTCATCCGATTTAGGACTTCCATATTAGAGATCTTTTCTGTCCAGGGAATACGCAACATTCTACGGTAGCACCACATCTCGAAGGCTTGTAGTTTGTCTGTGTGATTCTTCTTGAAAGTCCATGCCTCCACTCCGTACAAAAGCGCGGAAAACACGTAACAACGCAGCATCCTAAGTCATCCTAAGTCCAATCTTGATATCTCGATTGGTAAACAACTTTTTCATTTTCCATACTGGTACAAATGACCAAATATTTTGTGTCACCATCTTCCGGTCTATGCCTCCCCTTACACTTCTGACCACCCGCTTAAATGTAAAGCAAATGTAAATGTAAGGCAAACTGAGAATTTCGTTTCTTATTGAAACGTTTTGCAAACGAGTTTTGCAACACAATAGTACTTAAATAATTTTAACATTATTCTGTAAAACTCTGTGTTTGCATAAAAAAAAGCAGTAAAGCTATTAAATATTACATGGTAGCAAAGAAAAAAAACTAACATAAAATTTGGGGATGGGAGACCACAAATTTTTCGAAACAGCCTAATCGTAACCTTAAACCTTAAAAACTATCATAAAATGTAGTTTTATATTTTTTAATCGTTCTGTAGTATAAATTGCATAGTTTTTATTTCAAATATAAACGCCATTTGCATAGGTTGCTGTCATTGGTATAATACAGTGTGACGTGCTAGTCCATACAAAGCGTATATAATAAAAATAGACAGAGACAGATAATTTTAGTGACCATTGCACCATAGTACCGTCCCCCTGATTTTGACATTTTTTAATTTTGAATAAGTGTACTGATATCAAAACGCTGAAGAATCCATTTACTTGGATTTTGACTCATAATATTGTTTGTACACTGAACCAGCATCATTACGAGGAATTATCAATTAAAAGAGATTTTGAATGATTTCATTACTTAATGGTCTTCCCCATTGCCGCCTAGTTTACCATATTGAACCCTTTCTTATTTTTTGATGACCTACAACAACAACAATGTTTAAAGAAATTGACAATAACCCCAAATATATTTACTCTAAAGTTAAAATAAAATTTAAAGTATAAATATATAGCCTTTGGCCGCATTTGGCACCAGGCATTGTTAAGCAAATTATCTGCCTACGGTCTCCCAACCAAACTACGCCAATGGCTCTTGAGCTTCATGCAAGATCGCTCCTTACATGTGGCAGTTGACGGTATTTCTTCTGATGCGTGAAAAACCAATGCCAGGGTCCCCCAGGGTTCCATCCTGTCCCCCACCCTATTTATTTTACACATCAACGACCTCTTGAAAACCACCACGAACCCCATTTACAGTTTCGCAAACGACAGCACACTTGTCTCAACTTTCACATCCTATCGATCACTTTCGGTTAATGATACAAATAGACTCAGGCAGGAACAGGTTGATTTCATCAATAGAGATCTTGAAGCAGTCGAGTGCGGAACCATTAATCTTGTTCAGTTCAACGCCCAGAAAATACAAAGCGCCACGTTTTGCAAGAAAGTGAAATACCCTTGAATCAAGTCCCTCCATCTCGATTTTAGAGTCACGGTGTCTAATAATATGTCATGGCATGACCATGTTGCTAACATCGCAAAGTCAGCAAGCCAGAGGCTAGGTTTTCTGTAGAAAGCTAGAAAGTTTTTTACTCCTGGGGTTCAGCACTAAGGCATTCTCTTCGTCTTCAAATTCAGAAAAGGTCCATTCGGTTGATAAACAGCTTAACTCTCACAGATACCCTTCACCCTCTAGAACATAGAAGAAGAGTTGCAGACCAGTAATTGCTCTACAGATATTTCCATGGCAGATGCTCCAGAGAAATAAAAACTCTTGTACCACCATTGGCCACATTCGGCCGAAGAACTCGGCACGCTGATCAGTCTCACCCATTTACTCTCAAGATTGACACTACAAGGACCAATCTCCAGCAGGAATCCTTCTTTTACAGGACTGCTACAGAATGGAACAAGCTTCCAAAATCAGTTTTTTTAGAGAACTATGACCTGCAACTTTTCAAAAAGCGGGTCCACAATCAGCTTCTTTCTATAAAACCTTCTCTCTTCTATTAGTCGCAGTGCGGGCCGTCCGTGACCCACATGATAGGTCTACCCTTTTTGCTAGTATTTTTAGTAAAAAAAAACTGTATTTACACAATAAGATTATCAACTAATTAACATTATTAAACAGGCGTTATTAACTGAACTTATACGTTTACCGGTTTTCGTTGTAACAATCACGAATACAGTACCTAATTGCAATCGATAGGATGCACATTATTACCCTACAGATGATTAAATGTATTCGTTTTGTGTGCAATTGATCCCCATCGGTCCCCGGTGGGTCGCGTTCCGCGACTCGAGCGAGCGAGAAAGTAGGGCACGGTGGCGTGCAAGTAGGCCGGTGACCCGGTCAATACGTTCCGTGGATTGCTTGATGGTGTAGTGACTCTACAACCAGGTGAAAAGGATAACGACCAAGCCAAGGCCATCCTGGATGTATACGTATGCCTGGAAAAGCAGGAAATGCGGCCGAATAGTAAGCACCGACGTCACGGTGTGCTGTGAATGGCCGACTGCGATAGGCTGAAAATAGGTGGGTAATGAAAAATGGAAAACCGATTATATACACGACCTGCCCTGCGATTACTTTGAGAAATAGATTATTTAGTAGATCGAGATGTACTGAATGTAATATTTTATGAATTTTTGTAAAACACGTTGGAAAATGGAGAAAAATAACTGAAACATTGAAATTAAATTAAATCGTAATAATGCTTTTTACGCAAATTTTTACATGAATACATACTATTTTGGGTTATGTGCATGTTTAATAATACGATATATAGGTATTTCTATATTTAAAGATTTCCTGTATAATTATGTAGGTACCAGGAGCGTGCATTAAGTGAAACCCGTGTTATTTATTATAGAAAATGAATGCTAAAAGCATTTTTTTAATTCAGGCTGTCGGGCCGCGAATGAAAGTAATCAGTGAAATAAATAAACTTAAACAACTCGAGAATGACAGGGTTAGGCTACTTGAAAATATGTTTATCGAACAAAATACATTTACTTCGGAGTGTTAATTTATTTATTTATCTTAAGCAAAGTAATGTTTTAACTGAAATAATTTCAAGTTCTGCGTTTGCTTCGGAGGATAACACCCTAACGGATAAGATAGGTCTTAAATCGGTTGACTTTGAAAAGTTATTGTTCCTTAGGCCAAAATTGGGTGATTTTGATTTGCTATCATTACTAAAAAACCTCACCTGTGGGTAACAGTTTAGTTAATTATTATAGCACACATAAAAAGCTACACCAGACCCGAAGAAACCGTGTAGTAGACATTATTGTCAAACTACAATTATTTGGTGAAAAAGTAAATATCACTGATGTAGCTGTACCTAACCATATATGGTTTGAGAACGATCTATTTTATTAAAAATATCTTATTTATTAATATGTAATTATCCATAGAAGTGTGTTGGTTCCTACACTTATGTATAGTAGTGAATGTTGGGTTTGGCAAAAGAAGCATGAAAATAGGATTAATGCTGCGGAGATGAGTAGTCTGAGAAGTATAGCCGGAGTGACTCGTTTGGATAAGTTAAAGAATAGTGAGATAAGAGAACGCTGTGGTGTCAAAGAAGATGTGGTTACAAAGATAGATAAACGAATGCTTAGATGGTTTGGACATGTAGAAAGGATGGATGGATGTAGAAGGATGATTAACGAAACAAATTTATAAGGCAAGTGTGAATGACTAAGTCAGTAGAGGTCGACCTCGGCGAACACATCTCGATCAGATCAACATTGTTTTGAAGAAAGGTCAGGTCAAGAGTACTAACAACCGACGAGCATGTATAAGAGCAAGTAGAGGAAGCAAAAGATGTGTGTAAGAACCTTAGCAAGTGGAAGGAAGTGGTCTCTGCCTACCCCTACGGAAAAAAGGTGTGACTATATATATGTATGTATGTAATTATCCATAATTACTTTATTCAAAAAATAAATATAATTATAATTTCAGGGTGTTAACAGATTTAAATTTGCTAATTTGACAGTCATGGTTGTATTACATATTTTTTGTTACATTCAAAGTATTTCACCTCAAATAGAATCCTTATTCTATGAACATAATTTTTGTATTGTTTCAGTCGATTGAGAATAGACCATTACAATTTTCTAGCAGTAAACATTTTAACTTTTTTTCCCACCGAACCAATGGGTATATACTATGTCTCTCCAGTAAAGAAAGCTGCTAGATTTAGTGGAAAATTTAGTGGGGGCAAGTTAGTATAATTTCTGAACTAGTAAGAGGAAAGTTATAGTCATAACATATGGACTATTATCGGAAGAAATCTGTATTTTCAAAGTGAATAAATCATAATTTTAAATTATGTTTTTGAATAATTTTCATAATATAACAAAACTATATTCTATAAATAAGAAAATATTAATTTCACAATTAAATTAACAGTGTTCTCATTGAAACAAATATTCTTTTAGTTGTAAAAAAATATTCAGTTTTCATCAAGAAAGCTATAATTTCTTAACCCAACATTATCATAATAAAGAAATAAGAACATCTTAATTTTGAAATGAACACAGCTAAGTTTTGATTCAAGCTTACTGTTCTTTTCTTATAAAAGTATCATTACAACAAAACGATATTGGCAAAATTATTTCTTTAGATTAAGGTATTGACATTGTCGAACTGCGTTAATGAAGGTATTTTTATTCAAGTTAAATCAAATATTTCGTTTTTTTTTATGGATTATTCAGTTTACTTTAAGGGAAACACCTATCTTTACCCAGTTCAAGAATATCAACACCTCATTCTGAAAGAATAATTTTTTCAACATCGTTTTGTTATGAGATATTTATTTCAGTATATATACCTAAACGATTGGTTTTTTTGGATTAAAGCATATTTTTTTTATGGAAGCATTTTTTTTCACGAGTGTGGTTTAGCTTTAACTTTTACAGTAATATTAAATTAGTAATAAAATAAAAAACTGAATGGGGATAAAAAACTGAGAATATACAAAGTGAAAATGTTTTAATTTATCAATTTAAGTATTTTTTGTAAATTTTATTTGTTTAAGTATGTTATTTTAAGTTTACTGTTGTAAAAATCTTTTATATTCGGGTTATATTTTGATTAAAACATTATTTTCCTTCTATCCAGTTAAAGTAAACAACCGTTTGAATCCGTCGCGCCATTTCTTTTTTATTTAAAAGATAAATATAAAATGTAGGTGCCTGAGGAAATTTGATATCACTCGGAATATGCTAAAAATCCCCGAGAAGTGTTGATATATGATATTTAAAAATGTTGCAGTTTGTATTCGTGAAGAGGGTGTGACTGTATATTGCAAAAAAATACTTATATATTGATTTACTTATATTGATTTAAGTACGAACATCTTTAAATCATGATATACATAAAAATGGACGTGTTTGACTCTATTTTTTATTCTTAAGCTAAAACTATACTATGGTGGTTGTGGGTCGATACCTTTAACGATACCTTTTAAGGGTGTGAAGGTATGGGGGTTAAAAGACGTTGACTTCAAAAATTTGTGACTTCAATATAAAAGCTTTAGTTTTATTTAGAAAGTTCTAGAATTTTTAAGAAACTTCTTCAATGTCCTGGAACATCCGGAACATCCTAGAATTCTCACACAGATTTTTTGTTCTTATCCTCATTTTTCACCACAACAACCTACTCTCTCTCATTTTTTTTAAAATTATTAATAAATGTAGTACATATTTTTTTAAAATAAATAATTAATACGTCTACATGAACATGAAATGTTCTAAAATGATCTGAAATTAAATAGAATGTTCGAGAAGGTTTTAAAATAGGTACTTCAGAATGGTCGAGAATATATTTAAACGTACTAAAATAATATAGATCATTTTAGAACGGTCATAGATAATTTAAAGTTTTTTAAAATAATAAAAAATATTTTAGTATTTTAGATAATAATTTAAAATATTCTATAATGATGAAAAATGATCTGTAATATTTCGAATGTTGTAGAAGATTGAAGAGTAATTTAAAATGTCTAAAATCGTATGGAATTTTCTGGAATGTCTTAAAATACTCCATGATATTCGATAAAAATCTTAAATAATCTAGAACGATCGAGAATCTAAAATATTACAGAATATTAAAATTTTCGGGTATTTTCTTAAAAGTTTTGTTATGATTTAGATTGATCTAGTATCTATAAGAATAATTTAGAATCTAGAGGGTTAAAAAGCATCTAGAAAATTTTAAAAATATACAAGGGTGAAGAAAAAATAAGAATCTATATAATACCCGTATTAGATATAAATAAATAGATGTAGGATAAAAAAAAACACCAAAGCGGGTATTTGCAGCTAGTTTTTATAAATAAATATTATTTTTCCACAAGCTACTATTTGAAAACTAAGTTACAACTATTTAACATGTTAAATGATTAAAATAAACAAATCAGATGTTATCTTGGTTTTAGCTGTTAAGCTGTTATATTAAGCATTAATATTCATGAAACCGTATTAATTAAAAAAAATATTTATCAATTTTGACATTGGTTATTGCGAACCGCGTATTTGTTAAAAATTGTTATATAGTTGTTAAAATTGACTTTTATTTATTATTCTTCTTCTTCTTATGACGACGCCTGCCGTCCCCTTTCGGCGCATGGCGATCTAAATGGCTAACGTGGTTTTATATACAGTCATGCGGAATGTGTCAAGTGATGAGCAACCAAACCATCTTCGGATGTCCTTCAGCCAAAAATTTTGGCACCTGCCGACAGACCTCGCAGAAGTTCAAACTTTTCTCTGCCTAATGGTAAGCATGAGTTCCTTTTGGTTTTTTTATGCGATTTGTTATTCTTTGGACCCATGATATTCTTAGTATACAGCGGTAAATATACATTTTTTTTCCAATGATGTATTAAGAGTCCAACTCTCACATCCGTACAGGAGAACCGAGAAAATGTAGCATCTGATCATGCATACTAGCAGCTCCAGGTTCAGATCCAAGCTTAAAAAAACTCTTCTCATGCTTATAAATGTCTTTCTGGTTTGTTTAATGCGGCTTCTGACTTCTTTCCTCGGGTCACATTGGTCATTCACGACACTCCTCAGATATCACTTTACAGCGCACCGTCGATTACCAGATGGACCTGCACAGTTGTCTTGGCAAATGCAATGACTAGCTTTTAATGTATTTATAAAGAGACCAGAGTTTTTATACTATGCCCAACTATATGATCCATAAGCCTTTGCAAGTTTTGCACATTTTCGGCTAAAACAACGGTGTCGCCGGCATATCTAATGTTATTTAATATTTTCCCGATGATCTTAACCCCACATTCGTTATTTTTAACGCTCTGTCTTACTCCTTTTTTAATCGCGACTGCTTCTGATGTTGTTCCCTCAGTTTTCACTACTGCGTTCTACTTCCAATAGAGATTTGTGATTAGTCGGATTTCCTCTCTATCTATTCCAATTGTTCTGAGAATTTCTATGAGCCTTTGGTGTTTAAAGTAGTGTTACAAATTTTAGTTCTATCTTCATTAATCACTTAGATATTCACTTAGCAATACAACTTTTACAACTCTATATAACTATTTACATTTAATAAATCGTAAACACATAAGCTAATACTGACTTGTTATGATCGTTTCCCTTTTTATATTTTCGATATCACAGTTCCAGATCTTTCTACCTGTTTCTCCATTATTCGACGCGGATTCGAGAGGTTGTGCGACTTTCCTAGGCCCCGTCGGCGGTTACAAAGGAAGCGGTCAAATACGGACCCTCGACGCTGTCGATTTCTCGGTTGCTAACAGGACCGGATTTGCAACAATAGTTAACTGCTTTCTTATAATCTATAAAACAAGCGATTATATTGAAATTCATATCTGCAACTCTGAGTGAGAACGTTTAATGCGAATAGCGGCTCACGAGTGCGTATGCCACTGCGAAATCCAAAATGAGTTTCATACAGTTAAATTTCGCATTTCTTATAAATTCTGGTGTGGATTATTCAGAGGAATATTTTGAAGACATGGGACATCAGGCTTACCATGCGGTATTTATCGAAATTCGAAGCGTGGGTTTTCTTTAGAATGGTAATGAATGTTGAGCGCAGTCAGTCTATTGGGACTGTCCCCGTACGGTAGATTGTATTAAATATTGAGATTAGCAGTTGCAGTCTCTTTTCATCCTGTTGGGCTATGAGTTTTATAACTTTGGCATGAATATTGTCTGGACTGGATGCTTTTCCGTCTTTCATATATTTTATTGCCTGGATTATTTCGTAATTTCAGGACCTTTTTCGTTGATATTCACATCCGATTCTGGTAATGTACTCGGTCTACAGTCATCAAACAACTCTTCTAAGTACTCCCTCCGTCTTTGGTGTTTATTTTTTATTCCTAGAAATATTTATTAATGGTTGTCACATTTAGCTTAGTTGTCAACCTAGGCGAACGTATCTCAATAAGATGAAAATTGTTTTGAAGAAAGGCCATGTCAAGAGTACACCAGCATGTATAAAAGTAGAAAAAGCAAAAGACGTGTGGAAGAACCGTAGCAAGTGGAAAGAAGTGGTCTCATTACTTGACAATATTTAACATATTTATTATTGAATGTCATATTTTTTGTCTGCGCGATGCCGTTGTGTTTCCTATCCTAATAATTATTTATTTTAATTTTTAATCTTTATATAAAAAAGTATCACTTTAAATTGCAAAAAAAAATAGTTTTTTTAATTTTCTTCCAACGATACTCTTGTTAACGAACTATTATTTACATCTTGTTTATTAACTTAATCATATTATTTGGAAAAATTATTATTTTTAAACGTTCACACTAAACTATTTTAGGCATTAGAACGCTGTTACATATTTTATATTCGATTTATCAAATTTTGTTGGTGCTTTAAACTATCCATCAAAGAAAGGTGTTTCGTTGCAATCATTCATCTCACAAGTTTTGACAATTACTCAAAACCGCAATAAATCAACGATTTGAGTTTTCAATGGGTTGAGAGTAAAATGACTGGTGTAAAGTTAGAAACTACCAATTTTATTGCATTACTATCCAAACATTGTTGGCAGGGATATGACGATGAATGATGACGACTTAAAAAATGTTAAGGTGTCATTTTGCAGACTTAAACATATTAAAACACCAATCAATAGCCTTATTTTATTTATAATATTGATTTGTAAGAATAAGTAATAAAAGTAGTACTGCATTTATTTTTTTCGCTTAGATACCGTGAAAATTTGAAACTACAATAAAGGTTTTTGCAGCTTGGTATTACTTATTGTTGAATTTTGGTGGCATCTGTTCTGGAAAAAACTCAGTTTCGTAACATTTTAGAAGTAATGTTGCAGTTTTAAATTTTAAATTTAAATACAAATAGTTCAATAGGTACCTAGTAACCAGCCAATAAAAAGCTTATTTTAATTCTTAAATATTTTTGTTAAATACAACATAAAAAAAGTTAAAAAACAAATTAGGACTTGGTGTCCTCAATGTATTTAAGAAGGTTGTGGCTTTTTCTCTCTTGAAGTTGAAAATTTTATTTTTGGCACAACCTATGAAAGGGTGTTTTTAATTGTTCGATCTTGCTTATGTACAGTTGTATTTATTGAAAATAAGTACAAGTCTTATGACTAGATTTTGCCATATTTCCGTAAAACAGACTTTTCTTATCGACGCTCATAGACAAAATAGTCCATTGAAAAGTTACATTTGGGGTTGCGTTTTTTAGAGGACGCAATTTTATTTTTTTGATGTGTAGGGGGGGTCAGTGTAAAGCTAAAACCAAGTTTGTGGGGTCGCCACCCTTGTCCCACGGCAGCCATCTTGAAAATAGGGGTTGAAATGGTTTTTACGATATATCTCTTAAACTATTTATTTGATAAAAAAAATTTATTAACATTTTTTGTTGCAAATTAAATTCTCTACAACTTTGGTTCAGTAATTTTTTGTCGTAGAACTATAAATAAAAAAGTTATAAGCGAAAATCTTTAGAAATTCGAGAAAAAAATTTATATTTTTCGATATAATTTTTTTTTATAATCATGATGATGAACCGCCGACATTAACACCGTTTCCTTCTCCAGTTCTCCCACTGGTATTTAATTCAGAAAGCCGATCAGATGCTGAGCCGCAGCCTGGTCCATCGAAACGACTGAGGACGGAGTAGTTCTAATTTAGAAAATCACCGTGGATTATGCCTATTGGGGATAACACGTAAAAAAAACGCGCCTCTAGACTCTACCTCGTGGTTGGTGGGGAAAAGAGTCAATAATTAATTATTAATAATATTGCAAAATTTGTAATTAAAAAAGTTATAATAACAAAATAAAAAAAAAAAATAACTGATGACATATTACATACACACGTATAATATAGGTATAGTTAAGAATATTGAAAAATAGTACTCACTTCGGAGCGCTGTAAAACCTTAGCTATTGACTTAATGAAAAAATGATGCAAATAAAAGTTGTTCCTTCAAAAACGATCTACAAAAATGGTCGGATATCATTTTTTCGTAAAATGATAAAAAAAAAGTTATATCGAAAAATATAAATTTTTTTCTCGAATCTCTGAAGATTTTCGCTTATAACTTTTTTATTTATAGTTCTACGACAAAAAATTACTGGACCAAAGTTGTAGAAAATTTAGTTTGCAACAAAAAATATTAATAATTTTTTTTTATCAAATAAATAGTTTAAGAGATATATCGTAAAATCAATTTCAACCCTTATTTTCAAGATGGCGACCCCACAAACTTGATTTTAGCTTTACACTGACCCCCCCTAGACATCAAAAAAATAAAATTGCGTCCTCTAAAAAACGCAAGGTAAGGCCTAAAAAATGTAACATTTCAATGGACTAAAACAAAAACGTAAAGCGTGAAAAATGATTTTAATGTATTAGAATATTTCTACAACGCAAATTTTTAAACTCAACGTAACCAATAACAATAAAAACAAAAAACTGTAATTAATATTTAATTATAATTAAATATATGATTTATAATAAAATTATAAAAATTTAATATTTGTTTATATGACCATTTTTTTGACTATAACCGGTTTGTCTGTTATTAAGTTAATTATATTTACTATAACATTTGGATTAAGCTCTTTCCAGCACTCGTGAACGACTTCCCATAATTCATTAGAATTGTTTGGTCTAAAATTTTTTTTAAAATTAGGTCCCAAACATTCTCTATGGGATTAATATCGAGAGTGTAAGCGGGCCATGGCTAGACTTCATTATTATTACGATTAAACCATTCCCTCACAGCATTTGCGGTATGGACCGGGCAGTAATCATGCTGAAAGACGAACGAGTTATTTGGATATATTTGTCCAACAAATGGGAGCATTATATCTTCCAGAATATATTATGTTCGGCGTAAAACCTTCCTTTCAATCGCCAGCAGACGCCAAATGCATAAGCACTTATCCAACCCCATACATTAACTGAAAATCGCCCAGGTCTGAAAGCAAGATCGCTAGTGTAGCGTTCTTCAAATCGTGTATTGTCTGGTCGGTAGATGAATTAGGTTTTAAGGAGTTGGTTCTGTAGTAAGTGGACATCTGTGTCAGGGCGTTCCGTAGTTTTTCCTCGACTTCTGAGAAATGTTTCCCCTGTTCTTCGATGGCTAAGGGAGAACGCTTCCCCAGGGAAGACCATTCTTTTGTGATCTCCCGCTGCTTTTCCTACCCTCCAAGCTGACATAGTACCTCCTATTTTTTAAAAAGGATTCGGTTACTTTGGTTAGTTCGTAATACTTAGTAGTATTATAGACCTTAGCAAGGAGGGTTCTTTGGTTACGGTGTCATATGCAGCCGATAGATCCACAAAGACAACTCCTGTTTGATTCCCCTCTTCGAAACCCCTCTTGATATGTCTTGTCAGGGCCAGTACCTGTCCCGTGCACGATCTTCCCGGTCGGAAACCTCCCTGTTGTGGAATCGGTTTCTGGTCTACTTAATTCTCAGTGTGTCTCTAAGACAAGTAATTAACGAAGAAACGTCAAATGATATTTATTAAAATTAACTTTCTTTTGCGATTGGATTGTCAAATCACTTCCTAACGTATAATTGAAAAAATCCTTTCTTTAACGAACTCTTTTTAATGGCAATTAGTTGCGGCAACAATTTTAATAAAGCCCTACGCGAAAATATAATTCCCTTATCGACGATGCGCGATGTCTTTGACTTTGTAGACGAAACAGTTAAGTTTATGTGGAATAATTTTGGCGACGTAGTTACTTGGTTAACGAAAGGCTGAATGGTAATTGTTAAGTCTAAATGGCGATAAAATATGTAGTCAATGAACGCTAACCTTAAAATAAGCCTATTTAAATGCAATTTTTTTTCAGAGTTTTCAATTAAGTTATACTACTTTCTGGAATTGGATAGAAGACAAAAACGAAATCCTTGTATCGAATGATTATGGGACAAATAATTAAATTTAATGCTTTCTGTCTGCTTAGCGCTGATATTTTTTATATTTTTAAACACTGAATAACATTTTAAATGTAAAAATTATTAGACCTATTAAAAAGTGGTTTTTATTAGATAAAAAAACCTTTAAAATAATCTATACATATAAAATGCTTTGTCCTGAATGACTTACTGACGGATCAAATCACAGCCTAAACCGCTGATCGTAGAGACCTGAAACTTGGAGGGTGTGTTTTTTGTATCTACTGTAAATTTTGCATAAACATTCTTTAACAGAATTGAAAAGACATGTTTTGGTTTTTATTGAAACTTATCGCTTAACAGGGTTAAAAAGGGGTAGAAAGTTATTTTGGGGGTGATTTGCTTCAAAATTGCCATCAATACTCTTAAGTGCTTTTGATTTAAATTACATTTTATTTAAAAACGTTGAAATCACATAAAAGCTTGGTGCAATGCAATACTCTTTAAAATTGGAATGTCAAATATAAAAGAATATTTGCGGCCTTTAGTGACAAAACTGAGCATTATCAAAAATATGAGAGTTCATCTTAGAGGTAACGTTACTGCCGGACAGTTCTCAGACCTGTTGCTTAAAATAGGCAATGGTGATATCCCGGAACTGGATAATAATATAATTATCCCTATAAAGTTGGGTACAATTGTTTTCACTGTGGAAGAGTCTATAGCTAAAATTTACCCAATCATTTTTAATATTCACGATAAACCTGAAAAATGGTTATGCGAACGTGCTATCCTAACATAAAAAAACGAACAAGCCTTATTCAAAAATGAAATAATTTTGAGATCATTAAATAAAATAAACGGAGCTGCAATACAATATTAAATTATTTTTGGTATTGGATAAGGGTAAATGTTTCGACCGCAAAACTATCAACATCTCTTTAATAAAAGCAAAACTTACAAGTATTTTAATAATTTGAGAAAGGAATCAAGGCTTTATTTTTAGTGCTGTGAACCAGTTTGCTTTTTAATCCAGGCAGGTAGCTAACCTTACCTAAAAACCTTCTTCCTTTTTCATCCTTGACTTAGGATCAGGCAAGAGTTGCAAGATATCTAGCTGGGGAAATTTGGAGGAAGAAGTCAAACGAAACGTGAACAAAGCTGGTTATCTAAAAAGAATTTGGCGAAACAAACAGATACGCATTCAGAGTAAGTCACGAATCTATAAAACATGTGTAAGGCCAGTAATGACCTACGGAGCAGAGACAAGAGCCGAAACATCAAAAACTAAAAGAATGCTCAGTATAACAATACGCGCAAAAACAGGCATAAGGAAAGGAACGAAGACCTAAAAAGACAAACTGACACCAGTGATATCGTGAGATAGTGCAGAGCTCGACGAAGATACTGGAATGCACACGTCAGCAGGATGAACGAAGACAGATTACCACGAATCGTCAGGGTCAACAAACCAACAGGAAGAAAACCCCTGGGCGGACCATCAAAAAGATGAAGAGACAGCTGGCAGTCCACCTCACGGAAAAAAAATCAGTGAATTACAGGCGGTACGCCTTCTACAAGTGGAAAAAGAAGAAGAAGAAAAAGGAACGACACAAATAATTAACAGATTAAGACCAGTCGAATAACTCGCTTGGAAAATAAAGGTAAAATTAGTAATAAAATTTAATTAAAGAGGTTAGTTAAAAAATACTACCAAGTTTATTTAGAAAAATATTTATCCAACTAACTAAAAAAAGTTTGGATGGAAAAAAACAGACAAAACAACAACAAGTAAAAAGGATAATTTGATAAAAAAATAGTTCGAATAAAAGTCTCGGGATATCATTATTTTGGTCCAATTTAAAGGTCTGACACTATCAAGTTATGGACTGATTTGATACTTTTTCAAGTTCTTCTCGGTTTGTTGTCATATTAAATGGAAAAATTGCCTTATTTGAAACCAATAAATTACAGTTACTATAAAATTATTCGTGGTTCGACTTTTTATTCGGTCGTCTGTAGTGCTTTAAAAAAATAATGCTTACAATTTATTAAGAGAAGAAAAACAACCTAACAAAGTTTTTTTGGGAACGACTTCATGATTAAAACTTTTTAATTTTTGTATTATACAATACCGTTTTTAAATTTATTTTTGATTTGTTTAAATTTTCGTTACGTTTAAATGGCTTTGTATACAAATCTATAAAATAACCATTTCCGAATAATTTTACTTACTTTATTTACAAACAAATCTTATCTTGAGTTATTTTAAGAACTTTTTTCGTATATTTTTTTTATTTAACGCGAGCTGATATCACAAATACACGCAACGTTTCCAAAACAGCTTGGAGGGTAATGGGCCAAAACATATTTATGTAGTGATATTTTAGTGAAAAAGTGACATTAAATTTTTTTTCAAAACTGCCTCCTGCGTTGTAATGGCTTATATTTTATAAAAAAAAAGCGAAGTGTAAATATTCTTTGACGCTGTTCTTATGGAACATTTTTCATCAGTTAAGGAAAGAGCACAAAAAAATTATAGCCATATTTTTTATATTTTTATTTTGTAAAAATTGGATTGGTTACATACCACCACATTAAATAATTTTTAATTTTGTAGTGGGTTTGGTTTCTTTTTTGGACCAAAAGTTTTGTATTTAAAAAAAAATTAGGGTGAAATAAACATTAAAATAGCTTCTTTTAGAATATACACAATGCTTATTAAGTTTTTAAATTAAGTTCGTTAATACGAGTTTAAAACACTTCGAGCTACAAGAACATGGAAATAACTTTACTTATTTATGATGAAGAGAGGGGTTTTGCTATCCTTGCTCAACCATAGGGGTTTTCATAAATCCATAGGGTTATCTGGTTCACTGTGTAGAGAGTATATGCATTTTTTTTATATTTTGGATAACAGTTCCAATAAAAAAACTTATTTTTATCACTTTTTCTAAAGTAAAAAAAAAATACAAATGTAACGGAAAGAGAAAAAGTCTAGGTCAATTTTGAGTCTAAAAAGAGCACTTTTGGATATGCAAAAGTGAAAGAGAGAAAGAGAGAGATATTTTTATTAACCCCAACTAACACTAACTGGAATCAACTGATCAAGATTGCGAGAATACCATACCTACTTAATTTTTATATTAAGACTAAAGTATGTTCTTTATTTCTTAAGTTTTGTGACAACTTAATATTCACCTTCAAGAGTGAAATATCAACGACTTCTTTCGACCACTCAAAATATTCGAGACTGAAAAATCGACGACTTCTTTTGAGCGAGTACCATCAACAACTAACCTTTTTAACACGCTTATATTCGTTTTACCTGTATCTTGTTTGTTTGTAACTGACTTTTTGGCCTCGATTTTGCCCTACTTTAAGCGATCAGATTCAATTTAAACTCTGAACACTTGTCAAAAACCGACGACAATGCAATAATTCAAACAAAATATCGAATTATCCTGATTAGTTTCGCCAGGATTCACAAATTTCTTTAGGGATCCCTTGCATGAGAGTAAAAGAAAAAGGACTAGTGTGTGAACTACGCATGCTCTCTCTTTCTCTCTTTATAGCTCTTAAAACCCAGAATGGGTCTTGGCTGACTCAACAATTTCCCTCCATAGGACTCTGTCCATCATCTGCTCCCTTGATATTTTCTACCAGTCCGGGCCTGCTTCCATACTAATTTGACTATTCTTCCGTCTTCCTGTCTTTTGACATGGCCGGCCCATCTCAGTCTTGCCACTTTAATTATTTTTACAATGTCCTGTTGATCATATAGTTCTTCTATTTCCCTGTTTTTCCTACTACTATACTGTTGTGTAGTTTCATCTTTTGTAGGCCCGTATATACTCCGTAGGATTTTCCTCTCTGCAATCCTCAGTCTGTTCTCGTTCTGTTTCGTCATGGTCCAGGTCTCACAAGCGTACGTCATAATAGGTCTTATAATGGAGTGGTATATTCTTATTTTAGTCGTCCGAGATACATTTTTGGATTTTATTATTTTCTGCAATGCAGCGGAGCGGCACTTTTTAATTCTGATGTTAATTTCCTTGGCCATGTTATTGTCTGACGTGATCGTTGGGATCAGAATTGCTCGCCTGCCACGCGGGCGGCCCGAGTTTGATTCCCGGCTGATGCATTCCTTTTTTGCTTATACCATTTAATAAATAATTTTTTTAGTGAGTAAAACAAATCGAACTAAAAAGCGAAAAATAAATTATAGTTAAAAAAAAATAAAAAAAACACGCTTTTAGACTAAAAAGTAAAAAATAATTCTTGACACAGTAATAAAATTACTGACGAGAAAATTAATTTTACTGTTCTAGAAGCGTGGGGTGCTTTGTATGAAATTTTTAAACTTACTCTGCGTTTCGAAATGAACTATTATTTATTGTGTTAGATCATTCGTGAATATTGTTTTATTATTGCAATTAAGTTTTGAAAAATGGAAACGGCAGCAAATGTGTGTAATACAGATTTAGAAAAGTAAGTTGATTAAATTGTATAACTTGATACAAGTATTTACTGTTTATTGTACATGTGATTTGAGTTTTTACTATTTAAATTATAGGGAGACAATAGTGAAATCACGTGTTCATAGTCCAAAAGAGTATGGATAGCGCAAACGTCAGGGTGCAAATAAAAATAACGAAAACCAATGCTCAACCCCAACAACAATTCCGGCAGAGTAAAAAAAAGATACAAAAAATTGAAACGTTGAATTCGAATCTTGCAGGTATTATACGAGTATTATACGAGTCCAATGTCACCACACGGGTTTTTTTCATTATATTTACGTTATTCTGTTGATTTAATTATTTCTCTTGCAAAATTGTTTAGTGGGTTAGATTAGGTTAAAGACAATACCCTATATTAAAAACCCATGGTAGCTATGCTGTGAAGCCTGTTCCATTTTTGGCAATGATTTTCTGTATCTTTTTTAATTAGTTTGCTAAGATCTTTATTTAAGCGCTTCTATTGTATTTTTATCTTGTTTTTATAAATTTTAAAAAACTTCTAATATTTCAGAACTTCTTTCTCGTTGCATTACTGTTTATGATCCTCCATTTTGGTTAGGGTTAACGCCGACAGGAATTACTCCTTTGGTTATGCAGAATATGTTGCTCAGTAGTCGCTAAAACCTATTTATTCCAGCGTTACAAGTTTTACCTTGAGACTCAATCGTCTTGTTTTAGAATGTTTTTTAATTTTTTAGTTAAATCTCAACGTTAGTATTCATTTTTCATAGTATTTCATTTCATTTTATTTCCACAAAGTGTTCTTTAACGCCCACAATCTTGTCAGTCTTGCTCACATTTCTGTGACTGAACTCAAAATCGTTTACTATTCTTAAAAATACTAAAAACTTGTTTTATTTGAAAACTACGACGATTGTTTTCGTAATAATGTTATAAATATTTTAAAGTTCACAATCCAAAAACGGTAAATATACATATAAACTTAGTTGTAAAACAAAGAGTGTAAAAAGTTACATATATTTGCAAACCAGTTGGATGCAAATTGAGCAAATTATTTTGTTTTATGCATAAATGCAGTCAAATCCTATTTACACAGGAAAAAGATCGGAATCTAGGAATCCAGAAAATCCGGAAAGCAGCAATCCTTTTCCAGACGTGCTTAAAAATCTCGAGCATGACGTTCGCTGATATGGCTAATGTTTGTTTTATTGAATCTTATATCTCTTCACGACTTTCAATAAAAATGATAATTTTTCTTCACCTTTAAAGTACTTTTTTACCCAAACGCAATAGATATTTTAAATAAATTTTGACCTTTTAATTGATATTTATTTTTTTACAAAATTAAAACCTACACTTGTGGAATTTATTTTAAAATTTGAGACAAAATTTAATTTAAGAAAAAATTAAACCAATTATTGCTTAAAGTCATTAATAAAACAAAAATAGGAAACTATTATGACATAACATCTAATTCCAACACTCTACTTGTAATACTTAAAGGTTTTAATGGGAAAGTATCTAAAATTGACTGTAAATAGTCATAACAACGATACTAACGGTCTAAAAAAAAGGGCGTGTTGATTCATGTTTTGTGTCAAAATGTGCCCACTAACTTTTGGTAGATTCCTGGAGTCTTATTTGATGAACCCGACTTTCATTTTTATTCGAGAAATGCAATTAATTTTTGCAACAAAGTAATGTTTACCGTTATAACTAAAACCTTAGATAAGTTGTCATAACAGAAGTGACGTCACTAGACGCTGGTTGGTGGATTAAAATACGTTTCGTTTCAAGTTAGTTTTAATTTTTTAACCGTATAAAATTTTTGTGTAATAATGAATACATTTTATTTTTATTAATATAAATCGTTGTTTCGACTTTTAACAAAAAATATTTCTGAATTAACGTACAAGGACAATATTCATCGATCTGTGGGTGGATGCCAAATTTTTAAAAAACTTTCAAACAGCAGTTTATTACAAGTGATGGCAACTAACTTACAGATGCTGGGACTATGCGGTAAATATATTGAATTGGATATACTTTCATTTCCAAGAAAGTATAGTTTTTTATTTCCATGGTTTTGTTATAAAAACCAGTGTTACGGGTTCCCGAACAAAAATAATGTTTTTTTTGTGCTATAGCCAAGAATTCTTAAAAGATCGTTTAAAATTTTTGTAACACTACAAAAAAAATATTTTTATGTGCATTGAAACTGTGAATTTTAATATGATTTAAACTGAAAAATAATTGTGCCAACAAGAGGTGTTTTTAAACATTTATTTAAATATTTTTTGTAACATTTTAACAAAGTGATATGGGACTAATATTTATAAGTATCCATTATCCTGTGCATAAACTTATTGAAATGTACGAGTATAAGGGACACAAACCCAATCCGGGAAGATTATAGGAATATAAATAAAATCATGATGCGAGGCTTCTAACGACGGTCAAACCCGAAATCGTTCTTTTTAGTCATTTCCATTCTGATTGTAACTTAATACTTTACAAATTATTGCATCTGCGGCTAGAACAATGCTTTCCTCGTTTGGCAATGTTATAACAGCAAGAATGCTTGAATACTAACAATTTACATTTGGTTTTAAAATTTTACTACTTTATTTCCTTCGTGATTACTATTTTTTTTATTAATATTTTATCTTCTATTTATACATATGGGCGTCGTTTAAAGGGTGCAAAAGGGGCATTTGCCCCCCTTGAACTGAAAATGTTTATTTGTGAATGATTTAAACGATTCCTATGCATTTTTTATTCTGGCTGACCGCTGATATTTTGGGATGCGAGCTGACCCATTTGTCGAGTAAAAAAGCGGCAGGCCGTACCATCCTTTTCTCGAAGCAGTTCAGGCAAATTTCGTCCCCATTATAACTTCGTTGTGGATAAAACTGAAAGCCTGAATTTTTATTAACCAAGCAGGCGTTGCATAAACACGGTATATTTTAAATTTCATTTAATTTGAACCAGTACTTTAAGAATTATAACTAACAGACATAAAAGCTTCAAATTTAGAATACAATTAGCGTTTAGTGTATGAATCAAGGAAAAATATTTTTATAATATAATAAATAATAATATTATAAAATATTTTGTAATTTTGTAATTTTGTTCCAGTTTTCTGGATACACCAACAACTTAAATAACTTTGTAATACCATATAAATATATAGGATTACAAAGTTACATTTGCAGTGAATGAATCAGTGTACCTATATATATATATATATATATATATATATATATATATATATATATATATATATATATATATATATATATATACGCTACGGTTCTTACACACATCTTTTGTTTCCTCTACTTTCATCAGAGCTCTCATACATGCTGGTCGGTTGTTGGTACTCTTGACTTGGCCTTTCTTCAAAACAATGTTGATCTGATCGAGATATGTTCGCTGAGGTCGACCTCTACCGACTTGTCCATTTACACTCGCCATATAAATTTGTTTCGTCAATCTTTCTTCATCCATCCTTTCTACGTGTCCAAACCATCTAAGCACTCCTTTGTCTATCTTTGTAACAACATCTTCTTTTAAACCACAGCGGTCTCTTATCTTACTATTCTTTACTTTATCCAACCGAGTCACTACGGCTATACTTCTCAGACTACTCATCTCCGCAAAATTAATCCTATTTTTATGCTTCTTCTGCCAAACCCAACATTCACTACAATACATAAGTGTAGGAACCAACACACCTCTATGCACAGTCAGACGTGCCTTTTTTGACACTTTCTGGCTATTCATAAAGCTATGCAGTGTCCCATTCATTTGTTTTTCTGCCAACAATTAAAATTTTCAATATTTTTAAAGTTAAGTCATTTTAGTTTCGAATCCATAGTAGATTTTTTTTGTCCCTCTTTAAAGAAAGTTCTAACGACACCTTTGTTCATGCACCTTTTTTTAAATTCTTTTGATATTTAAGCTGTTTAAATATTAATATCATACTTACATTTTATTATAAAAATAAATTTAGTTTTTTATAAACGATAATTCTAGACAGATAAATTACTTTGTACCTACATATTTGTAGCAAGTGAAATAAATGTTTCCCACCAAGTCGTCTAATACATCTTGTTGAGACTCTCTTGTTTGAGAAATTTAACTCACATGCCACAATGTTTTACGAAATTGCCTCTAATATATTAAATATTCTAGGCCTATTTCAACAATGCGTATAAACTGTAGTGGGATTTTCATTTCGCGAGAGAAAAGCTAACACGATTTTGGCTATCGAGGATTCGCTTCTAAAAAATTTAACAACAACGATCGACCGAATGGTCTTGTGCATTGTTACGATTTAAAAATAAACCGTCCCATAATGCAGTCAATTAATAAAATTGTTCGTACAACGTCGATTAAAGTGATTCATCAACAACAATCCAAACTGTTTGGTTTCGAAATTTGGCAAACTCTCCCGTATCGATTAAGCCCGTCCTTGTACATAGAGACAAAAGTTCACAATATCCATACGAAGAGCCACGTGAAGAGGGATGTACTCTGTGCACTTTTCTATTTGAGTGGAAACAGTTCAATGTTAAGGAACTTGATAAATTGTTTTAATTAAAGAAGTTGCTTCTTTTTCAAGGCACTTTGGATACCGGTTAGCGATCGAGAAAAAAGCTCGCAAAGTTGACCTTAGGGGTTTTGACTTGATGAGGAATCGTGTTTCGTAAATTGTTTTTTTTTGTAGAAAAAACGTTGATTCTAATAAAATGCGATGTCGATTTACTATTTTTACTGTCTACAAACATCAAAATAAAGAACACAATTTACATGGATAACTATTTTCACTTTCACTCTTACTAAAAATTAAAAACCGGTCTTTTGTTACTAATTGCTTGTCCAGTCATTCCTGAAGCGTAGAAATTTAAACTAGTTGATATGACATCTGAATCTTCTTACTTTTTAACCACCTTAAAAAAGTCGAAAATAGTCTAGGTAAAAAATAAAAATTGTGCGCCCTCGTTTACTTTTTTCTTTAACTCCGAATGTAATTCGAAATAATATCTGTATATTTCAATTTTTATTTTATATTATTTTTTCAAGGCAAATAATCTAAAGGAACAAATTACATCAGAAAGTTTCATTCAATATTGCAATTTGTGGGAGTGATTTCGTGAAATGGGACGGAAGTGTGTAACAGATGTGTTTAACTCCGAATGTAAGTCGAAATGAAATCTATATATTTCAATTTTTATTTTATATTATTTTTTTAAGGCAAATATTTTAAAGAAACGAATTATATTAGAAAGTTTTATTCAGTATTGCAATTTGTGGGAGTGATTTCGTGAAATAGGACGGAAATGTGTAACATCTTTCAACTCGCTTTCCTGCAATTTGTAGGAGTGATTTGGTGAAATGTAACAGGAAGTGTGTAATAGGAAGTCGCGGAAGCACGCGCTATTTTATTTGACAAATGAGCGTGCGATGGTAGAGTTGGCCGTCAGATAGCCATCAACCGAGAGGTCGGTACTGTCAGTCATCAGATGTGCACTAAATTTACAGTGTTGTGAACAAAGTTTGCTGTTATATGCGTAAACTACATAAATAAATATTTACTGTTGATAGTAGATTGTAGATTGTAAGGGGGGTCGTGCAGGCTATACAACCTCAAAAGTATCTCGATCTATCAGATCTTTTGTGCATAATAAGTCTCAATAAAGTGCAGATCATTGATAAAAAATTCAAGTACGTAATAATAAATAATTATTCGAATAAAATATTTCAGTATTTAGCTTTTTTAAATTTTAAGGTTGTTTTCTGTCACTTCTAGTGTCATTTAAATAAAATACAATTTTCATTAACAAAAAATCTTGTTTGTTATGAAAAATCATTTCAAATAATACCTGACCCATTTTTTTTCAGAATATAAGGCTAAGGGATTTTAGGTCTTCTTTACGTGCCTTCTCCGCGGCGGAGGTTGGCAATCATCATAGCTATTCTGACCTTGGAGGCGGCAGCTTTAAACAGTTTGTTTGATTTGCATCCATACCATTCCCTCAAATTGCGCAGCTGTGATATTCTTCTTCTTCCTACACTTTTCTTGCCCTGGATTTTTCCTTGCATAATTGCTTTAAGCATGTTGTATCGTTCCCCACGTGTAATGTGTTCCAGGTATTGTGGTTTTCTGATTTTAATGGTCTCTATAATTTTCGTTGCTTTGTTTATTCTTCTCATGTTGTTTGTTACGTTTTCTGTCCATGATATCTTCAGAATTCTTCTATACACCCACAATTCAAATGATTCCAGTTTCTTAATGGTTGCCGCGTTCAGCGTCCGAGCTTCCATGCCGTATAGTAACGTCGAGAAAATATAACACCTTGCCAATCTAACTCTTAGGTTTAAATTCAGATCCCTTTAAGGTAAATACGTTAAAATAAAAAACAATGTTAGTTGCAAAACGGTGTAGGTATTAAATTGTCTGCGATAAAAAAAGCATTTTTATGAAACAGTGTGATTATTCAGTTATTTTGAAAATGCCAATTTGCAAACTGATATTGATATTTATCTTTTATAAAATATTTCTAGCAAGCATTTAATCGTCATGTCATTTGTCATTGCAACATATTAATACATTTTGGCTTCTTTTTACATGTTAACTAATTAATATTAATTAAAATTTTTTAATAAGAGTGTAAAAAAAAACATATATATTTTTAAAAATCTAATTGTTGGTTTTTTTGTTGAAGCAAAACAGAAAGATGTTACCATAGAAACCGCAACAGTTTAGTACGCAGCGTAACATTATCTTCTTTATCCGCGTCCACACTACCAAATAGTTAGAGGCAGCAATAAAAAAAATTAAATAAAAAAAAATCGTGTTAATTTTTATGACTAGTTTTATAACAATAGTAAATAAAGCAAATCATGAGTTCCATGCAATAGTTAATCAATGTAAAAGGGATAATTTGCTTTTATAGCTGAAAATGTTTGGAGAAAGTATTTCATAAATCACAGCGTATTTCTTGGAACACTAATTCTGGATAAGAACTATATCTCTCTTAATAATTTATTTTCATTATTGTGATTGCAGTAAACATTTTAACTCAATAGTCCACTTAACTTAATAATCCATCCCTTAACAACTTTCAGTGACCTCCTTCCTACTTTTTCTCCTTCTTTATATATTTCTCATTATCAATAAACCACCTTTGACTAGGATTTCCTGTTCTCTCTCGCAGGATTATGTTTCCTATAAAAAACAATAGTCAAGAGCGATTTGTTAAGAGCAGGTATAGTAATAAAACTGACTGTTCTTTTTCAAAATAAAATCACAGCACTTGGTTCAATTTAGACAAAAATTTTTATTTTTTTTTAAATAAATTTGTTTTTAATAATACAGTAAATGTTATGATAAAATATTTCTGTGGGACGATTATAGATCGACAAAAAATGGATCTATAATTTTGTTTTTTAATGGCAAAAATGGCGACGAAGGACGAGCAATAACTAAAGAAGAAATACTAAACTCTATAAAAACAATGAAGAATGGTAAATCACCGGGTCCAGACGGGCTTACATCGGAACTTCTTAAGCTTGTGGTGATTCAGAGAAAGGAATGGCTCCTGTCAACTTTTGTAACCATAACAAAAAAGGCAAACGCAAAACAGTGCACTGACCATCGCACAATAAGCCTAATGGAACACACAATAAAAGTATTCCTCAAAGTAATTGACACAAGAATTAATAGAAAACTAGACGTGGATACTGCTGATACTTAATTCGGATTTCGGAAAGGACTTGGAACAAGAGAAGCACTATTTTCACTCAACGTCATGTGCCAAAGATGTCTAGATATGAACCAAAATATATATGCATCATTGACTATAACAAAGCGTTCGATAAAGTACGTCATGATAATCTAATGAGACTGCTAGTAAACAAAACTTTGGATAAAAGAGACATCAGGATTATTACCAAGATTTACTGTAACCAAAAAGCAAATATTCGAATAGAGCAAGAGACAACAGAGGAAATCGAGATTAAGAAAGGCGTAAGACAGAAATATATACTCTTACCAATCTTATTTAACCTATACTCAAAAGACATCATAAACAGAGGACTTTCAGAGCAAGGTAAAGGTATTAAAATAAATGGCATCCCAATAAACAACTCAAGATATGCCGATGACATGGTTGTAATTGCAGAAACTCCAGAAGATCTTCAGATACTAATTATCAGAATAGTAGAATGCAGTGAAGAATACGGATTATCACTTAACATTAGCAAAACAAAAATAATGGTGGTATCTAAATCACCATAATCGCATACGTCTCACATATATGGCAGCTATCTATTGAAAAGTATGGAGAAACTTTAGCTGTGGTATTAGATATCTCCAGGGCGTTTGATCGAGTTTGGCACCAGGGACTCCTCGCCAAGCTTCCATCTTATGGCTTGCCCCCTCAGCTGTGTTCTCTGCTTGCTAGTTTTCTTTCAAACAGGTCTCTTTATGTAGTGGTCGATGGAGTTTCATCTGACACTCTACTCATAAATGCTGGTGTTCCGCAAGGATCCATTCTAGCACCAACACTATTTTTACTTTACATCAACGACCTGTTGAAAGCAACTTCATGTCCCGTACACAGCTTTGCCGATGTAAGTACCCTCCATACCACTTTCTCTTCCAGGGCCCCTATATCAGCCCGTGAAACTAGAAATGAACGTGGAAGAAATGTTAACAATATAAATATGGACTTAGCAACAATTCTCGAATGGGGATCCAATAACTTGGTAGAATTCAATGCAAACAAAACACAAGCATGTCTTTTCTCTAGAAAAGCTGATCTCACTGTGCCTAACATAACTTTGTCAGGAGTAACCATACCACTGAAGTCATCCATATCGATGCTTGGTATTACTATCAGCAATAACCTTTCCTGGAAAAATCACGTGAGGTCCATTGCCAAAAGTGCATCCCAAAAACTTGGTTTTTTGTTTCGTGCCAAGAGCTATTTCACCTCCAGTCAGCTGCTTATGATCTATAAGGCACAGATCCGACCTGTACTGGAGTACTGTTCCCATATTTGGAGTGGCTCACTTGTCTGGAACACCGTAGAAAAGTTGGCGATTTGTCTCTATTTAATAGATATTTTCATGGTCAAAAAATTGAACGTGTGAGAAAATATAATTACCTGGGAACTGTTATCAGCGAATATAACGATAGTTTTGAAGAAATCAGGAAGTGAGTGAAAAAATCTAAAGCCTCATTAACTAAAATGAAAAAAAGGCCTTAAGCTTAAAATTCGCCTTGTGAGATGTTACGTGCTGTCGGTTCTTTTCTACGGAATGAAAGCGTGGACATTGAAAAATGTTAATGTACCGTAGAATGCTAATAATATCGTGGACAGAGAGAGAGACAAATGTGGAGGTTTTGCGAAGAATGCAGAAAAAGAAAGAATTGATGAGAAGCGCAAACTGCTATACTTGGAACATGTTAAGAAGGGAGATAAATACCAGCTACTGCAACTTATTATCCAGGAAAAAATAATAGGCCAAAGATCCATAGAAAGAAGAAGGAATTCATGGTTAAAGAACTTAAGAGAATGGTACAATTGCAACAACTGCCAACTGTTTAGATCTGCGGTATCAAAAATACGCATAGGTTTGATGATAGCCAAACTTCGGAACGAAGACGGCACCTAAAAAAGAAGAAGAATGACAAAATATAGCTGTCATAATTGTCCACCTTTCTCGACGAACGAAAAATTTCAGGTCTTCTGATTAACTAACTTTTATCGACGTTGTTTCTAGCAATTTTTTTTTTTTTTAAATAGTCGCAAAAAGGGTAGACCTATCGTGTGGGCCGCGGACGGCCCGCACTGCGACTATTAGAAGGGGAAGGGATTATAGAAAGGAAATGATTGTGGACACGCTTTTTAAAAAGTTGCAGGTCATAGTTCTCTGGAAAAACTGATTTTGAAAGCTTATTCCATTCCGTAGCAGCACTGTAAAAGAAGGATTCTTGATGAAGATTGGTCCTTGTAGTGTCAAGCTTGAGAGTAAATATGTGAGACTGATCAGCGTGCCGAGTTCTTCGGCCGAATGTGGCCAATGGTGGTACAAGAGTTTATATTTCTCTGGAGCATCTGCCATGGAAATATCTGTAGAGCAATGACTGGTCTGCAACTCTTCTTCTATGTTCTAGAGGGTGAAGGGCAGCTGTGAGAGTTGAGCTGTTTATCAAGCGAATGGGTCTTTTCTGAATGGAATCTAGAAGACGAAGAGAATGCCTTGGTGCTGAACCCCAAACATCCGAGCAATACTCCAGTAGAGGTCGGATTTGAGCCTTGTACGTCGTCAACAGTTGATCAGGAGTAAAAAACTTTCTGGCTTTCCACAGAAAACCTAGCCTCTGGCTTGCCGACTTTGCGATGTTAGCAACATGGTCATGCCAAGACATATTATTGGACACCGTGACTCCCAAAATCGAGATGGAGGGACTCGGTTCAAGGGTATTTCCGGACATTTTGATGGGATGATTTGAGGAAAGAAAACAGGAAAGAAAATTTTTAACTCAATCGAATTAAAGTTTTTTTTATTTTTAGTAAATTTTTACATAGATTACATTAATATTTTCTATTTGTGACAATACTCACAATCAGATCTTCAGTGAAAATTAAAATTCTTATAATTTTATTAAAACAATCATCACAATTTATTTTGTGAAGGAGTGCATCCTCCAAAAAGTAATTATTAAACTAGGCATTCTGTTGTATTTATGAAAACGAGTGGATTCTCCTATCCCGAGTTATCAGGCCAAGGTTTTTATTTCGGAACTCTATTTTTAAATTATTCGCCTATTTGTTTAGTTGCTCTTTTTGTGTATCGTTGCTTTTATGAAAAAAATACCCGATTTTTTTCGGTTGAAGTAGCTCGAATTGAAATTCGGTTTACGATTGACGTATTCTGGAGAAGTTTGAATTTTTATTGGGTCAAGGGTGGAATGTGAGTGATATATTTGTTTATTTAATTTTTTCTACTGAAAATCGAAGCTATAAAGGATGTAAAAAAGGTTGAATGCATAAATCTTTATTTTGTCAATTTCTGTTTTATCAGTAGGTGTTCAGAATATTTTAACGAATTCCACACCTGCAATTTTGAACCAATCAAAATACGTTATTTTGACATATCACCACAGCAACGGAGGTATTTTAGTGGACATTTTTTTCCCGTGAGATACCCAACAGCGAATTATACTGAAATTTTTTTGACGTTTACAATAACAGACCATTTTTGTTAGACTGGTTTTTATTTGTTCGCATAATATTTAGTTTTGATACATTTTAATTACAAAGCTAAGATGTCTTCGAGAATAAGCGCCAATTCTTCCACAGGTATTTCCGCTCTATTGAAATTATACGATTTTTCTGCGCAAAAGTTTGTAAACTGCCTCCATACGCTTGACTTCGATTTCCTGGTATTCGCTCAATCTCCTGGCGAATATTTTCTCTGCTTTCTTGACCGAAACGAAACATTTTTTTACGTCGTGCCACTTGACAGCTTCAAAAGTAAAATAATAATTTCGAGATTAGGGTCTCACTTGGTTACCATGGCAACTCAACAATCAAGTCGACTACATATTTTATGTTTCGCTGGTGACTTGATGAAGAAAATAATAAATAATTATATAACACCATTAATAATAGAACATATATTGATGATCTGAGTGCTATTTATACAAATATTTCTAATAAAAAAAAACAATTAAATTTTAGACAACCATAATACTTACATATTTACATTTGACATTCCAGTAAGAGATCAACTGACACTGTCTTGTTATATTAAATTTCTTTTAACAAAACATCTTATGTTCCTTTTTGCGATAATTTTTTAATAATTTCATTTTAGTAAATATATATTTTGTTGTGTGATTTTTCTTATATATAAATTAAAAATATTATACAGAAGCCTTGAAAAAGAAAATAAACATTTTCGAAAGCTCGACTGAAAACCGAAGAATTTTTATTGAATTGATCACTTCTAACTGCTACCCAAATTAATTAAAATATATATATATATATATATATATATATATATATATATATATATATATATATATATATATATATATATATATATAGTTTGGTACTTTTTCTTTGACCCTTGTATAATAATAACTTCAAAATGCTCATGGGATAGGTCCAAATAAAACATTGGTATTTTAACATAATTGTCAAGTTTGTATTGACGTTTCGGCATGATTCTCATGCCTTTCTCAAAATATTTCATTGTCATAAAGAGTGTAATTTGTTGATAAATAAGAAATATGGGGAAACACTTAACAAAACAAATCTTGTAAACAACGGGACTTGGACATTGTTTTATTTGGACCTATCCCAAGAACATATATATATATATATATATATAAGTCTACTAACAAGCATCTGCATATTGTTACCCGAAATGGGGTATTATACACGATTATGTATCAGATGTAATTCAATACCTGTCGCGGCATATAGCCAAAGGAGTAGTTGTTTTTGATACATAATCGACCCAAATGAACCTATAATATGGGTGATATAGGGTGTTTCATTACTAATTGGAAATATTTCAAGTATAGAATCCTGAACTCAAAATATGAAGATTCAACCCAAAACACCTAAATAAAATATGTTATCTTTCCGAGTTACAGGGTGTTTTATTTGAAAATTTAAAAATTATTTGTGCCCAGTACTTTAGAACTATTAGAAGTATTATTGTCATATTTAGTGGCTAGTGTAAGTAATATATACCCTACTAAATTATGTTAAATGAACGTTTCTGGCTACTACCAGATTCGATTCTTCAATACTTTCTACGTGAATATGGTACTTTTTCTCCATGGCGATAAAGTTATTATTTTTCGAGATATTTCGGATTAAACATGAAGCTGCACAATTATTTTGATTTCAATGTGTATTAATTATGTCGGTGTTTTGGGTCATTTCGAGAGATAGTTGAAGATAACTTTCATGCGAATTTGTTTTCTTTTTTTATGCTGAACTTTTTTGTAAACATTTTTTTTTAATATTATATTTCTGACGATATTTGGATTTCCATACTCATCATCATTACCACGGACAAACCCCATTGGGAACTTCATATAAGAAATATTGCTCTATACTCAGTAAAAAATTTGAATTTTCAAATTTCTTCGCACTGATTTTTGTGCAATAAAAAATATATATCTTTTGCAACCAAATAATTTTTTTTTGCCGTTATTTTTTTATTAATTTACAAATACTTTATTAAGACGCATAAAGATTCTTTTGTTTTCACTCCAACTTCTATTTTTGGTGGGATAAATGATCAGGTCTAAAATTAAATGCTGGTACCCATAAACAATGTTTTTCTTTTAATTAGTTTCAAAATTTGAATCACCCATTCCGTTAAGGTTAACAACTCTAAAATTGGATAATGTAACGGAAATTATCCTGTTACACCCTGTACAAAGAAAGTTACCCTAAACTTTTACCAATAATGTTTTTTTGGCAATAATTGTAAAATATTATTACTATAATTTTTATTTGTTATATATTTTTTGGTACTTTTTATGTTAAATTTACGTAATTAACTTCTTTCTTATTTAATACTGTTTATTAACTTTTTTATTAAAATAGTATTAATAAAATAATTGGTTGGATTAATTAGTTTTAATTCCGTGCATAAATTTAAATCTTAATAGAAAGCGACGGCATTAACATATAATAAATTTTAAAATAAACCTAATAAAACATAAATGTGTATGATGGAGGAAGAAATGTATGCTCTGCTGGTTTGACAAATACCAATTCAGCTATTCGTTACTGGCAACAAATCGAATCCAACACAATTTCAAGCTGTTGCTAGGAGATATTCCACATATACATGAATGGAGCAGAAGGGTTTAAATGTTGCCATGCATTTAGTTTGTCATTTATTTATATTTTTGCTTTTGTATGCAAACAATTTTGCCATTTGTTCAGGATGCACTCTGTTAAATACATTTGGTGAACATAAATTATGTTATATATTTATTTAAAGTTAGAAACCACTGATGATTTTGATCGGTCAAATGCTTGGTTAAATACACCAGAAACTTTTCACTTAAACGCTTTAGCGAATTAAATAATATAAAAATAATATAAATAATATACAAACACAATAACAAATATAACCTTGAAAACAATACTATTTTTCAAGCGACACAGTGGAAAATATGACCGATTTAGGTGGAAAAAAGTCTGAAACTTGTCCATATTTAACCTTTGGGATCCCAGATTACGGAAAAAATAATAAAAAAATCTAATTAATTTTTTGACACGATTGGCGAGCGAACAGCGGTCAAAAATCAATTTTATTTGCTAAAATCTAAAACTTTCCCACATTTAACGTTTGAAGTCCCAGAATACGGGAAAAATAATACAAGTCTAATTATCGGCTGGGAGTGGCGTAAACCTGCGGATAGATGTATTTTAAATTATCTAGGAAACTTTGTTGAATTGCAGTCGAAAAAGGAGCCAAAGCTTCCTCAGAGGAAAAACGTCGAATGTTGGTAGAGGTCGACTTTCTTGTAGAAGAAGATGGCTGTTAAAAGGTAGATGCCTCTTTCACAACTTTGGAAGCACCACGCTTGCCAGAAACATAAAGCGCGTGCTGAGCAGCGAAAGTTAACTTTTCGCAGTCTACCTTCAATAACTCGCTGACTTTTCTTTTTTTGTTTTCTCACTAGAACATTCGAAACTTTTTTCAGGGCGTAATGAGCGTTGACAAGTAGTTTGGATAACTGAAATCCTAAAATCCAAGTTATCTGAATCAAGCCAACTAGAGTATTTATTAAAACAATCTTCCCGTCTTCTGTGACATTTGTCCCACCTTGCCGAAAGACGGGAAATTAAAATTTTTAAAAGTCCAATATCCACATCTTCTTCATTATTAATATGAGCAGAAGTAAGAATAAATTTTAGCAGGTGGTCTTGGCGGTTTTTTCAGGAAACTTAACCCACTCTTCAAAAAATTTCCTCCTAGGGATTCGGACTGTTTAAAATTATGTGTTACCCAAAACGCAAAAAATCTCAGAAATTCTTTGCAACATTTAAAGACTATAAGGATTAATGAAACAAATCCTGCAAACAAATCATTGGGGTAACTTGGGGGTTATATAGTTTTTCGTTATTGAATAGAGACATATATTTACAAATTGCTTAATTAACTTTACTGGTAAATTGCAATGTATATTCAATAACGAGTGTGAAAATATATTGTCTTACCTGTCTCAGCAATGTAGATTGTAAAATAAAAGCAAAAAGACTTTTCACTACACACACCTTGAACATAATAAATGACCATTGAATAAAGATAAACCCACTGCCGGTTATTAGGCACTTGTATAAACAGAAATCATTCACTCATTTACTATTTATTTGTAAACATGGTATGGCGGGAAATATAAATATTAAGCGTCTTATCAACTAATAATATAGAGGTCAGGCACTTACAAAATCCAAACTTTTGACTTGACTTTTGTCCACCTAAATCAGTGATTTTGCCCACTGTGGCGTTGGTTCAGGCCACGGACATCTTTGTTCAATTCTTATTGAATTATATAATTACTGTTGATAGTCTTGTGAAAAAAGCAAATATTTCTTATACTTAGACAAAATCTTTAAACGAATTAAGTAATTATTACAATAATAATTGTGTTTGAATTGAATCTATCGGAAATATTTTCGGGAACTAAAGTAGGTAAAATTTTTATTAGAATATGTGAAGTGCTAGTAAACTTATGAAAAATATTGTTAAGTATTGTGGTCAACGGGTACGCCACTATACCCATTATTTGACCTTTCTGACGGGAATCAAATATAAAAAGATATATGATTTTTTAACGTTTCCTTTTTCGAACAATCGTTCATACCCATTTAAAACCACGATTTTAAGAAAAAGTTAAGTTTAAGTTGAAGTATAGTTTTGTGAACATAGAGATTTGTTACCCAAAATGGGGTATTATACACGATTATGTATCAGATGTAATTCAATACCTGTCGCGGCATATAGCCAGAGTAGTAGTTGTTTTTTGATACATAATCGACCTAAATGAATGTATATATAATATAGGTGACATACAGCAGAATTAGCTGATTTTTTAAAAATCAGTTATACATTTTTTCCATCTATTGACGCTGTCGAAAAATGTTCATAGTCTACTATAATAATATTATAATTTTTTATAAATTTTGCAGATTTCAATACTTCTTTGCAAAAGCTATTCACCGGGTGGTGCTTGTTAAAAAGTATAGATGTCGTGACTGGCGCTTTTCGCGTAGCACTTCATGTTTACTTGGTAGGAGTCAAAGCTGTTGATGTGTTCAGTCGAGGTAGACCTACCCTATGCTGTTGAGGGGCAACACACCCTGAAATCGGTCCATAAGTGGTTACTTCGGATGAATAAATCTAATAGTTTCATCTCTTACTTGCCAAGCATCTGCATATTGTTACCCGAGTTCGGGTATTATACACGATTATGTATCAGATGTAATTCAATATCTGTCGCGGCATATAGCCAGAGGAGTAGTTGTTTTTGATACATAATCGACCCAAATGAACCTATAATATAGGTGACATACAGCAGAATTAGCTGATTTTTTAAAAATCAGTTATACATTTTTCCCATCTATTGACGCTGTCGAAAAATGTTTATAGTCTACTATAATAGTATTATAGTTTTCAATAAATTTTGCAGATATATATATATATATATATATATATATATATATATATATATATATATATATATATATATATATGTATATAAGGACTAAACTGGTTCTTCGACGACGACTCATCGAACTAAACTGAACGGTTTGTTGTTACCACTCTCCCTTGTACTTCACTTTTATATACTGGTTTTTTCGTCATAATATTATTATATGAGGGTAATATATAAATATTAAAGTTTTGCAACAAAACGAAGTTTGTTTTAGTATCATGTAATTTATATTGTACCGCTATTAAATTAGCGCTAAAATATTTACTGACAATAAAACAAACTCGTAAATGGACGTCATAAATAGGTCCTTTCATTTTTTGTGGGGGAATGCTCTAGACCACTAAAATCAGGGTGACTGAACATTAGTAATTGATTGGGTTAAAGAAATGTTATTACACATTTACGAGGTTTATTCTACAAATTTTAAAGTATTTTTTGGTACAGGATTTTTAAATATTTCTGATCCTTTTTAATCAATACTAAAAATATATTTAAAACAGCTTAATTGCTTTTTTCTGCAGATAATAAAAAAGATAAAGAAGTTAGATTTTGGAATTTCTTTTTGCTTTTAAAAGTAAAAATTTATTTCAAGTAACTACGAGGGCAGTTTGATAAGTCAGTGACTTTTTGAATTTCCCGCGCAGTTACTACAAATGCAACAGTGCTGCCGTCAACTATAATCTATCAGTGGGCAACTTTCTAATTTTGAGCAAGCTACGTCGTGCAGTTGGTGTTTGATAGCCGTTCAAAGCAGACAACCTCGTGAATTGTTACGAAAATGGAAAAAAGTGAATTTCGTGTGCATTACTTTTGACGTAAAAAAATCCATCACTGAATATAAGGAAAGACTTGATAAATACTACGGGGACTCGGCCCCATCAATTTCAATGGTTAAGAAGTGGTTTACAGAGTTCCGTTGTGGTCGTACCAGCACTAGTGATGCCGAACGTCCAGGTCGCCCAAAAGAAGTGATCACGCCGGAAATCGTCGATAAAATCCATGAAATGATATTGGATGATCGGAGAATGAAAGTGCGTGAGTTAGCTCATGCTGTAGGTATCTCAACTGAACGGGTAAATAATATTTTACACGAATATTTGGACATGAAAAAACTCTCTGCGAGATGGGTGCCGCGATTGCTCACACTCGACCATAAGCGCAATCGTGTGACCACTTCAAAAGAGTGTTTAGCGATGTTCAGCTGTAATCCGGACGAATTTTTGCGCCGTTTTGTTACTGTGGATGAAACATGGATCCATCACAATACGTCAGAGACCAAGGAACAATCGAAACAGTGGGTTGCTCGGGGTGAGCGTGGACCAAAGAAGGCGAAACAGATTCTGTCAGCCAACAAGGTCATGGCCACAGTTTTTTGGGATGTACGCGGTGTCATTCACATCGATTACGGCCGCATTTGGCTAAGAAGAAGAAAGTGCTGTTCCATCAAGACAATGCACGTGTGCACACTTGTCTAGTCACGATGGCCAAAATCCACGAATTGGGATACGAACTGCTACCCCATCCAGCATATTCTCCAGATTTAGCCCCCTGCGACTATTTTCTGTTTCCAAACCTAAAGAAATGGCTGGGAGGTAAGAGATTTGAGTCGAATGAAGAAGTCATTACCGAAACAAACGCGTATTTTAAGAGCTTTGAAAAAAATCTATTATTTGGAGGGAATAAAAAAATTAGAAAAACGCTGGACTAAATTTATCGAGCTAAAAGTGATGATGTAAAAAAATAAAATGTTTATTTGCGAAAAAAAATTTGTTTTATTCAAAAATTCACTGATTTATCAAACCGACCTCGTATATAAACGTATTATGATTGAGGAATTATTACTTCTAAAAACGTAGGGGAGAATCCGGCAGTACCGTCACCCTAAGATTTTCTTAAAATAAAAAAAAATCATTTAGGCTACATGTATTCTGTTTTTTAATTTTGATACAGAAACTCTTAAGCTCTTAAGCTCTTAAGCATAATAAATAAAATAGCGAATTTTAAAGATACAATCAACTTTTATTAATAAACTTGGAACATAAACACCCCACGCTTTTAGAACAGTGACAATAATTTTCACATCAGTAATTTTATTCTTATGTTAAGAATTGTTTTTTACTTTTTAGTTTAATTAACTCTAAAAGCGTGTTTTTTAGTTTTTTTTTATACTATAATTTATTTTTAATTCTGCTAATATCAGCCAAAAACTCAACTCTCACTGGGAACGAAAGCGATTTTGATACCGTGGGAACGGCCGTTCTTGTCTTCTGTTGAAACTTGGTCTCCCAAATGTGTAAAATTGTTACAGTAATTTTGTAAAATGATCGTCTGTATTCTCTATATGAAAACTTTTGAACAACTTTACTGTTGAATTACTGTTTTACTACTACTCTTCTCATTCCTCATTCCCAAAAAAGAATTTAATTAATTCTCTTTTATATTTCTTATTACTATTGAACTGCTATTTTAAGAATCAGTTTTATTTAGGTTCAACGAGTTATAAGAGAATTAAAGTAACTTTAATCAGAAACAAAAATCCTACACAATGGTATTTGTTTTCCAAAGAAATTGAAGATCTGTATCTAATTGATAGGGCAAACTTTTTGCGGCGTCGGCGTCGGCGTTATCGTTAAATAACCCAAGGAGACCTAATACAATGTCTGACAGGCTCCTCTTGGAAAATTTCCCTTTCTCTCATCTTATCACTTGAAATTTTTAGTTTCGCCGACACGAAATCCATTTTATGTAATTAAAATTAATTGGGTGGTTGCTTGAAATAAAAGTTTTACTTTATTTTTGCTTATTTAAATTGGATATATTCGCCTTCGTTAATTTGATAAATTAAATTACGTAAAAATTTAAAGGATTAAATATTTTTAAAACAATTTAAAATGAGTTTAGCGATGTAACAAAAACAGACATAAATGTATATTAATGAAATATCATTAATTAACTATAATAAAGTAAGTAATGTTATAGTGAGCACCCCTAAACATTTAATTGATTAATTGTTTTATTATTTAAGATTAAACCAATAAAACAAAACGTTTAGTATTAATATTATTATTACAATAAAGTAAGGGCAGGGACCCTAAGATCCATAAGCCCTGAATTACACTATACGATGATGACAAAAAGTAATTATAAAAATAAAAATTACAAGAAAAGATTAATTAGAAAATAGAAAAGCATCCTGTCTGTTCTTAAAAATATTGACAGATGGTGCCGTTACAATATCCTCAGGTAGAAAGTTCCATGTTGAGAAAACACAATTACATAAAAAATGTTGCCTTTTCCTACAAGTAAATATTTCTTTTATCAGTGTCTACAAAAAATATGCTTTTTAAGTTACCATAATTAAAATTTAAAATGCAGAGGGTGATTATCATGTCCCCACGAAGACGACGTTGTTCAAAAGTCGGTAAATCCATTATATTTAGTCTTTCTGTATGACTAGGCCTTCTACGCCCGAAGGATAGTCTTGTTGATCGACCATACAGTTCCACAATACTCCATAATTGGACGAATATAAGTTTGTACTTTAGGTCATAACAAATACATAATTATAGACAAACTTAGCAAAAAACTATTTTTCCTCAAAAATTAAACATAAAAAGTTAACCAGGTCAAAGGCACCACAAAAAAATGTTTTAATATCAAAATAATTTAAAAAATCTTGTAATAATAAAGTTGCTTAATTTGTCTAGTAATCACCCGCAAATTAGATGAGTTCTAGAATGCGAAACTCTCATACGATAGTGAAAACATAGAACGAGTAAAAAAGTTTAACTATCTGGGGACTTGGTTATGTGAAGACTTTTTTTTTTATGAAAATAGTCGCAAAAAGGGTAGACCTATCGTGTGGGCCGTGGACGGCCCGCACTGCGACTATTAGAAGGGGAAGGGATTATAGAAAGGAAATGATTGTGGACACGCTTTTTAAAAAGTTGTAGGTCATAGTTCTCTGGAAAAACTGATTTTGGAAGCTTATTCCATTCCGTAGCAGCCCTGTAAAAGAAGGATTCTTGATGAAGATTGGTCCTTGTAGTGTCAAGCTTGAGAGTAAATGTGTGAGACTGATCAGCGTGCCGAGTTCTTCGGCCGAATGTGGCCAATGGTGGTACAAGAGTTTTTATTTCTCTGGAGCATCTGCCATGGAAATATCTGTAGAGCAATGACTGATCTGCAACTCTTCTTCTATGTTTTAGAAGGTAAAGGGTATCTGTGAGAGTTGAGCTGTTTATCAAGCGAATGGGTCTTTTCTGAATGGAATCTAGAAGACGAAGAGAATGCCTTGGTGCTGAACCCCAAATATGCGAGCAATACTCCAGTAGAGGTCGGATTTGAGCCTTGTACGTCGTCAACAGTTGATCAGGAGTAAAAAACTTTTTGGCTTTCCACAGAAAACCTAGCCTCTGGCTTGCCGACTTTGCGATGTTAGCAACATGGTCATGCCAAGACATATTATTGAACACCGTGACTCTCAAAATCGAGATGGAGGGACTCGGTTCAAGGGTATTTCCGGACATTTTGATGGGATGATTTGAGGAATTCACTTTCTTGGGAAACGTGGCACTTTGTGTTTTTTGGGCGTTGAACTGAACAAGATTGTTGGTTCCCCACTCGACGATTGCTTTAGGATCTCTATTGATGGAATCAACTTGTTCCTGCCTGAGTCTATTTGTATCATTCACCGAAAGTGATCGATAGGATGTGAAAGTTGAGACAAGTGTGCTATCGTCTGCGAAACTGTAAATGGGGTTCGTGGTGGTTTTCAAGAGGTCGTTGATGTGTAAAAGAAATAAGGTGGGGGACAGAATGGAACCCTGGGGGAACCCGGCATTGGTTTTAAACGCATCAGAAGAAATACCAACAACTGCCACATGTAAGGAGCGATCTTGCATGACGTATGTAGAAATCAAATGACGGATATAAAAAGCGAGGATCTCATTCATGAGATTTAAAAACGTCTTTACGAACTCTGAATTTGACCTCAATTTCAGAATAAGATTCACAAAATGTTACGTATGGTCCGTACTGTTGTATGATATGGAAGGCTAAACATTGAAGGTTAGCACAATAAATAGGCTGGGAGCATTTGAAATGTGGATCTATCGAAGAATCTAGAAAGTCCCAAGGATAGCAAGAATAACCAACTAGGAAATTTTGAGGACGATAGGAAAGAACGCAAATTGTTGGACACAATAAAACGCAGGAAAACAGCGTACCTGGGACATGTGTTACGCAACGAAAGGTACCATTTGCTCCAACTAATAATATAATGAAAAATAGACGGAAAAAGGGGTGGCTCCGAAATATCAAACATTGGACAGGAATAGAAACCACAGGAGAATTAATTCACATCATCAGAGATGGGGAAAATGATCAGAAGTGATCGCAAACATCTTTGGCTATCAGTCCACACAATTCTTTGTGATCCCCAGTCTGGTAAAAAGTACAGTGCCTCATGTCTTTCTCCTCATCCACCTTGCAAAGCGGGGATTCTTTCCGAGGAATGAAAATGCTACTACATGTTTTAAAATACAAATTCATAATTCAGAAATACATTTAAATGTTTATAAAAATGTAGAGTTTCTTGTCAACTTTGTTCATGTATGAGGTAAGCGGTAGCCTGATATGAGCGCTTAAATCACTTTTCGAGGATTCCAGTGCATGTTTCAGGATAAACGGAACTCACACACACCGGTTTAACATTAGAAAGGGAATGTGTGATTGTTTAACTTATTTATAGACGGCTGTTTAAAAGATTTCAAAATAAATGCAAGCAAAACGAAAGTAATGGTTTTGGAAAGAGAAGAAATCATGACAAACTGCTAGGTGCTGATTGAAAGAGAAAAAGTGGAACAAGTGAATGAGTTTGAATACTTAAGTTCAAAGATACGAGAGACGAAAAGGATAATTGTGATGTTAAGATAGGGGTGTTTGTAGGGAAATAAATGAATAAGTCCCTGTATACATTTATAAGCAGCCCAAACGTGCCATAAAAGGCACAACAGGCTGTGTATAAAGGTGTGCTGGTCTCTATACTTATGTTTAGTAGTGAATGTTGGGTTTGGCAAAAGAAGCATGAAAGTAAGATCAATGCTGCTGAGATGAGTAGTCTGAGAAGTATAGTCGGAGTGACTCTATTGGATGATGTGAAAAATAGTGTGATAAGGTAACGCTGTGAGGTGAAAGATATAGTAATAACGATGGATAAAAAAATTCTTAGATAGTTTGGACACGTAGAGAGAATGTATGAATGAAATTTGATGCAACAGATTTGTAAGGCGAGGGTGAATGGGCAAGTCGGTAGAGGTCGGACCTAGGCGAACATATCTTGATCAGATCGAAATTGTTTTAATGAAAGTCCAAGTCAAAAGTACCAGCATTAACGAGCATGTATAAAAGCGCTAATAAAATTAGAAGAAGCAAAATGGATGTATAGCAACCGTAGTAAATGAAAAGAAGTGGCACCTGCTACCCCTTCGGAAAAAGGAGTGACTATGTAAAAATTTTAACCTTATTTTTACACGAATTTCAAGTAAAAATATTACTTAGTGCCTTTTTGCAAGTAATGGTAGATTTTTTTGTATATTTGCAGTTGTATAAGATCCCTTTTAAGGTAAATTCTGCGATCTTTTGCTGCAATTGTCTACTAACAGTATTTATTGACTAAAATTTGAATGAACATTTTTAAAAATGTTATTTGTTGCAGCGGTAAATTTTTTGAAATTCTTACAATCACTTTTTATTAAAAATTTCCCATAAACAGTTTATTAGCAAGTCAAAAGATAATTTATTTACTTGTAAAGGGATAAACATTTTTGCTCAAACATTGTTTAATTTACATTAAATAAAAAATCACAAAGGCGATTTAAAAGTCACATCCAAAACTTATGACCTAATTAATTCTTTTCGAAAATTAAACGTTTGTGTTAAATTTCAAAGGAAGCCCAAAACAAACTTTCCTTTATTGACGTTAAAGTAATATATTTAAATTAATTATGACCACAGATTGAATACATTTACTCACGAAAACTAAATTCAGCATATCTACAAAACTTGTCAAAATGTTAAACAAACGTTGATTGATGATTTTCGTCGTGGACAAAGAATAAAAAGTATTTAAAGAAAATTAGCAAAAAAACAGTATTAATAAAAATTATTTTATTAACTTTACAGTGGAATTAATAAGTAGTAATGGGTCCGATTTTGCGAATTCCCAATTTTGACATATCTCCACATTTCAAGGTCCCCAGAGTCGAATTCAATAGTTTTTTAAGTGGATGTCTGTGTGTGTGTATGTACGTATGTTCGTATATTCGTATGTTCGTATGTGCGTTCGGAATTATTTTTCGTCTCGATTACCTCGAGAACAAAACATGATATCGACGTGGGACCAATTTTATTAGACGCACAATTAAGCAACTTAGAACTGATTAGATTTTCAGCAAAATCGGTAGAGCTGTTTTTTATAGAGAATAAAAAAACTGAAAAAAATGGTAAACTTTTGAAATTATTTTTCGTCTCGATTATCTCGAGAACAAAAAATGATATCAAAGTGGGACTAATTGCATTCGAAGCATAATCACGCAACTTAAAACTGATTATATTTTCAGTAAAATCGGTTAAGCTGTTTTTTATGAGAATTAAAAAACTGAAAAAAATGGTAAACTACCTGAATTTTGCAATTTATAAATTATACTATTTTTAATACAAAATTTTAAGATGTTTTGAATAATATCATAAGAGTTCGGCAAAATTAGCGATGTAAAGACATATTCTAAGACTAAAAATTGTCAAAGATTCCCACTTTATTCTCAACGAAGCGAATGTCGAGTGCCGATTTAAACCGAATTGGTTACCACGAAACCGTACCTTTACTTCTTTAACGTGATTACAAATTTCCACTTAAAAATATTTGCGTGAACATCTTTGTACAGTTATTCGTCACCATCCTGTTTTTTTGACGTTTTATCCTACTCCGACTGATTTAACCGTAAATGTCCCTATAAATAATACTTCATTTGTAGCGGACAATAAAAGAAGTGATAAATATTTTCGTCAAATTGCAATAAAAACCCACGGATTTTTTAAAAAAGACCTTATTTTCCTGAGAATATGTTTTATCTAATATTTTATATGCAGTGTTACTTTCAGATGCGCTACTGGCAACGTCGTCACTAAGACGTCTGTGGATATTTGTCGGTTGTTTTAGGAACATTTGCTAGCAACGGCGCACATTTTAAAACATATTTTTATGGATTCAGTTTCTACTAGGGGTTTTGGTGCAAGGAAAATGTATAAAAGTGAAAAATTTGTATTTTTGTAACGCTTGAAAAGATTAACTTTCAATCAATTTCTTTCTTTGGAAGCTTAGCAACTTCAATATTTTAAAATATAAAAAGGAATAAAACTATCATTATTAAGTTTGCATCACACTCTTAAATCTTGAATAAGTGAAAGTTGCACTTTAGCTTAAATCGTGTCTATCTTGCAAAATGTATGTTTAGTGTAAATCTCGATTTAAAATAACTTTAAAGCTAAAACGTCGTTTCTAACGGTTTAACTAACTTAAATCTCGTTTTATGTAGGTAGGTAAAGCTGACTTACAAACCTCTAATGAACAAAAACATATGTATTATTTCAGACAGCCTGGCTGCTCTTAAAGCAATGAGCTTAGTTTAGATTAAATTTAAGCTTGTATGGAACTGCATCAAATTCCTGGAATGCCTTGGTGTAAAGAAAAGAGCTTTGGCTTTGTTATAGGTACCTGGGCACCAGGGGACGGAGGGCAACAAGAAAGCCGATATCCTCGCAAATCTACGTTCATAGGATCAGATCCTGTCTTTGAAGCCACCAAAGTTGCTACCAAATCAAGTATTTCGGACTGCAATTTATAACGAGACTGCTTACAGGACACTGTCGTCTAAGATACCACCTCGGAATGATAGGTCTAAACCAACAAACGAACTGTTGGTTTTGCTGCGTGAAAGACGATACAGCTGAACACATACTTTATTCATGATGCCATTACTTAGGAAAAATGAGGTTCAACATATTTGGTTTTACCAACTTAAAACCTCATCATCATCATCATCACTCAGCTATAGTAGTCCACTGCTGAACATAAGCCTCTCGTTTATTTTGCCACTCTGCTCTATCTTGAGCCATTTGTATCCAATTACCACAGATTCTTTTAATGTCATCGGTCCATCGTGTGGGGGGGCGCCCTCTACTACGATAAGCTTCGTGCCTCGGACGCCACTCCAATAGTTTTTTAGACCATCTTCCGTCAGTTCTTCTAGCTACGTGGCCAGCCCAGTTCCACTTTAAAGTTGTTATTTTTTCGATTACATCTATAACACCTGTTCTTTGGCGAATAATCTCATTTGGTATTCGGTCTCTGAGGGAGACCAATTTTAAAAAAATTACACCTCAGACAACCCTGAACTTCACGAGAAAAACTGGATTTTGCGGTGAACTGTAAAATATGGGGGTGAGCCACCATAGACTCATTAAGTGTGATAGGTTGATATTTGGCGGTTACTAGCTGAACCCGGCAGACGTTGTCCTACCAGTTACTGCAAAGCACCACTTTTAAGATTTATTTAACAAAAAATTGTAAAAAAATTACTTGAATTTACAGCTATTAATACAGCAAATATATTCTACGTGTTCAAATATAACAGGATACCAATTTTCATAGCAATCGGTCAACCGATAAGGAAGTTGGTATGCTGCAGCACCACCTAGTGGAGTGCTCCAAAAAAGTGGATAACGAAAACGAGTTCTCCTCGAAAAAATTTATGTACATGCCAATTTTAAAAGGTGATTGGTTAAAGGGTGAAGAAGTTGATATGCTGCAGCGCCACCTTCTCCACGTAAAATACATATAGCTACCAATTTTCATAGTGATCGAGTAAACGGTAATGGAGTAAAACGATAATATATATACATGCATCCATTATTATATATACCTACAGAAGATTTGGTTGCGGTGATTTTATTGTGGTATTCTACAACCATACACTTTGATTATAACTGCCTGAGTGGCAGACATGCTCTTTGTTAAAAAATTAAAATGTGCGTAGACGTACGGTTATCTCAACTTAGTTAATTTAGGCCTTAAAGATATCGGTGCCAGACAAAGGTAATCTGTTCTAAGTTTAGTGAAGTTTAGGACTAAATCTCGAATTAACGAAGTTTAGCTTACAATCATTTTGGTGCAAGCCGTTCGTAATCATTAAATAAAGGTAACGATCGTATTAGTCTAAGATCCGAAATAAAATCGAACTTCACCCATCTGTTTAATGGATAACAATTATTTTATAAGTAATTTAGTATGTTAAAAATTATAAAAAGATGGGTAGCCAGAAAAAATCCTTGCCAGGCTGTAATTAATTGAAAATTGATTTTAATTTCTACCGATGAGTTTAACGAAAAATGTTTACATCAACCGTAAGTACAAAGCCATATCAAGTAAATGTGTTCTTAAGTCGTTTACGTAATTTTGTTCAAACTTTTGCGGTCTACGTACTGCAAAAAGCAAAAGTTTAATTAACTTTTTCGTAATGGAATGTTCTCATCACACATAAATACGCAATTCTTTAACAGTACTCTCTTTCAAACAATAAATGGGGTTTACTTACATAGTTCTAAATCTGAGTAAAACCATAAACAGTATCACATTTTCTAAGAAAATAGCGACGATGAAGCTTCACAAGTATCCAAGAACAAAAAACACATCCACTTAAGAATGTCGCAAACTGTAAGAAATATGGACATTTTTTTCTTTCTCAACTTCCTTTTCTGTCTTTCTTTAACTGGAAATTATCCGAGAAAACTTTTACTTTCAGATTTTATGATAAAGTTATAAACTTTTACTTCTCACTAAAAAGACCCAAATCGACACCCATTTAACAGCCACATAAAAGACGTTATTATTACTGTTTTTATTCCTTTTAAGAACGTCTTTCACACTTCCTGATTAAAGAAAGCACAAACCGTAAACCTAAATTTTAGCTATATCGTTTGGTTTGAACAATAAAAACAACTAATTTATAAAAAAATCACTTTTATCAGTCAATTTATTTCCAACTTCTTATCTGATAGTGCCATAAATGGTTTTGTCTTTTACTTTGAGCTGCTGCTGTTAACAACAGCTCTTTATTTGAAATTCACCTATCCTTCATATCCTTAAGACTAACATTTGTGTTTATTTTAACATTTATAGTAGATTGTAGGAAGGGTCGTGTAGGCTATGCTGCCTCTCAAGTTTTTTTTTTTATGAAAATAGTCGCAAAAAGGGTAGACCTATCGTGTGGGCCGCGGACGGCCCGCACTGCGAATATTAGAAGAAGGGATTATAGAAAGGAGATGATTGTGGACACGCTTTTTAAAAAGTTGCAGGTCATAGTTCTATGGAAAAACTGATTTTGGAAGCTTATTCCATTTCGTAGCAGCCCTGTAAAAGAAGGATTCTTAATGAAGATTGGTCCTTGTAGTGTCAATCTTGAGAGTAAATGGGTGAGACTGATCAGCGTGCCGAGTTCTTCGGCCGAATGTGGCCAATGGTGGTACAAGAGTTTTTATTTCTCTAGAGCATCCGCCATGGAAATATCTGTAGAGCAATGACTGGTCTGCAACTCTTTTTCTATGTTCTAGAGGGTGAAGGGTATCTGTGAGAGTTGAGCTGTTTATCAAGCGAATGGCTCTTTTCTGAATGGAATCTTGAAGACGAAGAGAATGCCTTGGTGCTGAACCCCAAATGTGCGAGCAATACTCCAGTAGAGGTCAGATTTGAGCCTTGTACGTCGTCAACAGTTGATCAGGAGTAAAAAACTTTCTGGCTTTCCACAGAAAACCTAGCCTCTGGCTTGCTGACTTTGCGATGTTAGCAACATGGTCATGCCAAGACATATTATTGGATACCGTGACTCCCAAAATCGAGATGGAGGGACTTGGTTCAAGGGTATTTCCGGACATTGTGAAGGGATGATTTGAGAAATTCACTTTCTTGGAAAACGTGGCACTTTGTGTTTTTTGGGCGTTGAACTGAACAAGATTGTTGGTTCCCCACTCGACGATTGCTTTAAGATCTCTATTGATGGAATCAACCTGTTCCTGCCTGAGTCTATTTGTATCATTCACCGAAAGTAATCGATAGGATAAGAGTACTTCGACCTATCAGATCTTTTGTGCATAACATACATATTTCCTACAAGCGTTATGCTAAAAAAACCGTAAGGAGGTTACCAAATTTTACCTTATTTAGAGGTAATCTTGCGGGCAATCTCGTCTGAGACAAGGGTATGGTTCGGATTTTAACTGTATAAGAAAAGAAAAACTAATTTTTGCACTCCAGGGTTTAGTAGCCCAATTGTCGAATTTCTATTTTCTATTTTCGTAAATCCGGTAAAAAACTAACAAAAAAATATTACGAGTAATAATAAATTCAAATGGATAAATTAAATAAAATGAATTGAAGATAAACGCGCTAAAAAAACGGGAAGAACAAAATTTGATTTGTTTTTACAAAAATAAAAAAAACTAGTCTACTAACAAATAATTTTTTTTTTAATTTTATAAATAGTTGATTATATCGTTGTATTGATAAATATATATTTTGACAGACACTTAACAAATTTATTAAAAAAAATAAATACCATGAACTTTAAAAAACTTGAATACCATGAAACTTGGATATCTTAAATCCTAAATAACTTCGTTAATTTTTAACTGCTTTGTTGCTCACCAGTACATTAATCATCTGCTAAGAAAACTTATTCCAGAAGAAAAAAACACAAAAAAAGTGTTGCATCTTCTTCTTCTTAGGGTGCCGTCTTCTTTAGGAGGTTGGCTACCATCATGACTATTTTAACTCTATCCTTTGCTGACCTAAAAAGTTGGACTGATAGTTCGCAGGTTGCGCAGCCACGACATTTGTCTTCGACCAATGCTGTATTTGCCATCAATTTTGCCCTGCATAATCACTTGTAACAGAGTGTATTATCTTTCTCCTTTCATAACGTGGCCCAGGTACTGTAGTTTTCGGATTTTTGTCTCATTCCCTTTTTCTAGTCGTCTGAGTACTTCTTCGTTATTGATTCGATCTAACTTTACACTAATAATTTCATTCAACTTAGTACCTACAAAGGTACGACCTTAAAGAAAGATTATAGAAACCTTAACTTAATTTAAAAAAGCTCTAATAAAAAGCTTCTGGAACAAAAATCTGCTTTTTACCGAGCAAATCTTAAATTTTTACGTTATCTATTTGGGGTTGGCAATTTAAACTTACAGAGCATACTAATTTTGACTGCAAACAAAATGATCATTGCAAGGTAAAATAAAATATATGATAAAGTTGCAATCGCTAACTGAATTTTAATATAAAAAAAGTTCTTGATTAAAGATCTACTTTTCCTGAATAATAATGGTATTTTTAATGATTGTTACTTTATTGTAAATGACTGCACCTAAGTCTAATAAAGGCCTGAAACAGTTTAAGTCTTGAACTTCAAAAGTTAGCTTTGTGTTACCGTTTTTTTCTGGTTATGTTCCAATCAAAATCCTTATTACCTACTTCTATTTCTTGTCACGTCATTTTGTTTTAATGTAAACATTCTTTGTAGAACCTCTTTACTGTAGATACTAAACCAAAAAAATAAAATAAAACCAATTTTAGCAACAAATGTAATTACTGTTAAGAAAATGCCAAATTTAGTAGTAAAGAAGAAGCTATTAAAACTTAGCAGACTTACAAAATTAACTTTGGTGCGTTGCTTGTGTAACTCAAGTATAATAAACGTGATATGTTTTATTTACAGGTCATAAATAAATAAAAGAATACGTGATAATAAAAAAATTAATGCGTGAAAATTTGTAGCGACTATTTGTTTTTTTGGTTTTTCTCTCCAAAGTAAACATTCGGGGGATGACTTTAAAACTTAATAAAATCTTTTCTCATTTTAAGTAAGATCGTTTATCAGCAAAAGCATTATGTTATAAGAAACATTTTTTTCCTAAAGACTTCTGAAAGAAAAAGGAAAACCAAGATTAATATCATCAAAACTGTGTCAAAGTATGAGCACTACAAAATTGATTTCTATCTAAAGACTTTCCAACTTTTAGTACCAGAAGTCTGGGACAGAGGCAAAACCATTTTTCACACAGCGACCTACTAGAAAATCGTTTTATTCAAATTTTGTGGATTAAGTAAAATTTTTAGTGTTTTATTTAACATCTGTAATAGGGAAGTTCGAGGTTAATAGTTTTTGAAAATATTGTCTAGTAATTTTTTTTTATTAACACCATTTTATTTAATTTTACCCCAAATATTAAACACTTATTAAACTATATTATTGTCTATTGAGAAACACCAAATCTAGCTGAATTTAATTGATGTCGTTTTCATAAGGAAGTTAATATTTTAAAGCAGTAAAATTTTATGAGCACTTTATTACTTAGGAATTTTTTTTTTAAACTTGATCTTAATAACTCCACAAAATTAAAAAAAATATTTAGGGTTTTTAATTAAACATTTGCTATTGGAGTTTACGCCTTAAGAATCGATTTTCATGTATAATCCCTGTGTATGAAAATTTATAAGGAGTAAAATCAAACTAAGCGTTACATACATACATACATAAAGTCACGCCTTTTTCCCATAGGGGTAGGCAGAGACCACTTTCTTCCACTTGCTACGATTCTTACACACATCTTTTGCTTCCTCTACTTTCATCAGTCCTTTCATACATGCTCTTCGGTTGTTGGTACTCTTGACCTGGCCTTTCTTCAAAACAATGTTGATCTGATCGAGATATGTTCTCCGAGGTCTACCTCTACCGACTTGTCCGTTACACGAAAAACATTATGACCATCTCATGCGCAGTCTTTCTTGCGAATTTCACAGTACACAGTATACACGGGATGGAAACGCTGGCGACATGTATACTAGTCTAAGATCCGAAGTAAGATCGACCTTCACCTATCTGTTTAATGGATAACAATTATTTTATAAGTAATTTAGTTTGTTAAAAATTAATTACTTACAAATTTTGGTAGATTTTACGTGTGAATAAGACCGTGGTGTGAATATTAGTGTTTATAATAATAAAAAATGGATGGTAATAGCGAAATGGATACTCCTCCGTAGCTGCGGAAATTAGCAGCTACGGCCACGTTGAATTTACTCACCCAGAAATCACGAATTTTATACGAAAAACAATACAACACATTCATTACATTTTCAGACTCGACTATAATAAACAGTTTTTCGTCCTTGGTAGTTAGATAACTATTTTTTAATATTTTACTCAACATTAAATAATATAAATAAGGTTTACAATTTTTTTTTTCTTTATTATATTCTTTTTAACTTTGTGAAATACAAAGTAAATTTTCCTACAATTCTCTTTTTATGTGATTATATTGTTCAATAAAAAAAAATGTTATTTTTGAGGAATCGTACAAAAGAAAATCATAAAAGTATAATGTTTAATAAGAAAGCAGGAAGATTAAAAGATAGAATGCTCCGGAAATAAATGTGCTATTTGTAAATTGAATAGTATTTTAACTGAAAAGATATGAAACAATTTAAGAAAACGTGTACTGTAAATATTTACAGTTCCATACAGAGAACTATTGTTTTTATATAACGATTTTTATCGAGGTGCAAAAAAAACTAAGAAATTTTGTTTCATACATTTAATTTTTTTCGAAAAAAGATCCCCTTTGTCCTTGCATAATAAATTGTTTAAATTTGTTTGCGTATTATATTTATAATTCCTGTTTTTTATTACCCTTGCATTACATACATACATACATATAGTCACGTCTTTATCCCGTAGGGGTAGGCAAAGACCACTTCCTTTCACTTGCTACGGTTCTTACACACATCTTTTGCTTCCTCTACTTTCATCAGTGCTCTCATATATGCTCATCGGTTGTTGGTACTCTTGACCCGGCCTTTCTTCAAAACAATGTTGATCTCGAGATATGTTCTCCGAGGTCGACCTCTACCGACTTCCGTCCACTTACACTGCCCTTATAAATTTGTTTCGTCAATCTTCCTTCATCCATACTTTTTACCTGTCCAAACAATCTAAGCATTCTTTTATCTATCTTTGTTATATAAACTACGCTATTACATAAAATACGAGTCCTAACCACTATATGTTCGGAAGGATTTTTTGATGATTACTAATTTATTATTCTTAAAATATTATTTTATCCTTCCAAACAAATTTTTTTAAAATCTAGGTAAATAGATGTATGTTTGGTGTGAGTGTTTTGGCATTTTTTATTTTTTTTAAGAATTAAGTCAAACAATAGTGTTAAACTGTCATAATTTTTTGACCTCTAAATGTTCGGACAGCTAGATAATGTAAGAAGATATTTAGATATTTTGAAAGTATGTAGGCTGTGAAATATAACCACAAATTTAGATAAAGTAATAAATTATAATCTACGAAAACTAAAAAACACGCTTCTAGAGTTAATCAAACTAAAAAGTAAATTACTGACGAGAAAATTAATGTCACTGTTGTAAAAGCGTAGGGTGCTTTGTATGACATTTTTAAATTAACTCTGCGTTTCGAAATATTTTAATTTTAATTTTAATTTTTTTTAAACTACAGTTTATTTTTCGTTTTTTACTTCGATATTTTTTACTCGCCCTCTTGTCATTCATCCATCGGCAGGTTTCTCACTACTTCTATCTCTCTTACTCTCATGCAAAGTATCCCTAAAGAAATTAAGGAATCCTGGCGAAACTAGTTAGGATAATCGGTTATTTTTATCAAATCATTGCATTGTCGTCGGTCTTTGACAAGTGTGCGAAGTTTAAATTAAATTTGATCGCTTAAAGTAGGGCAAAATTGAGGCCAATGAGTCAGTTACAAACATATAGGTGAAACTTGTCATTGATACTATATTGTAGAATTTATACATGGAGCTTACAGTTTCAAGCCTCCTGTATCTTCAGAAAATTTTCATTGGCTGTTGACTTTGATTTTATTTGATTGCATTGGTATAAAATTTTTACCACGTAGTGTTTTAAAGTGGTGCTCTTTGCGGCGAAAGATGTGCTTCAGCCGGCGCTTGAAATGGAAAAGAGGAAGTGGTGCTCTGAAAGCGAGCGTTGTGCATTGCTCGGCGGTTGAAATGGAAAGAGGCAGTGCGACTTTGCCCTACTTTTTCGCGCTCAAGTCCGTGCTTTTAATTGGTCAAAGCGTAACGGTCTTTTCTTTGCGCATGATTCTAATTTTCTAGTTGATTACTAATTTCACGTAATAAGAGGGTGATCGAATATTATAGTAGATTACTAAAATGCACGTGTTTCAGCTGATTTTTTGTCGGCGTCAGAGCCGTACTGAGTTGTTTTAAAAATCAAGGAAATTCCTAGAGAGGAATTGTACAGTTGAAAGTACTAATTTCCAACATCTGTATAATGTATAACGGTGAAAAATACAAATAATAAAATAAAATTCCGTGTCCTCATGACATATTTTTATGCGATTCAAAAAAGTCGCAGTTGGTGGCCTTGTCGATCAAAGAGCATTTTTGCTATTAAAATTAGTATGTTTTTAGCTCGATATATTTTTATTATATTTGTTTCACGTTCAACTTTTAATTTGTAAATTATTTTTTAAACTAGAAAAAAATTAGTTTTATATTTAAAATGGCAAGATTTCCAAAGAAAAAAAGAACTTTAAATTTCCTACAATATCTGGTTTTTCCTATAATTCTAATAATTTGGCAACGGTGTGTAACTGTGATGTTATTAAATTGTGTGACGTGCATCGGATTCTGCTTTATATTAAGAAAGAAAATTCTTTAAAATATGCAAAATATTCATTTTGGAAAATTATAAGCAAAAAAATACGTTGAAAATTATTGGGTAATTTTAGTAGGTACCATTAATTTGGTAGTATTTATTAACAAAAATATGATTTAATTAAAATAACTTTAACCCTTCCAATGAAACTTTAGTCACTAGAACTATTTGCTGTGTATTTATTTTGAATTTTCCAGATATTTATTCCTCTTTACATTTTATCAAATACTTTTTATAGTAGTAACTTTTTAAAATATGGTCGTTAATGTACAACATTTAACTGCAAACATACTTCAGAAAGAAATAAAATTTCGCGTATTCTGAACATCAAAAAAAATTTCTCTTTTGCTGCAGTCATTTCATACTTCCATCTGGTAAATTATTTTTCCACACTTTCTCTAGACAGAGTTGTAATGAATTAATTCGCAACTGTAAATGTAAAAATAAATAGTTGCCTAACTGTAGGTAAAAATGTCAGTGTTATTAATTTAAATTTTTTTTATTTATTTATTATTTAAAAATATAACGAATAAAACTGAGAAGACAATATGGGATGTGCAAGCAGGATTTAGAAGACGAAGGAGATGTATGGATCAGGTCTTTTCATTATAAGGTATAGTCAAAAAATTCTTGGCTAGAAGTCAGAAGGTCTATTGCGCTTTTATAGACTTGGAAAAGGCATGTAACAAAGTGGTGAGGAGTGAATTGTGGTCGACATTGTCTATGTATGGGGTGAACGGTAGTTTAATACGAGCACTGAAATCACTTTACAAGGATTCCACTGCTTGTGTCAGGACTTGCACGGACTGGTTTAACATCGAAAAGGGTGTGAGACAAGAATGTGTGGCTTCGCCATGGCTGTTTAACTTATACATAGACGATTGTTTAAAAGATTTAAAAAAAAGTGCGTAAGGATTGAAAATTAATGATTTGATCGTCAAATGCTTTCTTTACGCCGATAATCAAGTCATATTAGCTTCATTGGAAGAAGAGCTGAAGGCGATGATTAATGTTATGCATAATGCCCTGAAAGGGGATGAAAATAAATGCAAGCAAAACGAAAGTAATGGTTTTTGGAAAAGAAGAAAGCATGACAAACTAAAGTTTTGATTAAGGGAGAAAGAGTGGAACAAGTAAATGAATTTGTGTACTTGGGTTAAAGTTTACGAGAGATAGAAAGTATGACAATGACATTAAGCGAAGGGTGTTAGCAGGAAAAAAAATGAATGGGGCACTGCATAGCTTTATGAACAGCCAGAAAGTATCAAAAAAGGCACGTTTGGCTGTGCATAGAGGTGTGTTGGTTCCTACACTAATGTATGGTAGTTAATGTTGGGTTTGGCAGAAGGAGCATAAAAATAGGATTAATGCTGCGGAGATGAGTAATTTGAGAAGTATAGCCGTTGTGACTCGGTTGAATAAAGTAAAGAATAGTGAGTTAAGAGAACGCTGTGTGATAAAAGAAGATGTGGTTACAAATATAGATAATGCTTGGGTAGAATGCTTGGATGGTTTGGACACATAGAAAGGATGGATAAAGGAAGATTGATGAAACAAATTTATGAGGCGAGTGTGAATGGACAAGTCGGTAGAGGTCGACCTCGGCGAACATATCTCGATCAGATAAACATTGTTCTTAAAAAAAGCCGAGTCAAGAGTACCAATAACCGACGAGCATGTATGCGAGCACTGATGAAAGTAGAGGAAGCAAAATATGCGTGTAAGAACCGTAGCAAGTGGAAGGAAGTGGTCTCTGCTTGTCCCTACGGGAAAAAGACGTGACTATATGTATGTAATTACTTTCTTAAAAAATAATTTGGGGTGAAAAATTATTCTATTTTAACAAATACCTATCAATAAATATTAAAATTTTGGTTAGTAATTAAGTAATACGATAAACAAAATAAAATTTTAACGTATTTAGCATAAGTTTATTTCAGTTTTTACAAATTGTCTGATTATAACGAACTCCAGAACTTTTTTCTTTTTTTTAAATTTCAAAATAATAAAATATTTTCGAGTCTGGATAAAGAAGAGATATTTGCAGCAAACTTCAGTCGATAATTAATTTAGGGATAACTTTTAAATTAAAGGTATTTTCTTTTGTCTAAATGTACTATTGATTTATTTTTATACACCATTATAAATAATCAAGTAAATTCCACAAAGCTTTAACTAAAACACAAAAAAGGCTGGAAGCATCCTATTCCGGACCATTTTCGGTTGGGTTTTAAAGCTGACAAGCCTAAATCAATGCTACAATCTCGCAGTTCTTACACGTCCAATGGATCTACGTACGTTCCTCCGTTCTCCACTCTTGTTAAAAAGCTACGCTCTTTATCAGACTCATACTCCCGTCTCATAGATGTACTTGTATTTATGACAACAATCCTATATCACTTTTAGCCCCAGGATTTTACTCCTTACAACATAGAACAACTTGAGTATGTATGTTCGTCAACAACAGTGGCGTATCCCATCAAACTACTACCTCGTATAAAAAATAATTCTTTGTCTCTTAATTTTAGGTAAGCATCATTTTTATTACTTACAATCGTAGTTCTAGTTCATCGTTTCTCCAATTATCGTTTTATTTAAAATCGTTTGGTTTATTTAAAATCACACCAGCAGAATTTTAATAGATTTGAGGAAACACTTGAAATCAATAGAACATGGGTACCTGTACTTAAAAATAAAACGCTGCTTCCTTACAAACATAAAAAGAATGAATCTCCGGAACGTGGTCAATTCCTAAAAAGCCCTTAAATATGCCTCGCCCAAAAAAACGTATATAACCTGCGATCGTGACATACAAATGTTACAAACTGTCAGCCTTAAAAAGCAGACATGACATCTCCCAAAGATGCCATCCACTCAGGAAACGTCAAAAATTAACTCAGACCTACGACGGCCTATAAACCCGAAAAACCATTCACCACAACTAGCTAAGTTTATTTCAGGATTTTCCGTCAATAGGGTTGCATTTATCTCCACGTAGTTCATAAAAATTTTATCCAAATTAAGGCGTTAGCATAGATGATAACATTCTTCTCATCCAAAACTTTCTATATCGGGGAGTTTTTGATTATTCCTTGGTCTAGCGGCTGACAATGTGTTGTAGTATTAGGTGGGAAAAAATATTAACGATATCTTGAATAGCTAAATATCTGAATGGGATCTTGCGTTGTCTGAGAACAAGATCATTTTTATTTTTTGACGTTGCATTTTTCTGTCAAACTTGTGCATCTAATCTATCATGCTATCTTTAATCATCCAGGCCTTCTTGTTGTAGTACCAGTCGACTTTGTAAACAATCAGGTTACTCTGATGAGGGTTCTAGGTCATAAGGCAGTTACAGGTAACGAAGAAGCAGACTGCCTTGCCAAATAAGAGGCAAATACACAATTTTTCGGCCCGATATCATCAAAGCATGGTTCAAAAACACCACAATTTGAAGAATCCCAGACAGGTTTTTTGCTTTTATGCGAATGAACATTAAAACATTTTAGTGTATTTTTAAAAAGGTAAAATCAGAAATTTATTAGTGCAACTTTCACACGAATTTAATACTAGCTAAAGAGATACTAGTCGTAACTAAGGGACCTAAAATTTAAATATATGTTTACACAATTTATTTCAATGACACAAAGATTTCAGCACAGACTGATTAATTGATGGTTAAAATAGTTCGGTGTATCTTTCCAATTTGAAGTTGAAGAAGTTACAAAGTGATAACTACTTGCTTCGGTATCATTAGTGCTATTACTGGTTGAAAGAAATGGCATTGCAAATAACATTTCCTAAACTTTTATCTAAAACATATTGTATCTCTTACTGTTAGTTTTTTAGTTGGTTATTGTTAGATTTTTAATTTCATATCTTGGCAGTTGTTATGTTCATCTCCAGATACAACATAAGTTGGTTTAATGTCAGTAAAATTTTTTAATGTCATTGTAATATATATTTTTTCGAATAAAATTTTTACTCCGGTAATTTGAGTTTAACTGACCACTACTGCTGTTATAACAGTTCTTCTTTATAAATTATATTTAAAAACGATACCCACACTATTACAATTTTAAAACCATACAAACGAGTAAACATTTAAACATCTAGGTACCTTGTAGTCTGTATGGCAGTACCGTACCCATTATAAACAACTTGGCGTGGGCAACCCATCCCGTTCAATATTTCAAGATGCTTTTCTCTAACCATTGATAAAAAAAAATATTTTTTATCGCTTTAAATATCAATGTAAAAAATTTCGCTGTTGCCAACTATTGTGCGAGGGTATGTTAATATTTGTTATGTATATTATTGTAACACTCTTATATAATACATTTGTTTTACATCGATTGACATCTATCTAACCTTTAGTTATCGAGATATTTTCGGCATGTACTTAACATTATGTAGATCAGGGTATCAGGGACGCTACGGGGCAGGTATGTTTGGAGCATCCTGCAACCACAGGGAAAGCATACCCCTGGGGAAATACGACTCGGTCTTCCAGGCCGAGGTCTGGTCTGGTCACTCAGGTGTGCCACGCACCTGACAGAAAACAGGGTGACCAACAGTGAGATTGATATTCTCACTGACAGTCGCGCGACCTCGTGAGTTGCACCACAACATCATCGGTGGTGTAGCACTGCATGCTGGCCCTCACTGAGTTAGCGACTGCAAATAAGGTCACTCTTACATGGATTCCTGGGCACACAGAGATAAATGGCAACGAGGTAGCCGATGAACTGGCAAGAAATGGGACCCTGGTGGAACCAAGAAGCCAGTTGGTCGGATTGACAATTGCCGAAGCGAAACATGAATTGAAACTAATCCTTGAGCAAGAACATATCGCTCAGTGGAATGCAAATACTGGCTGCAGAACATCAAGACAGCTGATGCACTTTGGACGATTAACCGGAGTAGGCTAAGCAGCACGCTTGGCCTGCTCACAGTCCATATCGTACTAAGGGCGCACCTCTTCAACCTCAAGCTGGTGGCTGAGAAAATCTGCCGACTATGCGGCGAAGAGATACACATTCTGTGTAGCTGCCCGATGCTAGCGGTGTACAGGTATCAAACCTGGAGCCGCATGATAATGGATCCAAGTGATCTTAATGGGACAGGGTTAACAGAAATCCTGAGGTTTGCCAAAACCAGCGGACTGAAATTTCGATGCCCCGAAGACATAGTGACTTTTTTTGTTATTTATTATATGCATCAATCTTAAAAAAATTAATATACCTTAATACTACAGATCCTACATATATAAATAATTCAAAAAAAAATTTGCCATTTTAATTTATTTAATTTATGTAATAATTATTAAAAAAAAATTATGTCTGTTAATTGTTTTAATTTGTTCACTGAACATAATCAAAAAAAGAAATAGACCCCATCTGAACGAAACTAAATAAAATGAACACGACAATGAAGGTTAGTTAGTGTTAAAGGACAGTTTTACATTACTTTACTTTCTAGTAATTGCTTTCATTAGTAAAATCGTATGATTTTAATTGTCCTTGTTTTCGGAATCCTTTAAAGTTTAATTTGCTTTATTTGTAAATTTAATTATTTTTGACTACAAAGTACCTACGTACATCTTATAATTGACAATGCAAAATGTACAGAACAAAAGATGATAAAAAATATCAGGTCCAGATAATGTAAATTTCTTTTTTGGAACTTTATTACAAATGAGTCATTGTGGTCCATAAATATGAAATTTTTAAATAACTGATAACAGCGCTCCCTATCGTATCCTAATATAGCTTTCTTTCATTGTCTTGACAAAACAAATATATTGTGTAAATATGACCTCAAACGGTGATTTTTGTTATAAAAAATGTTCTTTTGAACAACATTTTGGCGGTTTTTTCATAAAAAATTTCTTAGAAGTCTAAGAGATAAAATTTTTAGTAAAGGCTTCTATTTGATGTAAATTATTTACAAAAAATTTCAATAAATAATCAAAGTCTTAATTTAAAATATGTCTTTAATTTTCCACATCTAAGCTTTTAATAATTGTTGTGCTTTTAATCAAAAACTTATAACATATTTATATTTTCAATATTTTTCATTTTTTAGGTACCTAATTAATTTTATTAGGTACTGTGCTATGGCCAATTATTTATAAGGTTTAATAAGGGTGAGCTATATATTTAGCTATATTTGATTATTTAACATCAGGCCTTATTTTACATTTACTGACAAAGCTAAGAAAGGATTTAAAAGAATCTTATTTTGTTAGAAGTAAGAGTTAAAAACTATTAAATTAGCTACAGTTTTACTGTTTAAATGTTTTGCCCTAGGATATATTTCGTCCAACGCCATTGTCGGCAGTTTAATCATTGTAATTACAATGGTGTAATATTCACCACTAGTTACTTTTTAGTTTACAACTGAGCTAAATAATTTTTTTTAACGTATAAATATCATCTGCTCTAAATGGAGCTTTTATAATAAAACACTTTAGTCATTAGTTGCCTATTCGATCCATATTAATGATATATTAACAATTTTAATCCTGTTATTTTTATTACAAATATTAACTTTTAATCATTTCATTATTGCAAAATTTTTAAAACATTAAACAACAGACAGATTAATTGAATAATTTCTATTAACCTTTAAAACAACACACATTTATTTATATACTAACTTAATTTAAAATCTATGTACGTACACCATATTCATAGCAAAAAGTTTTAATTCGCTTAGTATTCTTGAATACCCGCAAAATGAAATGAAAGTTTTATTAAAATTAATTGTTGAAACCTTTTTATATGTATCATTCTTAACCTTCATCGTATTACAACACAATTTTAACTATTATAAAAATTGTGTTTTTTAATAATAAAAGGTTGAATACTTATAAAATATTTGTGTTAAAATATTTTTTTTAAACATTTTACAAAAACCATAGTTAGCACGAAACTTAAAATGCTAGAAAATAAAAATAAGTAGGAAAAACTTTTCCTGGAATATAAGGACTGTAAGGGTTTTATTCACTAATAATCTAACTGAGAATGTGTCTGGGTTTTAAAGCTGCACGATATAAGGGTGCTCACACTGCTCACGGAGAAAACTTCAAGGGATCTTTATTGGGATACCTGGAGAAAGGACTGTTTTTAAAGCAAATATTCATGGAAGTATATTTGCTAAGAAAAAAGTTGCATTGGCTCTGCAATCAAATACTGTAACAGACAAATGCGACGTTTCTGGTACATGGAGTAGAAGAGTGAACCATTCCAGAGCATAATTGTTAAAAAAATGCTTCATAAATATAATTCCAACAAATAATAGAGTGTTTCATTATTACAAAGTATTCTTTTGCACTGCAACATCTTTAAATAATGGAAATTATAAAATTTAACTACATTATTAATTGAAGTGAAGTTTGTCTAAAAATATTGTTGAAATTTTATTAACAATTTATAATAAGTAATGATAAACGTTATAAACTATTGAAACTAGTTAATGTGTTCTTTTTTGTATTTAAAATTATTTTTTATAGTCTTTTGTTTATCAATATTTTGTAGTTTTAAAGAACATACAATTTACTGTTGTAAGGATCAAAAGAATCATTCTTGTTACATGCATAAATAGTAAATATCAGTACTCGAATAACTTACTTACCTACTTTCTTTTGATTATTTCTCTTTTTAGTAATTGCATTTTTGTGCCTCTGTCTGTAGAGGTCAATAGGTGGATTGAGTAGCTTATTGACCAATACAGCCGGTCCCAAGCCCGGAAAAAAGAGGAGGGTTCCAAGTGAGGCCAGCGACCAGCTTGGGTAAAAAGACAAGTGCTCCTAGAACCAAAGGAACAGCCTCGGAACAGATTGGATTAAACAATGACAACCTCGCGAGAATAAGGACTAAACGAATAAGGAAACCATCATTACTAAGAATTGGATGTTTGAACATTACATCATTCAACAAAGACCAAGAAATCATACTTGAAATGAAGAAACATAAATTAGACATCTGTGCACTTTCAGAAACGAAGAAAAAAGGCAAAGGAAATAGCAGATATGAAAACTACATACTCATATACAGCGGCAAAGACAAGAATGAACGAGCGGTCTCAGGGGTTGGTAAACTGCTACACGAAAGATTTGAAAGCCTAATCAACAACACTAATTACATTAAAAAATAGAAACCAGAGCGGAGAACACGACTACAAAGCGACTTCTTAGATCAACGGAAATGCGAATTCTTAGATCGATAACTGGCTATACCTTACTTGGCCATAAAAGAAACGAAGAGATAAGGGACATATGTGAAGTCCAAGACATAGTAAGATGGGCAAGAAACCGAAGAAGAGAATGGAGAGACCATGTTAGCAGAATGCCAAACGACCGGCTGGCAAAAATTGTGAGAGAGAAGCGGCCCAACACACCACGCCCAACTGGACGCCCACCAAAAAGATGGTATGATAGCTGGTCTTCATCGTCCCAATTGTTTTTGGGCAACCTTTGAGGCAAACACAGGACGTAGTCCTAACGTAAGAAGAAGAAGAAGCATTTTTGTTAATGTTTATTTTAAGTTTTATCTTAAAAGCTTTTAGTCTTTTATGTAGCTATTAAATAAAAGGATTTTATTAAAAAATTATAGTAAGTAAAACAAAATAAATGTTATAAAATCCAACCAATTGTTATGTGTCCACATAAAAGAATTTTAACACCTATCTCCAAAGAAAACGCTATTACATTTCATTAGTTGCCCTTTTTTTCTTTCGCTGTAACTCCCAAGATTTCATATTCCCTCAGCGAGGACAATGGCGATGACGAGGTTAATTCCCACGATTTCAGGAATTTTTACGCCCTAAAAAGTTCTCCAGTCGTTCGAGAAAATGAAAGCTGGTAACATTCGCTCACTTCAAACAATTTATTTGTACGTAATTTAAATTACAAAAAGTACAATCAAGGATTAAAAAAAGTTCTTTAAGATAGCAATATGCAGTTTTAGCTTTTAGTTTCTTTTTTTCAACATTTATAACTCTTTTTGAGTTTGTGATGACTTTTCACTCTTTGAGTTTTTTTTATTTGTTTATCTTTCGCAAAAACATTTTTTTTAAAGGGTAAAACAGGCACATATTTTATGAAATAAATCTCAATATTTTTATTTTTTTTATTTAGAAAAGAGTCTCAACTACAAAGATCATTGACACGTAATACAATGTATAAAATAACTACATATTACATTGAGAAAAAGAAAGTTAGATCTTATTATAAATGTCTATCTCTTTAAGGTAATTTAGTAGTTTGCAAAACTGATCACGTAAGCTTAAAATAATCTTAATATTTCCTTCCAACTTGTGGTGCTGACGTTGGGCTGCGTAAGTTTCACATTCAGTTAAGATGTGTTTGACAGTTAGATGATTGTTGCAGAATTGACATATTGGTGGGTTTTCTTTGGTCATAAGGTGTAGATGCTTCAGGCGAGTGTGTCCTATTCTCAGTCTTCTAATAATAATTTTATCTCTACGAGTAGCTACAGAGCTACAGAGTCGGTGCGGTATTGATAGAGGGTTGTATTTCGTGAAGCTTGGCAAAGGATCTGTTCCAGGCTAGTTGCCAAGATTCAAGAATGGTGTGTTGAAGGTGGTTCTTAAGATCACCCTGTACTTGGATTTCTCCGTAGATAGGGTTGGTTGTTGCAGACTGTTTGGCAGCACTATCAGCTCTTTTATTGCCAGGGATATTATATCTTAAGCAAAGCGCAAACTTTTTAAATTTACAGAGCCCAGAAGGATGCCAAAGTTCAAATAAAAAAATCTATCGGTCAAAATAATAGTTTATTTTTTAATTTTACTTAGGTAAGTAATTTTATAATTAGATATTTACAAATTTTAAACCCTAACGAAAAAAGAATGAATATTTTATTTTTTAGCCAAAAAAAGTAAACTTGTTAATAGTATTTTTGTTATAATATATTTTCTTTTCGGCTTCATTTTTTTCATGTGTATTTGAGGTTAAATTATTCGATATTTTTATAAAAAAAGTCCACTATGTATTGACCATTTTAAGTTGTTTAAAATTTTTAAAATAACCCTAGAAGTTGGGGGTTTTTTACCCTTTCCAAAGATTTGTTTTTGTCGGGTCTCTAATTACGGATATAGCTTAATTTAGAAAAGTTAAGTTATAAATTAAGCTATTTAAAAAAAATGTTGGTTATGTACTGCTCTAACTAAGCAGATCCTAGAATGGAGCAGAAATGACCTGCGTATTCTAACAGGACTGCTTACGGGACACTGTCGTCTGAGATACCACCTCAGAAAGATAGATCTGAACCAACAAACGGACTGTCGGTTCTGCTGCGTGGAAGACGAAACTGCTGAACATATACTATGTTCATGCCCCGGCCTGGGAAGAATAAGGTTCAACATATTTGGTTACACTAACCTAGAACCTACCGATTTTAAAAAAATCTCACCCTATACAACCATGAACTTCGTAAGAAGGGCTGGATTGTGCGGTGAACTGTAGCCTCTAGGGGTGAGCCACAATAGACCTACTAAGGGTCGCGGTGGAGGGGCGACCACGCCCCACTCACATAAAACCTAACCTAACCTAACCTATGTACTGCTTGTTTGTACAAACGTGTGGTTGTTTAATTAATGTAAGAGCTAGTTTGTTAATAGTGGTCTTAAGGAGACAAAAGTTGTAAGAAGAAAAGTTTAACAATTTGGCCAAAGGTGAGCCATTATTAATTTAAAAATAAAAATAAAATATTAATTATATACCTAATTTTTCACAGCGTTTTGTTTAGATTATTTGTAAAATGATATTAAAAAAGGACTGGCGAAATGTAAAGATTAATTATTTTTTAATAAAGGGTTCTGGCTTTTACACGATTTTATCCTGTATCATCGAAGATTAATAATTTTGAACCTTTTATTGATGTCACCATAACTAGTTCAACGTCAAACACAACATAATTACAAAATGATTAAAAATTACAACGACCAAACATGCCAATAGATACTACGTCTTCCCCATATCCAGCATTAAACTCAGTTTATGATTGTCTGTAACAAGGCTTTAACATCTAATATTAATGATATATTTTTTTTTAGTTTCAATTAAAACAGAACAAAAGAAAATAAATACATTTAAACTGGCTGCTTTAACAAAAAAATAAACAATACCAATTTTTTTTGTTTTATTTCGGTATTTATTTTTATAATCTCTATCTATCTATCTATTTAGCCTTCTTCGGTCCATCTTTGGAAATAGGCCTCCCCCAGTCTTTTCCACTATTGCCTGTTTGCCGACATATTAATCCATCTAGTTCCAGAGTGCTTCTTCAGGTCATCCGCCCACCTCATTTGGGGTCTTCCTCTACTTCTTTTATTTTTCCAGGGTCTCCAGTTTAGAATACATTTTTCCATCGGTCGTCTTTTTGTCTGATATTGTGACCGGCGAATTTCCATTTTAGTTTTGCTCCCTCTTTTCTAACAACTCTTACTTTTCCAAAAATTTAGCGTCATATTATACAGAGTGGTGTGGAACTATGTATGGGGTAAGCGGTAATTTGATACGAACACTGAAATTACTTTACTGCTTGTGTCAGGATAAACGGAGCTTACACAGACTGGTTTAACATAAAAAAAGGTGTAAGACAGGAATGTGTGGCATCGCCATGACTGTTTAACTTAAACATATATAAATGTTTACACATATTTGAATTTTAGATCGCTTTGGTTACGACTAATCTCTTTAGCTAGTATTAAATTCGTGTGACAGTTTCTGCTTTTATCTTTTTAAAAATACACTAAAATGTTTTAAAGTTAATTCGCATAAAAGCACAAAACCTGTCTGGAATTCTTCAAATTTACAAACACGTGGTGTTTTCGAACAATGCTTTGATAAAAGCGAACTGTATCGATTTTTTGTTTAACAAAGTAATTTATCACGATCGAACTTCGGACAAATTCAACGAGTCAAAAATGTATTGGAATAAATAATAATTATCTAAACAAATAACTCACCTTTGTCATCTCTTCTTCCCACCACTGATGCTCACCGTGTGGTAAAAGGCTCGGGAAATATTGATAATGAAAGGAATGGTGGGAAGGGATGCTTCTAACTTTGATGTTTTTACTGCATCTATCTTGTTTGGGATTGTTACTTAAAACTAATATTATTCCCATTATTTGTCTTTTTTGTTTATTTTGTGACTACTTTGTTGTCACTTTGGTTCATAACCATTGTTCCACACCATAGCTATAGAATTTGATAATAATATGACTACAGCATATCCTATTGTATCTTAGCATAGGAATAACAAATAAATGTATAATGTAAATAAATTGGTCAATTCGTTTGGAAGTTGAACGATCCCTAACTTAAAAATTTGGGGATATTTAAATTATTTAAAGGGTATCAATATTAAAATAAAACATTCAATTTCCTTAATTTAATTGTTGTATCATTATTTCTGCAAATATAACAATAAAATCACTGTACAGCCGATCCCTCTCTACCCTTTATCTCTTGTCCTGTATTATGCAATGTTGTCGAAACTTCAAGCAAAGCATATTGATTAAATTCCTAAATGTACCAAATTTCTCAAACTAATTCTGTTTAATCTGTTTATGCGTTATCGAAGCTATACCATTCAATTATTTTTAGGTAACAATTAAATACTATACTAAATACTAAATACTATACTATAAATACTATTAAATGTAATTAGTATAAACACTTTTTAAATTATTCTATCTACTTTCATTTATAGGTGCTGTCATGATGGGTTACGAGCAATGGGTAAATTTTAGTCTCTCAGTCGTTGATAGAAAACGAGTAAGTTAAGTTTTAATTGGGACAAGTTAAATAGTTAAGTTATTAATTTATGCACTTCATAATTTTGTTTGATATTTTTTTTCTCCGTCTTATTCTTTATTACTGAAAGTCGTGCCCGTTCTGAAAAACTTTCAGTGAGATGCTGACAAATTTCTTCCACACAACTCTATCTTCAGCTTGTTTCAGAGCTACAGTCAAAGTAAGTCCCGGTTTTGCTCTAATGTGGTCAGACCAACGGAGTGGCAAGCGTCTTCTTGGTCTTTTCCCTCTTTTTTGCAAGGTTTTCTGGTTGATTTTGGGCAATACGGCCATAATAGCTGAGAACTCGTTAAAAGCAGGTCTTTAACAATCTGGTTCTGATTTTGAGTTGGTCACGAATGGAAAATGTAAAAATGTAAGAAAAACCAAAGTAATGGTTTTTGAAATAGAAGAAAGCATGACAAACTGTAAAGTCCTGATTAAGAGAGAAAGAGTGGGACAAGTAAATGAGTTTGTATACTTGAGTTTAAAGTTTACGAGAGATGGAAAGTCTGACAGTGACATTGAGCGAAAGGTGTTGGCAGGAAAACAAATGAATGGGGCACTGCCTAGCTTTATGAGCAGCTAGAAAGTGTCAAAAAAAGCACGTCTGGCTATGCATAAAGAAGTTTACACGTATGTATGGTAGTGAATGTTGTGTTTGACAGAAGAAGCATAAAAATAGGATTAATGATGCGGAGATGAGTAGTCTGAAAAGTATAGCCGGAGTGACTAGGTTGGATAAAGTGAAGAATAGTGAAATAAGAGGACGCTGTCGTGCAAAAGAAGACGTAGTTACAAAGATAGATAAAGGAATGCTTAGATGTTTTGTCACGTAGAAAGGATGAATGAAGGATTGACGAAACAAATTTATGAGGGCAGTGTAAGTGGACGGAAGTCGGTAGAGGTCGACCTCCCCGGCGAACATATCTAGATCAGATCAACATTGTTTTGAAGAAAGGCCAGGTCAAGAGTACCATATTGGTTCGTTTTGCTGTCCACGGTATGCGCAATATTTTTCTTCAACAACAAATCTCAAAAGCTTTTTTTGGTCAGCTGCACTTAAAGACCATGATTCCGAGCCGTACAGAAAGATTGAGAATACCAGAGATCACACGATTCTCATTTTGGTGGTATTAGAGATACCTCTGTTGGATATAAATAAATTTAAATACAATATTTTTCATACATAACATTTTAAAGAAATTTTTTGGTCACCAATGAGATGAACCAACATCGATCGCAACTTAACTGGCCTAAACTTAGAGACAGCAACAAGAGAGGCTAACAGCAGGCAACGAAGTCAACAAATTATTAGTCACGTTTTGTCAGACTGGATGATGATAGAAATTCACAACAGCCACCACACATCATGTATGACGTAATGGACTAAGAAGAAGATAGTTTCGAAAAGATTGTTATAGTTAAAGTTTTGTGAATATCTAAGTGATTTGTAAGGTAAGAATTTATTGTATAGAAATTAAAATAAATTGTTTATTTTTTGTACTGAGTGTTTAAAATCATCGAACTTAAAACAAATATTGTAACAATATTTAAAATTAATTGTTTTTGTTCAGCAATAAATAACAATATCGACAAGCTTCGGTTACGCCACTGAAGACATACATACTAAATTTGTAAAATACTGTCACGATTGGAGTTTGGTTTATCTTCATTCTTTACTTATTTTTATTTAGCTGAAAAGGACAGTATCGATAGTAAAATTTTATAAGCTTCAAGAAATAAAATTTGCTTTTATTTTTTCTGGAATGTGAAAAGTTTTATGGATAAAGTTTAGTATAATTTACATATTTTTTCCTGTTAAAGAGTGTACCACATAATACTAAATCAACTGCTGTTTTAAATACTTGGGCATAAAAAACCATATTACTGACGAAGTGTTACTTACTTTGCAAGATTGGATGTAGCATTAAAAAAATGCGGTTTTTTTTGCCAAAATAAATTTTAATAAATCGTGGGGTAAGTACTACAACTAGTTAACTAGTTTAAATTTGGTAAAATGTGGTAATTACAAAGAAAAATTCCATAAGGTTTGGTCCACAACATACTACAACAAGGCAACTGTTGTAGACAATTTACAGGTGTTACTTGGAAATTTCAAAACTAGATAAGTTAATCATTAAAAAAAATACATTCTGTAATTAGTTAACATATCTAGTTGTTCAACATATCAAGATTGTAAGATTGCAGCAACAACTGGGCAAATCAACAGTTTAGCAAATCTTTTTTTTTTAATTAAACATTTTATTTTAAATTTTTAATTATTAAATATCATGGTTAGACCATTGATAAGTTTAAATAGGCCAGTACATAATTCATATCAATATCAACGTTCTAATGCGTTTTCGTGCCAACCAGCCGACCTAAGTTAGCGCCAGGTACCTCGCTACTTTAATTCATGTATCTCATTAACTAATGTAGATCCAGCTAGTAAATTTTTTTTAGACTTTTAAATAAATTGAACTTTAAGCAATAATTTTGGCGTTGGATCTTCAATGTTTTTACAGAAATATCATCCTAAACCTCTTCTGTTTGCAGTCCACTAAAACAATAAATTCAATCATTTTCATTATCTACTCCGTGTCAATGCTAATGGAGGGTAATATTGGGTTTTCCGATCCTTGAAACGAACAAGGATAAAGCCGGAGGTTGCTGTTTTCTCAGCGATAGAGAAATGGGATGTGCTGCGATAATAAGATAAATAATTTAAAAAAAAAAAACTAATGAAAAGTGAAAAAAATGCATTTGTATTTTTCATTGTCTTATTCAATGTTAATGGGAATCCCACGCTTTTTCTTTTTACTTTTAAAGTCTTAACGCAAATGATTAATTTCATTAAACATAAAATAATCCAAAACATTAAATAAAATATTAACAATGGATAAGGGAAAAACATGCTTGGAGCTTACTTAAAAAAAGCCGCGTGGTGTCGATAGAAACGAAGTTCCTTGCGCTATTCGACAAATATTTGTTTTTATTTATAAATTTTGATCAAGATATTTTGGAAAAAAAACAATTCGCGTATAAATTATTAATATATTTAAGTATTTTTTTAACTTTTTAGTCTCTGCCATTACTCTTTTTGATATTGTGCAGGTGTTTTTTTTATATACTTACTAAAACATAATTAATTGTATAAAGAAAATTAATTATATGCATATAGCAACAAACACTTATATTGATGCATAATATCCAATTTTTATTTACGTGCTCATTGACGATTTTACATACACACCATTCCTATTGATTCACTTTTCATATTTTTAAAACACTATTTCAATAATTAAAAAAGTAGTAAAACACGCTTGCTATTACCAAAACGATGCTTAATAATTGAAACATATTACTACGTACGAAGGGTATACCTCTATAATCATAGCATATATTATTTATAAATCAATACTACTATTTAACAAACTAAAGCTCAAATAAAATTTCATTTAGTAAAGCTACAAATTAAACAGATAAAAGTTTTGCCATGTTAACACATTTCAATGGTGGTCAGAGCGGGGTGATGAAGCGAGACGCGAGGTGATCCTTTGCTGAACATGTTAAATAATCAGCGCTGCCAACTTCAAATAAAAAATATACTGATTTTTCTAATTGAAATTGACAGACACTTTTACAAAAAAATCATTATAAAATTAATTGACAAATCATTATTAAATCATGATTTAATAAAATATATGGTTTTTATTCAAATAATATGATGAAAATTGAATCCGAATTTATGTGTGTAGTTGTAAAAAATGTGACAACAGCGCAAATAGTCATAAGATTGGCAATTTAGCGTCTGTTTACTTTTATTAGCAGCAGATGACAGCTAATAACATAACCTCAAACATTAAAAATGGATAAACAACTACGTCAAATTGAAATGCCCAAATCACAAAGAAAGTTTTAAATTAACAAGTTTAGCCAGTGATTTATTATCAATGACAGATGATGATGCACACGATGCCTGTTACGATGTAGAAATGCTACAAAATCTGTCATTAATTTATCTTAAAGTAGAAGATATTATTAACCACAAAAGAATTATTTAGGATATTTTATTAAGAATCAAAAGTATTAAGAATGTGAAATACTTACTAAGTTCTTATTCACCGAAAAAAAAATGTTTTAAGCTTCGGTATGCAAAAAAGATTATAATATATAACATATTATCATTACTTATAATACACTATATTTATTACTGTTTACCTTCACTAATCATTATTTCTTGGTTAGTGCACAACGCACACCAAAAAATATTTTATTTTATTATAAATTAATAAAGTTACAAAAAACACACAAACTTACTAAAGAGTTTTATTAAAAAACTAGTACGACAGCTGGTGCTAGTCATATTCTTAGAAACTACTATTCAACATTAAAAACAGTTAAATGTTTTTATGGTTACGTGTTTCGATACCCCGTTGCTGTTAGATAAAAATTTATTAAGTAATTTTTTTTTATTACTTTTCCTTTTCTTCCTCTTTTCTTTTTATTTATTATATGTCTCTTGGCATTCGCTGAATGACACAACTTTGTGGTAGCATGACCTCTGCTGTAATTTTTTTCTCCACCATAATTTATTATTATATTATATTTTGCAACTTAAATACTTAGATACAATTATCCATTTTTTTTCCATTTTAATAGTCTATATTTGAAATATCTTATATATTTCTTTTAGTCTTTTTCATTATTGGTTTTATTATAAGTAGTGTCACAAGCGAATATTAAGGTTTATTACGAATCAGGCTGGTATATTTTATGCTGGTTTCAATTGTGCCAGAGGTAAAAATACTACCTCGCAATTGAAAAAAATTAGAAACCAATATGGTGCTATGGTGAAAGAAGAGGATTGCGTTTTAAAGAGATGGAAGAAATACTTCAAAAGTTTTTTTGAGAAAGGGAACACACAAGCGCAGGCCCCATTCGGAGACATGAGTGAAAAGTGCAATAAAAGTGAAATTACTACGACAGAGATTGTGGAAGCTTTGAACAATATGAAATTAGATAAGGCTGCATGGTATGACAGATTTACGGTTAAATGCTAAAATCTGGAAAGGGCTTGGTTGCTAGTCAGCTGTACAGCATTTTTAGTCTTTGTTGGAGAAGCAAGCGGAATGGTACCAGAAGACTGGTGCAATGCCGTTATCCATCCGCTTTACAAAGTAAAAGGTTCGCAGCAGGACTGTAAGAACTACCGAGGAATTGGTTCACTTAGCATCGTCTGAAAGCTGTACGCAAGGGTATTGTTTAAAAGAGTGACAAATAAAACTGATGAAAAGATATAGGATATGCAAGCCTCTTCTTAGAGTCCCGTTAGTATTTTCATTTTCTGATTAATTCTAAGGTTCATTTTCTGATGTCTCTGTGTCTTGTTGGTTTGAGTAATCGGTATTGTAATCGCTCTCAGAAATGTGATCAATGTCGCCTTCGCTTCTTGATTCGATTACATCGTCATCACTTTCAACTCCAGCCCATAGAGCTTAAAGCTTTTTCTGTTCTTTATCGTATGATATTGCTATATTATTTCAGCTATAAAAATTTTTGATAACCGATTCTCCTGATCCTAAATAGTACAAAATAACAACTTATTATGTCAAAATAACAAACGTCAGTACATAGATGGGGTTTGACACACCCCAGAGCACTTAAGTTCCGTATAACTTCGCTCAGTGTACTGCAGTAATGTCTGAATTCGATGATGCTATTAGGAGTGGCGAATGCATAAGTTTACGTTTGGCATATTTTTTCAAAGCGATATTTGGTGGCTGGGGTCCATCAGACCCCACATTTGTAAAGCACGGTTAATTATATAATTCCACAAATTAACGTTTTTTGATAATAAAACTGCAACCTGTTAAAGAAGAAAATAACAGGATAATTAAAGATTAGGTGCGCTGCTATGTTTTTCCAGTTCTCTTGTACAGTATGGAAGCATGGACACTCACGGAAATAATGCTTAAACGCCTGGAATCTTTCGAAATGTGGGTGTACCGGCAATTACTAAAGATCAGTTGGGTGGACAGAGTTAGTAACAACATAGTTCTCAATCGCATGGTAAAAGATCTAGAAATAGTTAAAACTATCAAACGACGCAAACTAGAATATTTCGGTCATATTATAAGACATCCGGAGAAATATGAGATCTTACATCTTATCATAGAGGGAAAAATCGTAGGCAAGCGTAGTCCAGGGAGAAGGAGAACATCGTGGTACGAAAAATCTACAGTTTAACTTTTCCGAGCAGCTGTTGATAAAACAATAATTATTAACATTGTAGCCAACATGATAACCTACGATCATTGAACGGTCGTGGTATCGGAAGAAGAAGAATTGAAGATTAGCCAAAAATCATTTTCGCCAAATAATTAACTCGCTACAAGCTAACGAATCAATGAAACAGTTCTTGATGGTAATGCAGATAAACATGTTATAATATGGTTAATATCACTGTTGTCACTTGTGATGTTGCTGTCTCAATTACTATTGAAACGATGTCCAACTATTCCTGCGCTTTTACCTGTTACTGAAATGATTACCATCGGCTTATGAAGATTAATCACCTCTGTAAACGTGTGTTCTATTTAAATACCATAATACCCAACACGTGTAACCCAAAACGTTCAAATGACGTTGTTCATACATTACAAATATTGTAACTCCAGAGAAAAAAATCAATATTTTAATTAGCATTTATTTGTCTTTATTTATTTCGTACTTTATTTAATAGCTTTTATAAAACTCTGTAAATTTAATTATTATTCGTATACCCACTCAAAATAATTACATTAAAAATCCATCTTTACGTCCAGTTTTCCTTTTTTAATAAGGAAGAATTTTTAAATTACCAATTAAAAAAATGTTGGTTTTTTTTTAATGTAATTTTTTTTTATTTACAGATTAACGCTTTTGTTTAATAAATAGAAAATAGAACAATAAATTTTTTAAATGATTTGATTAAAAAAAAATTTTGGGAGTAGACATAGACCATTTCTTTTCGCTGGGTATGATTCTTACACACGTCTTTCGCTTCCTCTACTTTCATCAGCGCTTTTACACATGCTCGTATGTTGCTGGAACTCTTAACATGACTTTTCTTTAAAACTATGTTGATCTGATCGAGATATATTCACATATGTCAACCTCTACCGACTTGCCTATTCACACTCGCCTTATATATATATATATATATGTTTCTTTAATGTTCTTTCATCCATCTTCTCCACGTGTTCGAACCATCTAAGCATTACTTTATCTATCTTTGTAACCACATCTTCTTTCACACCACAGCGTTCACTTAACACACTATTCCTCACTTTATCGATCATACTTCTCGGACTACATATCTTCGCAGCCATACATATGTGATAAGTTATTTCAGTGCTCGTATCAAACTACAACTTACCCCATACATAGACAATGTCAACCGCAATTCATTATTCACCACCTTTTGACTTCTAGCCAAGAATTGTTCGACTATGACTCGTAATGAAAAGACCTGATCCATTCATCTCCTTCATCTTCTAAATCCACATTGTACATTCCATATATTCAGTTTTATTCGTCACTCTTTTAATCAATACCTTTGCATACAGTTTGCCGACTATGCAAAGTAAATATAATTAGTGTTACTTCATTGTATAATGAAATGAGTACTTGCTAGTTGCTTTAGGACCTATTACAAATGACAAATCAAAATAAGAATCCATCATAATCGGAGCGTTCGAGAAATTTCCATTTTTGTTGCCAAAACAAAAACTTCTTGTTACAGATAAATCAACAATTCGGAGTATCTAATTAAATTAGCATAATACGTAGAGTGAAATATTTTTAGCTTAATTAAAGTCACATAAATTTTCTATTCCCAGATCTGCCTGCCAAACGGTTTCCGAAATACGACCAATTAATCAACGAAATTGTAATTTGAATTGCAAACCCATGACAAATGTGTTACTTTAATTATTGGGAAGAAATTATTTAAATTTTACAAAAAAAAATACCTACCAATTTAAAATTTATTATGAAAAGAGTTTCTTTAAGGAATACATGATGAATATTTTTTTTGATTTATGGTACCTACTCATTTCACGAAGCTATATTTTAGTACATAAAGTTAAAGTGAGAGTTTAAAAAAATGTGTGTACATAAAATATTTAATAATGTTACGATTTTTTGGGTCCGTCATTGTCGACCTTGCCTTAAGGCGACAGCGCATCGACCACAATTAGGGTAAATACATAATAAGCACAATTTTATTTTCCTTTTGAAAAAAAGTGCCTCCATATTTACACGTACATTGCGTTCCATTGCAAAAATTTTAAAGTTTAGAATAACACGGTCCGGGTATATCTGGGCGTTTAACTGCACTGCTCTCCTTTTAAGATTCCGCTAAAACATGTCGAATTTTTCATTGTGCGTGAACATTTTTCAAAGTAAAATCACAATAAAACAATATTTGTTAACCATTAGTTTAATTATTGACTTTGATTTTTTCCCAAGGCTACTTTTTTAAATCGCGCCGATTGCGAATTTTTGATAATACTTTTTTTCAGAAATTTGCTTATAATTTTATAACGAAAAAATATAGCAAAATTTGTTAATACAAATTAACTCTTTTAAAGTATGCATAAATATAGGAAAAAAAATGACGTCATTACTTCAGTATCCAAATGTGTCAAAATATGCAAATTACACTTAAAATATATATATATATATATATATATATATATATATATATATATATATATATATATATATATATATATATACGCCTTTTTCCCGTAGGGGTAGGAAGAGACAACTTTCTTCCACTTGCTAGAGTTCTTACACACATCTTTTGCTTCCTTTACTTTTATCAGTGCTCCCATACATGCTCGTCGGTTGTTAGTACTCTTGACCTGGCCTTTCTTCAAAACAATGTTGATCTGATCGATATACGTTCGCCGAGATTGACCTCTACTGACTTGTCTAATTACACTCGCCTTATAAATTTGTTTGGTCATTTTTTTCTTCATCCATCCTTTCTACGTGTCCAAACCATGTAATTATTCATTTATCTATCTTTGTAACCACATCTTCTTTTACACCACATCGTTCTCTTATCTCACTATTCTATCGTCGGTCATTCTCTTTACGTACATCTCACCACATCCTGTACGTCGCATTGTGCTCCAATGTCAGTATTTCTTACGTCATCCCTTCTTGTTTTCCTGCTATTATTCTCAATGCTGACAATTCGGCGACTCGTAGCATTCTTTTGGTCTTGTTGGTATCCTCTCTCGCTTCTATACCATATGTCATTTTTGGCCTGACGCATGTCTTATATATTTTGATTTTACTCCCCTTTCTCATAAAAGAATTAGCCCATAGAGTTTCGCTTAGACATCCTAATATTATGGCTGATTTGTTAATTTGGTTTCTCAGGTCCTTTACCGGGTCGTGAACGCTGGACATATATGTCCAGGTATCTAAATTGCATAACCTGCTCTATGGGTTTATTATCTATTACCAGCTTGCATCCCATTGGTTTCCTAGCGATGTTTATGGTTTTCGTTTTACCTATGGATATATCCATATTGAGTTGCTGACTGATCTGCTAGAACTTAAATAACTGTCTCTGTAGGTCATTCTCACTTTCTACGAATATTGCAGCGTCGTCGGCGTGGCAGAACATGCTGATAGCCCTATTGTTTATTCTGTATCTCCTGGAGTGGGGATGCTAGATGTAATATTCTCTCCAGCTTTGATTTGCGTTCTGTTAGTAGTGTTAAGGTTGTATACCGTTGATACTATGTTGGCAGTGGCTTATATTTTCATTAGGATTTTTATGACGTCTTCCAGGCGGACTGTGTTAAATTCCTTAGTAAGGTCGACAAAGCAAAGAAAAATAACTCTATTGCTTTTGACTTTATTTGCTTGGTAATGATGGCATCGGTTGTTGACCTTTTTTTTGAATCCTTGTTGTTTTACTCTGGTTTTTATTTGCTCCTCTAGTTTGTCTTTGAGCAACCCTGCAAACATCTTTATTGTTAAGCATTTAGGCTTTGTTTTTTGCCCTTTTTTGTAAATGGAAATTTTAATGCTGGTGTGCCATTCGTTCGAGATTTCCGTAGTGCTCGAGATTTTGTTAAATAGTGTTGTCAGTCTTGCTGCAAGCTCTGGACCGCCGTATTAAAATACAAATTAAATATATACATTACACGGTGTGCTTTCAATTTTTATTACAAACCATATTGTTGTATTAAAGTTTGGCATTGGAATATTTTTCCCTTGCATTCTCCGGTGATTCTCGTTAAACTTCAGGATCTATCCTTCAGGAGATTTTATGCGGCATTATGGACCTCGTTTTTTCGGCGAAAATGTTGATGCTTTATAAAGATTAAATTATTTTTAAAGAAAATATGGCTGCTAAGATTAAATAAAAAACAGAATCGAACTTTGAAAACTTTTGTAGGACAAGAATAATTTAATGGCTTTTAAAATGAAAAATAAACGGCAAATACAGTGCTTAAAATGATTTATGAAGTACAAAAAATCGAAGTAACTTTTATACTTTGCTTCATTATTCTTTTGAATTTTATTGAATAGAAACGAAAAACGTGTCTGCAATTAAATTAAGATATTGTTCGTATAACCAGCATTGAATTTTATGGTTCTAACTATTTTATAAATAACTTCTATTAAATATAACAAATCATTAAATTTGTCCAATTTAGATCATTAAAAATTATTGTTTCATTATTTACTTTAAAAATTGTCTAATTTTAAATGATTTTTTTAGTCGGTGCATACCAATTATTTAAATTATTTAAAATAAGAAATTTTAATGGATCTTATAAAAACGTCTAAACATGAAAAAAATGGTTAGGTACATTTTATAAGGTAAAAAAGTAACTAATGATCTGTGTGGCTATGACCAAAGGCATTCTTATATCTTGCAGCTTTAGTCGGTGGCCATAACGACGCATCGAACTTTGCACCGCACTACCATAGCATCCACGTGCGAAGCAAATGCTATTATTAATGCACTTAGCCATAACGACGCACTGACCCTCACGTGGCACCTAGCCTAGTATCAGATCATCGTACTTAAAAATCGAGCTTGATATTTTTCGACCATCGCATATGGCGGGTTGTGCATAATGGATAAGGAATTGTAACAATTTTGCGATACGCCAGTAAGTTAGCTGGATGGTATAGTGATGTCACAGCAAATGACAAGGATGTTCCAGTACCTTCCCGACCAATCTGGAATTTTTGATAGAACAGTTTGTATACGTCTAGAAGATTTTCGTCTTTTCCCGATTCATCGTTAAGTATATAAATTGGCCTCCGTTTGCGGAGGGGAGTTAGTCAGTTCTTTACAGTTTATGATAGTTTCGCTAGTTGACATAAATTGTAAAGTAAATTGTTAATAAATTCGAACCCCGAGTGTTATTAAAGTAAAAACGTTACAGAAACATTAATACGAGGTGTCTTTTACCCTTAGTCACCTGGGACTTCACAGCTAAAAGTTTGCATTTTTGAACAGTGCCTTCGGGTTTCATACAAGGTTTGTTCCACTCTTAACTTTTTTTTCTCTAAAACCTGTAATAAACAACTAATACAACCAACTTATTATTTTCATTTTTTTGTAGAGTAATAATAAGTTACATAAACAATTCGTTTACCTAAAACTACCGCTCGATAAGTATTTATGAATAATGTTTGTAATCCAATAAATTTAAACATTGCATCGGCAATTTTTACGCACTAATGTTTCTTACATAAAATTTATTTATTTTTTTTTTCTTATATTGTACCAACACTTGATTATTCTGAAAAATGTTTTTCTGGAAAATAAAAATAAAGTGTGTTAATAATTTTTTCCTTAATAAAAAAACTGGTCGAAATTTTTTTTATTAAAATTATGTTTTAATCTACTGCCTTGTAATATTTTTACCCTATATACCTTTAAATCTTCTCTGACCTAACCCCTCATCCTGACGTCTACATCGAAATTCTCATCCTTTGTATTAGGGACCCTAAGTACAGGAATTCGACCCATTTTACAAATTAATAATCTCTTATTTTCCGTTCTAATATTTTATTGTGATTTGACATGATTTAGGTCAGCAATGCAAATGTTAAATGTCCGTAATAAATACATTTTTGTTTGCCTGTTTTTACCTCTACTTTCTGTGAAATTTTTTATGGGGTATTATTGTGTTGTAAAATATAGTTGAATTTATTTTGTTTTAACAGGACGATTTTATTTTGTTTTACCTTAAACCACAAAGATCAGAATTTATTTGATAATTATCATATCAGTCCTGTTTTATGGTTCAGAAGTATGGACACTGTACAAATTAGACGAGAAAAAACATGTGGTTTTAGAAAATAAGATACTTAGAAAAGTCTTTGAACCAGTATGTGAGAACGGAAATTGAAAGATCAGAAAAATTAATAAAATCAAATAATTATTTAATGAGCCAGACATTATTGCCAATATTAAAAGTTGTTAAATGATATTGACAGACATAAATTGAGCAACAGTAAGAATCACAAATCCCAAAAACACTAAAAATAGGTGGCCCTAAACTAAAATGGAAAGGACAGATTGAAAAAGATATAAACCAAATCAAAATCACTTAGGAAGAGGCAGAGGAAAGGACAGTTTGAACAAAAAAATGGTAAAACAAAAAGTATTCTAGGCTTTAAATGGTCCTGGAAGTAGTAGTAGTGGTAATAGTAGACCACTGGAAATTTTTTTTCTTTGACCATTATATTCTGCCAAACTAGTTTGAAAACAAATATGTATTACTTACATTTTTTATAATTGTGAGGCAATTTAGTGCTTTAACTACTGGTTTATTTATTTAAAATAAATACATTTCCCATTTTACATTATCTTTCATTTCTTTAAACAATCTTACATACACATAGTCACGCCTTTTTCCAGTAGGGGTAGGCAGAGACCACTTTCTTCCACTTGCTACGGTTCTTACACACATATTTTGCTTCTACTAAACCCAACATTCACTACCATACATAAGTATAGAAACCAACACATGCACAGCCAGACGTGCCTTTTTTGACACTTTCTGGCTGTTCATAAAGCTATGCAGTTTTGGTTAGATACTTTTTTAATTATTATAGGGAATTTAATAACTGTTATTATAAATCTGGTCTTACCGAAATAAGAGGACTTGACGCCAAATTGTATGGGCGATATTTTTTTTGTAATTGGCCTAACATTGGTAGGTTAATGAAGTTAAATTTTAATTTTTTGGAAAATTTGTAAATTATAAATTATTTTTTATGACAATATCGAGAAAATACAGTAAAATGCAATATTAAATTACTTTTAAAACTTTTTGTGGACAAACTTTGACACTTTACTAAACTTATTTCTTAAACATATATTATTAAAGTTAGCTTAAATTTTCTCGTTTTTTGACGTTGTTAGAACAAAACCAATTAAAAAATTATCATTCCACCATGGTCCTTTCCCAAAGGTATTAATTTACTTTGTTTAAAAAAGGATGGATTTATTAATTTTAATAACATAAAATTGTAGTAATTAAAAATTTCAAAAAAAGAATTTAAATAAATATATTTTAAAAATGCAAAACATAGTATACTTAAAAATGTTTCATAAAATTACAAAACAATATCATTTTTTGCTTTACTACGTTATTTATTCTTTTTACTTCTAAATAAAAGCAGATTTATACAAAAAAAATCACGCATTAGTTACTAATAAGGGATATTCGGTTACATATCATTCAAAAAGGTATGGAGACACTTTAAACTACTATACTTTAATTTTTGAACAATTTTTATCCACTGGGTATTTATTATTCCACTTGAAGCATTGGATTCCGATACTCGACTGTTATAATTAATGATTGAATTGTTGACGATGTTTAACAATAAAATATTTCAGAAAATAAAGATGTGCATCACCGTTTAATCGTCGGGGGGAGAGAATAACACAATAATTGTTAAAATTCCACAAGCCACTTTAAATTAATTTAACAAAATTACGTAGAGTTTATCCATGTAATGAATTTAATGTTTTTCTTTTATTTTAATTATTTATAACGGTTGATCAATAAAAATTTCATCTATTTATCACTACCCAACTCCAATTTTTGATCAATGTAGCGACGTTTTAATCGGTCAACCAGTGGGTTAGTCCGGCTAACATACCATTTCAGTAACTAGGTCAAGGAATCCTGGTACTGATTTAATTGTAATCAGTGAACATAGTGTAATAGTGAGCATAGTGTAATAATGTTGTTAATTCTGATTCATTAAGTGTACTAATTGTGACTTGAACATAAAATCATTGGAGAAAAACATTTTGATACGCTGAAAGTTACTTATTTGAAACTTCTTATTTCAGCTTTAGAAGTCTTAAAAGTTGTTGTTTGGTGCGAAAGATTAATTAAATGTGGTCGTCTTCAAAATGGGAAAGTTGTAGGAATATTTCAATTTTACATCAGCTTATGGATAACTTGAAATCTTCAATTAAATTTAATAGTTTTGTTTAGCAGTTTAAATAGAGTAAATGTTTTAACTTTTTTCTGTTTATTATGTGTTTAAAATGATTTTTCTGTGATTTGTTTCCTGGGAACATATTAACTTTATTTAAAAAGCTGGTAGTTATATAAATTTTTTTAATTATTTTTAATTTTAAATTTTTTTCTTCAAAATTATTATTAGTCGAATAATTACGAAATATGTAAATATAAAAATTAATGAATTATTTATGTCTCATTATAATTTTATATTAAAATATTATAGTTTGGAATATATAAGCAACAAAATTATTTTATATTTTATCAAAGTATATTTTAAATAATATTGGTAATTATTTGGAATTTTGTCACTAAAACATTAAAAAATTAATTTTTTTAAAATTGGTCTATTTCACGATGGATTTAATATTAATGATTTTTTTTTAAAAAAATATGACTGCTTTAATGGTTTTTAACTTCATAATAATTATAATTATAATAATTGTCATTATTATACTTTTTTATTAAAAAAAAATATAAAATATTTAAATTACAGTATAGTTTTTTTTGCGGATTGCTTGTTATTTTTCATGAAGTTTTCATTTCCTTTTTTTTTTTAAATAAAAATACACATTCAAAAATTTATTAAAATATTTATGATATTGAAAATTTTATTCTAACAATAATTTTTTTGTAATTAAAAAAAATTGAAACAAACATCTTTTTAAAGAAAAATTTCGTAACTAATAAATCCGCCGTGAAATAGACCATAGGCCGTTAATTTTTAGTTCTTTTTTCTTTAAAAATGTGGTGGACCCCACATTGAAATAATTATTACTGTTTATTAAAAAATTTATTTCGACAGAAAATGATGTAAATTGTAATTAAATTAAAATTGTTCACATTTCTGTTTGTCAATATTCAAATTTATATTATTTTACTAAAAAAAGAAAAAAATTGTTAAATAATTTTTTTCTAAAAATATCTAAAAAATAAATAATGGATATTAAACAAAACTGTCTAGCAATGATATATTATGCACTTATGCATTCTTGTTTCCAATCATAGTTTTGCAAATCCCTAGCAACACATTTAAAGTAGGTCAAGGGCGTAAGCAGGATCTGTACCAGATAGGCATGGGTACATTTGAAAAGTTTTATCCACTTTTATCGAAAATATTGTGCCCAATAAGCAATAAATAAATCACATAATTTTATTTATTAAAATCGTAGAACATGTTTTTTTAACAGAACTGATAAATTACATTTTTAAAAATATTAAAACATAAAAAGCTACATTTATTTAATGTCTTAATTTAGATCAACTATCCAACGTTGAAAACTCTTTTACTAATTTCAGTTTCGAAAAAATCTTTACATAAATTCATAGAGAATTTAACGAACTATTTTTAAGAGTTATAAATAACAAATTTTTTTTTAGATTTAAATGTTGGACGTGTTAAATCTACATTAGAAGGTTAAAGGTAATGAAATTTTTTTTTTGCGAATTATATTATTCCAAATTAAATATATCGCTCGGGAAAGAATAACAGAAACAGTTACTTACGGACAAAAATGTTGGACATCAGCGTCGCTGGCAGACAAAAAACGATAACGAGTATATCGGCGACGGCTAAATTAACGATAAAAAAGTTTGTAACAGTTCGCATACGGGGTGATCGAAAAACAACGGCGATCACGAAAAAATTACCAACTAATCCTAATGCGAATACCAAAAGATATGCAACACAGTATACAGTCGTCATAGCCATGGAATGTCTGTAGAATAATTCCGGGATAAATACGGGCTCCGTAGTATTCACAGAAGAATTAAATATTAAGACGGCTTCGTTGGATTTTATTTCCAAAATGGAATTTTTGTGAATATCGTTTTCGTCGGCGTGAGTTTGTAATATACTATGTATATTACTGAGATATTCCGTCGATATCATGTTTTCGATGTTATTCTGCGAGTCTATGTCGGTTTTTGTGCTTGCAAAAATATCATCTTGATCTTGATTATTTTTCGAAAAAATCATCGACATCGCACTCGTTTAACGCTTGCGACATAAATTCATTTTTATGAAAATTTAATTTTTTGTTTAAACTCTTCCGCGAAACCAAAATCGCGTATTATTCGCGCGGAGAGATCGTCTGACGAAGTTTTTGAAAAGGACGTTTCACGGTCTGTGCGTCGATTTTGAAGTGGTAGACTAGTCGTCGCGACGCTAGTCCTCTGAAGAGAACAGCATGTTGCAGTGGGGGCACACCAAGCGGCTGCGCTTCCTTTGGTTGTTAACCAGCAGTGTAGGCACTTAATATTTTCACAAAGACTGACGTCATTTGCATTAAAAATAATTTTTGAAAATAAGAGTCTTTTGTAAAATGTTTCGTCGTGCTTAAAATTCTAAAATTCTAAACTTAAGAGTGCAAGACTTATTGTATTAAACTGTGTTAAAAAATTTATAACACTCCCAAACAATAACAATATAGAAACAAAACTGCATCAACACGTTTGGTATAAGGATGATCACATTAGATAATTGACATAATTTTTACAACTTAATTTAGTAATTTAACAAACAATACATTCATTAAAGTAACCAAAATTACTGGCATATTTATTAAAATTAACTTTTTACAATAATAGAAACAGTAAATAGTTATTATAAAATATAATAATTGATTAATTGTCAAAGCAAAATAATCTAAAAAACAGAACAGTTAATGATGACACTTTGACACTATTATTTTCTGATTATGTTTATTATACAGAGTGGAACAGCCAAATGGAATAAATCTGATAACGAATAAATGAGAGCGTGTTGGAAAAAACGCTTGGACACGTCGATTTGTATTTTTAGATGCGCATTTTTTTCAAAAAAAATAATTATATAGGGTGTGTCATGTGACAGTGGCCAATACCAACTTTCTTATTTTAAATACAACAAATTTGTGTTCAGAAAGTTCATGACTTGGAGAACTGATAACAAGATAAACTCGTTCTCAGAAAATGTTCTTATGGCGAATATGGACGAATATCTGAAAATTTGAAACCATCAACAGTTTGGAGTATGTATTCTATGTTACGTAATACCATTAACATCAAACGTAATGTGGATATTTCGAAATATGCCAAGCTCAAATTCCTGTTTACAAAGGTAAATTTTACGATATTTCATGTTGCTTTTATAGTAGGTAATGAATTGTATTATTTATAGGTTGCACCGATTTTTGGTATCGCTGGAGCTTGTCGTTCACATGAGTTACGAAATTTAGAAGTGAATAATATTGCAGATATGAAAAGAGCTTTACTTGTAACCATACGTAATACAAAAACTTATATGCCACGCTCTTTTACAATTACAGGCAATTACTTTAACATTTATCAGAAATATATAAAACTTCGTCCATCAAGCGTGAATAATGCAACTTCCCGATTCTTCCTGAATTACCAAAATGGCAAATGTACAAAGCAAGTAATTGGAATCAATAAGTTTGGAAATATTCCAAGGCAAGTAGCGGTATTTCTTAATTTGTGAATGCCCAATTGTATGCAGGCCATTCATTAAAAAGGTCTTCATCCACTATTCTTTTGGATACTGGGGCAAATCTTACAGAAATAAAACAACACGGTGAATGGCAGTCTAGCGCTGTTGCAGAACAATACATTGAAGATAAATAATAAAATAAAACGAGGACATAAAATATTCCAATCAATAAATACATCAAAAACTACAAATTTACACGAAACTGAAGATAACTTTGATGAAGAACCATTAGACTTCGACAACATAACATCAAACTTGTCTACAGCAGCAGCAGCAACTTCTTCGGAAGTCATACCTTCGACAAGTACCACAGAAGTCAACACACAAATCCAACTATGAAAAACTTCAACAATTGTACTTTCAATATTTATAAATAAAATTTCATCAGGAAAAATTGTGATCCAGTATTTTATAAACATCCATCGTAGAAAATATTGCATTTCCTACTCGAGAGGAAAATATACTATTATTGTAAGTTTGAAAAAAAAAGTATTTATTTTTCGGTTCTTACAAAGAACTTTAGACATTTGAGAAACTATTATTGTACTTTTTACTAGGAAAATTATTCAACATTATAAGTATTAAACAATATCCAGTAAACCTGAGCCATATATTTAATCGATTGGCTGTATTTATTAGTGCCAAACAGTTCACTATGTTCTGCAATTGACTTAGATAAAGAATGCTCTGTGTATATGCATTACAATATTCTATAAAATAGTGCTAGATAATAATTACATGGCACTATGGTAAATACCGCATTTAACAAAGAAAGGAAATGGCACTTTACTCCCGTGTACTACATATAATTTTACATCCTAATCACTTATTAAACCGTTTTTTTTTGAAAATTTATTTGCGTTACTCCAAAAGTCAATTGCAGTATTTACTGTCAGTAAGCCACAGCCTATAATAATAATAATAATTATAATAATAATAATAATAATAAATTCGGATGAAAGAGTTCATTGAACGTACCCACTTCGCACCGAAGAGAGTCTATCCATTGGGACCAAGTGAGACTCCTCCATGGACTCTCACTCCCGTGAATGTTGATTGGAAATTGAAAAAGTATAAGAATTTAGAAACAAATAATTTTATTATATTGCTGGAATTCCACAATATCATCAGTGAATACCCTGGATATCACTTGATCTACACGGATGGCTCAAAGATGGAAAATGGTGTTGGAAGCGCATTTACTAGTCTGGGTGAGAGTTACTCATGGACCCTTCCTTCTGAAGCATCGATATATACTGCCGAATTATACGCCATACTGCAGGCTACAGGCTAAATCGAACACTGTATGGATATCGATTATCTCATCTGTACAGACTCCATGAGCTCAGTAAGAGCACTCCAATGTGTCTATAGTCATTTACAATAACAAACTTTAAATATATATGAGAACATTTTTAAGAATTGAAATATAAGATATAACGCATAGAATATAAAACGACAATACAAATGTAAATGTAAAGTAAAATCAAGTAAAATATTAATATTAAGACAAATTTTTTTTTAAGTTTTATAGATCACGATAAGATTCACAGACTATAATAAGTTTCATTTCGTGGAGAAATAAAATTTTGCATTGTATCAGCCGGATAAGATTGGATCCAATTTTTTATTTTTTTTTTAATAAACTTGAAGAGTTAATTTTTTTTAAATCAGATGGTAATTGATTATATAACTTTGGAGCCAGGTATGTGAAACTTTTTTTACCCATAGCTTTTTTCATTAAGGGTATTACGGCAGCATTTTCCTTATATCTAGTTGGATAGCCATGCTGAATTGTCTTTAGAATGGCTTTGTCCTTATGTTGCTTTAGTAAAATGACTTTAACATATAATTGGCAGATGTTAAATACTTTTAAATGGGAATCAAGGAAAATTCCAAGATATTTATTTTTATTTGATGTTTTGATATGGAACATTTCTTTTGTGGATACAGTAATAGATATTTGATCAAATGGTGGCAAGTCGGTGCTATATGAAGTAAACGGTAAAAAAAAGGTTTTTTTATAGTTTATTGTAAGTAGTCTGCTCTCAAGAAAATTAACTATTTTAACAAAATCAATTCCAATATCATTTTTGAGAGCCAACCAATTTTCATTTTTATAGAATACAGCGGTGTCATCAGCAAAAGTTACAATATCTCCTTTGGTGTCTTGAAAATATATATTATTAAGGTATAGGTTGAAGAGGATGGGTCCTAGGACTGTTCCTTGGGGTACTCCATATTTTACAACTTTGAATTCACTGTGAGTTCCACTAATATTCACACAATGATTTCTTTCGTTTAGGTAACTCTTAAGTAGCTTGTAAGCTATACCCCTAAATCCCGCATTTTCTAAGACCGATAAGAGCTTATTATGGTCGACACTGTCAAATGCCTTAGCCAGATCAACAAAAATGACAATGGATGGTTGTTTTTTATCTAAGGCATGATTTATCATTTCTAATATCCTGGCTACTGCATCTGACGTTGACATGTTTTCACGAAATCCGTATTGTTTATCTGATAATATGTTATATTTTTTTATAAACGATTCGTTTTTGTATTATTTTTTCAAACACCTTTCCTACATTTGAAATTAACGATATTGGTCTATAGTTTTATTCTTAAATTAAAAAATCATATATTATCTAAAAATCCTGAATTTAAAATCACCGTGTTTACTGACAGTAAGCCACAGCACACTATAATTTTATTTTCTTATTCTTTAGAATGCTGAAGTTGAAATTTTTACTTAAAAACCTACGTTGAAGAAACATTCATTTTATAGGGGTAGGAGGAAATAATTTCACATTTTAAAGATCGCTGAAATACATTTTAAATAATAGTATTTAAAACAGTACAAAAATTGTGGAGATTTACCTAGTCTAGCGATCGATATTATTTTAGCATATTTCTAAATTGTTGGAAAATAAAATAGGCTCGGGATTTGATATTGGTGATAAAAGGATAATTGCTTTCCTAGGAAGTTGTTTTAATATTTGACCTGTTATGAGATCGTAACCAGGAGCTTATGAAATATTATTAGTCTGCGTTGTTAAAAAAAATACGTGTTTAATTATTCCAAAATCAAAAATCTTAAAAATAAAAAAAAATTGGTTAGGATTTTATTGATTGTGCATTATCTTTATTATGCGTCTAGATTTCATTTCATTAGGTACATAAAAAAAATTACAATACTTTATCAATAAGAACTTTGTTGTAATTTTCTTGTAGCAATCTGCTGTAACAGAATACTAAAAGATTCATTTACTAAATGCAACAGCTGCAACAGTGTATTAAATCTGTGACCAACGAATATAGACACTCCATATTCATTGTTGTGACTTACTGACAGTCGTTGTACTCATATAATACATAATTATAACTTACATGTACAGTTAGTATTAATTTACATAAGTAAATATACCTACATCAAAAAGTTTAATTGTATCTACCTATATTTAATAAAATAACGGATTTAATAATTATCTGAAACTATATACATAAATAAAAAATAACACATCTAATAACGTAAAATGTTTAAAATTTTAACATAAATATTTTTGCGATATTTACTCTTGGGTTTGATGAATTTAACCACTTAGTACAATAAAAAAACAATTTATTCTAATATTTTTAAACAATGAATTCCTACTTGACAAATCACTTAGATATTCACAATCTCTATACAACATTTTTATGACACTTGGTTTTATGCATTTGAATATTTAAAAACGGAATGTTTCCAATTTTCCACATTCTTCTCTTCTTTTTTTAGCCTTCTTTCGTACACTGCTGTACATAGTCTTCCTCTAGGTTATGCCAAATCTTTTTATACCTAACAACTTGTAGCCAATTTCTACTGACTGTTTTCCTTATGTCATTTCACCATCTCTTCTGTGGATGGCCTTAACTTCTTTTTGATGTTCTAGGTCGCCATCGTATGAGTCTGCTTACCCACTGTTCCGGAGGTTTTTCGCGATGAGTCCGGCCCATCTCCATTTTTATTTTGCAATTTTGTCCATAATGTCTATGACCTTTGTGCGACGTCTAATTTCTGTGTTTCTTATTCGATCCCTGAGACTTATGCCAAGCATTTACCGTTCCATAGCTCTCTGTGTTATTTGGAGCTTGGTTGCGTTTTTTTGAGTTAGTGCTATCGTCTCTGTTTCCTACGCCAGTACCGGCAGAATACAAGCTTCCCATACCCTTCTTTAAGCCCATCTAAGCTTAACCCGCCTTGTTATCTCGACAGTTAGATTGGGGTTTCACAGTTCGGTGAGCTGGCCGAGGTAAATGTATTCTTGTACGTTTTTTATACGTTGTCCGTTTATTTTAAATTGTATTTGGCTGCCTGACATAATGTTTGTTTTCCTATTGCCTTTAAGTCTCGGGCAAGATCGGTCAGCATTTGTTCAAATTCAATTTCGCTTTTTCTTATAATGACTATGTCATCTGCACAGCGCAGATGGTTGAGGTATATACCATCTATATTTATTCTCTTTTCTTCCCAATTCAATGTTTGAAATACGTTTCATAGTGCCAACGTAAACATTTTGGGAGAGATGGTGTCACCTTTTCTCACACCTCTTTCTAGTGGTATTTTTCTTGTCGATGTTGTTTCGTCTATTTTAACATGCATGGTGGCATTTTTATAGATAAATGGATGTAATGGTATGTTGTATTCCTCGCATTTTTCGATCAATGTTAGTAAGGTCTGTAAGTGGTCATTAGTACTAAAGCCCTTTCTTAATGTTGCTTGTTTGACCGGTTGGTAAAAGTATAGTTTGTTAGTGAGTCTATTTGTGAGGATTTTTGTGAACAGCTTATATAGATGGGATTATAGACTTCTTCTTCTTCTGGTGCCGTACGCTTTTTATTGTAGCGCGTTGGCGATCACGTGTTCATTGAGTAATGTGAAGCGTGCCCTCTTCGGCTCTTCTAAATATCGTGGCGGCATCCGCGATGTTACACCAGTTTCGAATATTGCGAAGCCATGAATGTTGTTTTCGGCCCGGTCCCCTTTTTTCCTCGATTTTTCCCATAAGTATAGTTTTGAGCAGAATATACCTAGGACCTCTTAAAATATGTCCCAAATAGGATGTTTTTCTTTCTTTTACAATGTCCAGTAGTTGCCGATGTGTTCTTGCTCTTTGTAAGACTTGCTCATTTGATATATGATCTACCCAGGGAATCTTGAGTAACCTTCTCAGGATCCACATTTCAAAGGCCTCGATTCTGTTAAGGGATTTGGCCTTTAGTGACCAGGTTTCTGCTCCGTATAGTAGTATTGGCCATATATAGCACTTGACAACTCGCAGCCGGAGATTCAAGGGTATTTCTTGTCGTAGGAGGTAGGTATTGAACCTGACAAATGTGCTTCGAGCGATAGCCACACGTATTTTGACCTCATCATCATTATCCCACTTATCGTTCAGCGTTGTGCCAAGATACTTAAACTTGTTCACTCTCTCGATCTGCATGTTATCGATGTAGAGGTGAGCGTTCTCATGAGGCTGCCAACTCACTATTATTAGTTTGGTTTTACTTATATTGACATTGAGACCAAAATCTTTTCCTATAGTGTTTATAACATTTATGGTTGCTTGTAAATCCTCTATGTTATCTGCTAATATAGCTGTGTCATCGGCATAACGCAAATTGTTAATGGGAATGCCGTTCACCTTGATGCCTCTTGGGTTTCCTTCCAGTGCCAGTTGAAAAATCCTTTCCACGTAGACATTGAACAGCATTGGAGATAGTATGCAACCCTGTCGGACCCCTTTAGCAATAGTTATGTTCTTTGTGTGCTGTGAGTCATGAAGTCGCAGCTTTGCTGTTTGGTTCCAATATAGTTTGTGTATTATTTGTATATCTTTTTCATCAATTCCTGTCTCTCGTAAGATAGGTAGGAGCATATCATGTCGTACGTTGTCAAATGCTTTTTGGTAGTCGATGAAACATACAAATACGTCCTTTCGTTGGTCATAGCATTTCTGTACTAGCAATTGCATGCAGTATAGGGCTTCTCGTGTGCCTAAGCCATTTTTAAAGCCAAACTGGGTTTCGCCAGATTTTTCTTCGCACTTTTGGTATATTCTTTTGTGGATAATTTTCAGGAATGCCTTTAGTGCATGGCTCATAAGGCTGATGAGTCGGTGGTCTTCGCATGTTTTAGCGTTTGGTTTTTTAGGGATTGCGACAAAGGTGGAAGTTAGCCAATCGATTGGGATCTCTCCAGTGTCATATATGTCATATATGTCAGACTAATTGGTCTATAGTTCTTTATGGCAGCGGTATGGCCTTTTTTAAAAAGTATTATTACTTCTGCATTTTTCCAACTTGTTGGTATTTTGCCCTTAATAAGACATTGATTAAATAGTACTTGAATGGCTTTAAGTAATAGGTCTCCACCCATTTTTAACATTTCTGGTGTTATTCGGTCTTCTTCTGAGCAACGACCATTTTTCATATGTTGTAGAGCCATGTGTATTTCATGAATAGTGACTTCAGGTATTTCTTCAGAGTTGACATTTTGTATTGCTATTTCAAAATTTACAGCTCATGTATTTGTTCTGGCACGTACACATTCCAAGTCGCTGGATTGTGTCTGGTAATTCAACAAGACTATCAAGTTCTATTAGGAGGCAGCATAAAATCAAATTTAAAGATAATGCTTATTAGCATATAAAGAGTGAGAAACTGGGTAGTTATTACAAAAGAGGCTTAATGCTGCGTAAATATAAATCTTCTTAATTTTTAAAACTCGTGTAACGATCTATATAAAAAGATACTGTGAAAGGGATTTTAAAATCTAAAATCTTAAAATCATACCACGAAGTAATAAAAAATTTAGGAACTTTCTGACTTACGTATATACGTATATTTGGCGGTCATAAAATTTAATTATCATTTTTAAAATTGAATTTTTAAATGTCATGATTGTTCAGATTCTTTCATAGAATGCTTTGAAATTGTAAATTATTTTTTTAATAAATGGCACAGTAAAAAAAAATCAATGAATTTTTAACATATTCTGGAAAATTTTGACTGGAAACTCATCGCTACTGGTATGAAGGTGTATGATATGTGATTTGCCCCAGCGCTAATTAAATGTAACGACATCCAGTGAGTCAATTCGTGGAGATAATAGAAAATATGATTTTAAAAATATAAACTGTAAATCAATACAATTTAAATCAAAACAGTAAAAAACACAATTTTTAATTTTTTAAGTTAATAATCTTAAAGCGTAAAACATTTAGTTTAAAGCTAGTAATTTCAAAATTATTATCATATATTTTAAAGCACTCGGTATTCGTTTTAAAAATGTCCTGACAAAGTTAAAGTTATTTTTTGTAATGAGCTTCCATAATCTCTTTTATACTAATTTCACCATACTACTATCTTTTCTTATGGCTGTTCTTATGGACTTCCAAAAGAATTTAATGTTGTTCCGGAAGTCGTCAGATAACCTTTTATGAAATTCATCTTTATCAGTCTCCTTCTTTCTTGTCACAACTTTTTTTTCCACATCTTTCAACCTTTTATATTTATTTTTTGCCTTGTTGTCATCCTCAGTTGTTGCGTTTTGCTTTCTTTAATTAGATTTTATAGCCAACCAATCCAACCAGGCCTTTGTCTTATCTGACACTGCTATTTAAACCTCTACAGCTACACACATATTCTTTAACCTATATATTTTCTTTTTTTACATACACCACACACTTCAATAGCAACATTCACGATTCCTTTCTTGAATGGCTTGAATAAACTTACTAGTTCCTGTTTCTTTAAGAAATGTTTATAATATTAATAAGCTTTATGTTTGGCAAAAAAAGAGTTATAGATAAAAAGAAATATCACAAAATTTCCTATTACAACATTGTATGTTTTAAGATCATTTAGATTTACAGTTAAAATCGATAACACAAAGTTCAGTCAGTATGTCATGTTATAAGATCCTGCCAACTGTCTCGTCCTAGCACGAGACACACAATTATTAATAAGGATTAGCGTGGAAAAGGGCAATGTCCTGTTATCTTCAGTATTTATTTAAAAAAAGATAAAGCTAACGGTAAACGACCTTACATCAATATTAGGAAACGTTTGTCACCAAAAATGGTGCTTCAGGATGAACAAATAATCCGTGCGAATGACAAGGGTCAGGACAATGGATTTTATGGGATAATTTTACCAATTTGGAAAGATTTCTAAGGATGAATTATGTGAGGTAATTTAAGTAAATAATGTGGAATAAAAGTTTCAACTCTCCTAGAATCATTTTCTTTTTTGACAGTTCTTTTAACCTTAAATTTAATACCACTGCTGGGGTGTTTTTTTAATGACTCAATTTCAAAATGATCAATAATTTTTATTAAAATCAACTCTTGAAGCAGGGGTAATGAAAACTTTGATTTTGTTGTTATCGACTACTTTTTGCGATAATTGTAACCGTTTTAAAAAAATTGATGAAACTAAATAATATTTCAGACAAACATTAGTGCTATGCAAAGAATAATTTATGAATTTGGTATGTTGCTGGTCTATAACCAATAGCTTTTTGTGGTGTATGTATACTGAAATTGAGAAATATAAGATGGTTGCAGCCTATAAGAGATCTGTGAAAATTATCTAACAGAAAGTTTATGAAAAAAGAAACTGAATATAAAAAGCAAGTAATTTATTCTAAACATGATCATAAACATGAACATAAACATTCTTTATTACTTTTAGTTCGTTTTTTAATTTTTATTTTTTACTTACATGGTCTGTTTAATTTAATACAAAACCTTTTTCTTAATGTCAACCCTTTAACGACTCCTACAAAAAATTATTATTTAAAAACAAATCTCGTGAGTGTACAGCTACAAAGTAGTTATAAATAATTAATTAATTTTAAAATACCTAAAGAGTACATAAACATAAACTAATTTACGTATTTTAATAAAAATTTATTGCTTATAAAAAGAAAACGTCAAACGTCCTCAAAGGACGCGAACTACTAGAGCCAATTTTAATCGAATTAACCAAAATTTAATAACCAGCAATTCATGATTTTCAACCAGTCCACTAATTATCGAAGTAGAGAATAATTCCTCCTGTGCACGAAAAAAAAATTACATAATAAATTAAGTTGTTGTAGCTGGGTTTTCTGTGGAAAGCTAGAAAAATTTTTACTCCTGATCAACTGTTGACGACGTACAAGGCTCAAATCCGACCTCTACTTGAGTATTACTCGCACATTTGGGGTTCAGCAGCAAGGCATTCTCTTCGTCTTCTAGATTCAATTCAAAAAAGGGCCATCCGGTTAATAAACAGCTCAATTCTCACAGATATCCTTCACCCACTAGAAGAAGAGTTGCAGATCAGACATTACTCTACAGATATTTTCATGGCAGATGCTCCAGAGAAATAAAAACTCTTGTACCACCACTGGCCATATTCGGCCAAAAAACTCTGCACGCTGATCAGTCTCATCCATTTACTTTCAAGATTGACACTACAAGGACCAATCTCCATCAAGAATCCTTCTTTTACAGGTCTGCTACAAAATGGAGCAAGCTTCCAAAATCAGTTTTTCCAGAGAACTAAGACCTGCAACTTTTCAAAAAGCTGGTCCACAATCATCTTCTTTCTATAATCTATTTCTATTTTCAGTAAAAAAAACTAAATACACGAATAAATAAGTGACTAAATAACTGGCTAAATAAATGGATATCTAAATAAATATCTGATATAAGTAATAATTTAGATGGATTCTAACTACCCCCAGTGGGTTTTACAACAGAATTTTAACTAGTTTTTGATTGAACCGATTTGGTGCAGGTTCTCGGTTATATTGATGCTGCCCACAGAAGGTTTTACTGATGTTTAGTTAGATTTCTACCAAAAGGACTACCGGAAGAGATTAGATCCAAAAACTTGGTTTTTTTATTTATAATTTTCTTGTTTCCGTTTTGCGACTATTTTCTGTAAAAAAAAAGATCAAGCTGTTTTTTTTGCAAATTTTTGCAGATTAGTCGTCGGTTGAGGTGAAGCTCGAAATATTTTGCATCTGTTTAGGGTAACTGGTGATTATTTAAATTAATGGGTAGACAAGTATAATGTTTCGTTATAAATCTTGCTAATTTTGTGTCGTTAGCTTTATTCTTTCACTTTTTGAGTCATTACTGGATAGATCTTTTGCAGATTTCTTGAAGCCATTTGTGTATTAATTTTTATCAGGTAAATATATCTTCTTTACAGGAAAATTCATCGTCCAATAATTCTTTTTCTGAATTTTCGTCAGAGTCTCCTGTATTTAGTTACTGTAAAAATATCATGACTGCCTTGGGTATTCTTTGTATCCCGTATATGTTCTTTTTTAGCCATCGTAGTCTCATATTTTAAGACACCACTACCACTTTTCATAGTAATTTCATTAAATTTTTTATTACAAATTTCCACCAGAAATATTCGCGGGTACCCCACTCCGTCGAAGTTAGCTACGTGTGAACCCTTTCAATGGTAATTTATTTCTATAAATAATTTTAATCCAGATTTTGCCTTAAAATTTAAATAAAACTATTTACAAAATTCCCAGACAAAATCTTAACTTTTTAGACGGCTTTCTCCATGTTTGTGTCAACTATTATGTAAATGATTTTGTCCCAAAATATATGAGTTTTGTCTGGATATAACATAGAACAAATGTAACAAAAACTTAACGACTATTTGCTGATGCGACAATATTTATAACATGGATCGTTTCTTGAATAAAAACATAATAGTTCTTTAAAAAGGACTTAATTTATCTTAATATGCTACTGTACATTTATTATTGCAAATATGTTAAGATTTATAAACAGGCCAGTTATAAATACAGTTCACGGATAGAATTCACCAGAAAAAAAATTATTTTTATTTTTAAAAAAATGTCATTCTTGATAAAAAGTTTTTGTTAGTTGTAAGATACATAAAAATGAAAACATAAATTTTTTACTTTATCTGCTTCAATTTATAGTCAATTTGCAGATTTACATTACATTACATTACAATCTTGCGGTTGGGCCATTGTTATAGGCACCTATGTCACTTAGAATGTGTATGCTGCTCTCTTAAGTTTGAAGAGGTGCGCCCTTGGTGCGACGTGGCCAATGAGCAGGACAAACGGGCTGTTTAGCCTACCCCGGTTCATCGCCCAGAAAGCATCTGCCCTCTTCTGGAGAGGTTTTTTCATTAGCTGTCTTGATGTTCTGCAGCCAGTATTTGCATTCCACTGAGCGATATGTTTTTGCTCAAGGATTAGTTTCAATTCATGTTTCGCTTTGACAATTGGCAATCCGACCAACTGGCGTTTTGGTAACACAAGGATCCCATTTCTTGCTAGTTCATCGGCTACCTCGTTGCCGTTTATCCCTGTATGCCCAGGAACCCATGTAAAAATTCAGTGAGGGTCTGCATGCAGTCCCACACCACCAATGATGTTGTGTTGCAACTCACGAGGGCTTCAATGGCCGCGCGACGGTCAGTGAGAATATCAATATTACTGTTGGTCACTCTGTTTTCTGTCAGGAAGGAGGTGTTTCAGAAGTTTTATTGCGGAGGGACAGGAACAAAAAACTTGAATAATTTTTATTCGATACAGAAGCAACGGCCGACCTTAAAAGCAATTTTACAAAAAGTACGCGATGCATAAATAGGTTTCAAAGGTGGGCAGTCAACTTTAAGAAAAGTATTGTTTAAATTAGTTTTTAGGTAGCAAAAAACACCTGATAATAGATATACATTAATGTAAAATTATGATAAAAGATTAAAGTGTTTAGAATAATGTCACTGGTGAAAAGAGCAACTCCCCATGATCTGAAAACTATTAATTTATATGTTTTTTTATTTACTTTCAATTTTAATACATTTTCTACTACATAAACCGTTACGATACGCCACTGGTACCTAATTCGGTATGAATCGGCCATGCATATTTTTAGTAATATGATGGAGTCGTTAATTTAAGTCTACCACCATTTAGGATCATAAATATAACACATATATGTATTACATGTCGTCAAAAATATTCTAGAATTTTTTTTTTATTTGTTTACAAGGGAAAAAAGAACTGAAGTCTCGGCAAAGGGTAATGTGGGACTCATCGAATGTTACTGTCTGAATATTATTGTCTTGTCAATTATTGTAGATTGTAGGGGAGGTCGTGAAGGCTGTGCTACCTCTCAAGCACCTCGACCTATCAGATCTTTTGTGCATAACCCTTAATCTGTTCAAGGCCCGGAATTCCGAGACTTCGAGCAAAGTTTATCAGTTTCCTGGGGTCTAAGTTCCTGACATCGAAGGGCTTTAGGAAGGCCCCATCCAGAAACTTAAGCCTCTTGCAGAAAAGCGCTGGGAATTTGCAAAGCAAATGTTCTGCAGTTTCGGCGAAGTTCTCGCAGTAGCGGCAACTATCACTCTCTGTTTTGCCCATCTTTTTAAGGTGATACCGCAGAGGGCAGTGTCCAGTGAGGAGCCCCGTCACCAGTTTCAAGTCATTCTTGTCCAACTCGAGTAGCTGTTTAGCTTTCCTTGGCTATTATTGTTTCATATTTAGACATAGAAATTAACATTTTTCCAAACAAGAATTATGCGTCAGTCAAAAACTAACGGCGTCAGAAGTGAAACTTTTCATAGTATGCAAAATCTGTCAACGAGTGTACAAAAATGAACGAATCACAGATTAAATTATCTTTATCATCACTTGCGGAAAATCTCTTACCTCCCCTGTAATGTTGAAAAATAAGTAACATGATCTGCCATAAATAAATATTGCCCGGTGACTATTCTCGGCGTCTTCTCTTTGTGTTGATCTTTTGCGGTCTCCCCCACGCAAAAGTCGACCAATCGGCAATTGGAAAAAAACCAAAAGGGTTAAGCCTGCCAAAAGTCATTGGGCACCTCAACCTAAACATCTGTTGTATCATCATTTGGGTTATTTATAGTGTGTTTCTGCGTCCAATTTGGGACCTGTAAAGTACGAGATCAGTGATCTTTTGTTACAATTTCCAAGATCTTCGTTGGTGGTATTTTGCTTTACCGATTGGTCCTACACATTTTTGTGATAAAGTTTCACATCTTTTAGAAGATGGTGTACATATTTTTTGTTTGCCGCAGAATCGGCAGGAACCATTTTTAACCTTGCTTATCTTTTTTAGATGTTAATTGACTGGGTGGTGACCTGTAGTGATTCCAACTAGCAGTTTTAGGTCTTTCCAATTAAGAAGAAAAAGGTTGTTGTCTTTAAAGTATTGCCAGTAGGTATTTGGCCCGTTTGGTCCGTTCTGGGTTATACCAATGTGTTGAATTTAGTTCTTGCTTTTATCTTTCATCTGGACCTACTGGTAGTTCCTTTAAACCTTTTTTTGCAAATGCATTTGTTTTTTCATTATCCGGAATGCCTGAATGTACTACTGTTCAAATGAGGCAGATTTTGTTTCTCCAAACAAAAGAAACTAATTTACAAAAAAATTTCAAGTAATAGCGTCCTACAAATATTATATTTTTTTTGATAAACCACCCTGTCACAAAAAAAAAATCAGGTTGCTTTGTGAACAAATGAAAACAAAAATTACCAAGGGGGCATTAACTATTTCAACTCTATAGCTGTAAAATCGGAATATCATGTATTGAAAACTTTGATCGTGTCATTAAAATGGTTTAAAAACAATTTTATAGACGTAGACCAATTGTTATAACAATAAAATATAAAATGGGTTGAAATTAACTTTACGAGTTTCTTTATCTGTCGGTTTTGCAAATCGTTTTTCTAAAATGTTTTACCAAAGAAGTCATCAAACTTTATATAACAAAGACGCAAAAACTTCGGCGGTGTCACATTATGCTGAAATCTTGTTTACAGTAGTCTGTTTGCTCAAAGAAAAGAGCAGAAAACAAAAGGTGAGTTACAAAAAATAAAAGCATTACCAGGGAGTATTACAATAAAGCTTGATAACTAGCTAAAACGTTAAGCACAAAAAATGTAACAGCTTTTCGTGTGGAATTGTACGTAGGTACTTGTGAGGTGATTATTCGAATACCAGGATTTTAACTGCAGTAATGCCCAATTTCGACAAAAAAAATTATGATAATACGTATGCGATAGCAGTTTCACAAACGAGAACGAGATATTCACTAATCCGAGAAGTAGACGCGGTTTTTAACGTTTCACTCATGCATGAATATTTCTGAATAACGAACCTACGTTGCAGAGTAGACTCGCCTAAGGACGTTGACAGAAGAAGATAAGGGGTTAAAATTTACCGAAATGTAAAATAACATGAACTTAGGGTGATTTGATTATCTATTTTATGCTCATGCAGATTATTTAACAATTAATTTAAATTTGAAAACTTCTTTACGAAAAAAAATTAATTGAAACAAATTTATAGTATTAACAAGTCAATACTCGTTTTTTTAAAAATTAAAAGATTTTCAATTAATTATTTTTTAGCTTTAACATTAATTACATTAATTCGCTAATTTTAATTTATAATATTATTAAAATACAAAAAATAATTATAATATATGCTATACTTACATAATAAAATTGATACCACGAAGAGTTAAGTTTATTAGTAGTTATACTGAAAATAAAAAAATTAAATTGTACTGTAAAATTATTATTGTAAAATTATTCTTGTTGCTAATAAACCTTATTATGTAGGGTTTTTTCAAAATACTTTGTAATCTTATCAAACAACACGCAGTGATGGATTAAGGCATAGCATAGACCTGTAAAGGTGGAAATATTAATGGATTTATTAAATTTTTTAACTCAATTCGGCTTAATTTATCTACAGTGCTTTCATATCAAAACTAGTCAGTCCAAATAACTTTTGATTTTGTGTAATTGTAAGAAAAACAGAAAACACGTCGCATTTTAAATCAAGGGAGAGATTTAAAAATGTTATTCTGCTGTTTCCAAATGACACCCTTTTAACATCCCCCACCACTTCTTTAAATAATAAATAGCAACCACTACCTTGTAATACCTACGACTTTGACATTTTTTGTCATTTTTTTTCTTTGTTTTATAAATATTAATAGTAAATTTAGTTAGTTATTTGTGACGTTAAATTAGCCATTATTTGTAGCTGTAGCACCTTGAGTTATTTTAAAATGGTGTATGCTCTGCAAGAACGAATGGAAATAATATTTATTTACGGTCATCAACAAGTGCGCTCGAGGAACATCTTGAGTTTTTTATGAAAGACATCCTGATAGAAATATAGGCAACCAGATCATCACAGAGTTAGTATGGAAATTTCGAGAAACTAGATGCGTTTGTAATAAAATAAATAATAATCCTAGAGTTCTCAACGAAGCTTCACAAATTGAAGTACTTGGTCATTTTGCTATAGATCCTACCTATTCCATTTCAAAAGCATTAAGACTTACAAATATTTTTGTTGGTTCCTTACACAAAGTGTTCAAATTGCATAAGTTTTTTTCCTATAAAATACAAATTCATCATTAGCTTAGTGAAGACGACTATAAAAAATATAAGAAGACGCAAATTTGGTTAAAAATTTTTGTTTCAGTGATGAATCAACGTTTTATTTAAATGGCTTTGTTAACAAACATAATGACATGCCTTGTTTAAAAAAAAACAAACCATGTTCACAAGACCAGCCAAATAATCAAAAGCCGCAACGATAGCGTCATTTAAAGTATCTTATATATTGGCGAAACACAAGAAACCATTTGGAGATGGATCGATTATGAGGAAAGAATTTATTAAAGAGGACAAAACATTGTTTAAAGGTTTTAAAAATAAAACAGAGATTATGTCTGCTATTAAAGAACTTTAGCTATCTCGTCCAACTGTCACAAGTCGTGTTGAAGTCATGTGTCAGGACATGGCAGATAAACTTAAACATGATAATATGGAAAGTACATGCTTTTCTTTAAAGTTTGACTTATATATATATATATATATATATATATATATATATATATATATATATATATAAATATTTATAGAAAATAATACAGAAAACTTCTTATTGAATGCCAGAAATAAATTTCCCGTGCGAGTGCGAACGAGAAAGTTAAATTCATATCTGTGAGTTGAAAAGAGAGCGCATAATGGGCCTCATTGAAGATGGATTGTAAATAATATGAAATGCAACAGTTCCTTATTAAAGTTTAACAGTTAAACTCAGAAAATGTATATTGCAATCAAATTACCTGTCCCTGAGACAGAGTATTCTTTAAGTAACACCGAAAGTCACTATTAAATATCAACAATGATGATTATAGATGAAGAGGAATACAACGACAAAGATAAATGAGAAATGATAATTATTCATATTGTACATAAATACCTTTTTCTAATGTAAAAAATAAATTATCTCCCGAACTTTTTATATTTTCACTGGTATATATTTTACTGTCCATTTGCGCTCTCTTTTCAACTCACAGATATGAATTTAACTGTTTTGCTCGCACTCGCACGGAAACGTTTTTCCCTCCAGCAGATAGTTAGGGATGAAATTTATTTCTGGAATTCAATAATATGTTTTCTGTACACATTTTCTGTATTATGTTAAAATTTGAAGAGTAATGAAGTTACAAAAATAAAACTATTTTCTATAAATATTTATAGCGTTCTGTCAACAATTAGGTGGAACGAAAATGTTCTGTCGAATTTTTTATACGTTCAGTATACTTTTAGAAATAATCTGCATGAATTTCATGATTGATACTTTAACTAAAATAATTCTTTTTTTCTGACCTCTTTAAAATTTTAGGGTAATTTACCCCGGCCATTGGGGGCTGTCAGAAGTAGCTTCTATTGTCGAGCAGATATTAAACATTGAGTCAGTAAATTTTCAAGACTTTTGAAATAACAACTGAAAATTGTTCACTTGCTCTTGGTCTATGACCCAGAATAATAGTTGATAATTTTATGTGATTGTGTACAACTTTATATATATATATATATATATATATATATATATATATATGTTTTTTTTTTTTCTTTAGTATTTCTTTTAATCAAAATTTACAAGCAAAAGAAACTGACTGCTATTTTTTTTATAATCACTTTTTTTAAATTTAAATATATTTTTTAAAGTAACCCTCGACACCTATGTGTTTAAGTTGTGATTTATTATAATTAAGTTAAACTTTCTTCCTATTTGTTAAAGTTTTAGTATTAATTGTACAGATGGCACAAACTATAAATTTAATCGTGGATAAAAGATGGCTACTCCTAGATCTCTTTTAGTTTACGATAATAAAGATTCCTCTTGCTCCATTGTATAGTGAAACTGTTGTAATTTAAAGATGTCACTAATATTCTTTCAAGTGTTTTTTTTTTAAATAAGATTTTGTGTCCTCTTTTAATAAGCTTAGGTAAAATTAATAAATTGTATAATTTCCTAATGGTCATAATTTCATTAATAAATTGTTACAAAATAATTTTCCTCCCTACTGTGCAGAAAGCGTTACTTTCGGCCCGCTACGCAAAACGAAAGTTGCCGCTTTCCGCCTACAGTAGGGAGAAAAATAGTATACACACCACGGGCAGTCATTATAAATATAAAACTATTAGAAGGTGTGATTTTGATAAATGCAATTGATCATTACCATAGCAGCGAAATAACGACTGACAGCGATTTGACATTAAATTAGTTGACATTTTGATTTTTGAAAGTTTGCATGGTTTTTGGTCGCAATTATTGCAATAAACTATGGAAAGCAGCAGCGATAGTAAGTTTGAAAATGTGCCTTGCGAAATTTCCAATGCAGCAGCTGCTTATACAGCACAATTATGTCCGGTACGAAAACGTTTATGATTTGTTCACGAAATGTATGGATTTGAAGAAATGCAAAGCTATTTCGGATGATGTAATTTTGGCTTATTTGGCGCCAAAATCTGAACCTGTCGAATTCTCTACCCTGAGGAGCATGTTCTCTATGTTGAAAAGTTCCATTTTAGTGAAGAAAAATCTTAACAGTCACTTTCCCAAAGGTTATCGCATTTTTTAAAAGGAAGAATGTTGGTTGTAAAGCAAAAAAATCAAAAGTCTTCAGCAGCGAGAAGATCAACAAATTCATTAGGGAAGCAGATAATGAAACATATATAATTCTAAAGATAATTTTAATAAAATATTACGGTTGCAGGATATAAAGGTATCTACTTAATTTGCTTTATTATCAGGTAGCAAAAATTATTGGGTTGGCCCAGCGGTTCTCAAACTTTTGTTATTCACGCCCCCCTGTTTTAATTTAAAAAATGTTGCGCCCCCCAATCCGTAGACCTAGGAATTTGGACTAAAATAGGCAACATTGTCTCGTCGAGAGCGCCAAAGATGCTGTCGGAAAGTTCGCGGCGTTCGTGCCACGTATTCAAGCTTCTTGATCTTTCTCGAACTGTCTGAACGCCACTATAAATACAGAAGCGCACATACGGTATTCTCAGTCTCTCAGTGAAGGTGTTTTAACACTAAGCAAGCATTATTGTGAAGTGTGAGTGTATAAGTAGATGTAGTATGTATAAATTTTTAAAACGAAAACTTGAGGATTACGGGGCTTGTACATCGACAGGTTCAGGTGGAAATCGTCCGAAATCTAAAACAAGAAAATATGACCCATCATACCTAAATTTGGGCTTTACTAGCCTTGAAGTAGGTGGCGAAGAAAAACCACATTGCGTTATCTGTTTAAAAGTATTGGCTGCAGATAGCATGAAACCAAATAAATTACAGAGGCATCTAGAAACGCTGCACAGAGAATATGTCAATAAATCGCGAGATTTTTTTGTGGAGAAACTCAGATTGTTTAAAAAACAAAAATCCAGCTTCCATAGAGTACTGGCAGTAAATGAGAAGGCTCTCTTGGCATCATATAAAGTGGCATACAAAGTAGCTAAATGCAAAAAACCGCACACTATTGCAGAGCAACTTATTTTACCCGCTTGCAAAGACATTGTAGAAATAATGTTTGTTGAAAATTTTACTTCACAACTTAACAATATTCCTCTGTCAAATGATACAATCTGTCGACGAATTAACGATATATCAGTTGATATGCAGCAGCAGCTTGAATCTGAGCTTACTGGAAACTTGTTTGCTATACAACTTGACGAAGCAACTGACTCTAGTAATGATTCCCATTTGATTTGCTACATTAGATTCTGTCAATGTTCTAAAATATGTGAAGATTTATTGTTTTGTAAACAGATTGAAGGAAGAACTACAGCCACCGAGTTGTTCAAGATTATAAATGATTCTATTACTAAAATGAATTTGCAATGGAAAAATTGTGTTGCGATTTGCACCGATGGAGCTCAAGCCATGTCTGGTAAATACAACAGTTTACAAGCGCTAGTAAAAAAAGAATCCTCAGAAATTATCTGGACGCACTGCATGATACATCGGGAAGCGTTAGCATCAAAATCTAAGCTAAGCCCTGGACTAAACATGATTTTGACAGTAGTTATTGAAGTTGTTAACTATATAAAAACCAGACCACTAAAAACAAGGATGTTCTCTGTGCTGTGTGAAGATATGGGAGCTGAGCATCAATCTTTGTTGTTTTATTCCTCATCCAGATGGTTGTCACGCGGTAAGACGGTTAAGCGTGTCTTTGAATAAAGAAGGGAAATAGCGATATTTTTAAGCGAGGAAGGTCACAAGCATTCAACAGATTTTTTCGACAAATTATTTTTACTGAAGCTTTCTTATTTAGTAGATATTTTTGAAAAACTTAATATACTTAATCTTTAGCTGCAAGGAAAAGACGTAAATATATTTGATTTAAGTCAAAGGATTGATGCTTTTTGTAAGAAATTGCAGTTATGGCATAACAAATTGAAAGAAAACAGTTTGGAAATGTTTCCCACATTTTGCGATTTTGTGCAAGATTCCCCATTGGAAGATATTCATAAAGCTGTGATGCTAAAAACCATAGGAAGCCATTTAGAAAACTTAACTGAGAATTTCAAGCGATACTTCTTTGCAGAGAAAGATATCAAGTTGTCAGACTGGAGCTGGGTTTTAAATCCATTCGAAAATAGACCTGTCGGACTATTACTGCAAGAAGAAGAACAACTGATAGATATTTCAACAAATCCCTTACAAAAATCAAACTTTGTTAACAAATCTTTAACAAACTTCTGGACTGAACTTCCGAACGACTACTCCGTTATAAAAGCCAAAGCGCTTAGAATTCTGTTGCCTTTTCCAACGTCCTACCTTTGTGAAAATGGATTTTCTGCATTTGCTGTCGTGAAATCTAAATACAGAAATAAACTTAAAGTAGAAAATGAACTCAGAGTGGCCATCTCTAACATAGAACCAAATTTAGAGAAGTTGTGCGCCTTAAAACAAGCTCATGTTAGCCATTAGTCCTTAGAATGTTTCTTTGTCATCATTAAGTAAGTAAAATTTCAATAAAGATTTTTTAAAAATCTATCTGTAGCATTTTATCATTACCATTTTATTTTTAATCTGTACTGCGCCCCCCCCAATCATGTAAACGCGCCCCCCTTACGGGGCGCGCCCCACAGTTTGAGAAACGCTGGGTTAGCCGGTGCGTGTAGAAGGGAATAACTAACAAAAATGTCAATGAATCTAATAAACGACAACGAAGACATGTTGCTTGTGAAAATACCAGATTCAAGAGAACTTTTGTTGTTATTGGACAAGAAAACCTGCTGTTGTATAGGCAATATTTATCTTTACGACAATCTCATACTCCACATAACAGATTATTTGTGAATTACAAAAAGAGAAAATGTTCGATTTAACCTGTTGGTATCCAATATTTTGGAAATCTCGTAATAAAAATCGCAGAATTTTTAAATTTACCCAATCCTAAAAATTATTCATTCGTCGAACTTTGGCGACGTCATTTGCTGATAATGAAACGGAAACATTACCTTCTTGTTCTTACTTCAACATTGCATTGCATTGCAAACAAATTGATTTCCTTTATTATTAGCAATTGCTCGAATTTTAATAAAAATAAGAATAAGAATGTTTTCGAACTTTAATATTTAATAGAACTAAGCATTAAAATGTTCAAAATGTTGTTCTACAAATAAATAAAATAAAGAAATGTGTCTCATTGATTTCTTATTCTACACAGTTGTCGAAAATATAGTGTACGCAACAGTTTCCTTGTCCAAATCCCAAATCTACAAGGCGGTCATCCGACCTGTATTAACATACACAGCGGAAACTATATAGATATAGATTATATACATAGATAATGTCGACCACAATTCACTCCTTACCACTCTGTCATAGGCCTTTTTCAGGTCTATAAAAGCGCAATAGACCTTTTGACTTCTAGTCAAGAATTTTTCGACTATACCTCGTAATGAAAAGACCTGATCCATACATCTCCTTTCTCTTCTAAATCCTGCTTGCACATCCCATATCATCTAAGTTTTATTCGTAACTCTTTTAATCAATAAATAAACATGAAAATGAAATAAAATTTTGTTATATTTATTTTATGAACACGAAGCTTGGCCTTTGATCTGTTGAAAGTGACACGGGTGTATTATCTTTTTGCAACGAAATCGAGGGAAATTAAGAGAAAAGATCTGTTGGTAGACGTCAGAACTCCTGGTTGAAAGACCTCAGAAGATGGTTTGGGTGCACTTCCATTGAAATCTTTTGAGCTGCTGTGTCCAGAACAGTGTTAGCTATGTGGATCGCCAACCTTTAAAATGAGAGGGCGTCATAAGAAGAAGAACGGAATCGAAATACCTTAGTATTTATTTGCAAAAATAGGTTTTTTTTATTTTTTCGGATGCTAGAATCACCAGGCTACTTTGTGCGCTTACTCTGGAGCATGCCACATACAACTGGCCGTGGGAAAAGCTTTCTCTTAAGGCTACACCCGCTACCTTAAGAGTTTGACCTTGAGCTTTGTTTATTTTTATGGCGAAGCAGACTTTGATAAGAAACTGCACTCTCTTTTAAATCTTTTAACCAATCGTCTATTTATAAGTTAAACAGCAATGGCGAAGCCACACATCCCTGTCTTGCACCTTTTTTGATGTTAAACCAGTCCGTACAAGCTCTGTTTATCCTGACACTTTATGGACGCATTGTATATATTAACATAAAAATTAAAGCTTTCCAGTTTTTTGCCTTTACGAAAATCCAACACAGTTAAAATAATAAGGGAGCACAATTAAAAACGGTAAAATTTTAAAAATATGTGTTTTTCGTCTTAAATTATGAATATATCTTTTTAATAAACATTCAGTCATTTTAAATTTTTTTTTTGCAGTATACCAAGTTAAGTAGTAATAATATTTAATTTATTTTTTATATTTTTTATAAAATATTATATTGTAACTATAAAATATCAATTTTAATTATATTAACCGAATTGTACACAATAATAAAACAATTTTTTAAATAATTTCATCCAATTGTATGCTTGCATGCATATATTTCAGTTATTTACATAAAAAGACGAAATCGCTTTTAAAAGGGAAAGTAAAGTGAAATTATATTCAAATATTACACCATTTCCTCGAGAGTACAAGAATTTCCACTTAGGAGTAACTACAACGGATAATCCTAATTGTCTACAAAGCTGACACAAGAAGCGCATTTCGTATTTCGTTCAGTTCTATTCTAATGCGGTAATCAGACAGAACGGAATGCAGAAGGTAATTTTGTATTTTATTTTTTAGTGCTTTAAATAGTTGTGGTGGATACAAAAACGTTAAGTATACTTGTATTTAATAATTACCACAAAACTTCAAGCAAACATTTTTTTTGTTTACGTAATTCTGCTATAATAAAATGAAATAATTTTTAAAAATGTATAGATATCATTTGTTTTGACCTAAGTTAGGAAATTTTTTATACATGTTTTATTTTACTCTTTTACGAGGGCGGTCCGATAAGTACTTAGCCTTACCGCCCGATGGCGCCACTATCGCAAGAGAAATTTACTATCGTGTAGTACATTCTCGTGGACGGCTACTGTCCAAATTTTAGCCAAATCGGACTCAAAGTTTTGTTTTGACCGCGTGTGGAAGCGGGCATGTCCGCGGATTTTAGAAGAATGGAAATTGAGTAATATCGGTCGGTAATTAGATTCTTGTTTTCGGAAGGAAAATCGCGCATCGAAATCATAGAGCGCTTGGATGCTGTGTACAGTGACTTCTCTTCTCCTTTGATGGCGACCGTCAAAAATTGGTTTAACGAGTTTCGACGTGGTCGCACGTCGGTTTTTTGATGAGCCACGTCCAGGTGCCCCGAAAACAGCTACCACGGAGAATAACGTGACAAAAATCCTCGATGTCGTATGGGCAGACCGCCGATTGAAGGTGCGCGAGTTAGCTGAGAAAGTAGGCATCCCAAAAGACCACGTGGGTCATATACTGCATGTAATTTTGGGCATGAAAAAGCTGTCGGCGTGATTGGTGCCGCGTTTGCTCCCTCCGGACAACAAGCGCAACCACAAAACTACTTCAGAGCAGTGTTTGATGCTGTTTAAGCGCAATTTGAAGAAGTTTCTGCATTAATTCGTGACAGTCAACGAAACATGGTACTCACCTGAGACCAAGGAACAGTCGAAACAGTGGACTTCACCCGGCGAACGTGCTTCGGAGAAGGTGAAGTCTGTCCTATCGGCCGGAAAGGTGATGGCCACCGATTTCTGGGATTCACAAGGTGTGATCTACATCGACCATCTGGAGAAGGGTAAAACGGTCACAGAGATGTACTATGCCGAATTATTGGGACGATTCGACGCCGAATTGCAGAAAAGACGGACCCATTTGACGAAGAAAAAGGTGCTCTTTCACCATGACAACGCACCGGCTCACACCTCCGTCCTCACCATGGCCAAATTAGTCGAGTTGGGCTACGAACTGCTGCCCCATTCACCATATTCTTCAGATTTGGCCCCGTGTGACTTCTTTTTATTTCCAAACTTGAAAAAGTCATTTGCCGGGCAGAAATTTAAGTCGAATGAGGAAGTTATCGCCGCCACGGAGGCCTACTATTTGGTTAGAAATAGGCACATATTTAATAATGTCAAAAGAGAATGCAACAAAAATAAATTATTGGTACAAATTTAATAAATATGTTTAATCATGTAGTACTTACGGTATTATCAAACATCAGATTTATAGTCATCATAATCGGTATCACTGTCGTCGCTATCCTCATTCGGATTGTAAATGATAACAGGATTAACTGCTTCGATGCGGTTTTCACGAACCCACCATTCCTCTATTAAATGTTCCCATTTTGTGACACATTTTTTCCAAATTTTAGGAGTGGCAGTATTAATTGCACGTTGCCAGGTTTCCAAAACAGCGCTATCCAATGTAATTATCTTAATAAGTTTTGCATATTCAACAAATATACTTAATGGGATTAAATTGGCAATGATAAGACGGAACTCTCAGCACGGGAACCAGTCTCCTATGTCTGTGGTCAAAACCAGTGATATAACCTTTTAAGGATATTCATTTAAAAATCAGCAATTAAAAACAAAAATCGACCTCTGTTAGGATTTTTGTCAAAAGTACAAAACTTGTGTAATATCAAATTTGACCCATATTTTAGCCGCGTACGGTATATTGCGTATTATTTATTATAATTATTATCTATTAATACATTTTCAAGGATAATTTTAAAAAATAAATGCCCGGGTTTTATAAAGTATGTGTTAAGTTAATACGAGTTTTGAGAAGTTAAATGATCAATATAAAATGTTTATCTGAAGATCAGTGACACAACTTAAGCTGTAGGATTGACAGCCTTAAATAAAAAGGTTTGGGTGTCTGTATATTTACAAGTTTATAAGAGCACAGCTTCTTGAGTTGTATTTATGTGAAGATATGTTATGAAAACGAAACTCACAAAGTCAAAATGTTTTTGGGATTAGTTGGATGAAACTGTTATTGATTACTTTCTGCAGGTACTACTATTTTGGTTTTATATCAGCTCGTATGTTGTTTTTTCAAAACAACATAAAAAACAAAAGGAAGTAGATGATCCCTTAGAAGTCTCTTATAGCGATAAAGTCTACTACAAGTATATTATACCCAATGGACCTTACTCTAATGATGTCAAAGAAGCTGAAGACAAAAGAATTAATCGTCAAGGGGGTAAGAAATAAAAAAAAATTTATATCAAGCAGTGAATTAATATTTTGTGCTATGATTTATTTGAATCATTTAAAACTTTTTATAATTTTTAAAATTATTTCATACTTTTTGTTCTAACAGAAATTGTTTTTTTAAGTTGGACATTGGGTTGTCAGAGCCTGTGTTGGCAGTTTAGTTAAATTATTTGAGTGTTAAAGCCGTTACTGGTTAATGTATTTTGGTTTTTGCCAGCCAATAACGGGCTAATAATTATACTTGAAACGTGGAAGTTTGAGAGATTTTGGTCTTCAGACGAACATTTTTAATCAGTGTCATTTATACTTTTAAATTAGTTCCTAAAGGTTGATAGTTTTAAGATATAATTGTGAGCGATACAAAAAAAGAAGGACTGTAAAAAAAAAGAAAGTTGGAATTAAATAAAATAAAAAAGACTTTAATTGCACGGATTAAGTACATATTACCAATTTAAAGGATTAGTAGATTACCTACTATCCATAGCGGCAATTACTTAGTATTAGCATAGATTAATAAGACCATACTTAGACAACCTATATGAGCCAATATTTATGTGTTGGAATGAATCGCCAATTATTTATTATCAATTAAATACCAATTGATAATAAATAAAAAGTTAAAACAGCGACACGTAAGCCGTTTTGATCAATATTGAATAGTTTCGGTACAAAAAATTCCCAAATATGAAAAATCTCGATTTTTCACACCCGATATCTCTGTAATCACTCCCGCTAGAACCCAAGTGTGATACATCGAAAAAATCAGCTCTTCAGGGTAAGAAAATACATCCATTCAGAAGAACATAACTTTTCATACGTATATTTTTTTAACCACCCTGATTAGCTTAAAATAATAATAAATTGTGCATACAAAAAATCTACATCTAGCCAACTGAAAAAAAAAACCCGTAATATTCCATGATTTTCCATAGATACTCAGTGTCATATGAGCTGCCCCACCCTGTAAATATAGTGTCCAGAGTATTGTGTAGGTGTAGTGTAGGAAGTGTCAAAAAGTTTCTTTTATGTATAAAAATTTTGACAGTAACACTCAATGCTTAGAAAAAGGGAAATTTTCAATAGGTATACCTAATTTTTAATGTTTTTAACATCTCTTTTATTGAACTGGAACAATGCTTTACATTCTTTATGGAGTTTACACATTATCGGATGAGTCACTATAAAATCTATGTGATCCTTACATTTAACTCCACCTTTAATTGGTAATATCTTTTTTTAATTCGTTTTTAAAGATGCAATTCTTGATGAATTATTTAGTTTCATATCTTTGAGGTTTTATTTCGAAAATTTTTGAACAAACTGTTAGTGCCACCCGCACTAGATTTTTAAGGTAATCAGTAAGGTATTTTAAAAGATAAATGTTGCTGATATAATTCTTATTTACAATTCATAATTGATTAGGATCATTTAGAACATCATTAGAATCCTTCACTAACAAATTATTTTGACAAGCGCTACATTTGAATTTGTCTAAGCATTTTTTGCTAGGTATTCAGCAAAATAAACATTAGAACAAGTTTCTCATGTTTCATGTTATGGTTTAATATTTGCCTGAACACTCGATGATAATGATGTTAAGATTAATAAATTATCCCCAAATATATTTCCTTCGGAAAAATGAATAATATGTATATCAACATCTGTAGATATAGAACTAGGAGCTGATGGGACTGTCATCAAATGAAAATCATCATCTTTAAAATTACTTAAATTTGATGACTTCATTAAATGCATTTTTAATATTATTTAAAATGTGCATCTAATCGTTCTAACTATCGGATTTGGATTAAATCCCGCTTTTTGTCTCACACTCGAAAAAGTATTCTCAATGACAACCTAATTTAGTCTATTTCTCAATAGGTAACTGAATCCTGATTTTTTTTGCTATTTGAAAATTGCTTAAATTGAGGATAGAGTTATCAACATGCCATTAAAACGGTAGGGTCTAGAAAAACCAGTTCTTGTTACTTTTTGAATATCCATCAAATATTCTCTAGCCCATTTAATGGTGTTCTCAACCAAGGGACGTTCGTCAGATATCGCATTCCAAACTGTTTACTATTTAAACAATCAAATAAATTATTTATCATTTGAATGGAATTTGCAGTATTAAGAGCTAAGTCACTTTGCAATTGGTTCAATTCATGACAAATTCTTATTGCAGCCGCAACAGAATTGCTAAAAATATGAAGTGCCAACGAAAATTCATTTTTTTAAACGCTGAAGGGTTCATATGAGCAGGAGTGAGTTTCAGCAAAGTTCTTCCCGTTGTTATACTTATGTCTATCTCATATGTTTTTCTCAAATCATCAAACGATACTTTCTTACCTATCCAAATAAAATTATTATATAGCCAATTGGTAGTTCGTTATACAGTGTGGAACAGCCAAATGGATAACGAATAAATGAGAGCGTGTTGCGAAAAATGCTTGGACACGTCGATTTGTATTTTTAGATGCGCTTTTTTTTCAAAAAAAATAATTATATAGGGTGTGTCATGTGACAGTGGCCAATAACAACTTTCTTATTTTAAATATAACCCCCTGTATATTATTTATTTTTTGGATTTTTCAGAAAATTCCAGACATAATTCATGTACAATGTACCTATCTTCAACTGTTTCGGAAATATTAAGTGTTTTCAGATGTATTACAAAAATTAACATTAAAAAAAATAAAATTATTTTATTTCACAAATAATGTAAAACAAAACAAAAAAACATTAATTTCAATGTAAGAGATGTTCAAACTGTTCGCCGCGAACGTCTTGTCAACATGCTAATCTGGTATAGAAATGTCTTCTAACGTTACTCAACATCTCAGGCGTGACTGATCTAATCGCAAGCGTGATTCGTCTTTTTAAGTCAATGTAAGTAGAGTGGTTTAGGTTTGTATACAATACTTTTGACATATCCCCACAAAAAGAAGTCTAATTGCGTCAGATCGGGAGATCGTGCTGGCCATTCTATCGATCCGCACCTCCCTATCCACCGATTTGGAAAATTTTGGTTCAGGTACTGCCGGTCATTGATTTGGTAATGGGGCGGTGCTCCATCTTGCTGAAACCATAGTATATTGGCAGAAACTTGTGGGTTTGCTGGATCAGGATATAAGTTTATCAAAGTTTGCACGACATTATTTTGGAGCAGTTCTAAATATTTATCTCCATTCAAGTTGCCATCAATGAAAAAGGGACCTACGATATGATTTCCAACAATTCGTGCCCAAACATTAACTTTTTCAGGATATTGCTTATGTTCCTCTCTTATCCAGTGAGGATTCTCATTAGACCAATAGCGGCAATTTTGACGATTAACATGACCGTGAAGTGTAGATGTGCTCTCAACAGAAAACAAAACATCTTCTAATTGGATCACATTGTTATTTAACATTTCCATCATTTGTTCACAAAAAAACGTAGTATGGGACATTGTACATGAATTATGTCTAGAATTTTCTGAAGAATCCAAAAAATAAATAATATACAGGGGGTTGTATTTAAAATAAGAAAGTTGGTATTGGCCACTGTCACATGACACACCCTATATAATTTTTTTTTGAAAAAATGCGCATCTAAATATACAAATTGACATGTCCAAGCGTTTTTCCCAACACGCTCTCATTTATTCGTTATCGAATTTATTACATTTGGCTGTTCCACACTGTATATACGTATTGATTACAAATACAATAAAATACTCTTATTTATTAATATCGGTTATAACATTTTCTAACCTGATTTGTATTTTTTATTTTACAGATACTTTGTCATCTTATCGACCTCCGTTAAAACAAGATTTTCAAGCATTACTTACTAGTAATCCAGTACTCAGTACTTTACTGCTAAGCGATCAGTTACATCTTCAACCGAAATATGCGTCACCGAACCATTCTGGCTTGCTTCCGATTAATCCATTCGTAGCTCTTCTGTTATCCCAATACGGGAGATACTTACCGCTTTATGGGGCTGGAAAAGGTATCTACGCTTATCAAGCTTCCAATGATTATCACAATAATAAACCTTTCGGCTCCTACAAAATCTACGAAGATAGCGAATAAAGTCATTTTATTATTTCTTATTTAATGTGAAGAAATGCCTCTTTGCAAATTTAAATATTTCTAATAATCTTAAACATTTTAAAAAGTTACGTCGAAAGATACATGTATTTTTAATAAGGTCATTTCTGCTACATTCTAGGATCTGCTTAGTTGTGTTTCTCGAGGGTTTAGGTAGAAACACCTTCGAGGGAGTCAACCCTGAATAACCTTTTAATATAAATCAACGGAATAATTTAAAAATTTAAATATATAAAGAGGAAGGATGTACTATATATTGCGATGAAACATACATCCACGTTTCAATATCTCATTTAAGACATAGGACTATAGCAATAACAAATTTTTAATATCACCATTGTTATTAAATGTCAGATACTATTGTGGACTTTTTAAAGATTACTTTTTATTGCTACAAAATTTAATATTAAAAGGTATAATCAATTAATAAGAAGACATACATTTCTAGGATAAATTAAAATTCAAGGTACTGTTTTGGTCATTAAATAATCCGTACGCAAAAATGTATAAAAAACGACTTCTAAGACTTATATGGTTTTCTCATGGATGCCATTGTCAGAACTGGATCAAATTAAAATGGTTCCACATGGGAAGTACCAGCTTTCAAATAAAAAAATAATTATCAAAATGGGTTCACTCAGTCTGAGGTAACAAACATAAAAAAATACAGTCGAATTAAGAACCTTCTTTTTTGAAGTTCATAGGTTTTACAGCGTAGGTAGAAAGTATTTTTTAATAAATTAAAAATGACATTCTACACAGGAAATAATTCTCTTAGTATTTATCGATAAGATAAACCAACTACATTACAATGTATTTTACTTTAAATGGAATAAATAAGAGAATGTTTATTCAAGAATTTTTAATAATAATCAATCTATTCACAACAATAATTTCATTTGTATTCGTTCGAGTTTTGCAATATTATCTAAGAATAAAATCTTTTGTTTCAATAAACTAAAGTATGTCGTAATAATATTTATTATTGTTTAAAATTAAAAATTATCTAATGATAATTGTAATTTAATATTATATTATGGACATTATTTGCCAAAATACTTGATAACCTACTTACTTAACAGAATTAAAAATATAATTTACCGATCTACTGTATTGTATAATTTATATACCTTCAACAGGACAGAGCTGCTACACCAAATTACGAAATAATTTTAAGTCATTGGATTGGCAGAAGGGGTTTTATAGAATTTCCAGCAATATCTCCAGATTTAACAGCAATTGATTTTTTTCTGTGGGGCCATTTAAAAACATTATTTTACAAAACTCCTCCCGAACACATTAAAGAACTAAAGCTTAGAATAAGTAAAGAATGTAGACGAATTACTAGCGAAACTTTGCAAAGAGTTCGAAAAGAATTTGAAAATAGGTTATATTATAGCCTACAAAATAACGAAACACACTTTAAACAGTTAATGTAAATACATTTAAGAAGCTATTTGTAAATAACTTTTTTCGAAAACTGTCATCAAATGTTGACATTTTCGTTAAAATCTCAGTTAGCGAAGTGGCTCTTTGCTGTCACTCAGCTAATAAATACTTTTATGTTCTAGAACGTTAAAAGTCTTTTACGTTCTAGAACGTAAGTGACGATACGTGAGTGACGATAAAGAGCCATTTCGCGAACTAAGATTTTAACGAAAATTTCAATGTTCTAGAACGTAAATGTTAAACAGTCATATGTTGGGAACTTATTTACGAATTTATTAATTGAATACTCAACAAACGAGTACATTAGTTTCAATACATAATAAGAATAAAATATTATCCGAGACTTACATAATTCGCAAACTCCACAGTTTTCAGATGGTTGCTGGTTTCTGGTTACTACTTTCCTTTTCACTCTTCATTTTTTACATGTTTTTCAATGTCACAGATAACAGATTATAACATTTCTTTCGTGTCTTGTTATCTTTCAATTCTGGGTAAATATATATGGTAGAGATGGGATAGCGAACTATCGATATTGTACGGATCAGGGAGATAAGTATCAAGATATGGGCCATCACAACACGTAACTTATCTTAAGTGAATAAAAAACTATTTCAAACATACCGACCATTACAATTATTTCTTCTTCTTCTTAATGTGCCATGTCCATCAGTGGAGGTTGGATATCACAGTCGCAAATTCTTCTCGGTCTTCGGCTGCTCCTATAAGTTCTTCTAAGTCCAGGCCAGTCCATTGACGTATATTTCTCACCCATGACATTTTCTTTCTTCCGAGGCCACGTTTGCCTTCGATTTTCCTTTAACAATAAGTTGAGCGTAACGGTATTTGGGGTTTCTCAGAATGTGACCTAGATACGCTGTTTTCCGTATCTTTACGAGTTTAAACAGCTCACGCTCTATCCCCAGCCTGCGAAGTACCTCTTCATTTGTGGTGTGCGATGTTATTTTGAGCATTCTACGGTACGTCCACATCTCAAAGGCTTCTAATTTCTTGATGGTTTGTGCGTTAAGTGTCCATGTTTCTGCTCCCTATAAAAGGGTAGACCAAACGTAGCACTTCGAGAGTCTCAAGCGCAGGCCCAGGTTGAGTCGTGAGTCGCAGAGCAGCTTTCTAAGTCGCATGAAGCAATGAAGCAATTATTTATCTACATGTAAATTAAAAATTCCGATGTTGCAGTGAGTAAAATTTATCCCAGATCCAGTGCTATTAGTTATTGTAGCTTCTATTTTTGGGTGTTCAATGAGGCTGCTGCTGTAATTGTTTAGGTTTACTGTGCACGCTATATTATTGGCTAATTCCGTAGGCTTTGCTGAAGATGGTAGCATTTTATTTGCTATTAAAATTTTATTTTGTATAGAATCTTCGATCTATGTCTCGGCTACCATACTAGAGCGCCAACCGCTATGTCGCTTGATGGTTGAGTCGGCTAACAGGTTTGCGGAAGAGCTCATGAAGCAGTGTCTTATATAGGACTTTGGGTAAGGCAATTTGATATAAGTTGCTTTTTCTTTATGGTACATTCCTTATTTTGTTCACGCCAACCACTTGATTGACACATTTTTCTTTGACTTACTTCACAAAAAATCTTCGACTAGTGGTCACTGCCGGTCGTAACGCAAAGTATCTGCGGCATATGTTAATGTAGTTTGGACTTGAGATTACGAAAGTTCTCTGAGTATGAGTTTTGGAATCGGTAATTTTTATAATAATAATCGAATCCTTGTGATCTATATCAGCGATCATTATTTTTACCAACTCATCTCTTCGACATGCTCCACAAACGCATATTATTAAAATGACCTGGACAATTGCACAACATTATTTCAATCGATCCATTTATATTAATTTTAATTACCTTTTCTAGCAGAAACTATTATCTGGTGCTTTTTGTATAAATCTTTCATTTTCTTCTTTCGTTAAAATTCTCGATTTCTTTGCTTCGCTTAAGCTCGGCAAAATAACTCCCATTTTTAAACGCAACAGTATTATTTCGCATTCTAGATACACAATAACAATATTTTAGTTTCTGTTGTAATTTCGCTATGTTTAATGTTATCAGCAAAATAAATCAATAAAATAATTTGTTGTTTATATGGCTGATTTGAAATTTTCTTGATTTTTCATCTGATGTATTGCAAGGTAGGGGTTGCTATTTGACATTTTAAAGAAAAGGTGGCTGTTTTTAAAGGGGTGCCACTCGGAAAAGTTCTTTGGACTGGGTGCTTTTAAAATGAAAGCACTGTACAAAAAACTTTATCGGATGAATTAAGGCTAGCGAGTAAAATTATACACGAAAAAAAAATCTTGTAGATAAAAATACTACCTCGCAATTGGAAAGAATCAGAAACCAAGATGGTAGTATGGTAAAAGGAGAGGAATGCGTATTAAAGATATGGGAGGAATACTTTTATTTGAGAAAGAGGATACACAAGTACAGGCCCCATTTGCAGACATGAGTGAAAGTTGCAATGAAAGTGAAATTACTACGACAGAAATTGTGGAAGCGTTGAACAGTATGAAATTGGGTAAAGCTGCTGGGTATGACAGCATAGCAGTTAAAATGCTAAAGGTTGGACAAAACGTGGTAGCTAGTCCATTGGACCGTCTTTTAAACCTTTGTTGGAGAAGTAGTAGCGTAACAGACGACTGGTGCAATGCCTTTATCGTGCCGCTTTACAAGGGAAAAGGTTCGCAGCAGGACTGTAAGAACTACCGAAATATTAGTTTACTCAGCATAGTCGGCAAACTGTATGCAAAGATATTGATTAAAAGAGTAACGAATGAAACTGAGAAGATGATATGGGTTGTGCAAGCAGGATTTAGAAGAGAAAGGAGATGTATGGATCAGGTCTTTTCATTACGAGGTATAGACGAAAAATTCTTGGCTAGAAGTCAAAAGGTCTATTGCGCTTTTATAGACTTGAAAAAGGCCTATGACAGAGTGGTAAGGAGTGAATTGTGGTCTTCATTGTCTATGTATAAGGTGAGTGGTAGTTTAATACGAGAACTGAAATCACTTTACGGAGATTCCACTGCTTGTGTCAGGATAAACAGAGCTTGCACGGACTGGTTTAACATCGAAAAAGGTGTGAGACAGGGATATGTGGCTTCGCCATGGCTGTTTAACTTATACATAGACAATTGTTTAAAAGATCTGAAAGAGAGTGCATATGGATTAAAAATGAATGATTGAATGAATGATTTGATCGTCAAATGCCCTTTTTACGCCGATGATCAAGTCATATTAGCGTTATCTGAAGAGGAGTAGCAGGCGATGGTTAATGTTATGCATAATACCCTGAAAATCAAAGGGATGAAAATAAATGTGAGCAAAACGAAAGTAATGGTTTTTGAAAGAGAAGAAAGCATAACAAACTGTGGAGTTTCGATTGAGGGAGAGTGAAACATGTAAATGAATATGTGTATTTGGGTTCAAAGTTTACTAGTGATGGAAAGTATGACAGTGACATTGAGCAAATGGTGTTGTCAGGAAAACAAATGAATGGGGCACTGCATAGCTTTATGAATAGCCAGAAAGTGTCAAAAAAGGCACGTCTGGCGGTGCATAGAGGTGTGTTGGTTCCTACACTTATGTATGGTTGTGAATGTTGGGTTTGGCAGAAGAAGCATGAAAATAGGAATAATGATGCGGAGATGAGTAGTCTGAGAAATATATCCGGAGTGACTCGGTTGGATAAAGTAAAGAATAGTGAGATAAGAAAACGCTGTGGTGTAAAAGAAGATGTGGTTACAAAGATAGATAAAGGAATGCTTAGATGGTTTGGACACGAAGAAAGGATGGATGAAGGAAGATGGATGAAACAAATTTATATGGCGAGTGTAAATGGACAAGTCTGTAGAGGTAGACCTCGGAGTACATATCTTGATCAGATCAACATTGTTTTAAAGAAAGGCCAGGTCAAGAGTACCAACAACCGACGTGCATGTATGAGAGCACTGATGAAAGTATAGGAAGCAAAATATGTGTGTAATAACCGTAGCAAGTGGAAGGAAGTGGTCTCTGCCTACCTCTATGGGAAAAAGGCGTGACTTTATGTATGTATGTATGTATGTAGATATTCAATGGGTAATCTTGAAAAAATATTTCTCAGTTATAAAAGAAATAATTGTACTACATGGACTAAAAATAGATCAATCACAATTAATTAACAAGAAAGTATTAGTGTACGTATTATCGGAAATGTATTTAATTTTAAACAATTTCTAAAAAATTTATGTAAGGGTTTGGGTAGTCTAACTCTTATATTATTGTGGAACAATTTTTGTTTAAGTGATTTTGTCCTTGTAAATGTTTTTTGTATTACTTAATATTATTTATAGATTACATAACAAAACACCATAAATCCCTACGAATCCATTCTTTTATAATACAACAAAGTATCTTTTTTATTATTTCAGAAAAAGGTTTCCTAACTTCGATTCCCTAAACAGTCACACACATTTGCCGTGAAAATTCAAAACGCATCCTGCTCATCTCATTGTCATTCTCCACCGTCCAAAAACATTATGCGCTTTACTGCCACGCCAAACCGACAGAACATCGCAAAATCGGCATCGAGCCAAAATTTCACAATAGGTCTATCCATGAAAATTTGCACCAAAAAAAGCTACAATATTGACAAAATTTTATAAAAATATATTAAATCTATTATTTTAATACCGGTAGTCAAAAAATTATCCACAAAATAATAAATGGCAGTATTAATTCTCCAGAAATTGTTAAACCAAAGCAGATTCAAGAAAAACAAACAAATAAAACATTCATACGTACATATAGTCACGCCTTTTTCCCGTAGGGGTAGGCAGAGACCACTCCCTTCCACTTGCTACGGTTCTTACACCCATTTTTTGCTTCCTCTACTTTCATCAGTGTTCTCATGCGTGCTCGTCGGTTGTTGGTACTTTTGACCTGGCCTTTCTTCAAAACAATGTTGATTTGATCGAGATATGTTTGCTGAGGTCGATCTCTACCGACTTGTCCATTCACACTAGCCTTATAAATTTGTCTCGTCAATCTTCCTTCATCCAACCTTTTTACGTGTCCAAACCATCTAAACATTCCTTTATCTATCTTTTTAAACACATTTTCTTTTACACCACAGCGTTCTTTTATCTCACTATTCTTCACTTTATCCAACCGAGTCACTCCGGCTATACTTCTCAGACTACTCATCTCCGCAGCATTAATCCTATTTTCATGCTTCTTCTGCCAAACCCAACATTCACTACCATATATAAGTGTAGGAAACAACACACCTCTATGCAAAGATATAAAGAAATCTTTTAAATTCCCTTTTATCTTACTAACAATTACATATTACATATTATAGAGATTTGGATTTTTTTGCTTAATCTTTCTTTTTTTTCTTTCGGTGCTCTGTCTGTCTGCAGACGTTGGCGATTATCGTAGTGATAACACGGCGGCCGCTCTAAAAAGTTGTTCAGGTTGCAGTCCTGTCCACTGCCTTATAGTAGAGAGAGTAGTATAGTAGTAGAGAGTACTTGGGTCCTTTGATAATATGCCCGAAATATTTAGTTTTTCTTGCCTTTATTATGTTTTCTGTTGGTATTCATCATATAAAGTACTTCCTCGTTTGAAGTATGGAGATCTTCAGCATTCGGCGATAACACCATAGTTCAAATGCTTTTAGCCTATTTGTCGTTGATGTCTTTAAGGTTAACAATTTACTGCCATAAAGTAATACGGACCAGACATAACATTTGAGGATTCGTTTTCGAAGGTGCATGGAGAGATTTCGGTTACATAATATAGGTTTCCAGGCTATAACTGCTCGTCAAGCTATTGTAATGCGCAATCTTTAGAATCATTTAAAAAAAAATTGTGAAAAAATGTAGGATTTTCTAAATAATTTTCTTTTTCTTTTTTCTATTTACAGCCAAATACATAGTTATAGCTTGTTTTTAAATATTTGACTGTCAAGTATTCTGTAATAGTATAGAAATAAACTCCTACTTAAATAAATAAATATTACACATTATTCAACGAAATGTTGTCCACCCCGTATGACTATTGCCTTCGATGACACCTAGGCCTGTTGGCCCATTGTATCTTGCCAATGTTATATATCATTGTACCCAATCCAGTACTTTCGTAGCTTGTACAAGTTTGTACAAGTTTTGTACTGAGTGGGAGCAATATAGCTCTGGGTCGCTGGATGCCTGCCCAAAAACTTCTTGTCTTTTGCGGCTAGTCCCCGAAGCAGCACTGTATGTGTTTTACTGTTTCCGGATCTTTGTCGCACAATCTGCAGGTCAAGTCTCCATTATACAGTCCCATTTTGTTGAGGTGCTTCTTTATTGGTGAGTAACCGGTCAAGAGCCCCGTATCCCCTGGTCTACTTTCCCATTTATTTTTGTTTTTTCCCCAATCCAGTCTTTTACAGATACTCTTACTGTACGCTTCGGTACCACTAGCATCTGTTCTCAAATTGGAAGAGTTTCAGAACCTCTTCTTGCAAGTTCGTCTGCTTTTTCATTACCTGCAATTCCCTGGTGTCCTGGAACCCATATCAGTTTGACGTGATTATGGTCTGCCAGCGATCTCAGTTATTCTTTGCAGTCCCATACCAGCTTGGACGTCACTTCCTTGCTGTACAAGGCCTTAAGTACTGACTGTCTGACAGGATGCGCGCCTTCAACATTCCTCCTATTGATTTCCTTCGTGCATTGAAGGACGGCGTACACCTCTGCCTGAAATACAAAGGTATGGGTTTCCAACAAGTAGCTGATGCCAGTATTTGGATTCCTGGAGAACATTCGTGCGCCCGCCTCATTCCCAGTCTTGGATCCATCTGAATTGGTCATTGAAACAGCACCGTTTAGGAATGTGGCCCGGCCTCGTTTCCAACGCGTTCCCGATCACAATTCTGACGATACTCGTGTGTCCTGTTTCAACGTTTATGTTGTTGTGTGTATCCTGCAGTCTGGATGCACCAAGCCTTGCTTCATCCTGCCCCACTAGATGGAGAGGAGGCAACCCCAGAAGAGCCTTTATGTCTGCAGTTGGTGTTGATTTGAATGCTCTTGTGATACCCATACAGGCAAGTCTTTACACCCTTGTAGTACGAATGCCCATTGAGCCCTTGTATATAATTGAACCTTTACAATGGCAGTTGTATACCTTCAAAAAATTCCAGGATGTCAATGAAGCGGTGTTGCTCAGCATTTCAGCTTCCAGCTCTGGAACGCATTGCAGAATTGCAGCGAGAGTTCTTCATAGTAGCATAGGCAGTGAAGAGGAGTCTTAACCTTCTCTTCACAGAACCTACAAACCAGGTTTTCTGCGAGCAACGTTTTGTTAAAATCCTTTTAAATGCAATATTTTCATTCGCTTAAGCTTCAGGATTTTTTCTGGCGTTTTTCGCAGAAATAATCTTCAGAAATGAGATAATTTTTATTACGTCTTGTTTTTTTTTAAAAGGGGAAAATAGCTTGCCAAAATTTTTAAGTGCTTCTTATTTAAAATCTTAATTAACAACAGATCCGCACGTTTGCTTAACTGGCCTAATAGTAGACTACGTGAACTCGATTTAGAACGATTGTTCTTGCTTGAACTTCTTGAAATCCTTTGGGATTACTTCTTGGTTCTCTTGGATACCGCAGTAGCAGTTGCAAAGGGTTGTTGGTCTTTGGGGAATACAACGGATATGTATGTAGAAAAGCAGGACTTTAGAATAATCTAAAAAAATTTTTAGCACCGATTTTCCTTAAATAATAGCAAATAACTCTAACATTAAATAAAGTTGGTAATTAAAATAAATATTTATACATTTTTGCATCCAATTTATTTGGAATATTTACTTACAGGTTTATCAAAGCAATAATTTATTTGACTGAAATATCATTTACCTACACAAATATTTTACTTTCGAGCTGACGAGCTTTTGCAAAATTCCTTGCTAAAAGGATAAAACCGTGAATTAAAAATTCCTTGCTGGAATAATAAAACAAGGAATTAAAAATTATTTTATTCTTTAAATTTAATACTATTAATAATATCGCTTTTTACTTAAAATTGACCATGGTTTTAGGACATTTAATATCTTTAATATCTACTTACATTAAATAATAGGTACATACTATAATGTGTGATATTTATTGCTATATATTTCTTATCAAATAAAAAAATTGCTGTACGTTATAATAAACCACTTTTTGAATTACTGCAATTTAATATTTATTTTTGTTGATGACCTCGGCTTCGCCTTGGTCAACAAACATTTGCTCTGAGACATTTCTTACTTTACTGCCCTAGGTGTATAATATACTTACTATTATGTACCTATGTTTACATTGTGTTTCTCACTTGTGTTTATATTTTTTAATTATTTCTTTTGTCGAGGGTTTTGCATTATAGTAGTAGTAGTAGTAGTTTGATCAAAATATTCGCCAGAGTTTCTCTCTCTTTCTAGCATGATCCTTTTAAAACTTAAATAAAAGTATAGTAAGCATAGAAACATATAGTATAACCATGATGCGTGCCAAGGCACGTAATAAATTTGGTTCTAATGAATTAAGCATAAGCTAGTACTAAAACTCATGACATTGAAGCCAATCGACGAGTGGCACCCAGAGATTTTTTATAAAAGATTTTACATAATTATCATTCTTATCAAAAGGACATAAATATTTAAAAAAATACTGACAAATTTTGTAGTTAGTGATTGTTACGAATCGTCTACGCAATTTAAAGATGAGTTGGACGCTGTATACGGGGATTCTATACAATCATTTGCCACCGTAAAATTGTAAGCAGCTGAATTTAAACGTGGCCGTACCAGCTTGGGAGACGATGAACTTTCGGGACGTCCAAAAACTGCAACCACTGACGATAACATCGCTAAACTTTACCAAATGGTTTTAAAGGACCACTGAATTAAAGTAAGAGAGATAGCAGAGACTATGTATATCTTATCTTTAACCTATATTTGGAGTGCATCTTCAATGGAGCCCTAGACGGCATAAACAAGGGAATTCTAATAACCGAAATGAGACTGAATAACATCGTCTTTGCTGACAATCTCGAAGACCTACACGCCCTGGTGGACAAAATTACCCATCAAAATAGTCAGTACGGCTTTGAAGTCAATGAAAATAAGACCAAACTTATCTTCAGTTGACCGAAGTTGTCGAAATCCATATTGTCTCTCATAAATTATCTCAAATTTCTCCAGATATTTGATGAGTTCTATGTTAATCGCTTTTTCCATAACTTTGGATATGACTGAGAGCAATGCAATATGGCGATAATTCGCAGAAATAGTCTTCTTTCCTATTTTAGAAATGGGTTGGACTTAGCGTATTTCCACATGGATGGACATACTCTTTTGCTGTATAATAGTTTAAAGAGTCTACAGAGAACTGGGGTGAGCTCTTGAGCACAGGTCTTCAGGACAATTGTTGGAATTCCATCTGGTCCTACTGCCTCATTAGAGTCAAGATTTCGTATGATTTTCCTAATAGTGCGATGGTGAATAGCGACCTTAGGCATTGATGAGTGGTGGTAAAGAAAAAGTTGTGAAATTCTTATTTATGGCCTTAGCCAAAGACCAGAAGGTCTTCAATCCAGGAGGGGCATTGACAAGCATATTCTCGTGTCGTAAGATTCTTTATAGTTGTGAAAATAATTAGGACTAAAATAGCTCTTTATACCTGACAATCCAATAGTTAGACCGGAAAAAATATAGGCAACCCTACGTTTGCATATTTCTTAGGCTTTGTACTAAAGGTTAATGTAAAAAATTTTCGTTAAACTCATTGGTAGAAATTAAAAAAGAATGATTTTTAATTAATTATAGCCTGGCCAGAATTTTTTCAGGCAACACTTTTTTTTATAATTTTTAACATACTTAATACTTATAAATTAATTTTTATCCATTTAACAGATGGGTGAAGGTCAATTTGACTACAGGTCTTGGACTATATTAAAATTAAATTATGACTAGTTGTAGTGATAATAAAAGAAATACACCAATCATTTATTACCGTAATATTGATTACGATTATACTTATAGTGGTTTTTTAATTTTATAAATAAAAAATAAGTTGCTTTGTTAAGTTAACTTTGGAACATCCAAAAAAATTTAAAAATTAAACTGTAGCTAATCAACGCTGAATTTAAAAATGAATAATTCTAATAATACTAATCTAGTTTAATCTACAGCTATCCTGTGAAGAGTTCTTTATCTTTATTAAAGACAAAAAGGAAATTTTAAAAGAAGTTAAATCTTCACAGAAATATAATGAATAAGTAATTCTTATAAATAATTATTCTTTTATTGTAAGTTGCAACTCACTCCACAGACTATTGTTTGAAACGCCATATTTTTTTAATAAATAAAACTTTTTTGATTTTTTTTTTTTTTATTTTTTTTATTCAAAAGACGAATTAGACTCAAAACTATTTAACGATAGGGTAAATCTGATTTAAAATATTATATTTTTATTAAAATACATTTTCTATGGCTACTGCATAGCTTTATGAACAGCCAGAAAGTGTCAAAAAAGGCACGTTTGGCTGTGCATAAAGGTGTGTCACTTATGTATGGTAGTGAATGTTGGGTTAGGCAGAAGAAGCATGAAAATAGGATTAATGCTGCGGAGATGAGTAGTCTGAGAAGTATAGCCGGAGTGACTCGGTTGGATAAAGTAAAGAATAGTGAGATAAGAGAACGCTGTGGTGTAAAAGAAGATGTGGTTACAAAGATAGATAAAGGAATGCTCAGATGGTTTGGACACGTAAAAAGAATGGATAAAGGAAGATTGACGTGTCAAATTTATAAGGCGAGTGTGAATGGACGGAAGTCGGTAGAGGTCGACCTCGGCGAACATATCTCGATCAGATAAACTTTGTTTTGAAGAAAGGCCAGGTCAAGAGTACCAACAACCGACGAACATGCATGAGAACACTGATGAATGTAGAGGAAGCAAAAGATGCGTGGTCTCTGCGCACACCCCTACGGGAAAAAGGCGTGATTATATGTATGTTATGTGTGGCTACTTTTGCTATCTATTGTCAAGTAAACGTAATTTGAATTCAAATAATTGGATAAATATTAAAAAACTTTTAATTATATACGTTTTTTTACTTTCGACGAAAGAATCGCGCTTTTTTCACTGAAAAAGTTCCAAAATCCCGACTTAGCAAAAAAAAATCTGGCAACGCTGAGACATACATACATCTCTCTCCGTCATTTAGACCTGAAATACTATGCGCATGCCCAAGAATAGAGTTTTGCCGCTAAGCTATGAAGCATACCAGAAAATATTTAATATAACTACATTAAAAGCTTTCCCACTACAGTCGGAGCGCTTGCGCACAACTTATCGAGTACGAATAAGTGAGATACAAAAATGCAGTTGCTGTCTTTCTTGGTGGGCAACACTTCCACCTACGGGCACTAGCAATATAGAAGTATTAAATATATGGTTTCCTTTAACAAATATTTTTTTTTTTTTTATGCCAAAGATATTTTACGCTTAGACTAAAAAATTGACGATTTTACGAGCGTCATCGAAATAGATAGTGTCCATCAGTGTGTCAATATTTTGTTACAAGTGAGTTATATAGGAACTACCCTTTTGAGCAAGCAACAAAAAACCGTACAATTTCCGCCTCCCCCTCTCTTTAAAACTAAAACTTGCTACACCCCCATCACGAAACTTGCTGGATGTTCAGTATAAGCTCTGAGCGTGTAAGGTTTTCAGCAGTCGAATCGCGGCTTTCAAAGAGAACGGACAGAAGGGTATCACGCAAACTCGTTGTCCCCGATCTTCAAAACACGCGGCTTAATACGTATGACAAATAATCGCCCGACCGACTACTCTAAATCACAAAACAATTATTAACGCGCCATAGGGTTTTTAATCGTAGATGTTCTTTCATAATTTTTTTCAAAAACAGTGAATTTAGATGATTATTTAGGATTACAAATATGGATAAGGACTCTTTAGGCGCTATCCCCAGGGGGGCGCAACAAAAAAAGACTCAGAAACCTCTGAAACCTTCTTGCAACATCGGCATAAACCTAGTGATGTGTGTTTTGTGTCTAGTGAGTGTGTCATCATCAGTGTGGCGAGAATTCGACATGAAGACTAGGTTGAATATTCTCGAAGACAGAGTCGCTTATTTAGAACTTGGATCGGACTCACCCGAAAAAGGAATGGAAGGGTTGTTCGAGAGGTATAGAAGAGAAGCTGTTTACCATTTAAAGAGAAGAGTTTTACGGGATGTCCCCAATGATGGAAGGCGATTAAGAGATGTTCCTGAATGCGTATGTCCTGCAGGTTAGTTAATTTGCAAGCAAAATGTTAATCGATAATTTAAAAAAATCGCCAAAAAGTCACAACAAATATAAAAAGGTCATGATAATTAGCAAAGAGAATTATTTAAATTTTACGAGGAGAGCAAAAAATATAAACTTGTCATTAAAAAACAATCAAAAAAGCCCTGCAAAAATGAACACACAAAAACGTTCTAAAGTTGTGAAAAATTAATTCAGTTTTTATCTATTTTTTTATGAGCACACATATTAATTTGTTTTTATACAATGTGTTCATTAAATATCCAAAACAGTATTATCAAACTATTAAATACAAACAGAAATTAAAATTTCTATTTGGATAACAAATTTTTCAAAAGATATTAGACAGTAGGGGAAAAGTGGTATGAATGGGACACTTTTCTTTAAACCCTAACCAAAACATTATTTTTTTACTTTTGAAGGATTTTTTTATCACAAGATTATTTGGTATAGATTTAAAAACAAAGTAAAAGGTAAGAAAACCCAAAAGTTTTATTTATTTATTTATAACAAAAATATTTTTTTTTTGAAAAAGCGTAATTTGTCCTATTCAATAAACAGGGTTTTAAATGGGACATTTAAAAAAATCAACTTATGCTAAATATTTTCAAATATACTAACAAAACTTAATTACTTTACTAACTATGGATACAAAATTTTAATTGTAGGTAGTACTTTAGACCTTAAATATAGGTTTAATTAAAGGATTCGTCCAAACTGTCTCTCATAATTCTCAAAAGAAATGGAAAAATAGATTATTCCTTGCGATCTTTTGGTTCCGCAATTGCGGTTCGGAGGTTTTTGTTTTACACGTTGTCTTCCAACGTCACTAATATCTTCTTTTAGTGGATAATAAAACCTATTTGAATTACCAAATCTTCTTAGAAATTTAATTTGCAATACTAATTTTGATTGAATGCGTCCTATATAGCATAGTTTATTTTTGTTTGTGGAACAGTCAACAAGAACAAAGTCATTTTCTTCCAAAACTGATGTTTCTTCAATACTGAAATCTGAGGTGCAATCCTCATCAGTATTATAATTTTCCGATTTCAATGTATCAATAAACTCCATGTTTTCATTCTCGGAGTCGCTGCTGCTAGTTTCATCGAAAATTTTAGTCACTGATTTTTATTATATTCAGCTTCCGTAACTTTTCGTTATGTACTTCTTCAAGTATTATTTTTTCACCAATATCAGTTAAGACTCTTGTACTTCCCGTCCTATATTTTTTGTGTTTTTTTCTCTCTGGAACTTTTGGAAAAGGCATTACAGCTTCGGGTGTAACTGCTGTTTGAATATCACTTGTACATGGAACTGCTTCATGTTGTGCGGAATCGGATGGTAATTTTTTTGTTGGCAGTATTCCATTCATGGCATAACTGAATGTCCTATTCATAACCTATCACAATTTTTTGAATAAAAAATTGTAAAAAAACATCTTTGTAGCATCCAAAAATGGTAGACAATGTTCGGGAGTGCCTTGGGGACATTAACTATTAAGATCTTTCCTTTTTTCTCTAGATGTAATTATTTATTCACGTTTAATGCTTAAAGAAAAATTTTACATGATGCCGCCGTAAACAAATATATTTAACTAACGCGTTGCACGTGTGCAGTCTCAAGGACAAAACTATTTTCAAAATTGGGTGGGCATACAGCCCCATCTATACCTAACAATGAAAAGAAATAAAAGTGATTTTAATAGAAGATATCTTCTGGGTCCCATTCATGGCACTTTTCCCCTACAATCGATTTATTATCGCCATACATAATTTTTTTTCCAAATAAACATCCTGTATATTATTAAAAAAGTTTGGTATCCTTTCATGGATTAATAAATAATTGAAAAGTTACCAACTTTCAAAAGAATTAATAGGTCATTATTAGGAATAAGAAATTTTTAAAAGGGTTCCTATTTTTTGTAGTTAACAATTTTGCTTCTGCTTTTTAACAATAAGGAAAATAATCTGCAAGACACCCATCAACCATTTCCGCCAACCCCTTCCCACCCCCCAAAAAAATTTATAATTGCGTTTTGGTACCCCCCCAAACCAAATTTCTGGCTACGGACCTGTCTCTTTTTTTATGTAGATAATATGATAACATTAAATTTATAATTTTGGACCGCACATGCAAAAGTTTGAAAGTAAATAACGCTTTAAGATGATCGTTTATAAAATTAATAATTTTTCTTAAAACGAAAAATTAAACCTTAAAATAAGTTTCTTTTTACTTGACAGATAAATTTTATTACTTTTCTGTAATACCGTGAGTGATGTAATATTGTTGGAATATTTAATGAAGTATTTTGAAGTGTTTTGTCATAAAGAATTCAGAGTAAACCAGTGTTACCACAGTTTGATATTTTGAGTACCCATATCATCATGAATATTTTACGCACACGAAGTTCATACTGACATACTAACAGTAAATTGATAGACGAATATTGATAACAACAATATATCTATTGCTTTGATTATTTATTTACACTGCTAAAAATTAAACAAATTAAAAACATAGGCGCAATAGTAAGAGTAAAAGTTTAAAAATAATAGCAGAATGACAGCAGAATGATTTAATAAAATAAAACTAAATGAATGCGTGGCTTAACGAGATAGACAGAAGCAAAGCACGTAACTTCGAGGGCGGTTTGATAAGTCAGTGACTTTTTGAATAAAACAAATTTTTTTTCGCAAATAAACATTTTATTTTTCTACATAATCACCTTTTAGCTCGATACATTTAGTCCAGCGTTTTTCTAATTTTTTTATTTCCTCCAAATAATAGGTTTTTTCAAAGCTCTCAAAATAAGCGTTTGTTTCAGTAATGACTTCTTCATTCGACTCAAATCTCTTACCGCCCAGCCATTTCTTTAGATTTGGAAACAGATAATAGTCGTAGGGGGCTAAATCTGGAGAATATGCTGGATGGGGTAGCAGTTCGTATCCCAATTCGTGTATTTTGGCCATCGTGACTAGACAAGTGTGCACACGTGCATTGTCTTGATGGAACAGCACTTTCTTCTTCTTAGCCAAATGCGGCCGTTTTTGCTTCAAATCAACGTCGAATCTGTTCAAAAGCTTTGAATAATATTCGCCGGTGATCGTTTTACCTTTCTTGAGGTAATCGATGTAAATGACACCACGTACATCCCAAAAAACTGTGGCCATGACTTTGTTTGCTGACAGACTCTGTTTCGCCTTCTTTGGTCCACGTTCACCCCGAGCAACCCACTATTTCGATTGTTCCTTGGTCTCTGGCGTGTTGTGATGGATCCATGTTTTATCCACAGTAACAAAACGGCGCAAAAATTCGTCAGGATTACGGCTGAACATCGCTAAACACTCTTTTGAAGTGGTCACACGATTGCGCTCATGGTCGAGTGTGAGCAATCACGGCACCCATCTCGCAGAGAGTTTTTTCATGTCCAAATATTCGTTTAAAATATGATGTACCCGTTCAGTTAAGATACCTACAGCATAAGCCAACTCACGCACTTTCATTCTCCGATCATCCAATATCATTTCATGGATTTTATCGACGATTTCCGGCGTGATCACTTCTTTTGGGCGACCTGGACGTTCGGTGTCACTATTGCTGGTACGACCACAACGGAACTCTGTAAACCACTTCTTAACCATTGAAATTGATGGTGCCGAGTCCCCGTAGTATTTATCAAGTCTTTCCTTAGTTTCAGTGATGGATTTTTTACGTAAAAAGTAATGCTTAATCAGCACACGAAATTCACTTTTTTCCATTTTCGGAAAAATTCACGAGGTTGTCTGCTTTGAACGGCTATCAAACACCAACTGCATGACGTAGCTTGCTCAAAATTAGAAAGTTGCCCACTGATAGATTATAGTTGACGGCAGCACTGTTGCATTTGGAGTAACTGCGCGAGAAATTCAAAAAGTCACTGACTTATCAAACTGCCCTCGTACTAAAGAAACTTGTGGGTTGTATAAAATCGGGCAAAATAAGACTTAAAATGCTTTTGAAGCACAAAAAGACAAATAAGAATAAACGAGCATAAAATCCAAAAAAAATTAAACTAAGAAAAAACATTAAAATATGAAAAAGAAGTAAGTACCTATAAAAAATGAGTTTAAAAGTTTAATAATTGTGGTAAACAAATATTTAATTTATAACAAATAATTTGTGTCAAAAAAAAAACTCTCTTTTCTTTGTAATGAAAATGGAAATGTTGACGAAATGTAAAATAAAAAAGTCTTAAAAAAATTTATGTATTTCTTTAGAAACATTTTATATTTTTATATCTTTGGTGTGGTAGCATTCGATATTATTTTTGGTATTTACTGTAAGTAATCATTTTTTATTAAAATAAACCCCATTAGTTAAATACAGCAAAAACTAGAATTAATATCGTGTTCAAGGGCAAACGGCAAAAAATTGTTTTGTTGAAAATTAAACGTCGGATAACTTCTCCTTTAAAGGAAGCCATAGACTGCAACGTTAACAGCATTTATAGCTCATTTCACCAATATACGACGGTATCAGATTAGTCACCAAGGCATTGTGTTAAGAGGTGCACGAGTAAATTCCCCCAAGATTACAATTATTTATAAAAATGATTTTATTATTAAAAATAACGAAAATTTGTGTTTATAATTTTTTTTTTGACATGAAAACATATTGAAAAAAGTAGGTAGAGAAAAAAACATGACTAAAGCGCTACATCCAATCTTGTGGAATATGAATTTGACAATTAAAACAAAAAAAAATTTAAAACCATGATAGAACCAGTAATAACGTATGGGTCAGAAGTCTAGGTCAAAGACAAAAATACGTGTTCGGCAGAAATGACTTCCTGGGGGAGATGCTGTGGCCTAACCTTCCGGGATCATATTAAAAATAAAAGGATTAGAGAAAAAATGACAGCAAATGACACCATTATAGATACAATAAATGAAAAACAATTAAAATGGTACGGACATCTACGAAGAATGAGCCGAGAGAGGCTACCACTGAAGGTTCGGAATTGGACAACAGCAGAATGAAATAAAAGAGGAAGACCAAGAAAAAAATGGATAAATGACATAGATATGGAAATGGGAAGGAAAGGACTGTAACAAGGCGATTGGAATGATAAGGATAGATATATATATATATATATATATATATATATATATATATATATATATATATATATATATATATATATATATATAAATATATAAATATATATATATATACAAGGTGAGTCAACCCATACGACACGGTCGCTGTAAACCAAACCAATAAGTTTTTCGGGTATTTACCCATTTTATTATATGTATATTGATTAAGGCTGCAAAATAAAATTATTTTGGAGTCTACAGGGTGGCTCAAAAAAGTGTAACATATCAAAGTTGGTTTACAGGGACCGTGTCGTATGGGGTGCCCCACCCTGTATATATATATATATATATATATATATATATATATATATATATATATATATAAATTTTTAAAATCATTAGAACATCATGTAAGTACAGGTTTAGTAATAGTATGATAAATGGTAAATATTTTTATTTTATCACATTAAAATATTTTAATTAATTAAACATTTTATTAAATTTTTCTTTATAATTTCTAACAAATTAAGTAAGTATAAATTTAAGTAAATAAATAATTTTGATAAAATTTCGTAAATGTAAAAAACCTATTTTATATATTTTACAATTCTATCGAGGTTTTAAAACCGCAGATATGTAACTTTACAGCGATGCCAAATTATTGCCTCTTAAATCAATTAATAATTTAATTTTGAACAAGAACCTGTTAATTTTATTAAAAAAGTCAGTATAGTATTTGGCATATACTCTTTGGATATAGATATTTGCTAAAATAAAATTGTTTCAGATAAAGAATTAACTGAGCTAATAATAGTTGATCGTTTCGTTGTATTTTTAATAGCACACTACGTTGTAGCAAATAACCAAATAACCAAAGTCCTACATTGGTCACATACATTTGGAGCCAAACAATAAATTTAATGAGTTGGATATAAATGTAACCCATTTTAATTTCTTTTCAAGTATGGTACGTTCGGATTTGCAAGTACGTAGTTCAAAACAGGTATTTTTTAATTATATTTTTATACCACAACTTTTACATCATAAACATTTGACACACTCGTTTGTGACACATATTTACAGGTTATAATACTTTAAAAATTATTTATCTGTTCAACTTCGCCATAGACACGATGAATTTGAATAACTTTTTTCCTTTTTGTCCAAGTATAATATAATTGACAACTCGTTGAAATCCGTATTTTATTATTTTTTTAATTTTTATAAATATTGTATGTTGTTTTTAATGAATGTTTTGATCCCACTATCTTTGGCAAAAGAACACAGAGAGCGCTTACTTTGGCAATAGTGCTGCCTCTATATCTCGCGCGCGGTCTCTGTATAATATTTGTGATGGTGTGTTGTTTTCACAAAGAGTGCGTCAAACTGTTTTTAAAATAAAGCCACTAGAGAAAAATCAAATAACAAATTAAACAATTATTTACAGATTAGAAACAAAAATTTACAAATTTTAGATTTAATGAGTTATCGAGAAAAATTGAAATGTTTGTTTAAAAACTCCTTACGCCAAAAAAGCATAGTAGAAATTAAATTCATTCAAAATTTGTGTTTCACAATCATTACGTTGCACTCAGACGTTGGCTGGTTGTCTACCATTTCATTCTCCTAGGCAGTTATCGAAATTCTCATTCCTAATAACGCGAACATTAACGTGGGAGTCTCCTTTTCAATTTAATAATAAGTGGTAAATTTATAGATACTTTTTACGTATAAATTTATGTTTATTCTTTCTTGAGATACGTGAAATAATCACAGTATCTGAAAATTTCGGATGGGCGATCGAAATTATCTTTCATAAAAAATTACCTAAGTAACATCTAATTTGCATAACTTCTTTAATGAAGAATGATGGTGTTAACACATGAAGTTTAACATTTTTTTCCAAAACGATACAGAGATGTATTAAACAAAAAGAAGTTAATTGTTGGTGGTATTTTTTTTTAAAAATAGGTTTGTGTTCCGTAAGTTATTTTCATTTTGCGAGTAAACCAGAACAGCTTTGATATTTGCAAAAAAAATTTTAGCGCAAAATTTTTATTTGTTTAGTATTATTTTTTATTTTGTTTATATTGTTATAATAAAATAATAAATAAGTGTAAGCAAAACGAAAGTATTGGTTTTTGAAAGAGAAGAAAGCATCACAAACTGTAAAGTTCTGATTAGAAAGAGTGGAACAAGTAAACGAATTTGTGTACTTGGGTTTAAAGTTTACTAGAGATGGAAAGTATGACAGTGACATTGAGCGATTAAAAAAATTAATTTCTGGAAATTCCCTAAAAGTAAAATCGAAAATAAACACAGATCAACTTAAAAACCTGCCGAACAGAACTTTTAGGAGAGGAGCCGTCAATCCTAAAAGCTCCGTGAGCGCGGCTTTAAAATTTTTTAATGAAAATGATAAGTTTACACTTAGACGATAAGCTTAATCGGCGTGGATTTATTTGTCTAAAAATATGTTTAAATAAATTCTGTATTATGAAATAGCCATTATGTTTGACCGTCATCGCGGTTTTAATCATATATATATGTATATATATTTATATATATATATATATATTGTTGGCCGTCTCTCGCATCTTTTTTCCATGCCTCTCTATCCTGCCAATATTCCTCTTCTAATCCTCTCCTCTTCATGTCCTTTCTTGTTTGTTTTATCCACTCTTTTGGTGGTCTTCCGCACTTTTGCCTGAATTGTGGTTGCCATTCTGATATCTTTTTGAGCCATCGATCATCTTCCATGCGTCTTACGTGTCCATACCATTTAAGTCGTCGTCTCTTAATTTCCTCCGTTATAGGTGTTTCCGCTGCCATTCTCCGCCTTATTTTATTGTTTGTGACTCTTTGCAACCTTCATACCCTACAACTCTTTCGTAGGAAGTCCATTTCGGCCGCTTCTAACCTTTGCCTATTTCTTTTTGTTCCCTCCCATGTCTCTGAGCCGTAAAATAGTATACTTTGTACAATAGTTTCGAATATTATTTTTTTTGTTCGTTTTTGGATATTATTTGACCACAGAAGAGAGTTTAGTATATTTATTGCTTGTTTTCTCTGATTAATTTTATTAATAATTTTTAAAAATCCTTTTTTCTAAGGGAAACTTTAGTTAAGTATTTCTAATTACTAAATTGTAGTGGATATTACAATTGGATTTACTTTATATACATTTTATTAAAGCGACTAGCCACAACGCAAAACAGCGTGAAATTTACTAAACTTATTTTCTCCTATTACACAGAAAAAAGATAATACGCGAGAAACCGATCTAACCTCAACCATAAACAAACATGAACACATACATAATGGCGTTTCCAGAGCGTTGTAATGAAAAATAAATTTCCATTGACCTAAAAGGATTTTAACTCGAATTTCAGGTCAGGCTGAACTACTCTTTTCGCGGAGAGATAATCATCTCAGAGGATGGCCCGTTTGACAGTTTTAGTACAAAACACATATCATTTAAATATTTTAGGGCGTAGGGAGGTTCGTTCAAACCGAGATTAAAGGATAAAAAGAGATGCCCCTTTTTGGTTTTATACGACTGGTGGAGCTGTCTTGCAATATATTAACTTTATCGTCGTCGTGATATTAAATTTTGTGGATGAGTTTTTCTAGTTCAATGCAACGATTTAGGAACTTCATATTTCTTAAACCCATTTTATCCTTAAAATGGTGAACAGGTAGGAACAGGTTGACTCCATCAATAAAGATCTTGAAGCAATCGTCTAGTGGGGAACCAACAATCTTGTTCAGTGCAACGCCCAGAAAACACAAAGCGCCACGTTTTCCATAAAAGTAAAATCCTTAAATCATTCCATTACATTGTCTGGAAATACCCTTGAATCAAGTCCCTCAATCTTGATTTTGGGAGTCACGGTGTCTAATAATATGTCTTGGCATGACCATGTTGCTAACATCGCAAAGTCAGCTAGCCAGAGGCTGGGTTTTCTGTGGAAAGCTAGAAAGTTTTTTAGTCCTGATTAACTGTTGACGACATACAAAGCTCAAATCCTACCTCTACTGGAGTATTGCTCGCACATTTTAGGTTTAGTACCAAAGCATTCTCTTCGTCTTTTAGATTCCATTCAGAAAAGGGCCATTCGGTTGATAAACAGCTCAACTCTCACAGATACCCTTTACCCACTAGAACATAGAAAAAGAGTTGCAGACCACACATTACTCTACCGATATTTCCATGGCAGAAGCTCCAGAGAAATAAGAACTCTTATACCACCACTGGCCACATTTGGCCGAAGAACTCGGCACGCTGTTCAGTCTCACCCATTTACTCTCAAGATTGACACTACAAGAAACAATCTTCATCAAAAATCCTTCTTTTACAGGGCTGCTACGGAATGGACCAAGCTTCCAAAATCAGTTTTTCCAGAGAACTATGACCTGCAACTTTTCAAAAAGCGTGTCCACAATCATCTTATTTCTATAATCCCTTTCCCTTCTAATAGTCGTAGTGCGGGCCGTACGCGGTACGCGGTACAATAAACTAATACCTTGGTAGTTCTTACAGTCCTGCTGCGAACCTTTTCCCTTTTAAAGTGGCACGATAACGGCCTTGCACTAGTCGTCTGGTACGTTACCACTCCTCCAACAAAGGTTAAAAAGGCGGTACAGCAGACTAGCTACCACGTTTTGTTCAAAATTGATGCTTAATATAAACCATCAAACTAACATTTCAAAATACGCAAGATTAGATAAGCAATACACAATAGGCCAACAGGCTTAAGTGTCACCGGAGGCAATCGTCAGACGGACCTATCTAGGGGTGGAGTTTTTAATAAGTCTCACAGTAAGTAGACCTTGAGCTTTCAGACTCATAACCTCTTCTAGTTGGGAGGATAATTAAACTCATTAATTTTTTGTAATATATTTTATTTAATGGTTTAGGACAAATATGACAAATTTAGTTATGATAATATCACAACCACTTAACAAAATTAATGGACAGATACATATTATCTGAAATAACAGGAAGGGTGAGTCACATTCGTTTGTAAAAAAAATGTTAGAATAGAGTACTTGCACATTTTCATTAAAAAAAAAAAACTTATTGAAAAAATGAATTCGATTTTGTAGCTGTTGTAACTTTTCATGGGACAAGATTGGGAAAAAAAACATTTAAAACTTCTTATTCTATCTTATAGAATTTACATGAACAATAAATTATACTTCTAGGGTAAGACGTGAGCTATTAAATATCAACATTTTTGCACCCCTAGGGTGCTTACACATGGGATCGTCTTTGCTGTTAGTTTTGGAACGAAGTTCCTTAACGCGGCTTACTACTAGTCATTAGTGAGTATAAAAAAAAGACCTTAATGTAATGAAATGTTATAACTAGTAGATAATTATGATTGTTAAACTATAAAATCCTATAGATTTCGCATGAAATATAAATTATAAATGTGTTTGAAATGAATTTTATAAAATCTGTTATTGTTATTATTAATTAAGTATCCATAATTTGATTTTTCTTTCATATGAATGTAAAAATATTGAAAATAAATAATTTTTAACAGTAAAACTACATATTTGTTTACTCAAAAATTACTTTGAGAGAGTAAAACTGTGTGATTGTTTGGAAATAATTAAGCAAAAATAAATTTATATTTATTGTAAAATTTATATATTTTTGTAATATTATTGTTAGAATAATGATAAATATTGAGAGTTTTTTTATAAATAATGCTTAATGATGATCCAGCCGTTTTTTGTAAAGCATTACATTCCCTTCAAAAATTTGTCAGTCTTTTTTAGATATATATTGATTCGTTAGTTACAAAATTTAAAAGTAAAAATGTTAAATAGAAATAACATATCAAATTATTAAGCTTTTTTAATCGGAAACGGCTTGCCTGACGAAAATTTTTAATCAGACCTTTTTTTTTAGGGAATTTAATTTTATATAAAAATAAGTGAAAATGAATTTTTTTACTCCTAAGTTTTAGCAGTTCTGACGTAAAACATCAAATTATGAATAAAAATTAAAAATAGCAATGATAGACTTTTTTAAATTAATATTAAGGGCTCAAACTTTTACGAAATTTTTTTTGTCATTTTGAATAATATTCTTGATATAACTTAAAAAAAATATATTCAATTTTTTGGCCCAGTCTATTACACATATATATTTTAACTTCTAAAACGGGTCTTTAAAATTCGAATTTAATTGGCGCTATTAAATGACAGCAGAGACTATTCAAAGTGTAAGCACCCTTAGTCGCGTCAGCGGTATGTCGGTAAATCAAGTAGCCTGGGAGTCCAGTTGTCAAATGAAATGCGACTAGGCTGTCAGTAAATAGACGCTGTCTGATACTTTCAGCTAAAGTTGTGAATAAAAGCGTATAAAGGGTAAGAATTTAAGTGTTGGTAATTAATTTTGTGTTTTTGGGTTAACAATTAAGTGAATAATAAATGTTTTTGTCGGTTGCACATATATTGACAGATTTACACTGTTACTTCTCATTTATAAAGCTATTTCTGTGAATCAGTTACCTTTTAAAAACATATTAAGCATCCAATTAAAAAAAAATGTACGAACTATTGTTTTTTACACCTGTAAACTCCTAAAGGGGTGTAATTCGTTCAGTAAAATATAACTTTACCTCGTGTAGAAAATCATACGATTTTAATTCCCATCACACATTTATTTGGAATAATTTTTGCAATTTTAACAGAAAAAAAGATAAATTAAAATTTTTATACGTTGTTTAATAATAACTAAAAACGTATTTTTTATTATTTCAACATTATTCATATCACTCTTTACTTAGTACTAGATTTTACTCGTTCAATATGGTTGGTACCTTATTACACCTCTGAATGGTGTTGACAAACAAAATAATTTATTTATGGCAGCGCTATATAGCTTATAATTCAATATAAAGAAACAGCTTGACAGGTGAAAAATAGTTATAATCTTTCAATGTGTACTAAAGTGTACCGTCATTTTTTTAAATTGTGCAGTGGGAGTGACTTTAAGAACGGTATAAATAGCTATTAAATTGGTGTAAATTATATAGTGATAGTGAACTTTACCAAATTTGGAATAACGATATTTATGAATGGAGAGTGAAAAGAATTTTTGTGTGGGATGATTAAAGAGTCGGTAAGTTCTAAACGGTTTTTCCACTAAAAATTTTAGTATGAAGTATTACAATTTTTAAATAATCAGTTGGGTAATGGTTTGCCAAATAAGTTTTAAAACAAGTTGAGGTATCCATTGGTGACAAATTAAAAGCAGTGTCAATACCATTTGAAAAATTAATGGGTCGTGATAAATAGTTATTAATTAATGCTTCTTCTTCTTTAGGTGCCCTGTCCTCCTCGGACGTTGGCAAGCATCAGCGCTATCTGAACCTTGTCTACAGCTCGGCGGAACAATGTGGTAGTGCTCACTGCATACCATTGTCTTAAGTTTTTTAGCCAGGATATCTATCTTCTACCCGGGCCTCTTCGTCCTTCGATCTTCCCTTCTATAATAATTACTTGTCATTCCTTATGATGTGACCAAAATACTTCAGTTTGCGCTTTTTTATTGTAAACAGAATTTCCAGCTGCTTGTCGAGGCGTTGAAGTACCTCGGTGTTACGCAGTCTTTCTACCCAGGAGATTCTTAATTACCTTCTCTACGTCCACATTTCAAAAGCCTCTAATTTTTTGCACATCGCATCTGTCCAAGCTTCCATTCCATAAAACAGTATGCTGAACACGTAACAGCGAAGCATTCGGACGCGCAATTAATGCTGGAATTTGAAATATAAATACCAACTGCTGTTTTTAAATTTTGTACATTGACAAAAGATGTTCTAGTAAAATCGCAACATAATTTTATGCTTTAGGTTATGAAGTGTCGAATGTTCTGTTTAATAAACAGTTAACAAAATACAATATTACTATTAATTTACAGTACTGAATTTTGTTATATCTATTTTATTAACACGAAGCTCGGCCGTTGATCTGGTGAAAGTGACACGGGGGATTTTCTATTTGCAACGTAATCGAAATACTACACCTACCTCAGTATTTCTTTGCAAACAATATGTTTTGTTTTTCCTTCAGGTGCTAGAATCACCAGACTACTATGTGCGCTTACTCTGGAGAATGCCACATACAACTGGTCGAGGGAAAAGCAGCTTTCTCTTAAGGCTATACCCGCTACCTTAAAAGTTTGACCTTGAGATTTCTTCATGTTTATGGCGAAACAGACTTTGATAGGAAACTGCACTCTCTTAAATTCGAAGAGGTAATTTGATGGTGTTAGGGGAATCCAAGGAATAAATATAGACTCTCCTCGAGAACAACCTTTCAGTGTAGTTGCCTCGATTGCAATGTTTTCACTTGCAATCTGGTGCCGTTGCATAATTTTGGTTGATTTATATTGCGCAGCAATATAATTGGCGCGCCAACTCTCAATTTTAATATGTGAGTTGGGAGACTCTAAGGCTTCAGTTTATTCAGGAACTCGACCGGTTATGAATGGCATCATCGGTGTTTATCACTGAGTCGAAGGATTTATATCCATATTTTACCCCTTCGAATGATCTCAAAAGTATTTAATTTATATCTGAAGCTTGTTGGTTTTTTGTTGTTTGGATAGCACGCTCGCATAACCATTCTGCAGATTTATCGTGAATATTATTAATGTGCGGGTAAATTTTAGCTATAAGCTCTTCTACAGTGAAAACAATTGTACCTAACTCTGTAGGGCGAATTATATTATTATCCAGTTCCGGGAAATCACCATTTCCTATTTCATGCAATAGGTCTGAAAACTGTCCGGCAGTAACATCTTCCCTAAGATGGACTCTCATTTTTTTGCTAAGGCTCAGTTTTGTCACTAAAGGCCACAAATATTTTTTTTATTATTTGACGTGCATTGCACCAAGCTTTTATGTGAGTTTAACGTTTTTTGAATAAAATCCAATTGAGTTTTCAAACATAAAATTTAATTTAAATCAAAAGCACTAAGGAGTATTTATATTAACTTTAATGCAAGTCACCTCCAAAATAACTTTCTACCCCTTTTTAACCTTGTTAGGCGATGAGTTTTAATAAAATACGAAACTCGTCTTCCATCAATTCTGTTAAAGAATGTTTATGCAAAATTTAATGTAGTTTGGACCAAGGAATTACGTTGTCCCATACAAACTTTGCCCCCGTTTTTTACCCCCTTAGGGGCAGAAATTCGAAAAATCCTTTCTTATCAAATGCCTACGTTATACAAAGAACACAACGTTCAAGTTTCAGGTCTCTACGATCATTTAGGACAAAGCATTTTATATGTATAGAGATAAACATTGACGTTTGGTGTTGGTTTGATATAGTTATATGTTTGTTAATAATGTAATTCACTAAAAAAAATTATTTTTAGTTGAGCACTATTTTCGCTCACTCCCTTATAGACAAAATGGTTTGAGCTTTAAATTCGTTCGTGAATAATTGAATATGAACAGAAGGAAACAGAAGATATGGAAACAACTTATTGCCCATTGATACGTTATTCAGACGATCCAACAATCGAGAATGGGTGATTATGCTGCAAGACTTGAATACTTGCTTTGCAATAAGATAATCCCAGTTTCATCAGTAACATCTGGTACAATAACGAATGTGATTTTCGTTTGTCAGGTCATGTAAATAGGCGTAGCAATATATTTTTCCTACGACCAGAAGAAATACAAAAATGCCTTTCAATGCTATAAATTAAAAGCGATACTTTATTAAAAAAAATTGATGACATCGAGGCTAGTTACCTAGGTGGCCACCTCAGTACTTGTATAACTATTACTTAATTGCAGAAAACTTTTCGTAAGTTTTGCAATGCTTGCGGTTAATATTTAAATATTTTTGGATGAGGTAAGAAAAGTGAAAAGGGGAGATTGCTTAAATGTGTTGCTGTTTTATTCTTAATTGGCATTTAGTAAATGTTATGTAGATAGTATTATATTTATCTGTCAAAGGCTCAAGGGCATAAAAAGTGTAGTAGGCCATTTGTAAGAAAACAAAAAAAATGTATAAAAATAAACCTTAAATGTCAAAACTGTACTCATAAAAAAGTTCATGTTTATTTACAACTCATCTTCATCCTTCACTATATAAGTTTTTAAAACATGACTTTGACGTAACATTAATAATTGGGTTTCTTTGGTATTATAATTAATAAAAAATTTAAAAAAAATATTTATTAAAGGATAAAAATGATTTATTTATTAAAATATATTTTAACTTGTGAATGTGAAATGTGTTTCAACATAGGGTGTGTCGCTGAACTCACCCATTAAACAGATAAGCTTAAATATTAAAAAAAATTTAAATAGTCCCTTTTTTTTAGAAGGACCCTTATTTTTAGGAAAATGATCTGTCGTTTTACATAATTTTAGCATTGTTTTTAATTTAGTCACAATAAATGTGTTAAATAGGGTATTTAAAAAAATTATATATAAAAAGTAAAACACAATATTTATTTATTTATGACTTCGATTGTTTTTTACTCGAGCAACGGAAAATAATTGAAAATTGTTTCTAAAAATGGACATTTATTTACAATAAATAACATTAAATCGAAAACATATAATTTGTTATCGTCTCGTTTGTTATTTTCAAGAGTTAGAATCGTTAAATATTAAAATGAAAATAATACAAGTAGAAATTTCCTGATCATAAATGTTATCATGTAAATAGAAAAGCCACATTTAAAAAAAAACAGCAATTTGAAATTCATATATCAACTGAAAGATAAATTATTTACTTATGAAAAAATTCATTAAAGCTTAAAATTCATAAAACATATTAAATCAGAAATAATGTTATGTTTACTCCACCTGGAGTATTGACACTGATTTTTTTTATTTAAGAAAAAGCCCAATGAGAATTTTATTAAAATAACATTCCGATCATACTTTTAGTAAATGAGTAAGTAATTTTAATGCATCTTTATTAAACAAGGGTGAAATCTTAAAATTTTAATTTTACTTACTAGCCTTTACCCTTTAGTCTCATGAATTAATTGTACACTGAACTAATGTGTATTACAAAACAGAACTGTACTTTGCTTTTAAACTTGCACAATCACACAATTAATGCAGAAGGCTTCACTCTTATGAGTCTTCTTTTCTTCAAGTTGATGTTGTCAAGAAGGTGGATTGCCACAACCTTCTCATGTTGTTCGTGACTCTTTGCTGTTGATGAGTAAACTGGTGTTGAATTTTTAATATAATTAGTAGTCTAAAGTATTTATTGGCATAAGAGTTGTTTTATCCACGACACAGCAATGAAAGAGACAATAGAATACAGCTCCTTAAAGCATAGTTCATAAAAGTATCGGTATACCTAATAGAAAGGAAAAATGAAGACCACCGTTATATGGTGTGCCAATATTTTTTATCATTGGAAGACAGCTCTAATGATCTGTAAAAAATTGAAATATTTGTAACTGTTCTACGACGAGTTAGTTAAGAAAATTTTGTTTGTTTAAACTCATTAGTTAAATAATGAGTTATTGTTTTTGGTTGTTTATAATATGGTTGCATTAAAAAAAAAAATTGTTGGTGTTTTTTTTATTACGTAAAAAAACATAATAAATATAATATTTTTTTTAATTCTGATTTTAGAAAATCATAATTAAATATATATTTTTATTAAGTAAGTAAATAGGTACCTAACCAAAACCGCTGATAAAAAGACCTCTCCAGAAGAGGGCTGACGCACTCTGGACGATGGACCGGAGTAGGAGAGCAGTATTCTGTGTCACTGCCCGATGCTAGCGGGGTACAGGTATCAAACCTGTGGCCGTATGATTATGGATCCAAGCGATCTAAAAGAGACAGGGCCAACAGAAATCCTAAGGTTTGCCAAAATCAGCGGACCAGAATTCTGATGCCCTGAAGACACAGCGGTAGTCACAGAGGATCAAAAGATTTAGGTGACATAGGTGCCGATAACAAAGGCCCAACCGCAAGATTGTAATTGTTCAATTGTTCAAGTAGGTACCTACAGAATTCAAATTAATTTCCGTTCAACGAATTGATACAATACATATCATTTACAATACTTAACATACCGAAAAATTCCAGAATTGTCTAAAATATTATTACAACTTTATATAGTGCGATTTTAAATTTTCAATACGGGTTGTGCAAACACTGTACAAACATATTCAGAGAAATTTGTTCATCAGGTGAATGCAGTGACCTTAAATAAATGTTAGCTATTTTCTTTTCAAATATTGACACAAAATTTACTGTATACCGTAATACAAGTATAGTTGTTATAAGGAAAATACGTATTACATTTCTAAAGGGGTAAGCCTAGGGTGTTTCATTTTTAGACAATATTTTTTTTTCGGTCCTACCTGAAAATCTGATAATTAGAAAAAAAAATATTCTCGTTGGAAAAACATATTTTTTAGAAAAGGCTTTTGTTGAAATTAAAAAAAAAGTTTCTTTGAGCAAATACTCTCCCATCAACAGTTTTTGAGCTGTAGAGTTGGAAAGGTGAATGTTAATAATCAGTTATACCAAATTTTCTTTAAATTGGAATTTTTAGATCTTACATTAAATATTATTTACAATAAACGCTATTAAGTTATTAAATTGTTAATTTTACAAACGACATTTTGTATTTGGTAAATAAAGATACATTTTAATCCATATTTACTATGAAATCATATCAATGAACTAAAATCCAAATTTTCGCGCATATTTTAATTTTCAAACTTCTAGTTTTATTTTATGGCACGGTGGCGCTGTTCTTGAATTCATCTATACTCTTAATGCAGTAAACATAAGTTTTTGATACCGAAAAATCGAGTTGAAACCAAAAAAAAATTTTTCCGTGTTATTTATATGGGAATTCGAATTTTTTAATGAGCAAAACCTCCAATTGACTTAAAAATTTTTTTCCAACAGGAATATTTCTTTTCCATAAATTATCAGACTTTCAGTTAGGAGCAAACAAAAATATCACCTAAAAATGAATCACCCTAGGTAAGCCAGATAAAAAAAACAATAAAACTAACTAACTAAATAAAGTTGGTAATAAATAAAAAATTATTTGACAAAATATTGGATAATAATGCTGGGATTTTTTTTTAAATATTTTATAAAACTTGTTTTAAATGTTGTTTTTCTACAAACCAATGCAATAAATATAAAAAAAATTCTTTTATAAATATGCTATGGACAATTTAGTACATGACAAATAACTGAAACCAAATATTTTATTCAAAAACCAGCGCTAATTAATCAATCCGTTAAATAATGCAGAAAATCAACAGCAGCTTTTTTCTATGTTGATGGCTTTACATAAATTTTATTCATAATACGGTATTGTAAATTTATTTATTTTTTTGGTCCAATTTTGTTGATTGGCATTTAATTACACGTAACAATTACACAAGTTAATTTCAGTGATTATTTGAATTTTTAATTTTGGGTATTGGTAAATATTTTTTATGGTTGTATTTTTTTAATTCATTACGTTTGAACAATTAGAAAAATAAATTATGTCATCTAAATTTTGTTCGTAATAAATTATACGTGGATGTCAAGTAAATTCCAATTTTAAATTAACTACCACTTTTGTTAACAATAAATAATTTTTACATGTACTCATACTTTTCCGACCAAAAAAATATGTGTGTTCAGTTCACACGCAGTGAAAGTGAAACTTCAGAAAACAGAGCAAGAACGGCAACATTTATTGTGAAAATATTATTTATTATTCTGTTTCATATAAATAAATATAAATGTACACAAAACATTTGTAACAAATATCTTCCATCGTACGCCTATGTAAACTATACAAGAGTGGAAAGGCTACGTACGAAGGACCGCACAAAGAGAAGACAGATAATGCTGTACAATGCATTTTCATTTTCTCGCAGTCTTAATCCTATAGATTTATATATTTAAGTGACGCTTTTTTGCCTTTTTTTTCGTTTTATCATGTTTGAAATCACAAACGGTTTCGCTTCAAAAATTAAATTTTTTTTTACTACCCAACTAATTGTACATTGACAGAACTACTCAAACATTTATCTGATAGGTTCTAACTGTTTAAAAGAATTTAAAAACGTACTTAAATTGAAACATCTATTTACCTATTTACCATAATAGTCCCAATACTAGCAGAAAGTATCAGACCAACACACTAAGAACCTGTGCTGGTTTTCGGAACTTCTGACCAGTAGGCTGTATAAGGCCCATGCGCAGTGGTGTTGCATCCCTTCCGATTTCCTTAATTTTATCATTTAATCCTCCTCTTACATTCGTAGTAGCAAAGTGACTATCTGCAGTCCATTTTTCGCCCCCATGGGAAATAAGACGTGATGGGTGGTGAACTACTGTATATAAGAGGTGTGGCTATTAAATAACCAGACTGACGCTGCAGCGGACCTTGCACCATGTTCCTTTTGGTAAAATCTGCATTAAAAGGGAGAAGATTTGAGTCCGTGGAAGCTGTACCTAAAAGGGAAAGCGGCAAGAGTCATGAAGGAGTTAACAAAAGATGACTTCCAGCGTTGTTTTCACAATGGAAAATTCGCATAGAGTGTTGTAGGGATAGAGAAGTGGTGTATATTGAAGGTGATAATAATTAATTATCTATAAAATGAAAATAAATTTTTTTACAATGTTAGTCTCGTTATTTAGTAGCCACACTAGGTATACCTTCGTAGAACTAATACAATCAACATTTTATTATAAATTATAAAAAATGTTAAAAAAAAAAACAAAATTGTAAAATAAAATTACACTTTATTAGTTCTTTTGATTTGTAAATTATCATTAATTCCATTGTTACGTATATGGAATGACTGAATAATAAACAGAAATCAAATATTTATGATTAGCTGACATCGACCTTCTTACGGTTAACGTATGAAAAGACTAGTCGATGGAATAATTGCGTGTTAGATGAACCCACCTACGAACACATTCCTTTTCTTCGCTAACGGGTGTCTAGTAATAAAAGGATGAAACAATTACTTTCGTATTGCTGATTTTTATCGGTTGTGTGGAGAAATGAAATAAAGTTTCTAAATCAGATCAGAGGCAGAAAATAATTGAAATGGGTCGTACCTAAGCGTAAAAGGCTTTTAAAGAATTTTTCGTTTGATCAATTCTTTGGATTAATTTGAAAAATAAAATGTTCAATAAACATTTTTGATCCCTGCATCTGTGAAATTAATTCAGATCGGCTTTGTTGTCTGAATATTTCAAAATAATGAAATTCTGAAACTATAAATATTTTAATAACATTAGATTGAATACATAATAATAAATATCCAACTGCTTATTTTTTGCGTGATTAGAATAATTATTGTTTTTCTTTTTATTCATTGTTGGACTGTAAATTTATTTTTTAATCGGTTTTGCAGTTGGTCATCTCATCTTTGTTATGCGTTCTTATTCCACTAGGTGACGTTTTAAATGCTGCATTTCTTTTTTTATTTTTCCCGTTATGATTTTAACGTGTGTATTTTAGGGTTTTTTAATTTTTCTTGTGTGTTTTATAAAGCTGCTTTTGTTTCTTGGGATAAACATTATTCCATTTTATTTATGTGGTATTAATTTAAGTTGTTTCAAGTTAGTTATGTTTTTTTCCGTTTCAAATAAACTGAATAATTTATAAAGTATTTCTATTATGTTTTGACGCATTTGTGTTAAAATTAAACGTTACATTATATCATAAGTTTTAAAACTTTTAAGTTCAGTAATATTTACAAAATTATATTTCATCAAAAAACATATTAATTTTAATGCCTATTACAATGACTTGTTAATGTAACTAAACCCTAGTGTAACATAAACGCAGAAAGTTGAGGAAAATTATTACATACCATCCCACTCTTGTTCCAAACATCTAAAAATTCCTTAAATTACTACGATAAAGGTCGATTTTTCCTTAACAATCTTAAGTGACTTAATTATTAATTAAAATTGAATTTTTATTGAATATTTTATCAAGTCAATTGAGTTTAGTGTAGACATATTATGGTATTATAACACAATTCTTCATGACTCATTAATAAAAGTGGTAATGTTAAGGGGGGTCTATGCTAGAATAATCCCCAATGTCTTAATTTTATTTATATTTTTTACTCCCGAGTAAGTTAGACCCAATTCGGTTTTCGTTGCGGCCTTGGCACTCGCGAAGCACTATTCACAACTTAAGTCTTAGTCCAAAGGTGTAGAGATATAAACCAAGACGTTTTCATGTGCGCCATCGATTTTTAAAAGGCTTTCGATAGAGTTCGTCACGAAAAAATGCTTAAAATTCTCAAGACCTCCATTCTAGATGGTAATGACTCATCGCAAATTTGTATTGGAGTCAGGCTGCCTGTGTTGCAAATCAATACTCCGAAGAAGTAGAGATCAAGCGTGGGCTGTATCTTGTTACCACTTTTTTTTAATATGTATGCTGAAACAATCCTTGAGGAAGTGTTAGAACAAGCTTAAGAAGGCATACTCATTAATGGCGTACTTATTTATAATATTAGGTACGCAGATGACACCTTGTTAGTGACAGGGTCATTTGAACACCTGTAAGCGTTGTTGTACCGAATGATTGCGATCTGCGCGTTATATGGGCTTAAACTGAACGCATCATTAGTAAACAAGCAGTCGTATATAATAATCACTATAACGTTACAATTGGTAACGATTCAATTAAACGCTGGTTTATCTGGGTACTAATATTAACAAAAACTGGAACCCTAGTACAGAATTTAAAAGTATAATTGCTAAAGCATGAACAAATTTTATGAAATTTAGAAAAAAAAAGAATGGTTCGCTGTAACATATTCCCAGTATTGCTTTACGGGGTTGAGGCATGGACCTTGACTGAATCGCTTTTGAAGAGACTAGAAGCATTCGAGATGTGGGTATATCGCCGTATTCTGAAGATCAGTTGGATAGATAAAGTCACAAACCTTAAAGGTATTGCAACGCTTAAATAAAAGTTACGATGTCGTAAACACGGTTAAACGATGTAAATTGAAATACTTTGGTCATTTAATGCGTCACTCAAAACAGTACAACATACTACACCTTGTTATACAAGGCAAAATCATGGGAAAAAAAAGTGTCGGCCGCCGTACTACTTCCTGGCTTAAAGATCTACGCCAGTGATTTGAAAAAACTTCCAGTGAATTATTCCGCGCAGCTGTAAATAAGACCGTGATTGTTAATATGCTGTGCAATATGAGAGCCTTCGATCAACAAGTGCCACGTTTTCCAAGAAAGTGAATTCCTTAAATCATCCCATCACAATGTCCGGAAATATCCTTGAACCAAGTCCCTCCATCTCGATTTTGGGAGTCACGGTGTCCAATAATATGTCTTGGCATGACCATGTTGCTAACATCGCAAAGTCGGCAAGCCAGAGGCTAGGTTTTCTGTGGAAAGCCAGAAAGTTTTTTACTCCTGATCAACTGTTGACGACGTACAAGGCTCAAATCCGACCTCTACTGGAGTATTGCTCGCACATTTGGGGTTCAGCACCAAAGCATTCTCTTCGTCTTCTAGATTCCATTCAGAAAGAGCAATTCGCTTGATAAACAGCTCAACTCTCACGGATACCCTTCACCTTCTAGAACATAGAAGAAGAGTTGCAGTAAGCTTCCAAAATCAGTTTTTCCAAAGAACTATGACCTGCAACTTTTTAAAAAGCGTGTCCACAATCATTTCCTTTCTATAATCGCTTCCCCTTTTAATAGTCGCAGTGCGGGCCTTCCGCGGCCCACACGATAGGTCTACCCTTTTTGCGACTATTTTCATAAAAAAAAAGCATAAAAAGCACAACTTGTCAAAATATTTGATAAATGTACCTATTAGCATTTAGAAAAATATGCAGTAAAACGAGGCAGTTCCTTCTTCCGATGCTGATTTCTCCCCAAACCATTGGGTACGTTACCTTCTCTATAAGAACGAATCTTTTTGAGCTTCATCCAAATGATTTACGATGGTTTTTGTGTTTTTTATATTCGTGTGTGCCCTGGCCAGTACATGCCAGCTTCTAGTGTTTGCTGTATTGCAGTACTGTAAGCAATGCTACATGCTGCCTGCCTAAAAAGTATTGATCCGAGTTGATAGTTACAAATGAAAATAAAAATTATAATAAATAAAAAAGGCTATATACAAAGGGGACATCACACACATATAATTAGTTTGTTATAATGCCCATTCGGAACCCCCCCAAAAACATTCGTCAACGAACGAAAATGTTAATAAACATTTATTGTAAAATTATAGAATAGCCCTTGCATATGCAGATTGTATTTAAATTGAACAAACATTACGGAAATTTTTGCATTTTTATTGCAGTATTTGTGAAATTCACACACAACTTGCGAACGTGAGAGTAACCTTTAGCTAGGAAATGCCGGCTCGATTTAACAAAAACAAAACAAAAAATGTTCAGGAATCAATCGACCATATCACAATTCCTTAATGCATGCAGAGATTTTTCCAAGAAAGCGAACTTGCTCTGCGAGTAAATTGATACTTTAATTAATTAACTAAAGAGTAAATGATGAAGAGGCACCGACCGTTTATCTTTTAATGGTCAACGATACAACAATCGCATTTAAACGGGTTATTGAGATGTTCCTACCTTAGTATTAATGTCATGTTTCAAAGCTTGTTACTTTTTTTTTTTGGTTTTTTCTCTACGTTTCATTCGTAAATGTAGTGGATACGGTGAGTAATATCATATTACTCAACCAGCGCAAAATGGTTCTTAAGCCAGCCACACACGTACAGTTTTAACAGTACAGGTATAACTATCAGAATAAATTGTGTACTGAGATGTATACACACGTACAGTTCAATTCTATAGTTTTTTTATGGATTTGAACGAGCGGGATGATTTGGCCGCTCTCGGTTTCTTTTTTTGTATATATATATATATATATATATATATATATATATATATATATATATATATATATATATATATATATAAGCAAGTTTTTTACAGCATCGTTGGCTGTCTCTCGCAACCTCTTCTCCATGCCTCTCTATCCTGCCAATCTTCCTCTTCTAATCCTCTTCTCTCCATGTCCTTTCTTGTTTGTTTTAACCACTCTTCTGGTGGTCTTCCGCACTTGGGAGTCTTTGTATTAGATTTCGCCTTGATTTTTGGCCTCGATGGTCGTGTGTTGTCAGCTATATTATTGTTTGGTTTGCTTCTCTGTGTGGATGGGCTGGCTATCAATACGCACGAACGCGATTATGAGTTAGGAACTTAGATTTGCAAAGGTTGGCTGACGTGGGTTCCGTGTCATTTTTCTGATATCCGACCTGGGAGTGAGTAGTGGAGATTATTCGTTTTGGTGTCAGTGGTGGAAGTCAGGTGAGAGTTTTTGGAACGATTTGATATTAACACGTGAGCAGAACTTCTACGGTTTTTTCTTTCATATCTGGCTGTATTTGGGCCATCTTAATTGGATTTTGAAGAAAAACCATTTAATTTTTAACTTGACCATTCTGTCGTGCCTTTGTGGTGGATATTTTGGTTATTGGGGTCGAGTTAAAATGACCGCGTGCGGGATTTGATAGAGGGAAGCCATTGTTAAGTACCAGGTGCAGTTCCATAATTCAAACCGGCCAGGAGGAGGCCACAGGATTCGTGAATTCGTGTATCCACAGGTTACAAGTGATTTATTTTAGAATATTTAAACGACGTGATTTGTTTTTGACACCGCGATTAAGTTTTGTTTTAATTTATTAATATGGTACACTGTTGAAAACTATCTATTGCATTGGATAATATGCCGAGTCTGAACTTTGATTAAAGTAATATTCTCAATAGTTCTTTGTGTCCAAGTAAAAACGTTTATTCATACTTATTTGTAAATATCCTACAATATTGCTATTTTGAAGGACAGCCATCGTAAAAAGAATTATTTTTGAAATAAGCTCGAGTGTTTTAACAGTGTAAATCTTTAAAAATACTACTTGGTGTTTCTGTTCTTGGATCATCGATGTAACAGTGGCGTCTTAATGAAGTTTTCAATTGGTTACATAGTATTGAGTTTAATTTTATCAACTTATCAGTTATTATGTGCTTGATCTAAGTGTTTTCAATAGTTTAAAAGTAACAAATCATTTTTCATAAAATTTGTACCTGCTCCAAGTTGAATCTGAATTTATATATTACTGAATATAATTTAGGTGGTTATTGTGAGGGTTTTAAATTATTATTCTTGTTGCAAGTCCATTTACTTGTATTTCTTTTTTTGTGTTAATCTTTTGTTATCAGGAATTCTATATAAAACCAATTATTTTTGAAATTTTAAATATTGTGAACATTTCTTTTTTTTGTTGTTTTTAATTCTCTTTTGTACCTCATTAGGTTTTTATTATTGTCTGAAAGTTTGTTATAATTAATTTAAATATTATTTTAAGAAAAGTGTATTAAATTCGTTTATTCCACTTTACAAAAATACAGAATTTGTTGTAAAAAATCAGAACATCATTTTTACTTAATTAATATATTGCAGGAATTGTAAATATAGTTTTATTTATCTAGTTCACCATAATTGTTTGTTGTTTATCGTGTGGCTCTGCTAGTGCCTACAAGACCTAGGGGTTTCCGGCTTGTACCGTCTAAGTCGGTGGCGCGGCTCACTTTTATATTTTTTTCTTCTACCCTCTACGGCTGAGCTCGGGCATAATTTGCCAGTAGAGAGACCACTGGCAGAGTACTCTTTAGAGAACGAAAAAGACGTGGCACATTGTTTTTGACTCTTTGCAACCTTGGTACTCTACAACTTCTTTGTATGAAGTCCATTTCGGCCGCTTTCAACGTTTGCCTATCTCTTTTTGTTACCTCCCATGTCTCTGAGCCGTATAATAGTATACTTTCATATAATTTCATATATTTTTTTTTGTTCGTTTTTGGATATTATTTGACCACAGGAGAGAGTTTAGTTTATTTATTGCTTGTTTTGCCCAATTAATGCGATGGGTTATTTCTTTTTTGCTGGATCCTTCTTTTGTTATTTTCACTATTAAATAGGTGTAGTCTTGACAGGATTGAATCTTATTTTCCTCTATTTCTAAATCATGCCGAGGGAAATTAATTGACAAATACTAAGTTTTAGAAAAGTTTATCTTTAAGCCTGCATCTTTATGGGTTTCATATATTTTCCGCTTCATGTATTCTATATCATATGTGTCGTTAGCTATTACGATTTGGTCATCTGCAAAAAGTTAAGTGTGCAGGAAACTTCCATTTTTTTTCTTTTTGTAATTTTACATAAAAGAAAAATAAAAGAGCGTAAACAGTGGTGCAAGAAGTGGTTACAAAAACGAAATATACTGGTTTATTGTATATAGCCAATCTACATCTTCTGGTCTCTTTTGAGATGGTCAGCACTTTTGATTTTGCTACAGATATCTCCATGTTGTTTTTGGCAGCTTTCTTTTCGAATTGATAAAGCATTCTCTGTAGATTGTCTTCATCCTCTGAGACCAGCACGGCATTGTCCGCGTAGCAAATTACTTTTAGTTCTCTGTCCCCTAGTGAGTATCTCTTTTTAACCTTTTTTATTTCCGTTATAAGTTCGTCCATAATCAAGTTGAAGAGGATGGGGCTTAGGCTATCGCCTTGTCTTATTTCAGTTTGCATGGGTGGTCTGCGTGTCATTCTTCCTTCTACTGTATTTGGGTCCAGTTTTTAGTGTTTAACTCCGCAACAATGCTTGAAATATCCGCGTGCACGTTTTTATTTTTGAGAAGTTTAACAACATCAGTGAGTCTTACGCGGTCAAATGATTTTGTAAGTTCTATAAGATCTATTTTTGTCAAAATAGATTTCTTTGCCGCACCAGGTTCTACTTTTTGTAACTTCTTCGCAAACTTGTTGTAGGCAACATCTATTTTGGCGCGGTCAAGATACTCGCTAGATCTAACCTTCCACAGACAAGGTTCAGATCTTTATACTGCAATAATATCAACTATTACACAACTATCTACACAAATTGAACTGAGAACTGTACAGTTGAATCCCCACACACACTCGGTTCAGTTAATCCTTTCAGTTTAAAATATAAAAATTTTATTTGTCCGAGTTAAACGGTAGAGTTGAATTAAACTGAGACTGATATACCCACACTTGTAAAGTTTTAATCGACAATTATAACTGTACCTGTGTGGCCGGCCTTATTGTTGTGGCCGGCCTTATTGTTTGAAAGGATGACTTGGTCACCGGCCAAATGCTAGGGTCGCAGTTCATCCAGGTGAGTAATATCATCATCATTTGTTTACACACAACTTTTAAAGTAAATTTATTTTGTGCTCTTGACAGTTTTAATATGTAATATAAAATGTTCCACAAAAGTTAAGGTAGTTCATAAATTCGGAGATGGTGTTTTAACAAATTACGATTTTTGGTCACCAAGTGTTTATATGTTATAAATTGAATGTTTTTTCTTTTAAGTTGGCTCTTTTGCGCAATACAGTTTGAAGTTGTGTACCATTTTAATTAAAAATTAAAGTACATACGTTAATAACCAGTATGCTTTTCTCTCTAATATCAATTACAGCCAAATAACGTCTCTGCATTTATTTTTTTTTTTTTACTGAAAATAGTCGCAAAAAGGGTAGACCTATCGTGTGGGCTGCGGACGGCCCGCACTGCGACTGCGACTATTAGAAGGGGGAGGGATTATAGAAAGGAAATGATTGTGGACCCGGTTTTTAAAAAGTTACAGGTCATAGTTCTCTGAAAGTTTATTCCATTTTGTAGCAGCTCTGTAAAAGAAGGATTCTTGATAGAGATTGGTCCTTGTAGTGTCAATATTGAGAGTAAATGGGTATGACTGATCTGCGTGCAGAGTTTTTCGGCCGAATGTGGCCAGTGGTGGTACAAGAATTTTTATTTCTCTGAAGCATCTGCCATGAAAATACATGTAGAGTAATGCCTGGTCTGCAACTCTTCTTCAATGTTCTAGTGGGTGAAGGGTATCTGTGAGAGTTGAGCTATTTATTAACCAAATAGCCCTTTTCTGAATGGAATTCAAGGTTCTATGTAGCTGGTCCCAAGCATGCTCGATGAGATTAAGGTCGGGCTATAGAGAAGGCAGTGCCAAATGCGGGATACCATGGAAGTCCAAAGCGTCTTCGACTATTATTGCACGATGCGGTCAAGCATTATCGTCTAAAAAGAGGAAAGTTAGTCCAATAGCAGCATGAAACAAATGTATAACATTGTTAATAATTTGTATGTAAATCTGCGCAGTCATGGTCCCATCAAGCACTAACAAATCTGTACGCCCAATAAAACAAATGCCTTCCCAAACAGCAACTGTACCACCTCTGCACGGATGAACTTCCTGCACTGCTCTTGTATTTCTGGGCACTAGAAGAAGAGTCCTTACACGAACACGCCGACTATCAAAAAACCATTCATACCTCGACTCATCTGTGAACAATTTGGACCTCCATTCAGTATTCCAATTCACATGTTCATTAGCCCATGCCAATTACGTTGTGAGCGTTAGTTAACCTCCTGTAATCTTCGACGTACCTACTGTTTCAATAGAAACCGATACACCAGAAGCATTAGAAAGACGCTGCTGATGAAACGAAAGTACTCAGAGGTTCTCTACGGGTTTATACATACGATTTTGTGCGGGGGTGGTAACTCTTGGTCGTCCACTTTTAGATCTGTCTATCACGTTTTTAGGTGCTCGATATCTAAGCAGAAGCCGCGAAATGACACTATCACTGACTTGGAAAACGTCCGCAATATCTCTCTGAAGACGCCTTGCCTCAATCCTACCAATTCTAAATTTTAAATCACAGTTGACTGAATAAAGTGGAAACAATCATTGATGTAAAATTCTTAAAAATACAAAAGAAAACAACTTGCCTTTAAATTAAAAACTTATCAACTTGTAAACAAAAAACTAGTCAGATGAGCAAGTAAACATTCAATATATTACAGACAAAATCTTGGTTAATAAAACAGTTAATAATTTTTAACATAAATCCAATATTTGTGAACTTTTCTAACTTTTGTGGAGCAGTTTTTTTACTTTAACTTTATTATTATTTAGTTTTGTCATTAAAAATATTACTCTTCTTTCCAAACAGTTCAAAAAGAAAGTAAAAAATATCTGAAAGCTTATCAAAATAAAATTTTCTTTTCGCATTTTAAACTTTTTTTAAACTAAACATTAAGTATTATGTTAGTTGCAAATTCTATCGACGGACATTCGTAGCTGATCAGCAGCTTTCTCATGTTTTTTTTCTTGCAGAAATATTGCAATATCATCTGTTAATGAACTCCTTGTTTTAGGACTCTTACATTTACTGTAAGTGTCAATAAATCTGCACCATGCGGGTAAAATTTTTATTATTTATTTTATTCCCAATAAAAGTTGGTGCATTGCGTAAAACTTACACTGGCATCATCAAACTTCCAAATGTGTAACTGTATAAAAGGAAGAACAAAAATTTTTGATCAAGAGTACATTGACATATTTAAAAAGTTTATGACGAAAAGTCATTTAAAATTTAAATCAATATTCAAATTAAAAATCATAGCTGCTTACGAAAAAATTGTTTTTTCTGTGACGGGAAAAAAATTTGATATTTTATCTTTGTTGACAGGTAACAAAATATCACTTTTTATAAAATTATTTTTTCCCGATATATATATATATATATATATATATATATATATATATACATAAGTAAAGGAAGATATTTAATTTTAGAATATTTTTTATACAAAAATTACATTTTCTTTACATCAAAAGTACAATTATTTAATGTGCATTGCATGAATGACAGTACAACAGTCAAATTTTCTTGTTTTGAAATTATATTGTTACGATATTTTCTCCTTGGGTTCGGTAATTTTAAACTCTCAGTACAATACAACTTTACAGTATAACTTTTATTCTAGTATTTCTTTACAATAAATTTTATTTTTACAAATCACTTAGATATTCACTTTACAATTACTTTAAAATACTTGACTTTAAACTAACTACAACTTAAACTTTTAAAACTAAACAACTTCTTCGCGACCGCTGTTCTTTTTATATTTTCAAATCATCATTCTAGAAGAATCGCCTCTATTCGAACCTATTGGATCTTTTTCTAGAAATTGCCCAAACAATCCTTTTACCATTTTGGAACCGCTAGATGCAGTATTCTAGAATTTGCCAGTCCTTTCTTTTGTTACAATCGCCGCGCTAGCAGTTCCCCAATTGTAATCGACGCGCTGTCGCGGCAGAAAACAGGGCCGGGTCACAGCAATATTTTTTACTGCCATGGACACAACTGTTAGATGTACCTGGTCGCAAATCTGGTGTTATTTCAACACTGCCACACGTTCTTTTTTAGCTATTTCTGACCTGTGCGATACTAATTCATCAACATACCCTTCAGCGATCGGTAATGACTTCCAAAAACCAAGTTTTTTTAGTGTCATCAAATCTCCCCCAGTTTTAAAATTATAGCAGACGATCTTCGAAATGAATGACCTGTACATGAGTTATCCTTTTTAAGTTGAAAAAAATTAGATACTGTTTCAGGTACCATGTAGATTGTAGAGGAGGTCATGAAGGCTATGAAGCCTTTCAAGAACCCCGACCCATCAGATCTTTTGTGCATTTTGGGTACCTTATAAAACTCCTGTTTACACCATTCTTTGTTTGCTTAGGTTTCACAATTAATAACGTTCCCGAATCTTTAATATCATCTAATGTTATCTGGCTGATTTCATAAATTCGACAAGCTCCTGAAATCCCAAATACAACAACGTTGGCCATTAAATAAACTTCATCAGGAGCATTATTTAAAAAAGCACTAATTTTGGCCATTAAATAAACGAGTCTGGCGAAAACCAGTCAAAAGGTTTGCTACTTGCAATATCCCAGCAAGGATACCATTCTCATTCGGCGGTGGCTCTGTTATGTTCTTGTTAGTTCTTGTCCGTACGAGATTCATAAATGCTAATTACTATCTTAAGAATATTGTAATAGGACATGTGATGCCTTTTGGTTCTTTTTAAAATCCAATTTCCTGTTTATGCAAGGCATTGCTTATCTCACTATTCTTTACTTTATCCAACCAAGTCACTCCGGCTATACTTCTCAGACTACTCATCTCCGCAGCATTAATCCTATTTTTATGCTTCTTCTGCCAAACCCAACACTCGTCTATGCACAGCCAGACTTGCCTTTTTTGACACCTTCGGACTGTTCATAAAGCTATATTAGTACATAATAATTATTATTATGTACATACATACAGGGTGACATAAAAAAAACTAAAAATAAATTATATCTAAAACAAGAATATTTTACTCTGTATCAAGATTCCTATTTTTTGTTTTCCTTTTATAGCGTTTAGAAATTTGATGGCGAAAAGCATCAACTTTTATTAGAAATAAAATTTTCTGTCAAAATAATAATAAAAATTTTACTCTTATGGTGCAGACTTATACCAGAATGTATAATATTAATTATTATTTTGCTTTTAATGTAGTTTTGTAGTTCATTCTAAATTTCTTATTATCTTTTACTTTTATAGTTTTCCCATTTTAGTGTAATGAAATTCTGAAAATTCATTTGTTGATTCTCTGAAAATTCCTTTGCTGAAAATTCCAACGAACCCGTATTGAGAACAATGAAATGGTTACCGAAGGATTAATAAAACGTTACCAATTTGTTCGTCTTTTTATATTAATGTTGCACCTTAGTTAATTAAAATTCTTTGGATATTGCAATGATACATTTAAATAGTTAATCTTTTTAACAATTTTTTAAATAAGTATTTAACAAAAATTTAAAAAAAAAAATTTTACTTTTCAAAATTTTGCTTAGTGATTATTTAACTATTTAATTACATATTTCTATTTGTATCTAATTATTAAATCACTGCAATAACAATGAACTCTCTTCTTTTAATTTAATAATCCGTTCGTATACTTTTTTAGGTGACAATTATGCATTTTCATATTGTAGATTTATTCTTCAATGAATATAAATGGGTTTCACTCCTTAACTACTAATAGAAGAATACTGTTTCTTCCTAGAGCAGTTGCTATTATTATTATTTACTGTAAACAATAGTTTTCAGTATTCGTCGTCAAGGCGCGTTCTCACGAAGTTTAATTGGACGATTTTAGTTAATCAATTAAAGTTGAAAACGATTTGAATCAGACTTTGTTCTCACATTTCACAAAAACTGATTGAATAATAGTCAGTTGCAATGGCGTCAAAAGCATCTGTTTAACAAAAAAACAATTTTCTTTAATATGTGCAAAAAAAAAACGTCGTTTTTAAATAAGTTCATGGATTCGATAAGGAACAATAAAAACCTTGCTAAAGAAGCTGTCTAATGGGAAAAGATCACAGATCGTAACACTTCTTTTTAAATTTTTATTTTTTTAATTTTAATCCTTTTGCGACACAAATGTTTTGAAACCGTTTTGCGCCGGGAAAATTCCGCTCCCCTTTGCCTTACCCGCGACATCTCTGGCCTTTTATTCCCCCTTGTTTGCAATGCGCAGCCTCGAGTCAGCGCAGTAGCAAGTTTCCTCTCTCAACGCGCCGGCTCGATTCAACGTAATGACAATATTATTTCGACAGTCGCAACAAGTGGCTGTCATAAAGTTTCTTTTTTCACGGCGATAAAACCTCGCTTGTCACTTGCAATAGTAGTATTCCTCTGACCGCTAATTATAACGTTAATATAATGTTTATTTAATAAATTAATTACCATTAAATACAAACGTTGTGGCAGTTTTATTAAATTTTTTTCTTCTTCTTCTTTCTAATATGGATACATATTAGTAGGCTACTGATGGTTCATTACCAACACGTCCTCCCCGGAGGATGAGGTCCAGCATTCTCTCCAGCACTTTGGTGGTCTTACCTGTGGTCTCTTTCCTACTGGATTATTCATTTTTGTGTTTTTGACGAGTCTGTTGTCCTCCATTCTTTTTATATGTTTGTTCCAGAATCGTCTTCTCTGTCTCACCCATCTTCCTATATCCTGTATCCCGCATTGTATTCTGATATCCTCATTTCGAACTCTATCGTATAGAGTTTTGCCCACACGATAGGTCTACCCTTCTTGCGACTATTTTCATTAAAAAGTTTCTTCATTTTCGCTGTTCTCATAATTTGTAGAGTTTTGTTTGTATCTGGTCTAGTTTCTGCTGCGTATGTTATTATAGGTCTTACTGCCGTTTTATATATCTTGACTTTGCTTTCCGTATTTAGGTATTTGTTCTTTTAGACAATTTCTCTAAAACACTCCGAGATTCAAACCGCTTTCATTGTTTGCTCTCTTACTTCGAGAGGTAGATTTTCATTCCTCGTTATATCTGCTCCCAAATATTTAAAATGGTTTACTTGTTCGACGATTTTGGAGTCGATTTGCAGCTTACACCTTATCGGTTCCTTTGATATTACCAAACATTTAGTCTTCTCGGTGTTGATGAGCATGTTTAGTTCTTTTGCTTTGGTGTTAAAAGAATTCCACGATAGTTTTCTGAGAGTGCTGTCTGTCCCTTTTTAAAAATGGGTATTGTTATACTGTTCTTTCATTTCGGTATTTTCTGTTTTTCTATTATATTTTTAAATAAGGTCAGTATTTCATTTTGTAATTTTTTTTCCATCGTATTTAAGCATTTCGTTTCTGGTCCGGGGCTTTTTCTATTTTTAAGGGATTTTAAGGTGTTTTAAATCGTGTCATTGTTAATTCTATGTCGTTGTTTTCTTCATAATCGATTTTTGTCTGTTCCTTATCTTCCTCTTCTAAAATAAAAATACTACAATAAATATCTAATAAAATCACTAACAGAAACAATAAACAGAAAAATAATATGATAACCCTCATTTTTTACACCTCTAAAAAATTATACTAAGCATTTATTATATTTTTGTAATTTTTAATTCTGCTAGAAAAGAATGTCTGAAAAATGTATGACATTTAGACTCTGAAATCGATGGTAGGTCTGCTATAAATTTTTAAGTCGTGGAAAATGGTTATAGTGTCTTTTCGAAACAGCATGATGCTGCTAACATTATTTCATTAGATTTTTAATAATTTACCACTTCCTGCATGCAATATGGTCGGCTTTTAATATTTATTTTTACATAACTATAAATTTTTTGTTTAAACTTTATTCATAGTACGTAATTTTTATTAAAACATACTTAAATAAACATTATAATATTTACAGAGAAAACGGGATTTATTTACAAGGCTGCGTTAATAAGTGCTTATTAAAACCGCCAAAGGAGAATTGAAATATAATTTTTGACAAGTAGCATCTTTCAGATATGTACTGTCGAATTTTGAGCATTGCTTTATTGATGTGGACGATTAAAGAGACTAACTTTGTATGTTCAGCAAAATGCAAAACAACGATTTTTCGGGCAGTGCTCAAACATCTACATATGAAGGGTTTAACGATGAAAGATGCCAGAAATCATCGAAAAAGTCCAAGATATTGTTTTTACTGCTCGACGCGTCGAGTGAAAGATGCGCGGTCTACTACAGACCAAATTTTCACCATTGGACCAATGGAGAAATGCTGGGAATTTGACAGGAAACTCCACCAAATGTTTATTAATTTCAAATAGGCATTCGACAGAGTATGTGGAGCAAAGTTGTAGGAAGCAATGCAAGAACTGGGCTTTCCAAAATAGCTGATAGCCCTGGTAAAAATGTGTACAGAGGATAAAAAATGCAAGATAAGGGTGGGACAGAGCTACTCTGATTTCTTTGATATCAACAATGGACTTAAACAGGGCAACTCGCTTTTACCCCAACTCTTTAACATAGCCCTAGAATATACACTTGGGAAAGCCGAGATTGACACACCAAGGCTATATTCCACCAGGAAGGACCCAACCTACTACTGGCCTTTGCAGATGATGTGCACATAATTGGCACCAGCATGATTAATCTTAAAGACGCCTTTTTAAGATTCGAAGAGGAAGCAGAAACATTAGGCCTCAAAATAAACGAGGGCAAGACCAAATATATGTACCTCAGTAGGAATGTTTGTAACAGATATAGAATAGGGTAAAACAAGTATTTAATGGCAGCTGGATACTCGGTTTTTTCACAAAAACACTCACATTGACTCACTCAAACGATTGTCAAACAATAACTGCGCGTCCAAAATTGCTGACATTTTGGTGATTACCTGTCAAAAGATGCGCAATCACATTCCCTAGCTTTCATTAACTAGTGATACCAGCTTCATGTTAAGGTCGGAAACTTTTCAGGCCACCCTTTTATACACACGAGGCGAAAGAACAGTCGACCGGAAAAGTAATGACCACAGTTTTTAGGATGCATGTGATGTAGCCTTATGCAACTATTTTTTATTTTTATACCTAAAAAAAATGTTTTTACTTTTTTTTTTGGAGTAAACCCTTGTACTATTAGTTTAGCTTAATTAGTTTATTTATTGATTATACTTTCTTTACAAGCTTATTAATAGTTTTTAGTTTTATTTTTAATATTGGCTGTAAATCTCATTGCTCTATTAGTTTAATTGTTACTATACTTGTAATTTGTCTAATAACTACTGTCTTAAATAGAAAAATACTGTATTTGTCATTTTTAAACACAGAAATTTATTAATATAAGAAAACAGAACTGTTTTTCTTAACAATGCATACTTATACATTTTTAAATTACTTAGGAATACTCGTATGGTTAGGTTAGGTTAATAACTAGAATTAAAAAAAATACATTAACTTAATATCAAGAAAATTTTATTATAGTCCACTAAAAAACCTATTAAATTGTTAAAACAAAGGTTAATTGAGACATTAATTAAAGTCTATTATTTGGGTCAAGTGTTATAACATCTTTACTATTTTAACGTTGTTAGTAAGATTTACTGCTAGATCATTCAATTGATCAGTGTAAAGATGTTTTGTTTTGCAAGAAGTTGGATAAATTTTGCTAAATGTCAAAAATAATTTATAATAAATTTTCAACTTCCCAGTGGGAAGTTGTAGTAATGGGCCAATTTTGCCAATCGCGAATTTTGACATATCTCCACATTTTAAGGTCCCCAGAGTCGAATACAATAGTTTTTAAGTGGACGTCTGTGTGTGTATGTACGTATGTGCATATGTTTGTATGTGCCTATGTTTCTATGTGCGTACGGAATTATTTTTTGTCTCGATTATCTCGAGAACAAAAAATGATATCGACGTTTTTTATAAAGAATCAAAAAACTGAAAAAAATGGTAAACTACCTGAATTTTGCAATTTATAAATTATAATATTTTTAATACAGAATTTTAAGATCTTTTAAATAATATGATTATTGCATGAAAAATATGACGATAACATTTCATAAAAAGAGATAGTTTTAGAAAACAAAAATAGGAATTGGAAAATTTTAAACTTGTGTCAGTATTGAGAGAATAGCATTGAAGACGCTATAATAGTGATTATTTTTTGACGTTTCTTAAAACCAATGAACTGCTTCTTTATTTGTCACAAAGGTAAGTTTTAACCAATTATTTTATTATTATAGTGGGAATAAATTACTTGTGATTATTCTCGGGAATAATCACTGTGGCTTTTATTTGCCTAGCAAGTGTCAGATACTTGTCAAAATAATTACCTAATTGTGTCAACGCGATATATAAAATGGGTGAAAATTCTCGGTTTATTACCTTTTCTGATGCAGAAATAACAAAAAAGATTTTAGAAACTACTTCGAAAAATACTCTAATCAGTCTATATGGAGACAATTTAAGACCTTCATCAAAGAAAAAAATTATATTCTGGATCAATCTACTACAACAGCTACTTTGGCATTGATTTTGAAAGATTGGGCTTATAACATGAAAAGAAAAGACGGAAATGATTATAAAGAAGCAGTAATAAAGACAATGTGGAATAAAACGGCAAAATTATTTCAAGAACTTTACTTTAATAAGTATAACAGGTCCTTTAATCATTTCCATGATATAGAATTTAAAAATACCCGAATGCAAGAGATGCAGAAAGAAAATTTTTACAAAAACATCCTGAAAAGCACAAACAAAGTTCTGTGGCACTTTCTAATACAGAATTGTTGCAAATTTTTAACTATTGGGACGAAGATACACCTTGTGGAATGCAAAGAAAGTTTTTTCACGTTGCATCGTATGAACTAGCTTGGAGGGGAGGAGAAGCTACGAAATGTTTAGTTCATTATTTTAAAAAAGAAACCAACATAATTAGATTAAATACTGGCCGCATTGAATACAATCCCATCTTTACAAAAACTGCACAGGGTGGAACACAAAAGTGCGCTAATAGTAAATGGTTGACTCCAAAAATAAATAACCCAGATATTTGCCCTGTTCGTCTTTTTGAAAAACTAATGGGTAAACGTGAAGAAAATATTAAAACGGAACGCTTGTTTCTTACTCCAAATCCGGCTTGGCAAACTCATGGTTCTTGGTATAAAAACGTTCCTGTGGGAATAAATTCCATTTCAAAATGGATGAAAGAATTCGCAGAAAAAGTAGGTCTAGACACAGTTACTAAAAAAATAACTAACCATTCTGCCATATCAAGTGCAGTAAGTAACCTTTCAAAAGCTGGTGTAGAATAACAAGAACTAATCAAGGTCACTGGTCATAATTCTGCAAGTTCGATTAAACCATACTTACAATTGAACCAAGAACATCATTCAAATATAATAAATAATCTTGGAGAAAATACGCAGGAGAAAACAACTAATATAACAAGCAATTCCAAATCCTCAATAAATAATGAGTCTCGAAATATTTTTAATAATTGCGTTTTTCATTGTACTAATTTAAATTGTAAATTCTTTTAATATATTCACAATGTGTCAACGATATTTTCGTTTATTGTAATAATTAATTAAATTAAATTTTTCAATAATATTATTGATCTTTTTTAGTGTAAAAATTTGTGAATCAAAAAATAATCTATAGTCAAATATAACTCGCGAGTTCCATAAATTGGAAAATAATTTGACAGATTTAGTTCAAACTTGTTGCCATTTGAAAATAGCCTGGCAACAAGTTTTCAAAAAATCTGTCAAATTATTTTCAATTTATTCTCACTCTCTTGTTATATTATTACTGAAAATTATTGTTAGTAATAATCATGCATGCTTGTACTAGCGGACTTTTTCCTTTAAAAAAGTTTAAGGTTTAAGGAAAATGTTTTGGATTCTAAAGACCACTTTAAATATAGTGTTCCATGAAACAAACTTGCCTTAGTTTTTATATGTAAGTGCATGAGATCCATCAGGTGAACTATTGGACAGGGCCCAGTTTTTACATTTAAACATAAATTGGTGGTGATAAGCTTTACTTTACCCTTGAACGTTCTTTTTTGTACGTTATGAGAGATTAGTGGAAAAAAAAAACGGTGGCGTTAGTTAAAAAAAAATTATTTGTATTGAAATGGGCAAATATCTTCCATGGTTCTTTAGTACAAATACATCTTTTGGAAACTTGTATTATTTTAGTGTTAGAATTAATTCAAAGGTCATGTCAGTAAAAGTTTAAATGGATATATTAGTTTTTTAATACGGTTTTTAAAGAGCTAGAGATTATGAAGGAAGATAAAATGCAAAAGCTATCTTAAAAAAGCTATTTCTCTTCCCATTAGCTGTTTATGATTTATAAGGCACATATTCGATCTTTTCTAAAATACTGCTCCCATATATGGAGTGCAGCTCCTAAACATGCAATAAAGCTTTTGGATTCCGTAGAGCAATTTATCTTGTCGGTGATGTCTCTCTCACAAACTCCCTTACTTTTCTGGAACACTGCAGAAAAATTTACAAATATTTATGTGGCCGATGCTCTTCAGAAATATTCTCGGTCGTTCCACCGTTGGTAGTTTCTTCGAGATTGACTCGGGTGGTTTAATCGTTGCTCCCTTTTTTCCTTACCCGTTCTTGCCGAACATCTGTCTTCCAGGTCTCTTTCTTTCAATGAAATACCAAGCTTTGGAACCTATTGCCAGCCGAAGTTTTCCCCTAGATATACAGTCTCCAAAAGTTCAAGAGAAACACTACTACTACTACTACTACGATGGCGCTACAGCCCATATCGAGCCTTAACCTCCTCAATCCTTCTTCCCCATCCGTCCCGATCCACCGCTGCATGTCTCCAATTTCTTAAAGAAACACTAATTCCTACCTATTTTCCCATGGTTCCGATGATGTTCTCTGAACATAACAGGATTTTCCTTTTCGTGAAAATTAGAATCAAATCACCTAATGATTCTGGGTTGTTGATCATTTCTGGATGATATTTAGTAGGATAAGGGATCATGAAGCTGCAGCGCACAATGTTGCAACTTAAAGAAGTTGGTTGGCTGACATTTTTCTGCAAAACGTTTAGCTAAAAATTACTTGATACTTTTATATGATAGGTAAAGTTTTTTGACGCACTTATTTAGCTCTAGTTTTTAATAATTTCAAATAAATAAATTTTTTTCGCCAGTTAAATTAATGTACAAAACTTTCCAACATAATTAACGGCAAAGTTTCGACAATCCACATTGCAATAAAAAACAGGTCAAGAGAGACTGCTTTTGTTCTATCTAAATGAAATTGTGAAGTGCGATAAAGTGTACCCAAACTAAAAATTAAAGTAATTACCCGTCAGCTCTGCTAAATAGGAAGTAGTTACTCACGAATGTACATACAGTGTCGGTATAACAAAACTAACAGAGGTGCAAAACATGATTTTTTTTATTAACCGCTGCATGTAGTAACGCAAACATAATATTTCCAATATTTACCGAAACATTCACGTAATGTACCTAACTAAAATACCGGTACCGGTATAATATTTACTCGGCGCCCTTCTCTTTTCTCGTATATTTTATTTCGACATTGGTATTCCTGCAAAGCAAATATTTGAACGTTTTGTTTCTTTTTAAAACAAGCTTTTAATATTAATGAAGCTCCAGATTCATAGTTGAGGAGGTGCCACAGAAAGAAACATACACAGCTAAAAATTGAGATAAAAATGGTGCATATATTTGTCGTAATTTCATTGAAAAAAATATCGAAATAGATTAAAAACCCAGTAAAAAGTGCGACAAAAAAGCATTTAACCATTTTTTTCCGTCTTAAACAAATTTACTGTCTCAACTTTCTTTATTGCACTTTTTATTGGGTATCTGGTCAATTATAATTTATGTGTGCTTTTATTTTCTAAATTTTGCGTCATATAGTAAATTGCGTGGCAAAGGATGAAACAAGACGAGGAAGAGTTTTGGCTGCCAGAGTCGTAGGCGAAACCCGTAGTCTAAAATCGTATTCATCACTTGCTACACAAAAGGGCGTCGTTAGAACGTTGAATACTGTAAAACTAAACATATTGAATGAAAATTTTAGATTTTTTTTAGTACTAGCAAACTTATTAATAATGCTGTCTATGATTTTGATACTATTGTCTTTATTTTGTTGGTGTACCTACTCTTGCAAGCAATAGTCCATACAATCAATCTATTGTTACAAATCCGGTCCTGTCAGGAAGGTCGACGGCGTCGAGGGTCCGTGTTCGACCGCTCTCCTTTGTAGCTGCCGACGGGGCCTAGGAAATTCGCGCAATGTCTCTTATCCGCGTCGAATAATGGAGAAACAGGTATAAAGATCTGGAACTGTGATATCGGAAATATAAAATGGCAAACGATCATAATGATTATTAGTATTAGCTCATGTGTTTACGAATTATTAAATGTAAATAGTTATATAGAATTGTAAAAGTTGTATTGCTAAGTGAATATCTAAGTGGTTAATGAAAATAGAGATTATTGTATTGAAATAAACATTGTTTTGCTATTGGATCGAGAGTTTTAATCGCCGAACTCAAGATAAAACTAAACATCGTATCACTATTTTCGGTCATTGTTGATCTTACCATGTTTTTACCATTGGAAGGTTACTAAAAGATCTTTCAGTTGTGAATGTTGTAGGAGGTATAGTATTAATATCTTATTGCCCTGTAAATTCCTGAAAAGTAGTCACATACTTGTTTAATGGCAAACATATAATAATGTTCAGAGCCTAATGTATTTTATTTTTATTAAAATGTACTGGGTTATTGTTTATATTTTACTCAATAGCTATCTCAGTTAATATTGGTCTTACAAAAATGTTTAAATGGGCACTAAATGGGCACTGAAGTGACGAATGTACTAAGGTTTGTGGCGCAACTGAAATGGAGCTGGGCTGGTCATATAGCAAGGCAAGATGACCGTAAGTGGGCACATAGGATATTAATTTGGCGCCCAAGAGAGACCAAACGAAGAATTGATAGACCCCAGAGACGATGGCAAGACGATATCCAGAATATTACAGGAAGGAATTGGATCCGGACTGCTAGGGATAGAAGAGCGTGAAAACATTTGGAAGAGGCCTACATCCAGAAGTGGATAAACACGGGCTGAGAAGAAGAAGAGAAGGTAGACGTAAGATTGTAGATTGTAGATTGGAGGGGGGGTCGTGAAGGCTATACTGCCTCTCTAGCACTTCGACCTATCAGATATTTTGTGCATAGCCCTTAATTTTATTTAATGCCCGGGATTCCGAGACTTCGTACAAAGTGTATCAGTTTCCTGGGAGCTAAGTTCCTGACATTGGATGGCTTTAGGAAGTCCCCTTCCAGAAACTTGAGCCTCTTGCAGAAAAGCGCTGGGCTTTCGCAAAGCAGTTTTAGCGAAGTTCTCGCAGTAGCGACAACTATCACTCTCTGTTTTGCCCATCTTTTTTAGGTGAGACCTCAGATAGACGTATGTCAAACAGTTCAGATCCAACCAACATATTTCACTTGATCTACAAGAGAAAAGGCTACTCAATAATGTTTAAATAAAACAAATATGCAGTGAAAAATTGCTAAAGTGAACGTAAAAGTAAAAGAGGAAATAAAAAATGCATAACTCATTGTATTATTTCTCAAAACTTTGGGAGCCTCTTTTAAAAAAGGTACTCTGTTTCAGTACCGCTATCTTAATTCAAGGGTTTTATTTTTAAACACAGAAATTGTTCTTTTTATCTCTACCCTTTATAGCTTTAATCCAGGTAATAGGAAAAATAATGTTTGCAAGATCAATGGTGGGAAAATCTATTAAATTTTTTATTTCAATGTTTATTCAGCTTAAAAAAAACCTTTTTAGATTTTAAAAAACGATGTACTTTTAAACGAATTGTACATAAAATGTCTAGAAATACTAAACTTTTTTAAACTTCAGTAAGCAAACGTAAAAAATACAAATAAAAATCACATTTGATGTATTTATGCTCTCCTTTTCTCTTAGTTATTTAACTTTATAAAGAAAAGAGCTGTTTGTATAATAAACGAACCAAAATGTACAGGAAAGTTTTACTGAAATATTTAAAAGCATGAGGTTTTGGAAGAAATCGTTTATTTCGTTTTGAAAATAGTAGCACTTTAATGGTGGTATTTTAAAAACTGTTTTTCTTGACATTTCAAAACATCACAAAATCGTTAAACGATGAATTGGAAGAATGCGGAAAATAAGGCAAATAATTCATTTTTTTTAAAAAATAATTAGTTTTTGGACGTGCTCTGTAAGAGTTGATATTGTAGAGATAAATGAAAATGTGGTTGATGACTTTTGGTGTAAACCAATTTTCTATATCATTCGGCAGTAACTGTGGATCTTTTTCTTAAAAGAACTTCGTGGCTGGATTCTTTAATTAAAACACACAAACAGTTTATTGGTAGTCACTTTCGTTACACTTTATACAAATTTTAAAAATAAAAGTTTTTAATCAAAGGCGATGTCTGAGCACTAAAAGTTATTGTAAATGTTACATTCCGCATACAAAACACCATGGGTGTTACATTTTGGAGAAACAATTCACAATTTTACATTACAGGTGTCTTGCGTTGCACGGGTGTAAGAATTTATACTGTCAGAACTCCTTGTTACCTTAACAGCCAGGGACTACAAAAAAGCAAATTCTTCAAGCATAAATCATTTCATATAAGAAAACAATACTCCAAATTTTGTTCCGCTTGACCACTATAAATTTGCAGACGGGAAATACATTTTGGCTTTAAATCAAAAATCTAACTTTTGACTGGTCCATGTAATTTTGGTACGTACATGTGGATGATAACATAATTTATTTTTATTTACACTAACATTTACTGGGTTGGTAGTTGTTATTGTTTTTTGAAAGTATTAAATTACTTACTGCATACCAGATATCCATAGGCTTATTAAAAATATCCAAGGTTATCACGTTGCTTAAAGAGCAACTGTCATAATATGTAAAAGAGCCTGCTTTTGCTAGGACTTAAAATTAGAGTGTAGGGTGCTGTCATCTGCAAAAATTTGAGTTGGACTGTCTTTTATGGAAAAAAGATCTTATTCCAAATAAGAAATAGTTTTTTAATTAGTATTTAAAACATAAAAGTATTTTTTTCTTATTCGTTAAGATTTTAAGCCTATTATCGGAAGTTATTCGTATCAAAGCGGAGGGATGGATCCTGAAATTTTTTAAAATATATCCAAAACCCCAATTTTATCATTATTTTTATCGAGTTTAATATTAAAAATTAAAGTATAGAAAAAAAATATGTACCATGTATTCAATTAACTTTGATAAAAATAAAATCCACATGTTGTTTCTTGCTACGAACAAAATGATCAATAACTAATTCATTGAAATTTGTTTTCGATATCACTAATTGCTTTTAAATGGAACACATTGCTAGTGCACATAGTCTACTTTTCTGCAGGGTATTTCTAAATAATGTTTTTATTGTCTTTAAAGTAGAAAATCACCGTTGTTCACTCTCTGCTGTTGGCATTGTACAATGTACACATACCATTCAACAGCTTTACAGATTTGACAAATATGGTTCAATTATTTTCACTTGTAATACCACTAGAGGTCAAATTATTTCCGGAAATTTTCTAAAAATTGTGGTGGAAAATCAAATATTTTTAAAATTTATTTTTCGATTCTCAACCATGCAAATTATTGTCTTCATCCAGTCACCAGCGAAACATAAAATGTGTGGTCGACTTGATTGTTGAGTTGCCATAGTAACCAAGTGAGACCCTAACCTCGAAATTATTATTATACTTTTGAAGCTGTCAAGTGGCACGACGTAAAAAAATGTTTCGCTTCGGTCAAGAAAGCAGAGAAAATATTCGCCAGGAGATTGAGCAGTTGACACCCGCGAATACGAGGAAATCGAAGTCAAGCGTATGGAGGCAGTTTACGAACTTTTGCGTAGAAAAATCATATAATTTTAATAGAGCGAATATACCAGTGGAAGAATTGGCGCTTATTCTCGAAGGCTATGGGTTCAGCATGCGAAAAAAGAACTCCCAAGACTACAAGAAGAGTGTTATTAAAGTCAAAAATGGTCTGTTATTGTAAACGTCAAAAAATTTCAGTATAATTCGCTAATTTCCACTAAAATACCTCCGTTGCCGTGGTGATCTGTCAAAATAACGTATTTTGATTGGTTCAAAATTGCAGGTGTGGAATTTTAATAGAAACATTGCAGTAATGTTAGAGCAGATAAAGCAATTCCAAAATTTGGTCTATTATACAACACTATCAATTTATGCTTAAAAGAATTGAATCCAAATTAATAGTCTTCACTGCTATCTAGAATTCAGTTTTAGCGAAATTAAATTGATATGATAAAAATAACTGTGGTTGGAAAAGAAGAGCTATAGACCCACCCAACATAAACATCTTAATTTCGTGACTCAGTGTGGTATTTTTTATCAGTTTAATTATATTACTAACGGTTTTCATGGTTGCAATTGCGAGATTGCAATGGAAAATAAATAAATCCTGCACTACTGCCGAAAGTTCACTGGAGACTTCAAGTGCGGACAAAAAATAAAATGTCCCACCGTCTTGCGTTAGAAGCACGATCTGTTTCCACCAATTTGTGTATATTTTATATAGGTCCGGTAGGACATTATGCGATATGCCCTGTCAGGCAGTCGGTTTGATTACTTGTATCTGTTAAGTGTGTTGTAGTCTATGAAGTGCGACTTTTAAACCGAGTTTGACAAAGTATTAACTATTTATTGTTAGTTTCAAAGGCATAAGTTCTTTGTTAATATACTTACTATTTGTAAACATCAGAAAAGTTACATTTTTTTTTTTTATGAAAATAGTCGCAAAAAGGGTAGACCTATCGTGTGGGCCGCGGACGGCCCGCACTGCGACTATTAGAAGGGGAAGGGATTATAGAAAGGAGATGATTGTGGACACGCTTTTTAAAAAGTTGCAGGCCATAGTTCTCTGGAAAAACTGATTTTGGAAGCTTATTCCATTCCGTAGCAGCCCTGTAAAAGAAGGATTCTTGATGAAGATTGGTCCTTGTAGTGTCAATCTTGAGAGTAAATGGGTGAGACTGATCAGCGTGCCGAGTTCTTCGGCTGAATGTGGCCAATGGTGGTACAAGAGTTTTTATTTCTCTGGAGCATCTGCCATGGAAATATCTGTAGAGCAATGACTGGTCTGCAACTCTTCTTCTATGTTCTAGAGGGTGAAGGGTATCTGTGAGAGTTGAGCTGTTTATCAAGCGAATGGCTCTTTTCTGAATGGAATCTAGAAGACGAAGAGGTTTTTAAAATTAGTGTACCTGTAAGAAGAAATGTATCAGAGGGACTATACCCCATTGCTCTCCCTGCAGCAGCCGTCACTGATAAATATTTTGTAATGTCTGAAGATTAATTTTTAAATGTAGATTCATGCAAATACTACGTTAGATTTTTTTATTTTTTTGTGACCCATCAAATTAATAAATGCATAATGCATTATCAACATAAAAAGAACATCCCATAAATGTAAAATAAAAAAAATCGAGATATGAAAGCTAGTTCAAAAAAAATACTTTCATCGAAATAAAAGTTTTGTCGACAAAAGTACCTTAATTCCTACACATTTCTACGTTCTTGGTTTCTCCTTACATGTATATTTTTTATTAGTCATTGGGCCATCAATATGAATTGGTTTAACACGATACCAATTCAGAATAATTCTCAGACAAATGAAGATACACGACAAGCTTAAGCTAATTGACTATCGTAAATTCTCTACTCACAAGAATTTGTCGGCTTTCGTTAATTGAAAAAATTCTTGTTTCGTTTAAAAACAACAGATACCCAAAATTGTTAAAGCAGGTTATACATGTTTTTGTACCCACAGTTAATAGTTATTTTTATGCTGGGGTTGTAGTTGGGAAACGAAGACTTTTAATAAAATACAAATCATTCAACGGTAAAGATATAAAGTATTTTTACTATTTTTGAAATGTACTCGATCTCAAAATTAATAAAATAAACTTAATATCAAAAATACAAGTAAAACATGTTCATTAACAAATGACTTGAATTAAAAAAAAAATTAAAAAAATTTAATTTTTAACTTGATACTTTCTTGATTAATTATCCCATAAATAAATAATTATTTTATATTAATTAAAAACCTTTTATAAACAAATATCGTGGAAAAAAAAATACAGAAACACCAATATTTAATTTAAGTTATGGATAAAACAATGTACTTTTTTAATACCTACCAAGAAAAAATAAACTATTGGGAATAAAATCTAAACAACCTTAAATTAAAATTTAAGAATTAATAAATACATACACCTCACGCATAAACCTCATTATTTATTTTTAAAAGTATTGTGTTTACATAAAAAGTAAGTTCAACTCAATTTTTTTTTTAATTTGCTACCTTTACGCCGATGATCAGGTCATATTAGCGTTATCTGAAGAGAAGTTGCAGGCAACGAAAGTATGGTTTTTAAAAGAGAAGAAAGCATGACAAACTGCGAGGTGCTGATTGAAGGAGAAAGAGTGGAACAAGTGAGTGAGTTTGTATACTTCTCAAGATATCGTGCCCACAAGATTTTCCAACACACACATACACACTACACACAGACAAAATTTGGAATAACTGTCACGCTGAAAATGGTGCCATTTAACGCGTGGGGCCATGAAACGTGCAGCGCACATGGTTTTGGTAATTTTGATTTTTGGGGGTAAACCAATACTTTTTTTTTTACTTTTCCAAACCGAAGGGTAACTATATTAAAGTTAGTTTTGCTACGACAATACTGTTTTTTACCCTTCGGTTCGAAAAGTAAAAAGGCCAGGTCAAGCTTGTATGAGAGCACTGCTGAAAGTAGAAGAAACGAAAAATGTGTGTAAGAACCGTAACAGGTGTAAGGAAGTGGTCTCTGCCTACTCCTACGGGAAAAAGGCGTTACTATATGTATGTATGTATGCTATACTCGCATTTTTTTTTGGTTTTTATTGTAAAAAATGTTGAGAGGAGTGTCAATTGAAAGCAAAAGGTGTCCTTAACAATTAATAAACAAATTGTATGTTTTTTTTGTTAAAAAAATAATATTTAAAACTATATCTTAACCAAAATTTAAAAATATTTGTGCGTTAAAATTAGTGGAGCGACAACAAAATTAATTTAATAAATATTTGCCTGTTTTTAAGTGTTAATATATTCGCATACAAAAGAGCGAAGCAATAAAAAAACAAGAAACTTGTTCGTTCCAATACCGTCTTTATCGAGCTCAAAGTGGGTAGTCAGCCTCATTATGGATCGCATAATTGATGATGTGCTGAGAACGTACTTAAAAAGTTCGTAACATACTATAAAATAGTTGCATAGAACGATAAATAATCAATATATCCCTCCCTTGTCGTATTAAAATAACCTTTTTAAGGTCGTTGATCTATGGCAGATCATTTTTTTTAATATATTAGACTAACAATTCGTGTCTCCATTCTTGTGTTCAGTAATTGCCTGGAGTCAATAAAATAATGTTAGGATTTTAGTTTTAACGAATAATTATGGTAGAATATCTAGAAACGATCTTCAAAGAAAAAAAACCAAATTAAAAGCCCATTTTATGCCGATTTGACGTAAATCACCCTATCATTTTAAAAGACAAGCTGTTTTTTTTTAAGTGAAAACTTCTTTGGGCGCGTTAACGAAAATTTGGTGGGGGCAAACTTATGGTTTCGCATCACCGAAAGATTGATGCCGTCATAGCTTTTCTATTATCTGTCTATTAAAAAGTGTCCTCGAGCCACTCCCTTCTCCCTACGGAGAAATAGTAGAATAAGCACTTCCCTTCCCTTCTTAGATACGTTTGTTGAGTTAAGAATAGAAAAATCATATTATATTGTGGCTCACTGACAGTAAACACGGCGATTTTAAATTCGGGATTATTGGATAATATTGTTACGATATTTATTCTTGGGTTCGTTAATTTTAAACACTTGGTACAAAAACTAAAAAATTTATTCTAATTCTAAAAAGGTGTAAGACAGGCATGTGTGGCTTCGCCATGGTTGTTTAACTTATACATTGACGATTGTTTAAAAGATTTGAAAGAGAGTGCGTATGGATAGCAAAAGAATGATTTGATTGTCAAATGCCTTCTTTACGCCGATGATCAAGTCATATTAGCGTCATCTAAAAAGGAGTTGCAGGCGATGGTTAATGTTATGCATGATTCCCTGAAAATCAAAAGAATGAAAATAAATGTGAGCAAAACGAAAGTAATGGTTTTTGAAAGAGAAGAAAGCATGACAAACTGTGGGGTTTCGATTGAGGGAGAAAGAGTGGAACAAGTTAATGAATTTGTGTACTTGGGTTCAAAGTTTACGAGAGATGGAAAGTATGACAGTGACATTAAGTGAAGGGTGATGACTGGAAAACAAATAAATGGGGCACTGCATGGCTTTATGAATAGCCAGAAAGTGTCAAAAAGTCTGGCTGTGCATAAAGAAGTGTTGGTTTCTACACTTATGTATGGTGTTGAATGTCGGGTTTGACAGAAAAGGCAAAAACGTAGAATTAATGCTGCGAAGATGATTAGTCTAAGAAGTATAGCCAGAGTGAATCGGTTGGATAAAGTGAAGAATAGTGAGATAAGAGAACGCAGTGGTGTACAAGAAGATGTGGTTACAAAGATATATAAAAGAATGCTTAGAAAGTTTGGACACGTAGAAAGGATGGATAAAGGAAGATTGACGAAACAAATTTATAAAGCGAGTGTGAATGGACAAGTCGGTAGAGGTCGACCTCGGCGAACATATCTCGATCAGATCAACATTGTTTTGAAGAAAGGCCAGGTCAAAAGTACCAGCAACCGACGAGCATGTATACGAGCACTGATGAAAGTAGAGGAAGCAAAATATGCGTGTAAGAACCGTAGCAAGTGGAAGGAAGTGGTCTCTGCCTGTCCCTACGGAAAAAACGCGTGACCAAATGTATGTATGCATCAGCCAACGTTTAGGAGAGAACGATTTATTTAAGGAATTATTACGAAAATTCACCGCCTTCGGTAATAAATGTCGGGTCTTTGATATCACGAACGAATCAAACAACGTATTGTTCAGCGTACTACACCTTTAGGCCAGACATTGTGACAGGGGCGCACTCGTTATCCTGAATCCGTAACAATATGTTTTTTTACTTAAATATGAAACTATAGTAAGCTGTGGCTCACTAATAGTAACCACTGCGATTGACTTTAAAAGTGTAAAGTCGTTACTTAATTAAATTTTTGAAAAATGAAAAGATATTCAAGTAATTTTGAATTTTCCAATATTATATGGCATATACTGGATAAATTCGTTTAGTGGGTAAACAATATTTTTGTCCCTAATTAAATCCCACGTATTGATAAATTCGTTATTTGTTCCGTAAATAAATTTCAAAAAGGTTTAATAGGTAGGAGGAAAAATCATATGCATTACACGGAAGTAAAGTACGTTTTACATCCTACATCCTGCGGGAGAAAAATTGACACTTTCCTTCTAGTAATACAAATAGCTATTTCTCCCTACTGTGCAGAAAGCATCACTTATGGCCCGTTACGCAAAACGAAGTTGCCGCTTTCCAGTAGGAAGAAAAATAGTATACACACCACGGGCATTAAAAAAAAAATGGCTCAGAACACATATATGATGACCTAGGCTTTGCTTCGGTTAACAAACATATGCTTTGAGACCTTTCCTACTTTACTGCCCTACGTGTGTAATATACTATTAATTATTATTAAAGAAAATATTGTATACTCTTATTGTATATTGTGGAAATCTAGTTTTTTATCATCTTAAACATTATTAAAACGATGCGTAGAACAAACTATCGTTTAATTAATTTATTTACGTCTTAGTATTATTAATAAAAAGTAGTTTTCTAAGACATTTATTTTTTCATTTTATTAAGATAAACAGGACATACGACTAGTTTCAAGATAATAACAATTGTACTTTGACTTTGTAACTTAAGTTATTGGTATATTATAATAATATAATACTTATGGGATTATACTGAAGGAACTTTAAAAGATATTTCTTCCTCCTATACCATCTTGCCCTCCAATACTTTTCCCGGCTATCATTGGTTATCTGTTCTTAAGTATAAAAATTCAGTTAAAAAAATTTAAACGCATGTTAGCGTTTTACGCGAACCCCATTTACAGTTTCGCAGACGATAGCACACTTGTCTCAACTTTCACATCCTATCGATCACTTTCGGTGAATGATACAAATAAACTCAGGCAGGAACAGGTTGATTCCATCAATAGAGATCTTAAAGCAATCGTCGAGTGGGGAACCAACAATCTTATTCAGTTCAACGCCCAAAAATCACAAAGTGCCACGTTTTCCAAGAAAGTGAATTCCTCAAATCATCCCATCATAATGTCCGGAAATACCCTTGAACCAAGTCCCTCCATCTTGATTTTGGGAGTCACGGTGTCCAATAATATGTCTTGGCATGACCATGTTGCTAACATCGCAAAGTCGGCAAGCCAGAGGCTAGGTTTTCTGTAGAAAGCCAGAAAGTTTTTTACTCCTGATCAACTGTTGACGACGTACAAGGCTCAAATCCGACCTCTACTGGATTATTGCTCGCAAATTTGGGGTTCAACACCAAGGCATTCTCTTCGTCTTCTAGATTCCATTCAGAAAAGAGCCATTCGCTTGATATTTAGCTCAACTCTCACACATACCCTTCACCCTCTAGAACATAGAAGAAGAGTTGCAGACCAGTCATTGCTCTACAGATATTTCCATGGCAGATGCTCCAGAGAAATAAAAACTCTTGTACCACCATTGGCCACATTCGGCCGAAGAACTCGGCACGCTGATCAGTCTCACACATTTACTCTCAAGCTTGACACTACAAGGACCAATCTTCATCAAGAATCCTTTTTTTACAGGGCTGCTACAGAATGGAATAAGCTTCCAAAATCAGTTTTTCCAGAGAACTATGACCTGCAACTTTTTAAAAAGCGTGTCGACAATTATTTCCTTTCTATAATCCCTTCCCCTTCTAATAGTCGCAGTGCGGGCCGTCCGCGGCCCACACGATAGGTCTACCCTTTTTGCGACTATTTTCATAAAAAAAAGGTACTAAATGTATACCATTGGCGTACTTAACTCTAATGAATGACATTTTTATCGTTCGTGATTGTTTGCAGATAAGTTTCACATTTAAAATCTAATTTCTTAATAAGTGATGGGTAAAATTTTAAAATTTAAAGACTTTTGTATAGAGAATTGTAAGAGCTATTGATAGACATCTTATTCGACCCTCAATGCCATTTAAAAATGTTGGTGTCATTTTTACCCTCGCTTGGGGTTGAAAGTAGTGGAGTCAAAAATACCGGAAAAGAGTGTCCCTCTTTAATAATAAATCGACGGGTCTGAGCATTTTTCTAAAATGTTAACGATGTTCCTGCAAATGGCTCAGTTTCGTTTTCGGTTGGCCACCCTTTACAACAAAATAAACTTTACATTGACGATTTTTTAAGTTTTTTTTTTTAGCTTTAAAATAATTAAAACAATGTTATAAATTTTTGTTAACTTTTACATCACCTTTCTCGTCTTTACCTAAAACATTTTACTGGTTTTATTTGCGTCGGTCAATGACAATAAAGATTCGCAATAAATACAAAACATAATTTTACTCATTTTCAATTCGACGACCATCGACATCATCCTCTGTATCAACGCTTATGTTTACTGCAGTGTTTATATTTGTTGTAGCGTTAGGTGACAAGAACTTTCCATGTTTGATTTTAAATTGATTTGCCGAGGCAACTTGTTTTAAATTTTTTGTGTAAATTTTTTCCGTGACCCTTTTGCCTTTCCAATGAAATATTTTTTTCGTATGATTTAATAGGTTTGACTAACATTTTATTAAATGTTTTGAGTGAGACAGAGTATAGTAAACATATTTCAATCTCTTTTGCTTTTACGCGGCGTTGCCAAATATAAATACTACGAAAGTCAAATCACACAGAGCATAAATTTGACACTCGTGGTATTCGTGGTACCTTAATGCTTGATGTAAGACGTTGGTGTTAATTTTTGATGTATTATTTTAATTCGAAAATATTTATCAAAGCTTTTTCAATGGATTTATTGACTATTTCAAAGTTTATGAATGTAGCAGTAATTGAACTGTTTGTTGTAGTGGTCGGAATGTTCACAGTGTTTGAAAATAGCCGTATCAAAGCACCTTGTGGAACTATCGCTCTTTTTTGTTAATAATAATTCCACTAAGCAGTGGATGAATGAATGAGTGATTGTAATAAAATTACATTTTTCTGTTTGAGTCCATACATTTATTTTAACTGTACGCAAAATTAACGATTAAAACGATTTACATGTAGCAGTAAGAATGCAAATATAATGAAGTATGAAGTTACCATACTGGACTTTATCAGAGTGCATAAGCCGTAAATATCTCGACCACCCATATTGTGTTCCTACCAAACAAGTCTTGCTTATTACGCTCGAAACCAGAAGCTGTCGAAAGCGTGGCCATTGTGGTTTATTATTAGAGTACCCATACATCCACAAAGAGACAATGTGGCGGGCGATTTGTTATAAATAACTTATGCATAATAATGCAATTTAAATTTCACGTATCAATACCTAAATTTTTAGTTTTTAGGTGATGATTTTTATTTAACCATATATAGGGTGTCCCAATAGTGTGGAGAACTTCTTGTATTATGTTATTGTAACTTATATGAAAAATATATAAAAGCAGAATTGTTATGCATATTTACCAAGCCAAAAGTAGCTTACTTTAAAAAATATCACTTTTTTAACTTCCCAGCGGGAAGTTATGGTAATGGGTCCGATTTTGTAAATCCCGAATTTTGACATATCTTCACTTTTCAAGGTCCACAGAGTCGAATACAATAGTTTTTAAGTGGACGTCTGTGTGTGTATGTACGTATGTTCGTATGTTTGTATGTCCGTTCGGAATTATTTTTCGTCTCGATTATATCGAGAACAAAAAATGATATCACGTGGGACCCATTGCATTCGACGCATAATTACGCAACTTAGAACTGATAAGATTTTCAGCAAAATCGGTTTTTTATGGAGAATTAAAAAACTGAAAAAAATGGTAAATGACCTGAATTTTGCAATTTATAAAATTAAACTATTTTTATTACAGAATTTTAAGATCTTTTGAATAAGAAAGAAAGAAAGAAATTTTATTCATCATTGAAAATTCTACAACTGTAGTACATACATTTATAAAATTTTATCAGACTAGTCAGAACACAAAAACAGTTTAAAACATATTTAAGATTTGATTATTGATAATACCAAATATAGATAAAAATATAAAATTGATCAGATAAAATACTCCAGGAAATGGGTATATTAAGAAATTATTGGGATAGTAGAAATTCCTCAACAGAGTAAAAAACATTTTGTATGAGATGATTATATAGAGCTGATTTGAAGCTTCTCAAGCTACATGTGTATCCAAATAGTTTGAGTGCATGGTTGTAGCAGATGATACCTTGATAACTCGCAGAGTCCTGTCCCAGAGCCAGACGGGAATAGGGTAACCGTAGTTCATTACCTCTTCTGGTATAGTAGTTGTGAATCAAATTATTTTTGGTATAGTGTGATTCATTTTTTTTAATATTCATGGTGATTATGTAGATGTACAGGCTGGGTAAGGTCATTATGGCTAACTCAATGAATGTACATCTTATTACTTTTTTTTGTTGTTTAAAAACTTTTATTGTATGGGCTGAGTTTCCCCAGAAAGATAGTCCATAGGATAGAATGGATTGTACAAGTCCATAGTAGGTCAGCTTAAGAACATGTAGTGATACTGTTCCATGTAATTGCTTTATTACAAAACACAGACAGCTCATTTTTGAGACAAGGTTTTCTATGTGTACCTCCCATGTTAATTTCTGATCTATAGTTAGGCCTAGATACTTGAACAGATTCACTTGCTCTATGGATTTGTGATTAACTTTTATTATTTTTATTTTATATAATTATTACATGTTAAAAATATTTGTATTAAAAATATGATGACCATATTTCATAAAAAGAGATAGTATTAGAAAACAAAAATAGGGATTGGAGAATTTTAAACTTGTGTCAGTATTGAGAGAATAGCATTGAAGGCGCCATAACAGTGAAAAATTATTGTTAGTAATAATCAAGCAATGTTTATGAAATGATAAGAAAAAGTTTGAAAGAATACGGTTGACATAAACAAAATATTGTTAATTACAATTATAATTTGTTATAAACAATTTGAAATCGTTTTTTATAACAATTTTAAAAATAATAAAAGTCAACTGCAAGAAAAAGTTTCTCGTACTTAGTTAACGATGGAAAGTGATTTCTCTCTCGTCTATCTCGTCTCATCAGTGAAAGAAGAAGTATTGAAAAGAAACGCCGGCAGCTAAATCGAGGTGGGTCTCAGCTTTTATTGTATGTATCATTTAGGTTTGCCATTGTTAGTTGATTTTTATATCTTCCAATAGTAATACAGTCCACTTAATTTGTATTAATTTTTTTTTAGGTTTTTTAGAAAAATGCTTAAACCCGTCGATTTTTGATTAAAAGGGGACATTTTTTTTCAGTATTTTTGACTTCCCTAATTTTAACCACGAGCGGGGGTAAGAATTACCCTAAAATTTTTAATCGGCGTTGGGTGTCGAATAAGGTCAAGAATACCAAAAACCGACGAGCATGTATGAGAGCACAAATGAAAGTAGAGGAAGCAAAAGATGTGTGTAAGAACCGTAGCAAGTTAAAGGAAGTGGTCTCTGCCTACCCCTATGGGAAAAAGGCGTGACTATATATGTGTATGTATGTAATACATCTTCTTTTACAACACGCCGTTTTCATATTACACTAATCCTCACACCGTTGCCGAATTTTTAGAATTATGTTATAATACACTAGAAATTATGAAAAATTTATGTTTTTACTTGAAAATTTTGCCATTTTCATTATGAAATTATGTTTTTTTCTGAAAGAAAAAGTTTTTGAAGAATAATGCCCAATTTTAAAGATAAACGTAAAGCAAATATTTTGCGAACATAACAAATATACATAACATATCAATATACTTAACTGAAAAAATATTAATTCTCATTAATATTTCAGTGAACATTAAACTTTGTTTTTTTACCAAGTTAGTTTGGTTTAATTTATTTCTTAAAAATGAGCGCAGAAAACGGATCTAAATAATTTTTGTTTTTTTCTTTTTATTATATAAATAAAAACCATATTTTGGTTGAAAGATACAAAGCTGAAACAAAAAATGATATTGAAAATCGATGAAATTCTGTTAGGTTATCTATAACATACTTTTAACTTAATCCGAAAAAATAATAAACATCCTTTTATTTCGCCAAAGAAGATGTAATATATCCACAAATATCGAAGCAAAAATGTCCATCCATGCGTGAGAATTAAGATAGAACTAACAGTGTTTCCGCTTTTATTCAATAGATCGAAAAATATATTTTCCACCAAAATGATCACGGGCGTTTCTGCAAAAGGAATTCACAACTAAAGAGATTGCATGACTAAACCGGTCTTTGAGTTAATTTCCTGAAATATGTGACTTTCTGTTTGGTTAAAGGCTGTTAGCTAATAAGCAGAAACCAAAAATAAATAGCAAAAAATTCAAGCTTTATCGGTAATGCTGAGCTCTTACTTTTATAGAAAAAAACAAATTTATGTCAAATAAATGCAATGTATTTTTTAATACCCTAAATGGTTTTTTTAAGTGCAATTGCATCGATTTTCTTTTTTTTTTCTTCTCATGCCGATCATCATTACAATCTTTATCTTGGAGGCTGCTGCGCGAAACAGAGATCTTGTGTTTCTATCAAAGCACTAACGCAAGTTCTTGACTAGTCCTCCCTTGAACAATTAGGTAAATCTGACGATATTTGTCATTCCTCATCACATGACCAAAATACAGCAGTTTTCTTTTCTTGATGGACAGCAAAAGAGTTTTAACATTGTTGTAACATTTAGCCATGACAAAACTTCTTCGTTCGTAACCCGATCTCTTCACGATATTTATAGTACCTACTCGGTAATATACTCATATTTCGAAGGGCTAATTTTATTCTTCAGCCTTTGAATAAGCGTTCAGCCTTCCATTCCATAAAGAATAATGGACAAAACATAGCAGTGAACTATTTTTAAACAAGTACCAGACTTTTTTTCATTTTGGTAAAAACTCGCCTTGCTTGTCTAATACGGCTTTGTATTTCTTAACACTTATCCCACTTTTCATTAACCAGACAATCTAGGTACTTAAAATGTTCACATCTTTATAAACTCTTACTGCTAAGGGTAAGATTTACAGGAAACGGTTCTTTTTGGCCATTAATTGATATTACTTCAGTAGCTTCCTGCAGAGCTTTTGCCATTATTCCTTTGAAGTATAGATTAAATAAAGTCAGCCGTTTAATTTTAACCTCGTTCTGAATCCACCAGAACTGATTCCTCCTTTTGTCAGTAAAGGTTTGCAATCTCTCGGACGTTGTTATCTTCAATTTCAATATCTCTGAAAATTCCAATAAGATTGTTATTATGAACGCGATTGGTCAGCAGAAATGTTTGCATCAAGTCGATTCGTTGTGGCGTTTTCTGCTCTTCTTTGGTAAAGGTATTGTACGAAACAGAGGGTTATAATTCCTCTTTCCCTACACGGGGAAATTATACTCAACTTCGATACCAGTGGACTGGATCATAGATCGCTGGTTTTTTAAAGTATTATTTGACACTAAAATATTTTTCTCTTCAAAATACACTATGCACTTGAATTGCCTTTTAACGTAAATTCACCCTTTTTAACTGGATGAATTGCAAGAATGCAAACACCGAAATAATTCGAATGTCATGGAAAAATAGAAAAACCGATCGCCTTGATCGGTAAATGAATGAATGGAAATTTTAACGACCTCAACTCTGGTCGGCGTTTTGAAGTATACTTATCGCAGAGGGACGAGGGGAGAAAAATCCAACGGTTCACACACTTTCAATGTCAGAAATAAAACATAATTTGCCTGAGGGCACTCAGGGACGGCTCTAGAATGATTTAATTAAAAAAAAGAAAAATTAATAAAGTGTTGTAATCAGTTATTGCAACAGGTATAAAGTATGATTTAAGCCGGCCTTTTGGTAGAACAAAGCTTGAATACATTAGATAGATTATGTAGTCACCGAGCTGAAATAACCGCGGTAGTTTAACATTTTGACAGTTATGATTTTGACATTTTTAATTTGAAACATTGCACCAACGAATGGTCACAAAATGTTAATTTTTTTATTTGAACAACTTTTTTATTGAATCTATAAACCAAATGTTAAAAAAATTACTAAGGAGCGTTAATATTGTTTTGTAGTATTTAGGCAGTTAAATGCAATTATTTTTTCTTTATTCGCTACAGTGTTCTATTGGACTGTTAATACTAACAAAAGCATACCTTACATTTAAAATTTACATTTATTTCAGTCAACAGCTTTGCAAACGTATTAATGAATAGTTACACTAATGTTTTTTTCATTTTGTTTTGACCGTTTGCAGTAACAAGTTAGCCCTTGTCGAAAAAATCCAGACGCGTTTATGACTATTCATGCTGGCTGATTTTGAATAGAGTCGGGTGGAAAAAAGGGTCATAGACGGTTCAACGTTGGCACAATATACTGGGCATTCTATGGGCACCTGCTGGCCGCCGCAGATAGGCTCGTTTTCATTAAAAATAATACGGAAAGTAATCAAGTTATTGGAATGGACTACCGAATCCTAACAATAGAGCTCCTCGGTGAGTGAGTTAGTTTTGATTCCGATTAAAGTATTCGCAGTTGGGTTTGTATGAAAAGCCTTTGATTAGTCTGCGACCTAGTTTTTTTTTGTCAGAGATATTGTTTTAACTTTTTTTTAGAATATTGATTCGTTAAAGAAATAATTCATTGGTAAGATTTTTTTGTCAGATTGCTTTGTTTTAAAATATCAAAGTAATACCAAAAAACTAGTAGTATAATGTAATACAATAATAATCTCTTTTTAAGTAAGAATCGTAATATACAAATTCTAATAATTATTATTACATAATCATTCAATAAAATTAAATAAAATTAATGACCGTTATTAAAATAATATTTTTAAAACAGTAATGCAGATATAATAATAAAATAAAGGTTACTTCTTATTGATGTACCCCAAAAGCTTTGATTTAAATGAACTCGGTGTTTCACTTTCCCTGACACAAATGGGTAGATTGTTCACCCTTTGTGAATTATAGAATTTATGGTTTTTTTGAAATTGGTTCTGTTTACATGAAAGTTTAAACTTCCTCGTGTTTGATAATTGAATTTAATCAAAATAAAGGTACATAACTGTCCTTTTAACATTTTATAAACAAAATCATTGAACGGTATTATAGTCGTGTTTTTAATGGAATTTTATTCATACCATCTAGCATCATTTCATTGGGAGTGGATTTCTTGCATTTGAGAATTGTTTTATTCTGCAATTTTTGCAATACTGCGGACAGTTGTAATCTATTACAATCTATCTATTACAATAAACTTGGTCAATATTTGAAGAGAGAGGTTGAATTATAGTTCTATAGACTGTTAAAGATGTCGAAAACGATCTGCTAATCAGATTGTTAATATAAATAAAAAGAAGTTTTTCAGTTCAATAAGAGCTGCAGTTAATTGAATCATACGGTTCTTTGATAAGGAACAAGAAATTTATTTTTTTTGTTTCTTTACGACACATATCTAATAGTCTCTGTATTCTGTCTTATAGTATGCGACTAAAATTAGTATAAACAAATTACATCGCCACTCAGGGACCGAAGGAAAATTCTTAGTCTCTCCTATGCCACCAAAATATCAACCAACACCCATGTCCAACATATAAAAACACTATCACCAATAGATTCTACTTTCGTATCCAACTATTGGAACCCACCCTTTTATGAAAGAATCCGTCGACACCTAAATTCACTTAATATAGAATATTTTCCTCTTTCCTTTTTAAACAGAGCCTCCTATTCCAACTCTCCACCCTGGGCAACCAACGCACCAAAAATCAACACAAGCTTAATGTCCTTCAACAAACATGAAATCAACAACCAGATAATCAAACATAGATTTAGAGAAATCCTAAACAACCAAGATCAAGGCCATACGGAAATGTATACTGATGCCTCGAAAACAAAAGAAGGCGTTGGAGCAGCTGTCGTAATACATACAGAATCCAAGTCATTTAAGCTCCCAATAACATACACAATACTTTCAGTGGAGCTGTTCGCAATAAGTAAGGCTGTAGAACACTTAAAGCACAAACGCTCTACCAATTTCATTGTTCTGACCGACTCGCTAAACTCACTTATATTGCTAAAGAAAATAAATGAAAGTCATCCACTTGTAATCAAATTAAAAAATGAAGTAAATAATCTAAAACAAGACAATAAAAATATAGTGTTTTTTTGGGTACCCTCACATGTGGGAATTAAAGAAAATGAAGAGGCAGACGAAAAAGCACAAACAGGAGTGCACTTAAACAATTTTGCTACTACCATTTCAGTAGCAGCCGATCTAAAAGCCTACTTTAAAACCGAAATAACTAACCAATGGAATATATATTGGAATAATAAAAATTCAAAGCTTAAAAATATAAAAAACAACTTTGGACCATGGCAGACAAAAACAGAAAATAGGAGACAACAAGTAGTAGTCACCCGCTTACGCCTAGGACATACTAGACTCACACACCAACACCTCATCACACGAGAAGAAAAACCTTCAAGCCCACTCTGTGACGAATCTATCACAATTGACTATATGTTCCTAGAGTGTCCCATGTATGCTGAAGAAAGAAGAACCAGCAACATTGGAGAAGACATCAAAATAATTTTATCTTGTGAATCAAATTAAAAAAATGTGCAGGCATTTCTAGCAAGTATCAACAAACTACACAAATTTAGACTTATTCATACTTATATAGCTAAATATTTTAATCACATTATTTGTTAATTAAATTCTTACCCGCTAATGAACTTCCAGATCGAAGCGGATATTAAATGAAAAAAAAATTACATCGCAAGTTACATTAACATAAATGTAAAGTCGTAGAAAATCGATTTTTCTTTTCTGGATCTCCGAGCTGCTTCCCTTGATTTTCGATTAAGCCGCAATTTTGGAAAAGTGATCTCCCAGTCTCTACTTGACGAATAAGTCCCCTTTCAATTTTCCTAATGTGATAACCACAGTCAGATCAAGCGTCCCGAAAATCCCGAGAAGGATCCATCCAGAAATTTTGCAGACGAGAACAGAGAAAATGTGTCGGTCCATTGGTTTACCAACGAAGGAAATTGTTAAAGGGCATACACCGGCCCGGAAATTGGAAGCCAATAAATTGCGACTACACGAGACGCGATTACCGAAAGCGATAGATGAGACTTTTTTCAGTGACGTACTTCATCGGTTGCATGTTTGTTCAAAGCATTATTTACCAAAAAACTCTTTTATTACTTACTCGAGATTTTAAAATCTCTTTTGCATAAACAATGTTTTTTATACTTTGTTGTAGTCGTCTTTGCTTCAGTTTCGGGTTGATACTCTGTATCTACGCCCGATGTCTTACCAACAGTATCTCTTCGGTTTGGTGATTTCTTGATTGTTGTTTAATTTTAAGTCCTACAACTTATCCGGGTCTCGAGCCGGCCCTGTAGACTGTTGTCTTACTGGGAATTTTTTATAATTAAATGTATATTGGATTAGTAATCGGTACGCCTCTGGCGTATTTACAAGGCTCGCGCGTATTTACTTAATCCATCCACCGGAGTGTGTCGGAGGCCGTTGGGAGACTGTGTCAGAGGCCGTTGAGAGACTTTTGGAGTTCGTTGAGAAACTGTGTACCTCCGTCCGTCCATTTTATCTTCATCCCCCAGGTCGTTGGTTTTATGGCGTTTCGTAGAGAATGCGTAACTTGGCGGAAAGGAATTTAGTGTCATAAAGATGTATCCCGTTTCTGCGAGTGTGCAAGAGTAGATGAAAAGGAAAAAAGCTTCTGGTCATATTGGTTAGGCTCGTATACGTGTGTTATTGAAAATAGAACAGAACTTAGGGTCGTAAAGATTAGGGTAGTATACGTGCTTTCTTGAAAAGGACACAACTTGGGAGTAAAAAGGTCTTCAGTGAAATTAGTCATCGGAATTTTGAGGATTCAAAAATGCAAAAGTTTTGTCACATCGTCTGTGCATAACCTGTCTGTATGACCGCTACAAGCAGTTTTAAATGAAAGTCATTTTACCACAGATAGACTTACGCTGGAATGACGCTTGCAAATTTTGCAAATTTACAAAATTGTGGTTCAATTCGCTATGCTACATCAATATTACGATCTTCATAATCATCCAGTTATTCGAATGACCCTAAATTGTTTTCGCATTACGCATATTCTAATTTATATTGCGCATCCTTGATCCCTGTATAGTGTACTTTATGGTTATAAAGATGATGCCGACCAGAACGTTACGGTCAATGAAAAGCGCCATAGAACTATGATTAATTATTTTTTTTAGTTTCCCAATTAAATGGTGTTAATTTGGAAGAGCTCTGGTTTCAACAAGACGGCCCAACATGCCACACAGCGCGACACAATCAATTTATCACAAAAAAAAGGTTTAATGAGCGCACAATTATTTTCTGTGGGAATGTATAAAGTCGTAAGTCTTTACTGACAGACCTTAGATCACTTGGTAGTCAACATTAGCCGTGTTATTGCTCATATATGGCATTAGCTGCATAAAAAAGTGGTCAAAAATTGCTCTCATTCAGGTTAGGTGCCAGAAATCAAATTTAAAGACTAATGAAATAAAATTATCCTTTTAATACAACGTGTAACACGAAAATTACCATAATTTTTATGTGTTTTATAGCATTTAAAAGTTGCATGCTTTTAAAAAACACACTCCAGTAGGTAACTTTAAAATTTTTGTTCATGCAATTAAGTATCGTTTGTTGTATTGATTTTTATGCTCAGTTCTTTGTATAAGCCAGCATTTCTTTTATACCTACTTAATAAAATTGTTAAACTAAAAAAAAAACATACGCCTCCACGTTTGTTCAATGGTAACATAATTTTTAAAAAACCTTTGCTGATATATTAAAATGTTGTTTGTTAGAACTAACCATGGTGGTATTTCATTATTTTTTTCACCATATATTGATCTGCTTGTAACCCCTTTCATTTTGCTGAAGATAAAAGATAATTCTTCGAAACATGTCCAGATGCTAATGTGGGTTTCAGGTCACAAGGGAGTTAAAGCAACTACTGCGAGAACTTCGCTTAAACTGCAGAACATTTGCTTTGAGAATGCCCAGCGCTTTTCTGCAAGAGGTTTAAGTTTCTGGAAGGGGCCTTTCTAAAGCCCTTTGATGTCAGAAACTTAGTCCCCAGGAAACTGATAAACTTTGTCCGAAGTCTCAGAATCTCGGGCCTCGAAAAGATTAAGGGTTATGAACAAAAGATCTGATAGGTCGGGGTGCTTGAGAGGTTGCATAGCCTTCACGACCCCCCCTACAATCTACAATTTACAATCGCCTTCGTTGGATAAAAAAAGAGGCATACAAACAAAAGGATACATAAAAAATCATTCTTAAATAATAAAGAAGGTTCTAAATGACACATTAGATAACTTACCACCAACGCCGAATTTAAAAAATCATATTTAAAATTTCAAGTATCCACTGGGGATAGTTAAAAAAATTAAAAAAAGCTGCAAATAAACTATACTTTACACCATTATAACTTATTGTTTGCAGCTTTAATGAGGTAATGGTTTGATCTTAATTATTTAAATGAAATTATCGAAAAGAGGTATTTTTGAGTGGCCACCTAGGTCAACAGACTTACTGTATTTTCATTGCAGTTAGTATCTGACTCTTGTCCCAGGAAATATTTCTTTTTCTTTTAAAGATTTTTTTCTATCGTAAGTTTTGAAATTGGCACCTATTATCAATTTTAATGGGTCAGGTCTCGTATCCTGGAACCCCTATCGCAGTTCCGACCGTGTCGTTTAGATTTTTACGATACGCGACAATAGACGATCGGTCCCAACTTTTGCGAAAGTTCATTTCACGGTTGGTTGAAGTTGCAGCGGAATTTGAAGGTTGAGGGTTTTTGGCGGTCTTACTTGCGTGCCATCCTTTAAACGATCAAAGGTCACATTCGGTTTGAATATGGATTCGTATTTCAAATGTATATAAAAAATTTCGAGCCATCGTAACAAAGCATTCAAAGAACTTTTTAAAAACCTAAAAAATTTATGAAAGACGATATTTAGAATATTAACTTTCAAGTGGGAAGTTATAGTAATAGGTCCGATTTTGCGGATCCTGAATTTCGACATATCGCCACATTTTAAGGTCCCCAGAGTCGAATACAACAGTTTTTAAGTAAACGTCTGTGTGTGTATGTACATATGTTCGTATGTGCGTTCGGAATTATTTTTCGTCTCGATTATCTCGAGAACAAAAAATGATATCGACGTGGGACCAATTGCATTCGACGCATAACTACGCATCTTAGAACTGATTAGATTTTTAGCAAAATCGGTTAAGCCGTTTTTTATGGAGAATACAAAAATTGAAAAAAATGGTAGACTACCTGAATATTGCAATTTATAAATTATACTATTTTTAATACAAAATTTAAAAAACTTTTAAATAATATGATTATTGCATGTTAGAAATATTTGTATGAAAAATATGATAACAATATTTTATAAAAAGAGATAGTTTTAGAAAACAACAATAGGAATTGGAGAATTTTATACTTGTGTCAGTATTGAGAAAATAGCATTGAAGACGCTATAACAGTGAAAATTTATTGTTAGTAATAATTAAGCATTGTTAATAACAATTGAATATTGTTACTAACAAATGATTATTAATTATAATAATTAAAAAAAAATTAATTGTTTTAAATATATAAATGAAAATAGCTCCCGCTTATGAAATGATAAGAAAAAGTTTGAAAGAAACAGAATATTGTTAATGACAATTATAATTTGTTATAAACAATTTGAAATCGTTTTTTATAGTTATTTTAATAATTATAACAACAAAACATGTTTTTTTTTATTCTTTCCACTGTGAAGTATTTTTTATTATGATTTTCCACAATATATTAACAAATAAAATACGGAAGCTGTAGTAACAGAAGCTGAACCTAGAGACTAAAACAAACTGCATTGAGATTTAATGATGTGTAAAGGAAGCATGAATGCATTAAAATTCATATTATGGGATATTTTTTTTATTATATGTATAAAAAACAAAAATAAAGAAATAATAATAACAGAAAACAATGTTTGGGTATTTTATGGATGCACTAACTAAAAAAAGAGTGATTTATACCACATAAAATATATTAAATAAGCAAAATGGAGGAAGGCAAAGTTTATAAATAATTTAAGCAAAATTTAAATAATGCTATGTTATTCTTTTATACATTTCTTGTGCATCGATGATAAAGTAAATTTGAATTTTAAGTAGTGGTAACTACGGTATTCTGGTTTCCTATTGTATTTTTTGTTGATTTAAAAGAATATTGTGTGTATTTTCATGATTATTCAGTAAATTTTATTTTTGTTTGAACTATTCTTTATTGTTTATCTTTGGTGTTCTTGAAAAGTTATAAGTTGTATTATGGTTGCAAGCGCTGTGGCTCGGAATGGTTGTTAAATAATTCTTTATCGTTGTAAATCCAAGAATTACATAATCGCTGACATTAATCTTGGACTGTATATTTTAAGGGTAAGATTTAAATAATTTATCGACTAGAAAGAATTTAACCGGCTTTAATAAGAAAAGGACATACCATAAGATGATGCTCGTTGGTTCCAATGCAAGTAATAGCGATCCCTACTGTGAGTTTCCACGATCGACCGTTTCTGCTCCAAGTATGAACTCCTACTCTTTTCGATGTAACATAAAGTCGATTGCAATGTCTTTCGTTGTAATATCTTTGCGAACACAGGAAAGTCTTATGAGAGTTTATGCACAAAGGTACAGAGGTTAACAACTTTATCACGAAGATAAGAACTGATACCCACCACGTAAAGCGTATAAATATCTAATTGGAACATAAATTGAGTTGGACCGTAAATGTAGAATTAAATGCTTAATTCATTCTCTTCTTAATTCAAACTGCCTCGTACTGTTTTATTATTCGCGTATCGGAGAAAAGTGTGTATATTAAAAACTAGTCTCTTATTAAAAATTATAAGAACTGGACAGAAACTTGACGTTAATTCCATTGAAATCAAAACACTAGCGTCGCGCTGATTTATTCGTAGAAATAAAAAAGTGGCGCAAACAATAATATTTTTTAACAGGAAACCAAAGATATAAATATCTACCAGTCTTGGCAGGTATGCTAAAATCTTTTAGCCTGAAATCTTCGCTATCGAATTGTGTGCAAGAGAGTTGACCAACAGACCTCTAGCAAACAAAAACATAAGTATAATATCAGACAGCCAGGCTGCTTTAAAAGCAAGATAAATTCTAAACTTGTATGGAATTGCATCAAAACCTTAGAGTACCTTGGTGCGAACAACAGGGTGACCCTACTGTGGGTACCTGGGCATCAGGGGGTGGAGGGAAACGAAAAAGCCGACACCCTTGCAAAACAGTGGGCCGAATCTGCGTTCACTGGACCAAAACCGGTTTTTGGAGTCACCATAAGTGCCGCAAAAACAACTATTTCAGACTGGGCGGAGAGGAAAAAACTCACGTACTGGTCCGATATGCCAGGGTTACCTCACTCAAAGGCGTTTCTACCTAAACCTTCGAGAAACACAACTAAGCAGATCCTAGAATGGAGCAGGAATGACCTGCGAATTCTTACCACCTCGGAAGGATAGGTCTGAACCAACGAACGGACTGTCGGTTTTGCTACGTGGAAGACGAACTGCTGAACATATACTATGTTCATGCCCCGCTCTAGAATAATAAGGTTCAGCATATTTGGTTACACCAACCTAGAACCTACCGATTTCAAAAAAATTTTACGGGTTGCACTCTGGGAGTGCCGGCAGAAGTAAAAACTTAAGTATTAACGCGCGTGAAAATATTATTTTTAATCTGAAAAATATTTTCTTCAGATTTCCATAGTTTATGAATAATGCATTATTTTTATTAACGCTTTATTATAAATCATATATTAAACATCAGTACCAGATTTGAATGTTTTCGATTTCTTTCTTCCGCTTTTTGCTTGATCTTCTTTCAATATGGCGCTTTTCTTCCTACCTCGACTTTTTCGTTTTCGGCTACCTCATTTTCGGTTTTGTCGCTTTTGCTACGTCGTCTACGGCTTCTGCTTCTATTTTTTCTTCGTCTTCGAGCCTCCGTTATCGGCAAACCAAAACCTAATTTAAACCTTCCCCCGTTCTCTTTGATCAAACCAGCTTTTAGTCCAGTTTTTAATGCTTTTTTTAACACAAATTGATGCATTTTTTAACGGCTTCTTGCACTGATAAATTATTTGATCTAAAATTTGTCGGGGGGAGAACCATTAGAGTCATTAAGACACGCTATGGTGTCCATAACATCTGCTAAAAACGACACCTCTCCTTGGACCATTTTAATGCAGCAAAAGCAGAACTTAATCAATAAACTAATGAAAAACACTTAAATTTTGAATTTAGCTACTAAATTAATTTGTCAAAATGACATAAAAAATGTACTTGAATTTGTCAGTTTGTTGAATAAGGTTGCCAAGTTACCAGTCAAGAAAAGTCGCATTTTATATTGCTCCAGTGAAATACATCCGTCTTACGAATTTTCGATCAGGCCACGTGTCCTGACGCGAGTTTAACATTTTTTACCCATTACAAAAAAAGTTCACAGCGTGCCATAAGAAGTTACCACTTCAAAAATCTCACCCTATACAACCATGAACTTCGTGAGAAAAGCTGGATTGTGCGGTGAACTGTAGCCTTTAGTGGTGAGCCACAATAGACCTACTAAAGGTCGCAGTGTATAGGCGACCACGCCCCACTCACATGATACCCACCTACCTACCTAGCAATGATATTTTTCAAAATACCAATTTTTTTTAAAGAAATAAAAAAATCATTAAAAAGATAATATTTAAGTAATAACCATAATTTATAAATATTTACCAAGAGACCAAAACTGTTCTATAACCCTGTATATATTTAATTTGATTAATGATAAGTAGTTTAACTTTTTGTAAGGCAATGTTGTTGTCCGGTTGCAAGTGTTTAATGTAAATAAGTTATGTAGACAATTTTAAAGTAATAAAAAACCGAAGTCCACTGACCAAACGAAAATTGACTAAACAGATAATGGTCGTTATCTAAAATCTTTTAAAAAGCCGTGTATATACATACATACGTAGAAACACGAGCATTCACATGAAAACTCAGGTCCCTTGGATACAAACTATTTCATTCGTAAAAAGGAATTCTTAAACAATTTATCCTCTTATTAAATTAAAAGATTTTATCTAGTTGAGAGTATAATTATTGTGTTGGATAATATTTATGGGTCGTGTTTATTGGGCACAGTTCGTGTTCATTAGAAAAATTTTATTTATCTCGACTTTGTCGATTGATCTTGATTATTCAGAAGCTGGTTTATTGTTGAATAGTAAATGTACCTAGTTCGTGCTGAACAGCCAGTTTCTAGTTTAATTATTTATCGATTTTAAACTATTTATACCAAAGTTCAACCCAAGTAAATGATATTGCCGTTGGTATTTACGATTATTATTTTTTTAAGGTTAATAGAATTTGAATATCGTGTAATTTTTTCTGACAAATTACCGCACAAGGGGCGTGTAACGAAACGCCTATGGATATATTATTATTTAAAATAAATCATAGTTTAAACAAACTAAAAAACATGCTTTTAGAGTTTGGAGAATAAAAAAAAAAGTAAAAAATAATTTTTAACATATGAATAAAATTACTGACGAGAAAATTAATGTCACTGTTCTAAAAGCATAGGGTGGTTTTTATGACATTTTTAACTTACTTAAACTGGGGTGAAAGCACCCCACGCCTTTAAAACAGTGACATTAATTTTCTCGTCAGTAATTTTTTTCTTATGTTAAGAATTATTTTTTAGTTTGATTAACTCTAAAAGCGTGTGTTTTAGTTTTTTTAAACTATGATTTATTTTTCGCTTTTAAGTTCGATTTTTTTACCCACCCTCTTGCCATTCTTCCCTCGGCACGTTTCTCTCCACTATATTGGATTGGGTGAATTATAATATGACATTGGAACTGCGCGCAGGCGTAGTTCACGAACTAGTTCTATCTCTCTTACTCTCATGCAAAGGACGCCTGAAGAAATTTATGAATCCTGGCGAAACTAATCAGGATAGTCGGATATTTTGATAAAATTATTGCATTGTCGTCGATCTTTGACAAGTGTGCGAAGTTTAAATTAAATCTGATCGCTTAAAGTAGGACAAAATCGAGGCCAAAGAGTCAGTTACAAACATAAAAAAAACATACAGGTGAAACTGATATAAGGTGTTAAAAATGGTTTAAAATTAACATTTTTATTTTTATACAAAAAGAAATTTTTTATAAATTAACTAGTTATGACAGTAATATTTTCTGTAATTGTAGTACCTATTAAATTATTAGAATACAGAGAAAACAAAAATCTAAAATATTTGATGCTACATAATTTATACCTAAAAATCAAAAACTTATTTTAAGGGAACTATTAGCACTTAAACGTATCTAAACATTTTGGTTGGTGTATGTTACTTTCTAAAAATTAAGTAGGTGCGAATGGGATGAATCAAATTTATTTTAACTTTCGTTTGCATAATTCATTATCAGCTGTCGGTTTATGTTCAGGTATTAGTGTTTATTTTAAAAATACCTAAGGGAAAATCAAGATAACCTTTTTTGCTTTAATATATCATTCCTTCGTATTAAATGAAAAAAAATGTATTACATTAAAACAAATACCCTTTTTCGTAAAAGAAATAAATTTTTTTACAAAAAAATAATTAAAATATGTCATTAAACACTTAAGTAGGTCAGTATATATTATTTTTAATTTTTTGTTTAATAATATAATTTTATACATATGGTCACGATTTTTTCCGTAGGGGTAGGCAAATACCACTTCCTTTCACTTGCTACGCTTCTTACACACAACTTTTGCTTCCTCTACTTTCATCAGTGCTCTCACACATGCTTGTCAGTTGTTGGTACTCTTGACCTGGCCTTTCTTCAAAACAATGTTGATCTGATCGAGATATGTTCGCCGAGGTCGACTTTTACTCACTTATAAATCTGTTTTGTCAATCTCCTTTTCATGCATATATTTAAATTTATTTTTAATAATTAAATAATAAAAAAAATTTCATCAACAATAATTCTATTATAATTTTAAAAAGTATAAGTGTTCCTTATGTTACTATTCCTCACTTTATCCATCACTCTGGAAAAACTTCTTAGGCTACTCATCTTTGAAGCACTGATCCAACTTTCATGCTTCTTCTGTCAAACCCAAAGGAACCAGCACTCTTCTATGCACAGCCAGACGTGCCTTTTTTGTGTCACGTTTTGGCAACTCATAAAGTTATGCAGCGCATCATTCACCATTCGCTCAATATTACAGTCATATTTTCCGTCTCTCTTAAACTTTAAACTTATTTACTTGTTTTACTCTTTCTATTTTAATTAGCACCTCGCAGTTAGTCATGATATCTTATTTTTCAAAAACCATTATTTTGTTTTGCTTGAATTCACTTTTATCCCATTAATTTTTAGGGCATCTTGCATAATATTAACCATCGCTTGAAACTACACCTCAGGTGATGCTAATATGACCTGATCATCGGCGTGAAGGAGGCATTTGACGATCAAATCATTCATTCTTAATCCATATGCACTTTCTTTCAAATCTTTTAAACAATCGTATGTTTTTCATGGTTTCTTCTCTTTCAAAAACCATTACTTTCATTTTGCTCACATTTATTTTCATCCCTTTGATTTTCAGGGCATACGCATCCATACGCACTCTCTTTCAGATCTTTTAAACAATTGTCTATGTATAAGTTAAACAGCCATGGCGAAGCCGCACATCCCTGTTTAACACCTTTTTCGCTGTAAAACCAGTCCGCGTAAGCTTCGTTTATCCCAATACAACCAGTGGAATCATCGTAAACTCATTCCAGTGCTCGTATCAAACTACCGCTTACCCCATACATAGACAAGGTCGACCACCATTCATTCCTCACTCTGCCATAGCCCTTTTCCATGTCTACGATAGCGCAGTAGTGATAAATGGATCGTTATTATTTTTCAAATGTATATAGAAATAGTAATCAGTTTCTTTGAATTTTAATTTTCAATTTCAATTTCCCGTTAATTCAACAAAATTTGAATCAGATTCAATAGGATTTAGTTTAAATTCTTTTGCATGAAAAACGCAAAAAAATAAATCTTCCTCTGTGACACTTAATTTCTCCTTTCTTCGAAAATATTTCGGACATATTCCCAACGTCTTTGTGTATCTTGACATTCACAGGCGAATGTTGACATTCGATCTTTTACAGTAACTTATACTCACCCACCTAAATACACATTTTTATATACTATGTTTTCAAGGACATTACGCGGTAAAATAAAAATTCTTATGGTATGTTTTTGATTTTTTTCACGTATGGACCATTTATATTGTAGGCCACATATTCATTTCAAAAGAAATAAAATGAAATAGTTGTACAAAAAAACTGACAATAAAAATTGTAGGATGTATGATCAGTTGAATGTACTAATATTTGCTAAACATTTAGGGGAACCCGGGGCAGTATAAGCATTAATCCCCTGGCCCTCCCTGTGTACCGAATGTACAAGTTAACAAGTTCATTCGGGTTTCAATATCAGAACAGTGCAAGAACCGTTCAGAAACTGCGCAGATTTCGTGCGCACTCATTTTAAATCCTAGAACTGTTTGAGAAAAGTTCACATTTTATAAATCCCGTACGCGAGAACTATGGAGGGTAGAGGTAAGGAGCACCGTCTGATATGGAGGGAAACTTGAAAAAGTTTTCAGCGGTACGCTGAAAATAGAGTTTCTAGTACCTACCAGGATAGTGCTGGCGTACGAAAAACTATGATATGAATTTAGCTGTTATATAGTGAATACAGTATGCCGAGTTCAAAAATTAAAATCTTTTTATGACTAAAGTAGTCAACAAAATATCTGTATACGAAACCTCAACTGCGTAGTTTTAAATAATTTAGTAAATATAATTAAAATCTTTTTATGACTAAAGTAGTCAACAAAATATCTGTATACGAAACCTCAACTGCGTAGTTCTAAATAATTTAGTAAATTTAACCTAAAAATTGATGTGAAAAAACGCGTAGAGTGTTATATTTTTGGTATCGTAGCGCCCTCCTTTCGGCGTGTTTTGATGGACACTTTTTCATACATATAGAGACGGTGCTCTTTACCTCAACCCTCCATAGCGACAAAGATCCAAATGAATGACAAAGCAAGAATGGGAGAGACCTAGAGATCTAAAAAAGCAAAGCAAGTTTAAGGCAAGCCACAGACCTACCGACTCAGATCGGTAAGAATGTCCGGTTAGCAAGGTTTAAAGGGTGAACCCATGATCTTCTATTTTTTTTATTCGTATCTTGCCAAAACAATAAGGTAATACAAATTAATTAATCATTATCCATTACGACATTCCTGTAGAAAGTACGTTTTAACTTTTCCTGACAAGCGCTAGATTGCGACTGGGCGAGAATCAAGAAAGACCGACGCCTGGCGCGTCTGTGGCCGGCCTGAGATTATCAACAAAGGATCCCTTTCCTTCTTATGGCAAATGGTGCTTTTGAGAATTGCGTAAAAAAAATCCCAGAAGGACAGATACTGGTTTCGGATAGTTCTAGGACCATCCCAGGACGATTTTTTAAAAACCCAAACGCGTATCAAGTCAGTCCTAGAACAGTTCAACAAAACCCGAACGTGACCAATTCTACTGCGCAAATGTCTGACAGCTATAGAACAGTTTTTTTTAACCCGAATGAAGCTAGTCTGTCTAATCAATATACAGAGGCCAGAAACACTATCTTCAGGTCCATCATCATTCTTCAAAGTTTTATCACCAGCTAATATCATATCTATTCCTAAAGCTGTGGATAAAACAAAAAATGTACAAAACAAAGAAAGACGGCTGTGATTTTAAGTTCACCGTATAAGAAAGACCCGGGGGGAACATTAAGAAGGTAACAGGGAATTTTAAAATCAAAGTAAAAGATAAAGAAAATGATTCGGAAGAGTATGTAGACCGTCTTTAGTTTGGAGACTGGTACTTCCAATCTACTGAAGGTTGGGTGTCTTGCCACGCTTGTAAGAGGTGGGCTCGCTGCTCATGCGCAGGTAAAGATGACAATGATGATGAATACCGTCACATTGGTTTCTTTGGTACTAGATTTTAGTTTAATGTCGTAATATTGCCCATACTACTCCGGGTATGCCTATTGTGCCCCAGCCACGGGACAATACGAGCAATATCACTTTTTATTTATTTTTAAAGCTTATTAAGATAATGTAGAATATATTTTAATAAAATTAAAGTTTAATAAACGTACTTATTTTTATCATATCTCAAATTGCCGGCCCGGGCTCCCCTACGTCAAAGTCAGCTGGTTATTGGCACATTTACAAACATACATTTTATTTTGACGTGTTGGGATGTACGTTTCACCAAACGGGTCTCAATGATTTGTGGATTTTTGTGTTAAATTATCTTATGATTCGAGTGAAAAGGAAAAGGTTGATCATACCTCTTTAATACATCAATAAACTAATGGTATCCAGATTAAAAACTGCTGTTAAGTTTTCTTTAGTTTTGGAGAAGAGTAGTCTATATTAATATGTTTATGTAATAAGATCTGGCAAAGTGGTCACTGGCCTAAAGACTGGACAACGTCTGCATTTATTCCTATTCACAAAAAGGGTTCTACCAAAAAATTTGAAAATTATCGAGAAAGATATCTCTAATAAGAGGGACTAGGGACCAATCATTTAACATCCGCCAATTAATCGAGAAAGCCCGGGAGTTCAATACACCTATGCTCCTATTCTTCATAGATTACAGCAACTTTCTTAATGAAAAGATTCAAAGGCTACACTAAAAATAATCTAAAATACATCCTTCCTTTAAGAAAGCTTACAATAATTTAACAAATAAATTTTTAAGAAAACTTATACTTATCAAAACTCACCAATTCTATTTCCACCTTAACTACAAACAAAGAGTATTAAACTAAAAATATAATTATTATCAACGATCGCCGTTTTGAACCAAACCGGGATTTTTATACTATTAAAAAAAGTCGCTTATCAGCATGTTCGTTTATTACATTAGTAAAAACTAAAAAAATAAAGCAGTATCAGCTGTTACATACATACATACATAAAGTCACGCCATTTTCCCATAGGGGTAGGCAGTAACCACTTCCTTCCACTTGCTACGGTTCGTACACCCATCTTTTGCTTCCTCTACTTTCATCAGTGCTCTCATACATGCTCTTCGGTTGTTGGTACTCTTGACCTGGCCTTTCTTCTAAACAATGTTGATCTGATCGAGATCGATGTTCTCCGAGGTCGACCTCTACCGATTTGCCCATTCACACTCGCCTTATAAATTTGTTTCGTCAATCTTCCTTCATCCATCCTTTCTACGTGTCCAAACCATCTAAGCATTCCTTTATCTATCTTTGTGACCACATCTTCTTTTACACCACAGCGTTCTCTTATCTCACTATTCTTAACTTTATCCAACCGAGTCACTCCGGCTATACTTCTCAGACTACTCATCTCCGCAGCATTAATCCTATTTTCATGCTTCTTCTGCCAAACCCAACATTCACTACCATACATAAGTGTAGGAACCAACACACCTCGGCTTTTAGTACTAAATAATTCAATTCCCGTTACACTACCCATTTTCGAGAGGGCTCACAGGTTAAAAAGTTGTTGGGTATGTTAACATGAAGCCAGTCACGAAGTTTCAGCCAAATGTGTTTTTAATTAAAAAAATGATTGTGTACCGTGGACTAAGTTGATATCTTTTAATATTGTAATTGTTTAAAGACCCCCCATTATCTTAAATGTAATCCGAACATGCGACTTACAAAAGTAAATATGTACTTTTAAGCTTATCGTCGATTTGCTCTGTCGATACAAGCAGAGAAATAAATGTTTTAACGTTTGAAACGAACCTCAGCTTTGCTCAATTCTTTCACTGTTAATAATTGATACATCTCTATTCGTCGAATTGTGGTTGGAAGCGTCTCTAATAATTCGGCCTGTCATGCAAAGGAAACCGAGACCAAAATTAAACCTGATAACTTGGTACATGTTCGATGATGGTTACGACATCATCAACCTCTTCCAGTTAAAATATTCTCGCCTCAACATTACCGATTTCCAATATATATATATATATATATATATATATATATATATATATATATATATATATATATATATATATATATATATATATATATATATATATATATATATATATATATATATATATATTCTCAATATACAGGTAGATAGATTATTTTTGACTAAGGAAATACATGCATTATCTACTTATTAATTAAAAATAATTTTTTTTAAAATTATACTACACTCAACGTCAAAAGTCTTTGACCCCCACTCGGCCTTGTTAAAGAAATTTTTTGTTAGAAAAATATTTTTAACTTCCCAGTGGAAGTTATAGTAAAGGGTCCGATTTAGCGAATCCCGAATTTCGACATATATCCACATTTCAAGGTCCCCTGAGTCGAATATAATAATTTTAAGTAACCGACTGTGTATGTGTATGTACGTATGTTCATATGTTCTTTTGTGCGTTCGGAATTATTTTTCGTCTCGATTATCTCGAGAACAAAAAATGATATCGATGTGAGACCAATAGCATTCGACGCATAATTACGCAACTAGGAACTGATTAGATTTTCAGCAAAATTAGTCGAGCTGTTTTTTATGGAGAATAAAAAAACTGAAAAAAATGGTAAATTACCTGAATTTTGCAAATTATAAATTATACTATTTTTAAGATCTTTTGAACAATATGTATATTGCATGTTAGGATTATTTGTACGAAAAATATGACATTATTTTATAAAAAAAAAATAGTTTTAGAAAACAAAAATATGAATTGAAGAATTTTAAACTTGTGTCAGTATCGAGAGAATAGCATTAAAGACGCTATAACAGTGAAAAACTATTGTTTGTAATAATCAAGCATTGTTTATAACAATTCAATATTGTTACTAACAAAGAGAAATATCCCTCATTGAACGGGAATAAAGGACTTCCAAACACTACAGAATGCTGCAATTAATAGGAACATATGATGAGAAAGGGAAGAAAGCATGACAAACTGTGGGGTTTCGATTGAGGGAGAAAGAGTGGAACAAGTTAATGAATTTGAGTACTTGGGTTCAAAATTTACGAGAGATGGAAACTATGACAGTGACATTGAGCGAAGGGTGTTGGCAGGAAAACAAATGAATGGGGCACTGCATAGCTTTATGAATAGCCAGAAAGTGTCAAAAAAGGCACGTCTGGCGGTGCATAGAGGTGTGTTGGTTCCTACACTTATGTATGGTAGTGAATGTTGGGTTTGGCAGAAGAAGCATGAAAATAGGATTAATGCTGCGGAGATGAGTAGTCTGAGAAGTATAGCCGGAGTGACTCGGTTGGATAAAGTTAAGAATAGTGAGATAAGAAAACGCTGTGGTGTAAAAGAAGATGTGGTACAAAGATAGATAAAGGAATGCTTAGATGGTTTGGACACGTAGAAAGGATGGATGAAGGAAGATTGACGAAACAAATTTATAAGGCGAGTGTGAATGGACAAATCGGTAGAGGTCGACCTCGGAGAACATATCTCGATCAGATCAACATTGTTTTAAAGAAAGGCCAGGTCAAGAGTACCAACAACCGAAGAGCATGTATGAGAGCACTGATGAAAGTAGAGGAAGCAAAAGATGTGTGTAAGAACCGTAGCAAGTGGAAGAAAGTGGTCTCTGCCTACCTCTATGGGAAAAAGGCTTGACTTTATGTATGTATTTGATGAGAAAACAATGAACGTCTACACAGGAATCTGCACGACACTAATTCTTGACTGCAAGAACTTCGAAAATAATAAATATTTTGGTTACTGCAACAGTTTTTGAGTCTTAAAATAAATGTATCATCCCATTATTTGTTATATATTTTTTTTTAAATATACAAAAGGAAAAATCTCGACTGCACCCACTTCGTTTACAAACCCAAAATAAGGGGAATTTAGATATACATTCCACGAAGTTTATTAAAGTTGAGTAATGGCTCATGTAAGAGTAAGAGTTTCCCATATTGATTTATGGTAGACAGGAAATTGATCATCAATTTTCTATTACGTTTGGTATATAGAACGTGTAATCAAATAAAAATTAATGCCTGCCAATTTGTTGTTGTCTGTCAAGGGCTACAAAGGGCTAAACAACTAATCAAATGATTGTGGGGTAATATACAATTTAGCACTCAATTTTCCGATAAAAAAATATCGGAGTTAATTTGGTTCTGATTTATTTGTAGATACTTTTTGAGGATGATGTTTAGCAGCTTTTTAGGTAATTGGATAATGTATTTAAGTTAGCTGGACAAAGGGCGTTTGTACGCAATTACAAAAAACCTTTATACAGTCGGTTTCTCATTTTCTTTCCCTGTTGTGTTTGTCCATTTTTTATTAGTTTTGTTATTAAGAATGCAGCCTACATAATATGTAATTGGATCATAATAAAACATTATTTTAAACACATATATCATATATAAAAAGCAATTGCATAATCAAATTCGGTAAAAAAATACTGGAAAACAATTTAAAAGAATATTATTAAAATTACTTTCAAATTATATTATATTATAAAAGCGTAAGAGTAGCAAATTTTTTTGCTGATGTATCCATTTAAATGTTAAAGTCCCAAAAAAAACTATTAATTCATTGCTTGTTCAGGTCGTGTTAATTTATTATTATATAAAAGTAATCTCAACTAGAAATTCGTAAATATTTGAATTTTTATTTAAAAATATGTGTGAACATTTAAAACGAGCTTGCAGTAGATTATTTTGTGTGGCATGTCGAGTGTTGTTGCCGGATAGAATCATTTGTCAGATGCCCAGATCCTCTATCTCCATCTCTGTTAGTCTCTCATTGCTAATTTTGACCGTGATTGCGATATCCGGGATATTCCCTTCCCTCGTGGAAGGGAATCAAGGAAAGAGGGGACAATGCCGTAAACAGTAATGCTCTTTAATGAGTCATAGATAAAAGAAAATTTAAGCAGTGAAATAACTGTTTTAATACCTACTCGTACTATGTAAATGTAAAAATTAATAATGGTTTAAAAAAACTTAAAAACACGCTTTAAGAGTTAATCAAACTAACAAGTAAAAAATAATTCTTAACGTAAGAATAAAATTACTGCCGAGAAAATTAATGTCACTGTTCTAAAAGCGTGGGGTGCTTTCATTTCAAAATGTCATACAGAGCACCCCACGCTTTTTGAACAGTGACATTAATTTTCTCGTCAGTAATTTTATTCTTACGTTATGAATTATTTTTTACTTTTTTAGTTTGATCTCTAAAACGTGTTTTTTAGTTTTTTTAAACCATAATTTTTTTTTTGCTTTTTAGTTCGATTTTTTTACAGTATATTGGATTGGGTAAATTATAATATGACATTGAAACGGCGCGCATGCGTAGTTCACACACTAGTTCTCTTTTTTACTCTCATGCAAAGGATCCCTAAAGAAATTAATGAATCCTGGCGAAACTAATCAAGATAATCGGATATTTTGATCGAATTATTGCATTGTCGTCGGTCTCTGACAAGTGTGCGAAGTTTAAAAAGAGTCAGTTACAAACAAACATACCGGTGGAAAAACTAATATAAGCGTGTTAATTAAAAATACACCTGTTACACTGAATACAATGTTGATATAATAAAACAAATTTTTTTTTAAAAAAAATTTGGTTTTATCTTTAGTGTTTTTAAATACCTTGATTTTTTGTAGTCTTTGCGTATGGCCGTTTTGATTCATCTATTAGAAGAATTCCGGTCTGCGATCACAGTCAACTTCAGACAACTCATGGTCGTCTACTGCCGACAAAATTACATCTTGTTGAATATTTCCACTAAGTGTAAGGTCTACCTTGCTTCGGTACATCTCTAACGTGTCCTAATGATCTGTAGATATTTTCTTTGTATTCTGTTTACTTTAGATTGAGAGATATGTTCACATTCTCGGTGCATTTCACGAAATAATGTGCATAGGTACCATTCGTCAAGCCAGCATCCTATTGCCAACACCAATCATACATATATAAAGTCACGCCTTTTTCCCATAGGAGTAGGCAGAGACCACTTGCTACGGTTCGTACACACATCTTTTGCTTCATCTACTTTCATCAGTGCTCTCATACATGCTCTTAGGTTGTTGGTACTCTTGACCTGGCCTTTTTTCAAAACAATGTTGATCTGATCAAGATATGTACTCCGAGGTCTACCTCTACAGACTTGTCCATTTACACTCGCCTTATAAATTTGTTTTTTCAATCTTCCTTCATCCATCCTTTCTACGTGTCCAAACCATCTAAGCATTCCTTTATCTATCTTTGTGACCACATCTTCTTTTACACCACAGCGTTTTCTTATCTCACTATTCTTAACTTTATCCAACCGAGTCACTCCGGCTATACTTCTTAGACTACTCATCTCCGCAGCATTAATCCTATTTTCATGCTTCTTCTGCCAAACCCAACATTCACTACCATACATAAGTGTAGGAACCAACGCACCTCTATGCACCACCAGACGTGCCTTTTTTGACACTTTCTGGCTATTCATAAAGCTATGCAGCGCCCCATTCATTTGTTTTCCTGCCAACACCCTTCGCTCAATGTTACTGTCATACTTTCCATCTCTAGTAAATTTTGAACCCAAGTACACAAATTCATTAACTTGTTCCACTCTTTCTCCCTCAATCGAAACCACACAGTTTTTCATGCTTTCTTCTCTTTCAAAAACCATTACTTTCGTTTTGCTCACATTTATTTTCATCCCTTTGATTTTCAGGGAATCATGCATTACATTAACCATCGCCTGCAACTCCTCTTCAGATAACGCTAATATGACTTGATCATCGGCGTAAAGAAGGCATTTGACGATCAAACCATTTATTTTTAATCCATACGCACTCTCTTTCAGATCTTTTAAACAATTGTCTATTTATAAGTTAAACAGCCATGGCGAAGCCACACATCCCTGTCTCACACCTTTTTAGATATTAAACCAGTCCGTGCAAGCTCCGTTTATCCTGACACAAGCAGTGGAATCCTCGTAAAGTGATTTCAGTGCTCGTATTAAACTACCACTCACCCCATACATAGACAATGTAGACCAAAATTCACTCCTTACCACTATGTCATAGGCCTTTTCCAAGTCTATAAAAGCGCAATAAACCTTCTGACTTCTAGCCAA